>RSEF01000002.1:94970255-94988001 GCA_003993805.1 Himantopus leucocephalus
TTAAAGTCCATCACACCACTACCACCTCAGCAAAATAGTGTTTGGAGTGAACTTTGTTGCAGGTTCTTCTTACTTTCAATCCCACTAAATTCCTAAGCTTATGAACTGGTTCTGACATAGCATGTATAATATGTTCTGCCATTGTAGTGCTAAAATCAAAGATTGGCCTTGCTTACAGTAGCCTGATTGTCTAATTCCTCCTTTAGTGCTGAATTCCATCTCCTTGATGTAAATTCTTTGGGACCCCACATAAGCCCTCATAATAGAGAGTTGTAGTGAGAGCTGATAATTCCTATGGGGTACACTTGCAGTTTCTCACTGTGTACTACAGCATCAACGCTCAACACTACAGTCCCACACCACTTCTGGTAACACCATTGGCTTTTTTGGACTTGGCATATGTATCCATGTTGTATCCCTTTAACTCTTATGCTTGCAATGCCTTAAGTAACATTTTAACCAGTTTGCTACGAAAAACAAGTGTGAATAAAATGCAGAAACAAGCTAGGCTAGGTAATTTCAGTGTCCTGTGGGAAAGCTGGTATTGGGCAATTTCTGGTGTCCTTAATGATAATTATTCTCCTTCAGTTTCTATCAAGGCTGACATTTTAACATCTTCTAGCAAGGTAGATTGTTTTACTTCCTGTGGTTTTCCTGGTCTCATATAGCTTTTTTGGTATCATGCCCTGGACATTTTGCACGTATCCTGTTGTTGAGGAGTGATTTTCCCACTGTTGCCTTCACTGTTTGTTATATTTGGCGGGAGGCCCCGGTGGTACTTTATTTCATCTGAGATTTTTTCCACCTTGTTCATGAAACCTCAGAAGCATAACACAGACTTGATGGCTCGCCTGTCTCAGGCATTTAATGAATTCTCCCTTACCCCCATATTTAATTTTTATGATTTGGTCTGTCCTCTACCAACACACTGAACAGACTTTTTTTTTTTTTCCTAGTTTGCATTGAACCTTTCTGCTTTTGTTTTGAGTAATCATATTTATAGCTTCTAATGATAGCTGGATATTTGTGAGAGATGTAGTTAGTCATGGGAGAAAGTCCTCTTTTTCCATTTCTGTATGCTTTTATTCTCCCTGGTGATCCCATTGTAAACTGTTGCCAGAAGCCCTGTAGGTGTACAGCTCTGCATTCCAATTTCTTGCCAGAGTATAATCTGGTAGATAATCATAACCACCTTGCAAGATGAAAGTCAACTGTCTGTGTGATAAGCAGGTCAGGGTGTCTGTGTGCTGTGTCTTCTGAGGCTGCTGGTTACAAAAAGGAAATAATTTATGAGATGGGGACCATCTGTTTTAATTTTGGTGAGCAGCGTGTCAGTCCCCTGTATTCTTAAGCGTAGCTCAAATCCATGCAGTGACTCGTGTCATGTGCTAGGACAAGGACTACTGAGCAATTCATTTGTGCTGATTTAAAAGAGCTAGTATGGTGAAAAGTGAGGAATTAACTCTCATTTGTCTCATAAACACTGATCAATGTGAAGTCCCCTTCCCCATGTCATTGCTATTTCTTATGACTGGATGTGCTGCATCTATAGGACAGCTTCTTCTAGATGAAAGATCAGACATCTTGCTTTTTTATTTTCTGTCCTCTTTGGTTTTTTTTTTTTTAAAAAAACCCCAAAACTCGTGAAGAGATGACACCAAGCAGCAAGAAGACCTTGTGGCCCAAATGACTGAATACAGTTAGGCTCATGAAAGCAGAACTGAAGATAACCTAGATGAGGTAGCCATGGGCTATAACTAGATCATTAAACTTTCATTTTTGTTTTTCAGTCATGTCATTCTAATTGAATATTCTGCTTGGAATCCTTTTTGAAGTGATTTGAAGAGAGGATTGAGACGTGCCAGACAGTAGATTAGAGACAATGTATTTGGAAAGACTGAAAAGAACATGTGATAAAAGAGAAACCCACTCCTAGCGGGAAAAAAACCTAGTAAAATTTCTGCAATGAGAAGGTTCTTTCTTAAAAAGCATCAAATAGAAAAAAAAGGAAAGAAAGAGAGAAAAGATAACAGGCCAAAAGTATCTTGTCCCACCTTAGCAAGGAATAAAATCAGCTCAACAATTAAGTGCTTTAATTAAGATCCAAAGCAGTGATATTTGACATTAGTTGAAAGGGAAAAAAAAAATAATTCAAATGTTCCAAGCAGTGAAGCAGGAGGAAAAGAAACCCCATGCTGAGAGTCATTAAGACCCAAAAGTAATTCATCACCCGCACAACTAACTGTATTACAGGAAAGCTGCATTGTCTTTGTGGTGCAGGCGTTGATTCCAAGCTAGGAAATGAACATGAAGGCGTCTTTAGTAGTAAAAGCAAAAATATTAAATTGTTCCTGAAAATTGTAGATGTGCTGTTTACTCCATCAAGGAAGGATAATGAGACTCTTTAGGGAAGTCCAGCCAGCCAGCATAAGGAGTGTGTTTTGTTAAATTTTAATTAAAGACTAATTTCTACTGAATACTGTCCAAGCAGTAAATTATTTATTAAAAAGAGGAAGCCCAGAAAAAAAGCAAAAAAACCAAGATATTCCTCTTCAGCTGTCTGGAAGCCACCTACAATTTTAGTGAGGCCGGGTTAACTGTTTGGTTACCGTAACTGCTTGCCCACTAGCATAAAAGGGAGCTCTCCATCCTTTCTGCATGGTTTGCATGCTAGCTAAGGGCCTCATCCAGCACCATGTATAAGCTAACAGGTCTTGCCAGAAAGTGGAGAAGTTAGGTAGCCTGGCGCAAAGACAACACTGTGGCTTGTGGAGATAGTCCAGGTCTGAGAGGGTCAGTGCACAGCTCAGACTGGCAAACTCTGCTGAACCCAAGCTGGCTTTGCGTACAGCCCCTGTGGTGCCTGCGCCATGTTTTACACTACCCAGGCTCTCCGGGTATTCTAATCTTTGGTATCCATATACTACTTCCTAAACTGATGCATGGTAGACTGCAATTGCGTGAAAAGATAACCTGAATTGAAGTGAGGCAAAACTAGAAACAACATAATTCATCCCAGTTCTGATCATGAACTGGCAGTTCAGTTCACAAGCAACTTGGCTTTGATTTGTTAGACCATGGACACGTGTGAACCAACTGGTTCGTTTACACTACATTCTTATGCAGAGAACAGCAGCCATTCCAGGTAAAATCATGACAAATACATAGACACCACAGCCTCAGCAAACTTTGACTTGGCTGTGATGTTTCTTTAAAACATAGGTGGAAAAATTATGGGGAACTCAGTGTTGAGACCTGATGGTGAGTATGGACGAGAATAAGTGAGATTTCCAGATGAACATCATGAGTGAGCATCTCGGGAAGCAGAGGGAGTATGCCAGGTTAGGCATCCTGTTAGGATTCTGGTAGATCTAAATATTTGGGACACACTGGGTAAAACTTTATTATATTAAGAAGGTGAGGTTGGTACAAGTCTGGGATTTTCTTACATACCTAAGTGGAGAGCTCTCCCTTTTTGCCACAGGCTGAAGTGGTGGGATGAAGATGCTTTGAAAGCCAGTAGGCATGCAGTGCGAGTATGGTTGAACACAGATCCCTAAACACCCTGTGTGGGATCAGGGGAGAGATCTTGGAGTGCATGTGGCTCCTTCCTTGCTTCTGTCACTGAGTATCCTTCAAGGGATACCAGGGAGCAGGAGGGAAGGATGCTCATCCTGGTCTCATCTGGATGTCTTATGTGGATATGGACAGAGAATGCAGCTGTGGAAGGCAAAAACTGCTGGAAATACCAAAGGAATGCACCTCTCCCACAATTTAGGGAAAACCATTTAAAAGTCACTGGTAGTTCTGCATGCCTAAAAGTATGAGTATCTAAAGAAGGTGGTTTTGTGGTTGATAAGCTGAGGTGAAAGGGCTTTGATTAAAGTGGTGGGTGACATGAGGAGACTGGTATGACTCTGAAGACCTTGAGCCTGCTGCCTATACTGGCATCAAGACCATCCTGCAGACAAGGGCCTTCTTGCTCAGTGTCAGAGCCGTGATTGCTTCTGCTGGGGTAGGTAGGAGAATATTAAGAAGTGTAGGCTTCCTCTGTGTCAAGGCACAGGCCTGCCTGCAATTAGACACTTTCAAGCCTGGTCAATGGGATATAATTAGGGGAAAAGTCTTTTAATGAACTGCTAATGCTGGCCTAGCAGCAACTTGCAGATGTTGAGGGAAAGGCTAGGGTCAGGCCCACTGCTGAAGTATCTGATTCATTATTTGGTCGCTCCAAGTTTTCATTGTTTGCTCTTTCCTTTGAATAAAAGAGCTGTTTGTTTAACACTGGTATTTTTTGCATGCAGGTGGGCATACTGCTTATCATGAATGCTCATGTGGTGCAATTTAATTTTTGAATGAGGGCTATGTACTTTTTTAAAGAACTTTGGAAGTCGAACTGCCTAGCAGGAAGGTTAGTACGTGACAGACAGGAAAGCTGATAAAAGATCACTATGCTTGGACAAAGCTGCAAGTGAGTTGGTTGATAAACAAGTCAAAGAAGTTAAGCTGTGTTTTTTTCAGTGTGAAAACTGAACAGGATCATCCAGTTCAGTGCTGGAGAAGCACAGATCATAAGGGTCAATTCCTTTTCGAAAGCACAGCCTACCAGAGCTAAGATTTTAAGCATCTTTCCCTACAGGTAGCTCCCCATTGCTGTGGCAGTTTCAGGGACCCAGAGTTGTTTTTGAACTTTGCTCTCCCCAAGCTGGATCTGTTAGCACCGAGGTCCCCTGAGCGTAATAAAGGTTCAGAAAATGGGCAGTCAGTCTTCCAACTTTCAGGAGCTTAATCACATCAAATAGATTTCAGTTAATGCCTGCTTACAGAGAATCTTTCACAAGAAGCAGATTTGACCACATCCTTTCCAAAGCTGCAAGAGTGGTGTGACAGTCCACCTACACATCTTTTGTATTACAGCTTAATTGGCTAGAACACATACTGAGAGATTGTGTGACCAGGATAAATTCCTTTCTCAGCCTGCAGGAGTTCTAACTTTTGTTACTTTCCTACCAGCGTAGAGGAAGTGCTGAGTGGAAGCTGTTTCCCCAGCCTGAATCAGGCTGCCTTCCCTTAAACAGGGCTGGTATACGACTGAGAATGTAAGAGTCTTTGATCAAAAGAGAGAGAGCACAAGGGGACCCTTACTGTAGTGATTGGGGCATTCAGCTGGGAGAAAAATTCTAAGCTCTGTGCTTTGGACTATGCTTCTGTTTGCTTCAGTGACTTTACAGAAGGAGGAAGCAGAACTCATGATCACCAGCAAGACTTAACGGGCTGATTATTGCATTCTCCTCTGCACTGTGGCCCAGAGTGCCCTGAAAGTTTCCCCCATTTAGCCATACTTAGCACGTGGGTAAGGTATGCTGTGAGAAGGCAGAAAATATAAATTTGAATCCCTTGGGGCTCAGTTAAGCATTGACCTCAGGTCTCCTATTTGCCAGCTTACTGTTTTAAGAAGGAGGTGATTAAAGGTCGTCCACTGTGACACCTTTCTCTCTTGTTTCTCCAAAGAAGACAGTGAGCCTTACTCAGTGTTCTTTTTTTTTTTTTTTTTCNTTTTTTTTTTTTTTTTTTTTTTTTCTCAACATGTAGCTATATCTCATTTGCAGGAGAGGATCTGGGACTCTAGATTGAGGAGAAGAGATGCTTACTCACAGCTCTTAATCCTGTTGCCTGTTTTTATTCTAATTGATACATTAAATTATATTCATTAATTATTTCAATTAATTATATTTTATTTTATTTACTTTCCATGACTCAAAGGAGTCATTGTTTTGTTCATCATTGTGTGTAAACCAGCTCTTTTTATCTCTTTGCACAAAAGGTAGGATTTAGGGAAGAAGGCTGGTAAATTTGCAAAGCATTTGGGGGGATGAGGAGGCAATTGATTTTTGGTGTTGTGGCAGGTCAGCATTGGCTGGCAGCCAAATACCCACCCAGCTGCTTACTCACTGCCCCTCCTTGGCAGGTTGGAGGAGAAAATAGGATAAGAAAGCTAATGGGTTGACATGAAGACAGGGAGACTTCTTACCAGTTACAGGCAAAACAGACTCAACTCAGGGAAAAGTACTTTATTTATTCCAATTAAAACAGATTTGGGTAGTGAAAATGAAAACCCAAACATTAAAACAACACCTTTCCCTGTTTTTTCACAGGCTCAGCTTCAATCCTTCATTTTTAACTCCTCTCCCCTCCACCTGGAGCAATGCGAGGGGATGAGGGATAGGGGGGCTGCACTCAATGCATAACANCCCCTGCTTTTTCACAGGCTCAGCTTCAATCCTTCATTTCTAACTCCTCTCCCCTCCACCTGGAGCAGTGCGAGGGGATGAGGGATAGGGGGGCTGCACTCAATGCATAACATTTTGTCTCTGCTGCTCCCTCCTCTTCACACTATTTCCCTGCTCTGGCATTGGTCTTTCCATGGGCTGCAGTCCTTCAGGAAAAATCTGCTCCAGCTTGGGCTCTCCACAGGTGTCAGTTCATTCAGGAAGCATCCAGATGCTCTGATGTGGGGTCCTCTGTGGGCTGCAGTGTGGACATCTGCTCTGGCAGGGTCTCCTCCACAGACTGCCATGGTACCTGCTCCAGCACCATGGAGCACCATCACTGCCTCCCCCTCCTTCTCTGACATTTGTATTCCCTCTGTTATTTCTCACTTTTATTTTTTTCCTGTCCTGACTGTCTGGTGTTTTCTGCCTTTCTTTAAATGCATTTTCCCAGCACCACACATGTGGCTGATGGGCTCAGCTTTGGCCAGCAGAGAGGCCATGGCAGAGCTAGCTGTGTTCAGCACACGGCAGCCACTGACCTCTTTCCACAGAGGCTACCCCTGCAATTCCCTCCCCCCCCCACCAATCTTGCAATCATACAATTCAGGTGTTCAGACTATGTTGCTGTTGAAGTCCTTATCAAGGCCTTCAGGGCACCACTAAGTATTAATTACCCTGACCAGCCTCACCTGGGACCTTCCCCAAGAGCTCCACTTAAGCACAGGCTTGGGCTTTTACTCATCTTGAGCTATGTTTTAGGTGTACTTGGCTGCAGACCTGTTTCTGCCTTGTCTTTTGCTTTTGGCTGGACTGCTGGACAGACCTTGTACCTGGTTTACTCTTTCACCATGTCTGGGATTGTCAGTGGAACCTGTTACCAGCACCTGGCTCTGCCTGCTGTGCGATGGTGGCCCAGGGAGAGTGTAGGTGCGGACACCGCCTGCGCTGGGGTCACCCTTGGCTTAGAGTCTTTGCTGCTCCCTGGCACTTCTATTTTGGTAAGTTTTTGCTTCCTCCTTTCTATCAGTGTAGTTGGTGATATTGATGTGTGGGGATTAGCATTGTCTCCCTGTTTTGATTGGAAATCAAATGAGAGGAGGTGGTGGTAATGCATTTTTATGTGGCTGTGGTTGCAGGTTTACGAATTCTTTCATGAGACAGGTAGGAATAGTGAATGCATGACTGTGTAGAGGAGAAGCTCTGGAAGGGTGGTAGAGGGGCACCCCATTTTGCAAGTCTGTAAGTTAATTGTCAAGTTGTGTCCTGCTCTCATTCCCACTTTGGGAGCCAGGCACTAGAAGTTAGATATGGCAACCTCTAATCTGTGCACACCCAAAGTGTTTATCAGCTCCAGCCCTTAGACTATAGATGTGTATAGCTTTTCTGTCTTAGGTTCCAAAATGTTTTTCTCCTTGTCAACATCTTCTGTCCTCAGCTAGCACTCTGACTGAAAGTCTAATTATGACCAGCTGAGGGTAAATTTGATCAGCGATGTTACTGTGCCTCTGGGCCTCCAAAGGCATGCCTTGCTGCTTGAGCACTGTCAATGCCGTGGTGCTCCTCAGGCCCCCAGGAACCCCTCTGTCTTACAATGTTTCTGTGCCTTTGCTGGACAATGCAACACTGTACAGATTCACAATTACTGTCCTGGTCTCATTTCTAGTCATCAGCAATTTGGTTTTGTAGACGTTTCCCAAGTTTTAGGAGGAGATTCTCTGATTTATTTCCTTGGCTTGTGCTGCCTCGCATTTACTCAGTTTAAGTTCTCTGGGGCTTTTCTTTCCTTTAGCACATCAGAACAACACATTAAAAAGCGTCCCTGCAGTTTGCTTTGGAAGACTCAGAGAGGGTACATTGATTGAGAACTCTCTAGTACCCAGTTAATTTGGGTCCTACAGCAATTCCTCAGACACATCTCATAAAAACCTGCCTCCTCTAAAGAAAAAATAGACTGGCTTATGTATTGCCTTTGTTATACCTGATGTGGCAAAATCTTTGGCTTGTGCTTCACCTGTCTCCAGCTAAAGTTGCTGCTTCATATTCAGGCCGTGAGAGCATGCAAATGACTGAAGAACCTGTGTCTGCTCCAAAAGCGCCTCTGAAAATTTTACTGATAATTTGCAGTTGTAAATTCACTGCTCCGTGCAGCCCAGCTTGTTTTTATCTGACCTCATTTAGGTCATCATTTGACTACTGAGCCAAATTTAGTTTTATTTTACTTTCCATAACTAGAGGGAGTATTTCTGCTGCAAGCATTCATTATTTTAGTGTTAATGTGTCCCCCAATCTACAAAACATTTTATCTTTTGCATCCATCCCGTAGGAAAAAAAAAAAAAAGCCTACATCACAATTCACATCTGCAGACTTTCCTTCCCAGTCTGTCTAGATAGCACTTTTGTTTCCTGGTATCAGAACCAAGTAGTATGTGGCACTTTGATCTTTCTTTGTTTCTTGGGCACTTTTGCGTTATGACAACCTTTCTTGTAAGAAACATGTTCTTGCTTGAATACATTCTGAGGGTTTTTTTCCTCTGTGAATACTTTCCACTTGCTGTAAAAGGGGGTGAGGGTGAACAGCTTAAACTTGCATATCTAACTTTTAATTGGTCACATGTTTAACTTCTGCTCAATGTGGGCACCTAAAAAAGATGGGGACAGATAGATCCAACCCGAAAGTATTTGAAGTGTAATTGGGAAGCAGAACAAAGCAGAATACTATGAGAAAAGGGACATACCACCCCACTGTCTGTTCATTTGCCAACCTAGGGAAAGTGGGTTTTCAGAGTTAAACACTTACTTTTGAGCTGCTCGCTCTCACCTCTTTTTGTAGCAAACGCAAATCAAAGGCAATTTCCAGGGTGAAATTCACCTCAGTCAAAGGTATGTGCCTATTCCCGCCCTCCTCCTTAGCAGTCATGAAGTTTTAACATCATGGCATGGTTAACGTCCTTCTTGTGTGGTTGCTCTGGAACCCGATGGAGTTTCCTGTCTGGCTGTCAGTGAAATTTAGCCGGCAGCAATACTGCCTGCTGAAGAGTCTCGTTTCTTTCACAGATAAAAGGTGATGTTGCTGAAAAAATAGCCCTGCTGAAAAGAAACAAACAAAAAATAAAATGCTAATTTTCAGCCAGGACAGCTTCTGGCTGCAGACCCTGAAAACAGAAGTGCTGGCACTAGACTGTCGGGGACATGTGCACCAATCTGGGGTAGGACAGGGCTGCTTCTTCTGGGGCCGCTGTGGCCTTGGATCAGTTTGACTGTTTAGAGTTCATGTAGGTTCAATCAGGGTATTGATTGTTCAATCAGCCCTTTAAAGGGGCTTCATTCAATGTGGATTGATTTGAAAACCAAAACATTTGTGGTGTTTTAGAAGGAGTCATATTTTGAGTGACTCTTTCTAGCAGCTTGATACCTCTGACATTCAAATGTGCTGCATAATTTCTGGAAATCCTTTCTTGTTATGTGCAGTAGCATGGGGGACTTTGCCCTTGACAACTTTATTTGACACCAGTACTTGTATTAAGGAAAAATTTGTATGTACTGAAAGCGTTATCTCCAGTTCTTGTCAGTTGCTTTTTCAGAAATATTTGTTTGGTTAATTATTTTTATTTGCCTTGTTCCATTGATCACTTCAGAAGCCATGTAATAAAGTAATGGTCAGAGACTGACTTTCATTTACTAGTCCCTAAGCCCCTGGCTTTTCTTAGTTTACAAAAGGATAATACTGATGTTGTGTACTGGGAACTAATGTTGGCTGGTTTCAGTAGCTGTTTTGACAGTGTAGGTCTTTGCAATTATTGTCAAAGTCATTACAACAAAGAGCTGTTTTAAACTTAAACCTGCTACATGCATGTTTTAAAGTTCTAGGGCTTCTGGGCCAGTTAAGGATTCCAGGAACTTTGCTGCATCACAGTGAAATCTACAGAATTTAGTAAGTTAGTTTTAAAAAGCACAATCTCTAAATATGTCTTATGGGACCTGAATATTTAAAAGGGCCTACATTATGTTTTTATTATACAATTGCTTTGGAATGCTGGGAGCTAATGAAGCGTTCTCTTCTGCTGTTGGTGAGTATCAACCAGTAGCCATAATCCCTGCTTGAAGGGAGAGGTTGATTCCTGCTCTCTTGTACATAAACTGGTGTTTTGTGATGGCAGAGAGGGCTTTGTGTGGTGGCAATCTACATAAAATCGCACCATGAATAGTTGGCATTTCTAAATGTCTGCCCCCACTTCATAACATGGAGGCTATCATCTCCCAGATGTATTGTAGGGCCTGTCATTTCACTTGAATAATAAAAAAAAAAGGATCCTGAGATCAAATAAAGACATGAGGAAACGTAATTTTTCTCTGTTGCCAGATCAGGGGGTCACTGGGGATTTTTATGGTGCCGCAACTGCAAAATGCTGCTTAAGTGCACACGTAACCAGTAGCAACTACAATGAGTTGTAGAATTTTCAAATTCTCGCACTGAACGAGCTTGGCCGCTTGCCGCTGCGAAGAACATCTCTTACTAATGCCAGTTTATACTGCTCAAAACACAGTCTCCTCTTTAGATCTTTGTTGCCTCTTTGCAGCTTTCCTGAGCCTTCACTCTGCCCCTCAAAAGGCAGTGGCTATCAGAGGTGTTTTGTATAGGCTGGTCACTGTTGCAGTGGAAGTAAAAGGAACATCTGGGAGTATGAAGCTCTGTTTTCACATTTCTATGCTTAGCTATTTAAACATAGCACGCTCAGGACAAAGTGCTGTTGCATCACTGTAGAAGTACATAGTTAGTATTCAGGTGTTGGAGAATATCGTCTGTCTATTGGTTGGGTTTTTTTTAAAAAAAGTTCTTACTGCAGCCAGGGGAGAAAGAAAGAGGGGGGTGTGGATTTTGAGGAAAAACAGTCAGTCATTTCCCACTGATTCTTATAAGTAGGAAGCATTTTCTGTTAGTGTGACAGTTTCACAACATTATGCCTAATTTGCTTTAGATTTTTCAAATTTTTTCTGTCTTGCATGGATATAGCTGTAATAGTTGTGGTGTCTTGCTGTATGGTCTTTGAAGTAGCAATTATAAATTGAACTAGGTGCCTGTAAGCAAAACTGTTGTGCACGCTCTTCATTGTGTTGTAAAACTACTTCAGTGTGTGGTATAGCAGCTTGAAAGGCAGTGTTATAAATTTTTAAAATGGCCTGTAGGTGACGGGGGAAAAAAAAACCACCACAGAGCTACAATCATTTTTTCAAGGTGTTTCTCCTAAAACAGACCCAATTTAGAGTCTAGTCTTTCTGTTGATCCTTTGACTGGGATTTCAAGCTCTCGGTACTAGTCATATTGAGTTCCCAGTCTTGGGGCAGCTTTCCTTTTAGAGCGGAACAGGAGAGCCACTAGACAGAGCACTGGCTAGGTGCCCTGGGGACTTCGCACAGATTTGTGGCATGACTTTAGACAACTCACTTCATTTTTTTGCTGCAAGTCTATCAAGATCTCTAACCAGTTTCTCCAGNTAGAGCACTGGCTAGGTGCCCTGGGGACTTCGCACAGGTTTGTGGCATGACTTTAGACAACTCACTTCATTTTTTGCTGCAAGTCTATCAAGATCTCTAACCAGTTTCTCCAGGATTCTGTTTTAGTGTTTGGTTGTTTTGGTTTTTTTTTATAGTCACAAGCATGTACAAGCTTTAAATGCACATTTTCCTCTCCTCTGTAGCCACAAATTGAGATGTAGTTCTCACATAATTACCAGAGTACTGAAGCTACTAGGTAGGGTGGTTTAAAAATACCCCAAAACCATCGTGACAGCTAGCAGTGCTATTTAGTCTACCTTGTTACTTCGGTTCCTTACCTGAAGAATGGGGGTGGTAAGAAAATTTTCTTGGTAGAGAAAAAGTGGTAGACATTGTCAGGGGCCAACTTAGTCCCATTAAAACATTGGGGCAGAATTAGAAATAATTTGATCTCAAGATTCTCTATTAGCATCAGATAACCCGCTTTCTTCCTCTGAAAATGAACTTGTTTAGTTTTGGATCTTTTTTTTTTACTCTCAGTTGGGTTGGAGTTGGCAGAGGAAGGACAGTGCACTGCTAAGCAGATCTAGTAACACGTACTCTGTAACTGGTGAATGTGCTGTGGAGGAACAATAGGAAAACAAATATTTCAAAGGAATTGTATACAGTACTGATGTAGTGCATCCTTTACATCTCTTACTGGCTTTGAAATATTTTGAAACTCTTTAAATATATTGTAAACAAAGAGAAATCATCTTTATAGCAAATTACAAGTTAAGGAAATTTTTTTTCTTACAGTTCTTCCCTTTGAGACTAAAGCATGCTTGGACTCGTGCTCTAGTGAATAAGGGTAAATAATCCAGTAAAAAGAGTTAAAGAGCAGTTTTCTTAACTGCTGAAGTTTCTATTAAAAAGCACTAGTTATTGCTTGAATGATTTCAGCTGATCATTCTTTTTTTTTCTCCTCCTTCCCTTGGACTTTGAAGCACTTCGTGTAAAAGTATTTTGAAAGAAACAGTGTTATGGAACTAACCTGCAGAATGATAAAATAAGTAGAATTTGCTTTGAGCAACTGCCACTGTCCTCATAGTGGAGGCCTTGAAGCAGAGTTGGAAAAGACAGTTACGGAAATCTTTGGGATGCTGTGAAGTAGCAGCACTTGCAGGAAGAAGCTCAGGCTCTGTGTTTCTGGGTGGTACCATCACGGTCTGATCTTTCTTCCAAAGTAACGCCATTCAGTGTTTGTTCTCAGAAGTTTTATGGTTTTCTTTCAGACACTTAGGGTGGTATTCATATCTTCTGACTTTAGATAGCTGAAAATTACAACTCTACATCTAAGTGGCTAGCTACTCTAGCATGTATTTTCTGTCATTGGAGAGAAACTGGCACCTCCAGAGAAGTGTTCCTCTGATTTGCTTTAGAAATTGCTTGAGGATGAAATGACTTTCCTTCGTCAGGTGCCTTTTTGTCTCCTTTGACTACAAAGGGTGGCTTGGAAAGAGCTCACACTTATGTGTCTTTTAGCTGCCTGGGTTAGATGGAGTGAATCCCTCCTTCTGCCTCAGGAGGAGCTGAATTACTTCCCAAAAGTAGAGTTACTTTTTTCTTTTTTCTTTTTTTTTTTTTTTTTCTGAGGGAGATCACCATTTCATCACAGTAAGGACTGGTTAAGAAAAGGCTTAGAGGAGTTGAAGTGCTGTGCTTCTAAGACTCTCACAGACAAGAACAGAGATGATTTCTGATTTGGAACAGCTTGGCTTCTAGATCATAAATTGGGCTGATTTATGTCACAGTGCTGTCTCTGAGTAATGTCATTCTTCATTGCTTAATAAACATTAAAAGCCTGTTTCTAACCTCTACAAAACACCAGGAATGAGAAATATGTTGCATTGGAATTCATCTGCTTTGGCAGCAAAGACCAAACCCAACTTACTCCATCAGTAAGACCCGTGTATCAAAGCAGGGCATCTTGCAGCTAGGGGAGAAAATTAACTTCAGCTTGCCAGTACAAAGCAGTCCTTAAATACAGTGTTACTTCTTTTGTGCTGTGCAGAAAACCCCACTGCTAATGTTCAGTCTGAGTTCTGCTTTCAAGAAAAAAGCAAAAGGGAGTGCTAATCCACTGGATTATTCACTTGTCTTTGTGATTCTGGGAGGGGGCTTTGGGGCTACTTTCTAAACAGAAATTCCTTTCCACTTTTTCTGTGTATGATGGTTATCTAAGATACGAGTTCCGTTTCACACTGAAAACGCACATCTGAGTTGGTTAATAGTTCAGCAGTTAGCACCCAGAACAAGCTGTGCCTGAGCAGAGCCGCCTAAGACCCTCTGAAGCATGAGGAGGTGCAGTGAAGCCACAGAATGATTGCAAGACACGCTTAAGCAAGTGAATGTCAGTTAAGAACAATGTGAAAATCTTAGGGATTATTATTAACATGTTGTTTTAGATGAATTTAACTTCATGCCTGAATTTAATATGAGGAACACTTCAACTTTATTGACAAAAGATATTAGCACTAATAAAAGGAGCTGAATTGATTTGTTTGGAGATCGAAGTCTTTGACCAGCCAAGTAGTGATCACGTAGATGGGGCTCTGTTTCTAGGTGGCAGCAAATCCCCAGAACAGCTTGTGTGCTGAACGGGGAATCGGCTTCTACGCATGTAAGGTTTGTGACTATGTGGGGACCAATGAGGGTTTTGCTTCTGCTATTGCTTTCTCAACTAATTTCTCCATCCTTTTGCCTCTTTTGTTCCAAAACACTGTTCTGATTAAGGCGTGAAAGGGTTTACCATCAGTTTCAATTTTTTTTCTGTTTTCCATTGTGTGTGAATCCTTTCACACACAAAAGCAATAGCGATTGTATTGGAGCTGGATGTCTGCTTTCAGTCTTTACTCTGGATTTATTATTGCATTTTCATCAGCTTTTGCCTTGCTTTCCACTTCACTGATTTTGATGATCTTCAGAGAAATCTATTAGTTTAAGGAGGTGGCTTTCTTAATGACTTATACACCATCTGTTATTATCTTTTCATTTTATTGTGGCTTTTATTTATAATTTAGTAAGTTCTGCAGAGATCTGCTGCTTTAATTACAGTGAAATGTGTACTGCCTTTACAATAAGGTCATCAAACTGGGGGTTATTTAGTACCCTAAACCATCTTGTTTTTTGTCATTTAATGGTGCACAAGTAAGACTAGAGGATGCTAACAGTCTCCTTCCAACTTCAAAATCTCTGTTGTTTTGTGTTTTACTTACCTTATAATGCTGCTGCTCATGGACACTGTATTTTTGTTTACAGCACACTAACACATTGGTTTGAAACACTGCAACATGAAGGATTGCAAACTTAAAATTTTGCGAGCTCTGTTGAACTACCTGGCTTTTAGGATGTGTTAATTGTGCATAAAATACTAGATAGCCTGCATGTGACTGGAAAGAGATGTGACTAATGCTTTCTTAAATGATCATTCTCAAAGGGGAATGTGTATTAAATGTGCAATATTTTTTTTTTTTTTTCTCGTACCACATACAGGAACAAACAAGCTGTAGACTTTCATTTACTTTTTCCCTGGCTGTATTGCCATGACGTACAGTAGAAATACTCTTTTTTGCCAGGAACACTTCCTGTGAGATTTAGTTTTGAAGTGGCTTTCCATTTCCCTGATTTGTTTGAGGTTGAATCCCAGAATCACAATGTGTATTCAAGAAGTGTCCATCCTGCCTCCTTTCAGTTGTGTAACATTGCCAGTGACAGAGAGGACACTGCTTATGCAAACATTATTTAGCTGTTTATCCTGCTGACTTATGAAGGTATGATGCTCAGTGCATACTTTGCAAATACTTTTAGTCTCTAAGATAGAAGCTGATGAGATGTGCAAGATATTTATGCAGTTTTGTTTGCTTTATTTTCAGGTGTCACTGACCTCGAGTCTTCTTGAGTCATTCTAGTAAAGAAATGTGAACTCGTCTTTCTCGGTTCTCTGCTAGGTTCCTTCCAATGCATTAGTGAACAGAAGTTCAGCTCTTGAAGGGATAATTGCCTCAAGCAGAAAATCCCACCTAAATTGAATTTGATCCATTTTTTTCCGAGTTGAGCTGCCTAATTATTGTTTTCCCACAGGCACAAATCAAACCACTTCAGTCCTCTCCACCTGTGTGAGGGTTCTGAGATCTGAAAAGCAACCAACCAGGCAGAAAGGCCCACCTCTTGCAGCAGACAAGAAACGGATGCTCTTTCTGGCTGGAACTCAGGAAAAAAAGGAGAGTTTATGACCTTTGGAAGAAAGGGCGGGCAGCTTAGGAGGACTACAAGAAGGTTGTGAGGTTATGCAGGGAGAAAATTAGAAAGGCCAAAGCCCAACTAGAACTTAATCTGGCTACTGCTATAAAAGACAATAAAAAAAGTTTCTATAAATACATTAACAACAAAAGGAGGATTAAGGAGAATCTCCATCCTTTATTAAGTGTGGGGGGAAACAGTGACAAAGGATGAGGAAAAGGCTGAGGTACTTAATGTCATCTTTGCCTCAGTCTTAATTAGTAAGACCAGTTATTCTTGGGGTACCCAGCCACCTGAGCTGGAAGACAGGGACAGGGAGCAGGATGAAGCCCCCATAATCCAAGGGGAAGTGGTTAGCAACCTGCTACACCATTTAGACACACAAAAGTCTATGGGGATGGATGGGGTACACCCAAGGGTACTGAGGGAGCTGGTGGAAGTGCTCACCAAGCCACTTTGCATCGGCAGTCCTGGCCAACCAGAGAGGTCCCAGTGGACTAAAAGTTAGCAAATATGATGCCCAAGAAGGGCAGGAAGGAGGATGCGGGGAACCACAGGCCTGTCAGCCTGACCTCAGTGTTTGGGAAGTTTATGGAACAGATCATTCTGAGTGCCATCACATGGCACGTACAGGACAACCAGGTGATCAGGCCCAGTCAGCATGGGTTTATGAAAGGCATGTCCTGCTTGACTAATCAGATCTCCTTCTATGACAAGGTGACCTGCTTAGTGGATGAGGGAAAGGCTGTGGATGTTGTCTACCTAGACTTTAGTAAAGCCTTTGATGCTATTTCCACAGCATTCTCCTGGACAAACTGGCTACTCATGGCTTGGACGGGTGTGTTTTTCGCTGGGTGTCCTGGTTTGAGCAACACAGGACTAATTTCTCTTCTAATGCTTGGGAAAACTGCACTTTTAGAAGACTCTAGTGTCTGAATTTGTGAAGGTATTTACTTTATAGACAGCTATGGTATGCGGTTTTCAAGTTAGCCAGGTGCAGGGACGAGGAGGAGCAAGACCTGGGCACTTGACCCAAGATGGCCAACAGGATTATTTCATACCATGAACATTGCATTTAATATAAATTAGAAAATTTACAGAGAAGTTGTCTCTCTCCCTTGATAGCTGTGATCCAGAGAACTTCTTGCCCTGGAGCCAGACCCCTGAGGTCTTCCTTTCCTCCCAAAGCTGTAGCGTCCAACATTTACTGTCCGCTATTGGGAGTGCACAGCTTCCTACTGGTATAATTGGCTGAGTATAATCCTTGTATATTTTATATTGGTATCAGTATCAATACTGGTTCTTTAGTATTATTGATGTTCAATATTTAGTCTCATTCTATTAAATCTGTCTATACTTCAACCATTGGGTTTCCTTATTTTTTCCCGATTCCCCGTCCCAAGTGGGGAGGGGTCATCGGGTGATAGAATAATTGTCTAAACAACAATAAATTGTTGTGGGTTTCTCAAACCATAACAGCTGGGTAAAAAACACTGGCTGGATGGCCAGGCCCAAAGNAAAAACACTGGCTGGATGGCCAGGCCCAAAGGGTTGTGCTGAATAGAGTTAAATCTAGTTGGTGACCGGTCGCAAGTGGTGTTCCCCCAGGCTCAGTACTGGGACCAGTTCTGTTTAATATCTTTATCAATTACCTAGATGAGGGGATAGAGAGCACGCTCAGTAAGTTTGCAGATGACACC
>RSEF01000002.1:94988101-95014075 GCA_003993805.1 Himantopus leucocephalus
AAAAAAAAAAAAAAAAAAAAAAAGTGGCTAGAGTTCAGATGTCACAAATCTTAGTGAATGTAGAAACAGGGAGTAAACAAAGTCATATGATATTATCCATATGTCTTTTATTTTTGGTCTTATGGGTATGCGCAAAAATAGTTGTAGGTCTGTGGCAAATATGAGAAGCTGTTGCGTACTTTCAATACAAACCTTGTTAATACCAAGACACCTGGATGTGAACATGGTTTGCTGTTGTTCTCCGTGATAGCTGGGCTTAATTGTACCTGTGATTGGGTAGACATTGGAATCCTAAAATGGTTCATGCAGATGCTTCAGTGACAAGAAAGGCTGTTCTTTGTAAACAGTCAGAAGGTTGTTGTCATGGTCAAATGGCTAGCAATGGGAAGAAGGTGACTTTTCTAGTAGGTTTGTCCTCTCTGTCATCCTCATTTACCCATTAACTTCTCACGGAAGTGTTCCTGTTCACCCTCTTTTCTCTCATGCGTGAGCCCTTTCCTTTAATTTCCCCAGAAGAGCACCATACTTCTATTCCTATTTGCTAATGAGGAGTTGAGAGAAATGCATCTGATTTATCTATTGAATGTAGCTTACTTTGACTGTGTTAAGGAGCTCTGGCCTAGGCAGAAGGAAAGAAATGGGAACAGTTCCTGACCTCTGTAGGAGGCTCTGGTAAAGACTGTTGCAGTCCTGCACGCTATTGACTGTTCTAGGGAGCGGCAACACTTGAAGGGCTGTGAGGAGGTTGAATAACTTGGGCAGCATCCAAGTGGTAAGTGGGATCAAGGTAATATACAGGTGGCTCTTGAAATTTGAAATATTTCTTCCTGGAAACAACAGGGGTGCAGATGGAGAACCTCCCCTCAGAGGTGAGATAATGTTCCCAAGAGACAGTAGATCCCCTAGAAACAGTGTATTTCTCAGTGGCAAGGGCACAGACCTTTCTACAACTATGGTCTTCTCCCAATCTGAACAATACCAATTTGTAACTGCTTACCTCTACAGCTCTTGAGAGGTGGACTGAATTTGTGGCTGTTGACAAAGAACCTAGGGATCTTGGCTTGCTTGCTGCAGTTGAAATACTGGGTTGGCTTTTCCCATTTCATGTTGTCTTCTTCCTTCTTGGCTTCCTATTGAAATTCTGTTTTGTTTACACTCATCCCTTGGATTCATTCTCTACTTGTGACCAGACAGATACTGCTGATAAGCCCTACCCCGTCCACATATCTAGGTTTCCAGTTTTCTAGACCAGAGGAAGCTTGAGATAGTGTTTGTTGGTTGAAACCCCTAGAAAATGAACTCAGGTGTTCTGCTTTATAAGCAACGCCTGGCAGATGTATGTAGGCAAAACTTTAGTTCGGTACATCTCTGTGTACTATTTACTGTGTTTGATTAGGTTATCTCGATGCTGTGCTATTGTGCATGCTGAGATGCAGTAGAGATCTTCATGTTGCTACTGGAGAATGAATCACAGGCCGTTACAGATCACGTTTCTTTGCAGTCTGTGTTGGAAGATAGGTTAAGGTAAGCGGTAAAAATGAGCAATTGTGTGGAATCCTGTTACAGAATGTAACTTTTTCTAAAGGCTTTCCTTAACATAAAATTTCCTTTTCAGTAGTCTATTTGGTTTCTTTTAAAATAATAATTAAAATGTTGTTTTCCCTGATGCTAGTGATATTTGGTTTCACCTTAGCTGTTGCTGGTTTAATTTTAGTCTGGAGATAAATGAGTACAGAAAAACTTTTACTGGATCATTGAAGCTGTCTGGATATTTACAGACAATGATAATAAGATAAGCTTTCTCCTAATTATAACCAAAGGGAAAATCGATGAGTGACCATGGCACACGTTCCTTAGGTAGGGAAAAATCAATGAAATACGCAAATAAATATTTCACTAACATGACCTGTAACCATGCACACGAGAATGTGGGCCTAGAGGACATGCTGAGAAAGTGAAGGGCAAGTTGTTGGCCCATGTATATTGACACTTGTCTGTGTTGCAGCAGATGCAATACCGAGGGCATCAGCAAAATAATAATAATAATAATAAAGAGCAATGAACAGACAAAAGATAGAAATGCAATTATTGCAAAAGGTTAAATTGTAAGTATCACTATAGTTGAGCCAGTTTTTAAGCAGAAAGAATTGAGGCATTACATTGAAAATGTAGTTGTCAGACAATGCATACATACGCATGAAGTAGTGTGATAGCCAGAAAGAAAAAATGCTTACCAGGAGACTTCTAGTCCTCTGTTAATACCAGGGAGTCTGGTTTTGCCTGTGAAATATCACGTAATGGTGGATTATGCATCACCAACATAAAAATTAGAGGAAGATGCAACAAAAATGTGGTGATACGTTGTTTGTGCAAAGAAGCCTGTAAAACTCTAGGGACCCTAGAGGAGACTTAAAACCTGACTAGAAAGAGAGTTGTCTTTTTACGTAAGTCCCTCTGTGCGCCTTGGGCCTGGGGAATTGTCTGCACTGCTGAGGAAACATTGGTGAATTCAGTGAGCCTCTCAAATTCACATATACTAGAAATTGTGTAAAATACTTGAATTAATTGTAGCATTCTCCTGGCAAGCTCCTCTCACTATGCCTCTCTGGTATGAATGTGTATGATTCCAAATTCTACCCAGGTTTTTTTTCTTGATGGAAGCAGACTTTTGCCTCTGGCTTACCTGTGACTTTATACCTAATTAGCAATGCCATATTAAATAGAGTTGTTTGGGATGTGTATTTACTGGTATGTCTTTCCTTTCTCTAGTGCTCTTTATCATGAACTTTCTAGGCAGTTCTGAAGGTTCCCACCATTTAACAGGAACTATGCCTAAACTGCCCCAGATTCTTTTTTTGTTAGGTACGTAGCATTACCAGTCTCAAAGCTATGAATTTAAACATAACTGTTCAGTGAGGAACAGTTTATTTGATGTGAGCCTGGGTGTGTGTGTTTTCTTCTGTGAGGTGCTTCCCTATCGCTTGGGGGAAATGTGTCACACATCTGTTGCCTGTTACAAGGCAAATCGGATTCTGCTCTCATTTAGAAATGATGAGATTTTGTGAGTGCAGTTTATTCATATATGGATTAAGGATTTCTCACCAGGTGGAATCTGATTTACTTCCATATTTCTAAAAATGGCTTCATTTGGTACAGCTACCTGTTGTTGGTGCCTCCACAGTGGTCAGGAAGCATTGGAGGTGGCAATGTGTCCTTAAAAGGAAAGGAAACAAGTCCTTCCAAGACTCTTCTTATGTAGGCAATGCAGTAGACTTTTATCCCTTGCAGTAATTAGCCTAGCTCAGGCACGGGCTTATCATGGGGCCAGCACATGGAAGGAAGATCTCTTAACTGCAGTCAATGTGCAGTGACGTAATGTTGGAAGCATACTTGTGAGCTGTGAAGACCATGTGTCTTCCAGATTTTCTAGGACAGTAAAACCCTTCCTAAAATGTTTTACGGGTTGTTGCTTTATGTGCAGCTGCTTTTCTGCGGGACTAGCTCACTCCTCCTACATCCGAGGTAGTATATGTTCTGGCACGCAGTGGTGCGGAGGTCAGTTTCTGAGGCAGCATAGCATTGCTGGCAGCTGGAAATCAGATTTTCTGGGCGTGTATTTCTTGTATCCATGGATCATCATAATTTTTTTTTTTTTCACAGACAGGCCTTTGCTCATCAGACATCCCTTGCAAAACAAGCAGAATCCCTATCTTCCATTGTAGGGAGAATCTGCTCAGGAATACTTGTTTTATAAATAGTTTTGAAAATATGACTGGGTTTAAAATGAGCAATACAAAAATCTGTGACATTTGTAATTCATTTGAAAGCTGGCCTTTTAAGGGAAGCTGGGATAAAGGTTTTATTTCTAATCTTTGCATCTGTGACTCCTATTGGCCATATGATCTAACTACCCGAGAGCCAACTTAAAACTGTCCTTTGGTGAGGCAAAAATAAGTGCAGTACATAAGTGGCAAAACAGGAAGGCAAAGGACAGGAGCAGTTGTTTTCAAGGAAAAACATTGCAGAAGAGGCAAGGCTGGCTTGTAGCAAGACTAAAAGAGGGGAGTGCAATTTTTGTGGTAAGAAGAAGGTTTTTCAGAGCCTTTGCTAATGAAGTCGGGTTAGTGCAGAGACAGCTGCAAGAACATAGTGTAGGAGGAAACGTGCAGCATTTTTTTAATATATACATAAGACTGTTGATAGCACACATCAAATTTTATATAAAAGATGACTATTCCCTGAGGCATTAAACCAAGAAGTATAGTGTCCTTATTTGTGAAAGGATTTAAGTAGATTGTAAGCAGCAGTGCTCTGACCTGTTGAAATACGCACGTGATTCCTTACAGCTAAGGTGATCTGACGTTAGTCAGAAGTGATGACTTCTAATTTCTTTTCTTTCGTTCTGGCATCCAGTTGTTCTTGGAAAGAATACTTCTGCAGGGGTTTGTGTTGCAGTTTGTTTCTCACGTAAGACATTCACACCGGTGAATTCACTAACTGTTTTCATACTTACTTGATTTTGCAGCGATTTGATGTTGTTACTTGAAGCCCCGTGTTGGCTGAACAGAGTCTTGGGTGCAGCTGTGAGAGCACTAGGGGAATTGAGGTATTTTTGTTTTCCTCATTTGATGTGTCTTTTGGCATGGGTGTCCTTCTTTGTTTCATATCTAAAATTTTAGTTTAATTATTCTTTTGGCAAAATGTAGTCATAAGTAAGAGTTTTTCCTCTAAAAGCTGTGTTTGTGTTCAGCAAATAACATTGTCTAAGAAAAATTATCAAGAACTTGCAAAATGTCTTTTCTTCTTGCTAGGCTTGTGAAATGAAAAACATATATGTTTTTCAGCTTTTGGTAAGAGTAAGTAAGGCAGAGACAGAGGGAGGGGTTACCAAACTGTAGATTTTCTCTAGACTGCAGAAAAAGCACAGCTGGAATAGGTGCCAGAACAGATTCTCTTTATATAGTTCTCTTGTGCAGTGCAAAGTGGAGAATGAGGATATTATGTTCTTATATTTAAAGTAATCGTTACCTTCATTCATCTCATGTAGAGATGCCTTTGTCCATTACAAAAAAAAAAGTCCGTATGTGGGTACATGGGTTTATGCAGAACAGCCCAACTATGTTTTTAGTACCTGTCTAAACCTCAGATTATTTTGGTGGTGGGGCTGTGGAATGATTAAAATAGAAGAAACAAAATGCTTTCTTGCATGGGACTTTTTCATTAAAATGAAAAAACTTCTACATACTGGTATGAGTATGTTGAGACTGTCCTGGTTTTACCTCTAATGTCAAGCAATATCCGAGTAACAATTCTGGTCTTTGGGATTTGGCTGTTATTTCAGAATGCCTGTTGAGAACTACCTAACTAAGATCCAAATCAAACTCCATCTGAAGGTGATGCTTAGTTTCACCAAGAATATGAAAAAGCAGCTAATAAATGAACACACGTGTGAGTCTAGTGTTCAGGGCTAACCAAAGTTTCCTCAAGAAGGGGGGATTTAAGCTATTACGGTAGCATGTGGGCATATTAGGAAGTCCCTTTTTCAGAGTTGAATGAGTTCTTTGAGCTGATGCTGGTGTGTTGTGCCCATGGAGCAGAGGGCTCTTGCAGGATGGTGGACCTCCTCCACGGAGAGAGGGAAATGGGAGGGAGGCTTGNCGGTGAACCTCCTCCACGGGGAGAGGGAAATGGGAGGGAGGCTTGTAGCTGAAATGTAATTTTGCACATGAGGATGGGACGTTTGCAGACTGCGTCAGCAGTGCCTGCCAGGAGGTAACTCTGGAATGATGTGGTGGGTAACACGGGGCAGAAAAGCAGGACAGGAGAGGATATCGTCTTTCAAGTGTGTCATTTTAAAAGCTAACAGCATGTTTTACATTACAATTAGAATTAAGGCATATTGTTCCAGCAGTTCAGTTTTCTCCACATGATGTATCTCAACAGACTACTTGGTATGGCCTTCATTTCTTGAGTGCTTGGGCTTGTAGTCCCACAGTGTGTTGTTTTGGGTGGCAGACTGCTGTGAATGTTGCCATCCCTCGTGGCATAGTCTTACCCTTCTGTCTTAAAGTGTCCTTTCAGCTATAGCGTGTCCACGTTGTGAACGTGTTCTGGAAACTGGTCACTCCTAGAAGTAATCTGTCAAAAGTACAGAGGTGTTTTAAAGCCAGATCAGCTCACGACGGAACCGCACAAATGCCATCCAAACACAGGTAGCTTAGCTGTGGGAGTGAGCAACGAGGGGTAGATGTGGGGGGAGGGATTCTGGCAATACCTGAAACCAAGACTGTTGCAAAAACCTTTGTAATGGAATATTGTGGCTCTTGGTTTGGGCAAAGAAAGCGCTATTTTGTGTAAGGAAACTGAAGAAAAGTGGGACTAAGGACTCTTCTATACCAGATTCTTTTGTTGAACAGAACTGTGTTAAAACAGTTTTGTTTCAACAGACTTGAAGTCAGTTCTAATTCAGGAACTGATATATAAGCTGTACTACAATCATAAGCTCTACTATATAACTATATCCACACTCACCCTTTCACCGGGCTAAAACTCACACCCCTAGCAGCACTGTTTCAAAAACACCACCCTCGCAGGGAGGGCGCAAGTATCAGGCTGAAGATCAGACAGGAGGGCAGGGAGGGAGCGGGCAGGTGCCGACTCCCGCTCTCCGGATTCAGACGCAAACACTAACCATCGCACTCTTCCCTTTAGCTATCAGGAAAGTAATTTTCAAAACTGGTAATGGAGAGATTTTTAAAAGCAAAACCATTGATCAGCTGTCCAAGCCCATTTGAAGGCTGAGAAAGTTAGGCTACCGGCTAAATTTAAAGAGCAGTGGCAGTTTTCAAATATCTCCTTATGCAGGAAAACCTCTGTTTTTTATGCCTTTGAAAAATTCTCCTTCAAATCTCAGTATTTAAAAAGATAAACAACCAAGGAAATTATATATAATTTCTGTCAGTAACATAAATACAGTTAACCTCTCCATAATCATAGCTTTGTGATTCAAAATATCTAATCTAGATAAGTTACAGCTATAAAAATTACGAAGAAACACAAGGTTTATGTAGGATTAAGGTTAAATTAGGCCCAAATGAAAAACGCCCCCCTTGACAAAGTGATAGTCGCATGATTCTGTAACCTCTTAACGGTTTCTAAGTGCAAGAAACTCTGCCAGTATTGAAGAAACATCTGTTTACTATTAAAGCATATAAAATATAAACAGGAAAAAATCTTTTCTGATTGAGTGGTTATAAAAACAGAACAGAAATTGGTGTATGCATTCCCTATGTGGGAGACTCGGTCTGTTAGTGTTAAATGACGTTATTAGATCAACAAGATAGTTGCCAGAAAACTTGGGGATGGTGGGGAGAGGGGGTATTTTAGCAGCTTTCCTCTGCAGCAGGCCCCAAGTGCAGTGGCTGAGGGAGGGTCGCTGCACGGCGGGCGCAGGTCCTGCCGGAGGGCTGTGCCGGTCGGCTCTCCCGCACAAGGCACTGGATCTCTCAGCTGCCTCCTGATCCCCACTAGCTCTTACCTGCTCAGACACAGATCACCCTCTTCTCTGGAAAAGCGGTGTGTTGTCAGATCCTTAGCCCAGGCTAAAAATAGCCATTTAAAAATAGCAGTAATTATCAGTTTCATGTGAATTGAAGTACCTTTACTTTAAGATGGGTACTTAGCATTTGGACTACATGGAATAGGAGACTAAATAAAATTAGGTGCTTACCCCACTAATAGCTCTGGTCCTCCTTGCCTTTTAGCTTCTCTCTATTGCATGTTCTGTGTAAGAGGATGAGAAAACTCAGGATCTGAATCATGAACAGCTGCAAGAGAGAATGTTGTTTTTATTAAGAGCTCTTCAGTTCACATTTTAAAGCTAAGAGTGTCTGAGCCTAGTTAACTTTTGGTTTAAAGGCTTCAATATCTGTTTTTGCATACTTTATTGGTATTAAAATAGCTCTAGTACAGAAATGAGGAATATATGGTTACAACCTCACTTTGTTCCTCTGAATTCATGTAAAATGAACACGCAACAGAGGGAAAATTATTTTTAATAGTGTGGGGCAAATATCTAAACAGCAAATACCCACAGTGTGGGTATAGTCTCAGCAAAAACTTTGAAGACCCTTTCTTTTAGTGGCAGAACTTGTGAACCGTGGCCTTGGAGTACACACAAGTGGCTGACTGAAGGTCAGGGAGGAAGAGGTCATAAAGAGATCCAAGTCCTTCACCATTAAGGGATCTAACAAGCTTGGAGGACAGCATAAGGGCGGGCAATGTAATGATGGCTGTTCCAGTGACTAAGCAGGAATGATGCTGGGCGCTGCACTGGCTGCGGTGGCAGAAAGGCCTCCTGAGCAGTCTGGCCGAAACAGAACTGTAAGAAATGAAAAAGATAAGCTACTGATTTTCATGTTAGAAACAACTCTCTCCATAATGCCTGTGTTATAAGAGCATTTAAAAACCTTTTTAGATGTCAAAGGCACTGTGACAGTTCCAAAACTACTGCTGTTGATGATCAATAATCTACACTTTTAAAGCATTTTTATTATCTATTTTTTAAATGCAGAATAGAAAATAATGGGAGAGAGAAAACCAGTTGTTGAAAACAGACTATATTGTAGATTGCTGTATGTAACATCTGTAACAAGAAGGGTACGATTTGAATGAGGAGACAGCTTAGCTTAATCCAATCTATTTAAGTCCCTTTGTGTTAAAGGTTAGACATCACCTCTTCAAAAGTCCTGCATATTCTGTAGGAATCTCTACCTTTGGTGCAATGACCGTTGTATCTGTAACATCCAGGAGGAGCTCAGTAGCAGTCTCAAAAATGTATGCTGTCTTCAGATAACACATTAAATGGAGGATTGTACTGGAAAAGATACAAAACTAATGTGCAAAGGGCAGTTTTTCCACTCTGCACTGATACAAAGTCCCATTTCCATTATTTTAATCTAAATCTCCTTCAGCTGTTTTCACCACTAAAAAGTTGATGTCCATTGTGAATCATATTGAGTCTGGCTGCCAGCATAGCAAAGTGTAGCTACAGCACTTCCATTTGTTTTGCATCTTGGTTTTCTTCTAAATGAGAGTTAGGAGGATGCTGTTTAATTTATTTAAGTGTATTAGATTTTGTTGCCCAGCTATGCAAGAAAAGAATGGCTGTTTGAATTCACTTCATGGAAAACTCACGAGCTGTGCTTTTTAACAGAATGTGAAATGGTACAACTGAGGCAGCACTCATGTTTTGTATTCCAGATCAGCCTATGAGCCCAAGTTCAGAATTTCCCTGAGTTCATGGCCATTCACCTAGATTTTGGAATTTTTAAAAGGAGTAACTTTACTTTTTTTAGTAGGGTTATACTTTAAAACCCTTTGTTCCCTTTTTAATGCCCATTTGAGGAAAAAAAAAAAAGCAATAATTTGTAGAATGCCATGCAATCTTTTTTTTCCATTGCCAAATGCTTAGGGAAAAAAAATGCTTATTAGACAGCTAGGTTTGGATATTGAGCTGATCCTGTAATGCTTCTTCAATGGCATATAGTTTTTGTTCCAGGATAAAATTAACCCTGCTGCTTTTTCATGAGAGGGGAGGAATAATTACCATGCTTTGTTCTTTCTCATCAGCATGTTGGCCCGCTGCCCTGGCTTTTTACTACCAGGTGTTACAGGCAACAGTAACTTCGTTTTGTTTCCTGCTACCTTGTCCTTCAGCAACCAGCGTTTGCATGGTCATTTCACCTTGCGTGTTAATGTCCCTGCTTTCTAAAACCCAGCTATCTTACTTCCACTGTGCTGTTGTGTGCTGATACTATACCATTAATCACTTTCGCTTCTCCCACTACTTGGGTATTCACCAGATGTCTTTGAAGTTTGCTTTATGTTGCTCTGTTTTCTTTGTGCTCTTTTTCCTCTGATTCTTCAAGGACCCTTACACAAATATTAGCAGATTACTATCAAGGTGAGCTTATGCTTTGACCAAGACAAATACAAATGTATTCTTTTCCCTTGTGGGACAGCTTAAAATGTTCTTTTATCAAGTAAAGCGTTCTCGCTGCTGTGTAGTATTAATGCAGTTAGGGTGCAGTGATAGGTACTTTCTGTAGGTAGCTATCAATCCCAAATGCAGAGGCATAAAATTTAATGGACTTAAGCAGTGAGATACTGTGATGAGATATTGCACTAAATAGAGCAGTTCATTCATCTGACCTCATAGAAAATACCCAAGCAGGCCATGTTTTGGATAGATCTGGCCGGTTCATACTGGTGGAACTAGTACACAGCTTTTTAAAAAGGATTTAGGGGTTCAGTGAGTGTGCATGTGTGGCATAGTGTTGCTCTTGCCCAATGTGAGCTGAAAGATGTTAGACTTGTTTTAATTGCTTTATGGGAAATGAACTGACAGCCTCTCTCATCCATCTGTCAACTGGCTGGAAAGGAGGCATCACGATCTTTTCAACTGCCAGCCAAAGAGACACCCTTTCCCTGCGTAGGAGAGATAGGAGATAGACATTGGCACATCTCACTAGGATTTCGGCGTCAGTTTTTGAAGGAAGGCTCTGTGGGTGTGAAGTTGAGCCCTACTATTTTGGCAAGGCTGTGCTGCCCTGGCACAGATGATCAGAACGGTTTCTTTTTGGTTTACAATGAGCACAGCTAAACGTTTTTGCTTGAGGAAACTGCTGCTTGTGGTGACCTTGCCCAGACTGAGTTACGTCAGGTTGTAAAATGGTGATTTATTATTTGAGTTATGGAGCTTTTTGGGAAGGAGTGAAAATTGCAGTAGGATGTGGGGTGGAAAACCGCAGTGGAACCCACAGGAAAACAGTGGAGACAACACCTCAACACTCACTACCAGGCCACACAGTTCCTGTTGTTGTCAATTAAAAGAGCCAGAAAGGGTCTGGCTGTTTAGATGCATATGTTCTGGCAGCCTGTTGATGTCTGGTGCCAGGCCACAGTTCCTCGTTGCACCATGGCACTTTGGACTGGTGCTGAGACACATGTTCCTTTATTCTGCTTGGTCCCTCCAGCCCTCCCAACACCCGCAAAATACCAATGCCTTTAAAAATATTGTAAGCACAAAAATATTTTAACAGACTACTAGGAGGTACTGGTCTGGCATGCTACACTGTGAGACTGCCAAAGCAAATGTTGAGAAGTAGAGATTATTATTTTTTTTTTAAAAACAGGGTCTGAGAATGCTGTCTGTCTTCATTTCTTTTTTTTCCTTTTGCATGATTTTAGTAAGCTTTCACCACAAAAATTCTTATGCATTTCTTCTGACTTATGGTGTGCTGCAGAAGTATATCAAAGGGCTCTGTTCCAGGGAAAAAAAAAATAACAAACCTGAATCGTAACAGCTAGTCATCTTTTATGGCTGTAGGCCCTTGTCGAAGCATAGACTTGATTCAGCCCTCCATTCAGCACTGCATCTCTCAATGTCCCTTTCCCGAGGTTTAGCCACACCACGCTCCCTCACCCAAGACACAGTTACAAGTTAGGTGGTAATCATGATCTATTGCATCGCTGACTATGGGGCCCAAAATAGAAATCCTGTGGTGACCTATCACCCTGAAAGAGTCATATTTCTTTCTAATGGGTTGTCCTCTGCTGTTCTGCCGAGACACCTGTCCACAGACTGGCTCTTAAAATTCATGACGAGCATCATCAACCTGTTCTGTCCGTGCTCTCACTGTGACTAATTCTGTCTGCCTGTGGCATCTTTAGCCTATACAGGACAAGGGGAGGAGTCTTGCATTTTGTCTCACCAGGTCAGTGGAGGACCCTGGAGATCTGCTGCATCATATATTGTGTTTGAATATTGGTCACTCATGTTTCCTGAACTGAACCAACAGTCTGTGTCTGAACTCCTCTGTAGCTATTTTGTACTTCCCAAATTTGCACGCTCTTTTCTGTTTTGGTGCCTCTGTGCCTTATTTGTTCAGTGAAGTAGCTAATTAAAAAGCAGAATCTCAATTTAATTTTTTTTTCCATCTTTCCTTCCTGTATTTTGCTCCAGAACTTGGTTTGTGGCCTGAAGCTCAACAACAGGGAGCTTGCTGCTCACATTTGTTGGTGAGCAGGGAGGGGAAGGACCCAGGACCCACCAGTTTTGTGGCTCCAGTGAGACGGTGGAGGGAAGGGAATAATCTCTGGCACCTGTGAATGTGTATAAGGGAGAGAAACTGCGTATATCAGACTACTGCACTTGGTTCAGACACAGTTACACCGTCAAGGCTGTGGGTATGTATTCCTCCTTGTTGAGGAAGTAGCGCTGTCCTCCTGTGTGTGCTCAGAGTAAGCCATTGAAAAGCAGAATATAACATGCCCATAACACCAGAACCAAGAGGTTTTTGGTTTCCTAGAATTTCCTGTTCTGTGACTATAAACCTTAGTTAGCATGGGTAAGAGCTGCTTCTTCTGTGGTTTTTCTGGTGTCCTAAGCGGTACAAGTCGCCATTACATTGTTTCCCTTGCTTGTAGGTCTTATAGGATATTTCTCCTCTACTCAGGTGTCTATTTTTTATGAAATCTGTGGGAACTTCAAAGACCTCTACTGTGCTGAAATCACTGTTTTAGATTCTGAAGTTACTGGGGGTAGAGGCAAGAGGAAGAAAAAGAAGCAAGAAGTTTAGAAGAAGAGAGAGGCAGAAGCAAAGATTGCATCAGCCTCATTTCCATGGCAAGGCAGGTTAACTGAAGAAAAAAAATAGCAGCTCTTGCTTTTTGTTTGTTTTTTTTCCCCCTGGGTCTGCATCAGTGTTAGAAAGAACTGTTTAAGTGTTTTCATGCACCCGATGTTCCCTCCTTGGAGATTCAGTACTGAGCCTCTGTGGCTTTGAGGGGGCTGGCAGGAAACAGATTGCTTGTGCTGAAGCTCTGGGAAGCGGTGATTGAATCAAGAGGTGGCCTCCAGTGAGGGACTCCTTTTTTTACTTATCAGCAAATAAAAGCATGTGCACTGCAGCTGAGATAACCTGAAGTAGTGCCTTCAGAGCCATTCATCTCTTAGTGCCCAGAGCTGAACATGAACAGCAAACTGCAACTGTGACAGCAGAGAATGAGGGATATGGCTCACGCTAGTACTGAAATGCTGGTTCAATAGCCACTCACAGCTGTAAGAGAAAGGCTGAAGTTAGACGCATTGCCCAGAGATCCTGGGGATGGGAGTGCCTTACCTAGAAGATACTATTGATTTATCAATCATTGGCTTTCCCAAGTTTATTTTGTTTCCCACTCAGCTCCTTTCTCCTCCACCTAAAACATGTTTTTGCTTTCTTCCTCTGGAATTAAGGGAGTGTTGCTAGTAAAGACTTTTAATGAAAGTAGTTAAGTCTGTCCCAGTGTTTGCCTGGGACTCAAACTGTGTGCTCAAATCATAAGAGGAACCCTTAGATTTCCGAACTCGGCCCCTCATGTTGCTGGCAGTGCTTGGCTAAGAGTTAATTTTTTTATTCTTAGCAAGTTCAGTTTACCAAGAAATTTGGAAATTAGTATTTGAAAAAGTCAGCGTCTTACAGTACTGAGAGTCAGATAGGTCTCAACCAGCTTTTTCTTTTAGAACTTTATTTTTCAAGAAGGACATAAATTAGATCCCTAGATTTGTTTGTTCATGGTGAAGTGATGTGGTGGATGCCTTACTGCACCTCACTGGCAGCTGCTCTCTTTCTGTCTTCTTCTCTAGGGCATGCTTTCTTAATGCTTAGAGGAAATTTTGGGAAAGGAGAAATGGCATTTAGAGAAACCAGGAGAAGCAGCGGGGGGAAAAATATCTTCAACAAAACATGTTAGCAGTGAAACGATTATTCCTACTTCTTTTAAGGGAAGAGATGGACATTGGCCTGTTCCATCCCCTGTGGTCCTGCGGTGCCTGGGTAACTGCTGGAGCGGACCAGGAGAGCAGAACGTGGTGATCCCAAATGGGGAAGCACATCTTTGTTTTGTTAGACATAAAGGGGCTTCTGTTGCCTCTGTCACCATTTCGGTGACTTCAGTAGACATGTCTGGAGCTCAAGTCTGCTGCCCGTGCTGTTTTTAAGCAGTGCTTTGTTGGATTTTTCTGTAGTTCTGTATGTCTGCTGGTGGCACTGGTCTTGGTTCCTTACAGTCCCTACTGGCAGGATTTTTCTGTTACGGTGCAATATTGAGTCAGCACTAGTGTTTCCCTGACAAATGCTGTAGTAAAATCTTTGGAGATAACCTAAACTGCACAGGGTATTTGTCATCTTTTGCATGTATTGTTTTGTGGCATGTAAAGTGCCAACAGGTGCCATTTAAGTTGCTGGTCTCCCGGACAATGCTTTTTTAATAGCTGCACATTGATCCCTGCTGCCCTCGCATCGCCAAGCCAGCTGTCCATATGTATGCCAGGGCTGTGACTCCACCGGCAACTTTTAATGTAAAACGCAAAAACTGGTCTAAGTTCACAGAAGGGTAAAGCACTGAGTGTAGGGACTGCTATCAAGGGGAAAGGCTGGAGCATAGATTTCTTTTTTTTTCCAGCCAGTTCCTGAGGGCTTGTTGTTCCTTGGCCAATTTGTTGTTACAGCCTGAGAACGGGCACCCTGCCATTCTCACAGATGGACAGAAGAGCAGGCTGGAGAGAGATTGGCACTGCGTGTTGAATGTTGCTGTTAGTGGATTGCAACCTGGGATCTTCCGATAACAGTTAGCGCTTACACCAATAGCCTGTAGTTGTAGGCTAGTTATGGTGTAGATGAGCATGTTATGAAAAGCTGAGGCAAATGTTTATTCTAACGTGGTACGCAGATTTAACAAATCCTGATGTACAGCCAAGCTACAGGAGGCTCTGAAAGTATATACCAAAAGATCTGGGGTTACTGAATTACTTCAGAGAATTCCTTCAAGATGAATCTCTCCTCTGCATCCCCCCTTCCTTCTTCAATGCCCCCGCAGGGATAAACTCAAAGGCAAGCAGCACTTAGAAGGCTGCTTAGTTGAGAATTGCATTTGTGAGAAACATTTTTCTGTGGAAGGCCTATAGCGTTTCAGTGAAATAAAATGCCAAGTTAATAAAAGTGTGAAGAAAATGAGTCTGCTGTGATTGAAAAAGCTGGGCTATATTTTCTTTATGTGCACTACAATCCAGAAAATTAGTTCTGCTCTGGAATAGATATTCCTGGCCATAAGGAGATTTCAGATGGGGTTTTAAGATGTTCAGGTTCTTCTTCTAGGTTTTCACCCTCCTATTCTTGCACAAACCCTGTCACAACTCAGGTCTGGGAAGAGCTACATTATGTTTTCTTCAGCCCAAATTGCTTCACTCACACCCCATTATGGGAGTGGATTACATGTCCCTCCAATAAACAGTCTCTCTTGGTATAAAAACAATCTTTGGGAAGGGAGGGGGAAAGCGGGCTGTTTTGTTTGCATCAAAGGCCATTCCACTGTGTTTGATCTAGCCCTTTGTGCTGTGAATGACACCAGGACTGTTTGTGTGGTGTTATGTTTTTCTGGCAGAACTTGACCCAATGAGAAGAAACACTCTTCTGATCGTAATTTGCCCCCTGTGAACTGATACTGGGCTTCTTTGCTGAATTTGCAGAAAAATAGAGATTTTATCTCCCCATGAGTTAGGTATCTTAACTGGGCATTAACTTTGATGCCCGATTTTCTCTGAAGCACTTATTACTTAAATGCAATGTCCTGTAGGTTTGGAGGACTTTGACTAAGTTTTGGTGCAGTATTAAAAAAGTAGCTGATTTTTTTTTTTATGATGAGATCAGTCTTCTTACTGTCACTGCATTTGCCTCTCTGTAGTATTAATCAGATATTTGTATAATAGGAACGTTGTGGATATTCCTGTGCTGTGGAGCATTGTACAGGCTGACCTGAATGAGCTGGCTCTGGAGTCAGAAGCAGGTGGTGGTGGGACAGTAACCATGTGAATGGTGTTCCACCTGCAACCTGCCCAGTTCAGGGTGTTTTAGGTTGTGCCATTTGTGTCATGTGGACATGTCCTCTGACACCCCTAGTCTCCAAGAAGCGCCACAAGAAGCAGCAGCAAGATCTAGGATATCCCATGTTTTGGCACTGCGAAGAGGCGGGCAGAGTCAAGTTAGTTATAGTAACCATTTGAGGACCTTTGGGACCAAAGATCTGGGCACCTTGCCTTGATTACTTGAAGCATCTGCTTATTGGGTACGAGGATGCCAATTGGCTCGATCCTTGTTACCATTGCTTCTCTGATGGCTGTGCTACGCTGTGTGTTTCAGGTTATGGGTTGCCTGGGTGCGTTTCAGATGCCTGTATATGCGACACTGAGAAACATTTACTGTTTCCCAGCCTGAGTTTCAATTTGTGCTCCACTCTGCCCAGAGGCTTGTTGGAAAAGCAATGGAATTAAGTGCTTCTACTGCCTGGCAGCACCGTAAGCGTGAAATCCTCAAGTAAGGTCCTTGTGCCACAGCTGTTGACAGTCATAGCATTTGGAGACCGAACATGGGGATGCACCACTCTGATGTTCCTCATGTTTCAGTGCTGCGGGGTCAGTATGACTCCTGGAGGTATAGTCCTGACCAAGACCTGCTGCAGTTACATGGCTGAAATTCAGCTCTTGTTGAGTTGTGCCCCGCCTCATTGTCTCCAGAGCTTCATGCCTGGGTTTAAGCGCCTGGATCTCACTGGTAATTACTTGATATATATTTGTAAAAGAATTAAATCTCCAAACTGCTTTCTACTCTTTCACTTTTGCCTTTTAAAATGCTGCCTTTATAACAGAGTAGTTTAATGGCATTTTGAGGCAATTACAAGTTCAGAAATTGAACTGCTAGAGGTGATCTTTTTTTGACTTTACTATTAAATAGCCTTACCAGCCTTATATCCCAGGCTCTGCTGAACAGCTTTGCTGTGCTGTTATTTCCCAGAGGAGAATGTTCCAGCTGAACTTTCACAGGAGCGCAGGGACCGGTCAGGTCCTGGTGGGTCTCAGCACACCAGATGAGCATGTTCACCACCCCAAACCTGGATAAGCCCTACCATTCTCTTTTCCCAGGCTTTCTGGCATGCTTCTTAGGCACAGTGTTCTCTGTTCACTGTCAGTACATGCAAATAGATTCATGATACTACTGCCTTGCTACCTCCCTGGCCCAATGCAGATAGCAGTGTATCCTACAGTTCCTTTGGTGAATATTTGCTGGACAGATGGGCCAAGGCCAATAGTATGAGCTTCAACAAGGCCAAGTGCCGAGTCCTGCACTTGGGCCACAACAACCCCATGCAACTCTACAGGCTCGGGGAGGAGTGGCTGAAAAGATGCCCAGCAGAAAGGACCTGGGGGTGTTGATTGACAGCTGGCTGAACACGAACCAGCAGTGTGCCCAGGTGGCCAAGAAGGCCAATGGCATCCTGGGCTGCATCAGGAATAGTGTAGGCAGCAGGGCTAGAGAAGTGATTGCCCCACTGTACTTGGCACTAGTGAGGCCACACCTTGAGTATTGTGCTCAGTTTTGGGCACTGCAGTATAAGAAGGACATTGAGGTGTTGGAGAGGGTCCAGAGAAGGGCAACAGAGCTGGTAAAGGGTCTTGAGAATAAGTCTTACGAGGAGCGGCTGAGGGACTTGGTGTTATTTAGTCTGAAATGAAGGAGGCTGAGGGGAGACCTTACTGCTCTCTACAAATACCTGAAAGGAGGTTGCAGCTAGATGGGCGTTAGTCTGTTCTCACAAGTTACAACCAATAGGGCAAGAGGAAATAGCGTCAAGTTGCACCAGGGGAGGTTTAGGAGAGACATTAGGAAAAGTTTCTATGGTGAAAGGGCTATCAAAGACTGGAACAGGCTGCCCAGGGAAGCGGTTGAATTGCCATCCTTGGATGTATTTAAAAGCTGTCTAGATATGGTGCTCAGGGGACATGGTTTAGAAGTGGGCCCAGTAGAGTTAGATAACTATTGGACCTGATGATCTTAAAGGTTTTTTCCAGCCATAACGGTTCTATGAATGTGCCAGATCCTGAGTTTGGTACAATGTGGAAGAGGAGACAAAAAAAGGCTCTGTGAAGGTTCCCAAACCATGAAGTTTGTACCTGAGCTACTCCAAGAACTGTGCAGTTGTTCACAAAGCAATAAAAAATGCTGCCTCAGCCTCCCTTTCACTGGGGAATCGTAACTGACAGTAGGAACAAGTTTTACAGGATTCAGATTCCCTTCTGTGTCTTGTCTGAATTGCACATTTGAGTGTCTGCTGACAGCTTCTTTCTTTCTCACCTGCTGTTGTAGGCAAACAGTCGCCTTTCCATTTTTCCCCATGTTGCTCAACTTTCCATTGTTTTTTTGAGCATTTACCTCCTCCCTGCTCTCCCCTCCAGCCCCCAACTCTTTCAAGCTCTGTGGTCTCCAAGCCAGACACCTGAGCCTTTGTTCCGCTTCTGTGGAAATTTGATTCTTTCAGCTCCCTCCAGAGAAGCTAGGGAAAAACAGCTTTATCAAGGACATTGCTACTCTTTTGTTCTCCCCATGTAAGATTGGTTCAGGTAGTGATAATTTTTAATAATTGGCCCGTTTTCAGACAGATCTTCCAATACTTTTCCCCCTTCTCCAAAGTATGTGGAGTAACAGACAGACACAGTAAAAGGTTTAAGAATAGAGATGGTTCATGAAATCACATTGAAATTCATGAATCGTACATAGGTAGATTCCCCAAACTGTCTTTCACACATATTAGTTATGGGAAAAAAAAGGGCATATTTATACACACAGTGTATCTCCATCAGTAACAAGTTTTCAACAAGTCATAATGAGCTGTTAATTAAAGTTGTTTATATTTCCAGGTATTACTATTCTGATAAAGTTAATAGTAAAAAAAAATAAAAAATTGTCATTTACAGTTGACTGATCTTGAGACAGATTTAAAAGAATACTTTTAATAATTTCATGTAATTGTTACCTTGTGGTATTCCCTAGAAATTTACTATTACATCTGTGGAAAAAATACATAGTCTTATTACCAATAGTAAGAAAAAAAAAATCCATATGCTTATTATGTCTTCTAGCTCAAGACCAAATCTTACAGAAATAAACCCCCAGGAGATCTGAATTATAATATGCAAATAGCACAACCACAGTTAGAAGTGGAAGAAACACAAACATGCTAAAACAATGAAAACACATTATAAATATGACCAATTCAAGTAGAAGTTGCAGAAAAAGAATTAGGCACAATGAATCAAAACAATGCTAAGAGTAATTAATAACGTGGACTGTGATGATTTTTTTTATAAGAAGTGCTTTCCAAGAGCTCAAGGTTTGGAGAAAGCCTAGAATAGTCTTTCAGCTATTTCAGAGGCAGCTTATGACTTCTCAAATGTAAATGGGTTTGTGCTGTTAACAGAAGTTAAACTACTGATAGAATAAGGGGTATTTTTCCTGTACCTTCTCCGGGTGAGTTCTCTCGGAGTAGAGAGGGTAGCTGGCTGAGGACATGTGCCCTGCCAGGTCTGCTTTAGATTTAGTTCATTATTGGTCCACATTGTGTGTAACATAAACTGGAGCTGGGAGGGAAGGCTAATACCCCGAGCCAGGTATCTTTCCATGCAATGGAGTGTTCATTTTGTTAGACGAGGAACAGAGCAGAATGGGAAGACCCACTCTTGGAGTCCTTCAAGACCTGCAGATACTACTGTGTGATTTATATGTAATTCCCAGGGCTGCAGTCACAAAGTACATGGCGTCGCTAGCAGTGGGATCTACCGGATAAATAAAAGAAGTGGTAGAAATCTTGTGTCTGATTGCATGCTAGAGCTAGATTCAGACCAAAAAACTGACAGCAGTAATACAGGGAGCAGTCATGACTGTGGAGGGAGACCGAGGGAGAAAATGGAACCAAACGTACCATTCATTTTTCTAGAATCTGTAATTTTTTGGATAAATAAAGTGGCTTTGCAGGTAAAAGTGGCCACAGAGATTTAGAGAGCAAAAGAGAATTAATTCCTGAGGTAGCAGAAAAAATATCAGTAATACAGGTTTTTCTTCTCAAAATACTGATTTTAATGACAAACTGTTGGATTAGTATGCTGCCATCGTATGTTTCTGGTACTAATCCAAACCTTCTGTGTATTTTATGTTATCAAGGGTTTACTGACCAAGTCTGAAGCTGGAATCACCTGGGATATGTCTTTTTTTTGAGGAATGCTATGGGGATTACAAGAGAATCTTTGGAAATTGTCCTCATTGCTCTCTGTGCACATACCTGTGTCGGTCACTGAATACAAACATTGCTCTTCCTCTTCTCCAGTTCTGTTCTCTGCCTCTTCTCAGTACCCCTGGGGCTCACCCTTCACTTCACGCTCTTCAGATCTCTCGCTGCTCTGGACCTGGGGAGCTTTCCTGGTTTCCCCCTGGAGCCTGGCTTTGGCTAAATGCTCCTTTCTTCCTTCTGCTAGCTAGAGTGGCTGCCCTGGGGGAACCCACAGGAATCATTTCTCTCCTCTCTGCTGCCTCGAGGTCCCTTGTAGCACTCCTGGCCCCTTGAAATTGGAAGACATTAGGGTGGTAAGGATGAGGATTTTTTTAATGCATCTCTGCAAAATGCTAATAGACGGTAACTTTTTTCATTGCAGCTTACTCTTCACAAAGTCTAGTCAAAAATGTTTAAATTCTAAAGTGTTGTTGACTGTGGGGACATAGCGAACATAGCGAAGAAGTAAATTCCTAGTAGTTTCGGTATGTGCAATTGGGTTTACACCTTGTGGATGGGGAATATTATACTTTCAGGTTTTTTTTTTTTTTGTGTGTGCTTTAAAATAATCAATGAGAAAAAGCTTCTAGCTGGTGTCTGTGTCAAGCTTCAGAACAGGTTTATTGTTCCTTCATGTTGGGGGTTGGCTCAAGAGTTGCACATAAACCAAGGTGACTTAGCACAGTGTACTTCATTCATCATGTCCCATCATAACTGAGAAGTGTGTATTTTTTTTTTTTAAAGTGTGTTACAGGCTCCCTGTAGGTTATAACAAACAATTTTGGTCTGATTCTGAACTTATTTTCCTGGGGTTTCATCAGAGGTACTTACATAGACATCAGTGTATATATATCTCTCTCAGGCTTCAATCAGTGCAAGGTGGAGAATAAGCAGACCTTTACAGAAAGCTGCAGTGAAGCGGTAATGCTGGCCTTTTCTTTGAGAGAACTTTATCGGACATATCATATCCATTTTGTGCTATTTTTAGAGGCCAGGCAGTCCTAGAATGTTATTTCTGTAAATAGGCCTGACCTTCAAAGCTCGGAGCTTCAGTGGCTCCCTGAGACCACCTGGGCACCTGGGTGGCTGCCTCTGAGTGCGAGTTCCCTGCTTAATGCAAAATCCTCCCAGCTGCAGCGCTCCAGCATGGGTCAGGCTCGGATGCTTTCACACTCATTTGTCTGTGTTTTGCTTCATGGCTTCAAAATTCCTCATTGGAAAGGAATTGGTATTACTCCAGTGGCTCAGTCAGTGCATGGGGAACTCTTTGCCTGTGACAGAAAATAGGTGAAAGATTGCTTCTTCTTTTCTTCTTCTTTCCTTGCTAGTTATACTGTCTGTTAAGGAGAAGTCTAGAACTTGATGGGATACATACGTATCCCACTTTTTTTTTTGAGTAAAAAAAGCTGTGGCGCAGTAAGAGAATAAACCGTAAGTTTTTGAATTAAGTAGGGGAATTTAGTGTCTCTGAGTACGCCAGCTCATGTTTATTCTATCAAAATTAAACTATGAACTTAAATCAGCTTCAGTCATCATGTTTTCTTTCCAAATTCCTTGTTTCACAGGAGGCTGTTTCTGTGGCACAGAAGCGATGGAATATCAGAGGTTAGTGTGGAAGTGCCTTCTCAGCCGTAGCTTATTGTTAGTACTGCAGAGTGGAGTGTCGGCCTGCTCCAGCCCTCAGCACTACCATTCTTTGAAATGAGGGAGCAAAGAGCAGGCAGACATGTGGATCCCTCAGGTCTTTTCACCAGAGAGACATGGAAGTTGTTATCCTCAGGAGCCATGCTGAGCGTATGCTGAGTCCGATTACCTCTGAAGTGATATTTCATAATACATATGTGAATACAAGTATCACTAGGCAATATCTTTTTATTTGACAAGTTTTCTGGTTGTAAGGGAATCTAGTCTCATTAATAGGTGATTCTGGAGGAATAAAAGAGAAAGGAAGCAGGTTTCTCATGAAGGAATTCAGGGAAGTTGGTGCAGGCCTAAGACTTACCAATGGACTGTCTAGCCAATGTTTTTAAATTTTTCATTTATTATTATTTTTATATCATGCTTGATTTAAAGAAGATTATACTAGCCGCTTCCTTGTCAGTAGCACCAGCCATATTCAGCTTTCCAAAGCCAACAAAAGGCAGTTTAAGCTATTTTGCTTTTTTTCCTTTGATCACCTCCAACAGACATCTGTTCTTGAAAACTCCCTATTTTGCCTACATCTACAGATGACCCTGATCTGAAAGAAGATACACAAATGGTCTCTGTGTACGTCCACACGTGTGCACACCCACACACTTTTTGTGCTCAGAATTTTATGCAAACAGGTATGCAGGACAGGGAATTTGTGAGTGTGGAGTAGCAGACCCCATTGTGAATACTGTCCAGATTGATATCCAATTTTGAAAACTTAGCTTTTAGGCTTTGGAGTTTTACAGGAATATCAAATAATGATTTATGACAGTCCTGATTTCTGGTGTTCTAGCTTATTTCTTAGACTGTTTTAACTTGTGATGCTTATTACAAAGTACAATATTTATTTTCTTTCATACTTTAATATGCTTTGTTTTCTCAACTTTTGATAGCAAAAAATATCTGTGATTTTCTGATTTGACTATAGGTATCCTCTGTTTTTATTTTCTGTTCTCCTTCTGTCTCTGCCTTACTGCACTGTTTTTACCTGGTAGGAATGCAAAGCCAGGAACCCTGTTAGCCTTTGTTGCCTCAGCAATTAAAAACCATTAGGTCATGCTCCAGTCTTAGTCCCCTTGGGTCTCCTCTACAGTGTTACTGAGTTGTTTCCAAATGTCGTAGATGATTGTCCTACGTTAAGAGAGATGTATTCATTATGACAGCCTTGTGCTTGCTTCTTAATAATGAGGAGATTTTAAATAATTTATGGACAAAAACAAGCTCCCCTGAAATTTCTGGCTGTACCTGTCTCCTTGATGTCTTAATTAACTTTTGATTAGCTGCGGACATGTTAAATGTGAGCCAGGAAACATCAGAGCCAAAATCAGGAGGGAGAAAGAGAACAACATTGCATCACTGAATAAGACACTTAACTGCTTTATTTCTCCCAGTGTTTGCAGGAAGCAAAGCTAGTGCATAGCCTGAACAGACCCTTGTTTCAGGTGTGCGTGCAGGGTAAGACAACCCTTTCCTGCATGTTTTGCACCAAATCGTTATCCTGTGCCACCTGTGATGGCAGAAGCAATAGAATTGAGTTTTATGGGTTGCTTGCTCTATCTGACAGTTGTTGATCTAAATGCTATTGTTCCTGCCTGAAAATTCAGACCTCTGCATATACAGATTTTTTTTTTTTTAAATTTAGTCTAAAAAGCTCTCTGGGATGAGTTTTCCCTGATATATAAAACTCTTCTAGCATTAAATGCAACTAAAATCTGTTATACAATCTCCCCGTTGTGAGACAGACTCCCAGGATTGCCTTTATCAGCTCTATAGGATCATACAAGACTGAGAAAATCATTACTTTTAGGCATCCTCTGCGCTTTTGGTGAATGCCTGGCATCCTCTGAGGTTTTCTAGGAGTAGATTACTGGTTGCCTTTTGTGTTGATCGTTTTGCCTTTTTACTGTACCTTCTTGGGAAAGAGAATTTTATCTAATTATAGGGAATGTCCTAATGGAACCTGCTGGTGAATAATGAAACTGAGAATGGTTTTCTAAAGATGACATATCATCAAAAGATGAAAGTTACGTACAGTGTAGATAACTTGCCCTGACAGTGCACAAAAAATATAGTCATAAACTTATATGCAAACGTCCATCTGTGTCCAAAAATGAGAGATCAACCATGAAATCAAGAGAAATAACCCTCACAGTAAATCTTCTGTTTCTTTTTATAAACCAACAGGCAGAGACTTGATGAACCAGCCTGTTCCTTCCAAGTTTCAAGGCTACCCTGCAATGTTAAAGAAGTGGAATTTTGACATTTCAGAACCTGGGTCTTTTTTTCTTTTTTTTTGCTCTGAGTCAGTCCAAAGTGATTACTTTTCAGAAATTCACATTTCAAAACTTTTCTTTTGGAAACACCAGCAAATCCAAAATTGTCTGATGTCCTTTGTAGTAGCTGATCTCTGGCTGCTTGAGAAGCCAGTTGCCAATGTGTACGGTAAGAAGCTGCTCCCAGTATGAGTTCATTGTGAGAGAGGCTACCCAAGAGATCTGTGGCCACCCCAGGATTTCTGAATTGTGCACCAGGTAGGCTGAGAGGCCTGGTTTGGACCATGGCTTTGGGCCTTTCTTGATCCCAGCTTTGGAGTCAGGACTCCCAGAGCTGAAAACTGGTGTGGAACAGTGAAGGTACTGAAACTTTGTCAGATCCTCAAAGTTCTGGGAGCTCCCAGGCATTACCAGAACAAAGGAAAATGAGTTGTTACTGTAATCAAAACCATTTTGGAATGCCAGCTGCCATTTCAGGGCTTCTCATCCTCCATTGGATTTTTGTTTATGACTTTTCCATACGACTAAACCAGAATTTTTCTGCAAAAAATACCTTTTTTTTGTCAGTTAAGACATGTTTCTTTTTCCCTTGTGGGAAAGTTGTCATCACCCAAAAAGTTATAGTTATTTTAGTTTGACTATCTAGATCTGGTCAGTCAAGAATTCTCACACTGTGCAGGTACATCACAGGGAGGTAGAGCAGGCAGAAGCATTACGGACTGCTCGAGATCTTCTCAAATTCCTCACGGAGACACAGGTAGTTTTGTGCTGTCTTTGTCCCCATAGCCAACCAAGTCACATGAAGGAGGNCTGAAAGAGGATATATATGTCATTTTCCTTACAGTGTCATTACTGAATCATGTCAGTGGATCATGTCATGAGCCATGCTGCTCAGCACACTTCATGCGGGACTCTGATTTGTCTCTCATAAGTCCTTGGGACAGCTGNATGAAGGAGGAGATATGTCATTCTCCTTACAGTGTCATTACTGAATCACATCAGTGAATCATGTCATGAGCCCATGCTGCTCAGCACACTTCATGCGGGACTCTGATTTGTCTCTCATTAGTCCTTGGGACAGCTGAGGGTGCTGGTGCTTTTGCAAATGTTTGGTGTCATTGGTGACCTGCACAAGCTGGTGCATTAAGTAAGAGACTTGATTTTCTTAGAGAAGAGAGAAATGAGGTGGCTTCTCTTTTGTCCACCTTCATGTGAAATGTTTGCAGTAAAAAGCCCAGACCTTGCTCACACAGATGGAGAGATACTAACTTAATGTGTGTGAAGCAATTAAGCTAAGAGTAAGAATGAATATGAGTATTTATTCTTGTTTAAATGTTAGCTAGCTCAGCTTGAAGGTCAATTCTCCCCTCCTATTTTGCTTAACAAGGTNTTTATTCTTGTTTAAATGTTAGCTAGCTCAGCTTGAAGGTCAATTCTCCCCTCCTATTTTGCTTAACAAGGTGTTAGAGATATACACAGATTCTGAAATGGAAAGTAATGGCTCCTTCCTCATTGTGCAGTTCTAATCCATACTGCCCTCAGAGATCTCAAGTTTGCTTTGTCTCGATTTCTAGCTCTAAAGTACATTTTAGTACTGCAAAGATGAATGGAGAACCTGCTCACACTCAAGCAAGGAGGCTTTGAGCTTTAAGCCGGAGGACCTTTTAAGAGGAGGAGGAGAAGAAGAAACATTGGGCACCCTCCCTCAGAATGTCTTTCAATAGGGTTATAAGTATCTCAAAACGCATCGCATCTTAAAGCCGTGCTCCACACCAGAGAAGTTAGGCTGTGTAAGGAGAATGACAGAGAG
>RSEF01000002.1:95014175-95048578 GCA_003993805.1 Himantopus leucocephalus
TAAGGGTCTCTTGGCCTCAAACGCAAGCTAAGGAAACCTATAAACCCTCATAGGCTTAGGTTGACTCAAGACATTAGCTTAGGTGAAGTGCCTTGCCTTTTTTTAAATGTGATACAAATCAGTCCCAGCCAACCAAATTAGATTCCAGTGAATATATCTGGCCAAAAAAATGGAATATGGAGACCTGAGGTATTTCTGCAAAGGCAAGGTACTTGGATGCCTGATTCTGTCAGCTATTTCTGTTGGTGAGCTGCAGTATATTTCTGATGACAAAGGCGCTCCACTCTTCTTTTTGCAGACTTCTGTTCAGCTGTTGTCTTTGAGAAAAAAGGCTGCACTGCATCTTTAGATACAGTCTCTTTCCCAGGACAGGGAAAGGGTGAACCTGTATCACAAGAATATGAACCCTAAGGGATGCCATCTTTAAGTTTGAAAGTGCACATTCTGATTTGCTTTGTAGGAAGTCAGTTTGTATAGGGAGCCATGGGATGGGCGCTGGAGCATCCCAAACTATTATGAACTTAGAGCTTTGAAAAGAAAGGTGTGTCTTTATGTTTTGTAAATGTCTGCCATGTAGATTTTCACAGTGAGTAGCTATTCTACTACTATAAAAAACCAAAAATAACAAACCATTTTCTCTTTCAAACAGCATCCTTAAGCATACACTGCTTCAATATCTTGCTAACATTCATTGTCTTCAAAGGCAACAGCATAACATGAAGAGGCAAGAAGATCCTTTTGACATTTTACGAATGGTGCAGGAGTGTAGTAGCAAGGTGAGGTTTGCAAAATTTCAAAGCCTTATTTGTTCCTCAGTATCTATTTGTCTCATGCCTTTGCACAAAGAGGCAATGTCAAGGGAAAAAATAAGCCTTTAAATATTTTAAAGTGCACATTTAGGATTCATTTCTCAGAGAACTGAATCCTAAATGTCAGACAGCGTTTGATAGTTCTCTGTAAAATCCTCATATTAAGAATTAGCCTCATTTAACATTTTTAAGCACTTAGACCTATCCAAAGAAAGTCAAGTGAAGAATTATCTAGATTTCATGTTTTCTAAGTTTATGTGTAAAAAATGTCAAGTGAAGCATTATGCCATTGCTGAATGCCTTTATGCAGGCTGCTCGGAATATTAGTATATCCAAAGCACACACAAGCTTCGCCTTGACTGTTTGGGTTTGGGTTTTTTTTGAATGTTTTAGGAAACTTCCCATTATTATACCACATCAGTAAAACTCTGCTGCTGGTATCAGTAGTGACCAACCAGGCCAAACAAATCTTAAGTTGTGCTGCCTAGCACTCTTTGGAACCACAGTCAGGGTATGTCTGCAGCATGCTACGAGGCACAGAGCAGAGAACCATGTAGCTAAATTTTCTGTCTCTGCTGGGTTTCTACATCATGAGTTGGCTTTTACAGAGGTGCATTTGGGAAAGTCATCTCCAGCCGTGCCTGTGTGCACAGCAGTGAGACTCAGTTGTCCCTCAGTGCACTGTCGTTGCAGATGTCTGTAGCCGACACAAGGGATTTGAACAGGAACCTCCAGAGATTAAAAAAGAACTAGTAACACTCCCTCGCCAAACCTGAATCCACCCACACCCATCACCTTTCTGCAGCTCAAATAAAGAGCCTACGTACTCAAGTGTGTGACATTCCATGTGCTCTGGGCATTGTGTACAGAAGTGTATTAGTAGTACTCTCCTACGGATGGGCTGTGCTGTGTCTGCAGAACTGCTGAACGACACGTGTGGCAAAAAAATGTTAGCAAAGGCAGTGGCTTAGTCCAGTCATGTTGCTCAAGGAACTGTGAGGAAGAGGAGATAATAAAAAATTTTTGGTCTCTGCCTTTCCTTTCTTTTTTCCTTTGTCATTTTTAAAATAAGCAGTGTAATTGTGAAAGCTCCTGTTTTTGTTGAATTATAGAAGAACTTCATTTGGTGCAAAGGTTTAATTTCGGAGTGTTTTAACTCTTGGTGTTATGGGGGCTATGAGTACATGCAGAGATAGGATGACTGGTTAGTGATATTATTGTTTGGTCGTATCAGAAGTCATAGATGTGGAGAGGGTTTTTTTGGTTGATTTGGAGTTTCTATTTTAGTCTGTGGTTAGCGGCGTTTTTTAGCAGTGAAATGTCTTCAAGAGACCCAATTCCTATTTCCTACTGCAGTGATTAGGAGGAGTAAAAAGATTTGGCAACCTGTCATTGTCCTCTTCTCTGACAGCGGTTTTGTTCTTTGAAGGAAGTGCCTTGCAAATAATCTCAACTGTAAATCAAGCAGATCAGTTCTAGCTCAGTCTGATTTTTCTAAATCTTCCATGCGAAAAACTTGTGTTCTTCTGACAGGGCAATTTCAGAGAGTAGTGAGTAAAGATGGGTGTCCCCAACAATTAATCAAATTTCTCTTGGCAACTCTCTCTGACAATATTTAAGGCTGTCATTTTAGTTACTTCAGAAGCCAGGTGAAGGAGGATCATAGCCGTGGACTCCTCTTGTGCTAGATCATGTAAAACTTGGTGATAGTATTAGGTGCCCAAATGAAAAGAGGTGGCTTTTGAAGTACAGTCGGGGTTTGTATCTTCTTCTAGTACCATGGCTGACAGACATACAGTGAGGGTGCCTAGTTTGATAATGGCATGTGGTGTGTTCTCACTTTGCTCAGAATTAATGCTGTAAGGCCAAACCTCTGCGGTGGGAGAGAAAAAGGCATCCCTTAGGGTTCAATGACTAATTGGGAACTTGTCTTGGATTTATTTTTTTTTACTTGTGAAATGTGTCTGTTTTCTTGTCTTAATGGGAACCAACTTGTTTCCAGCTATGTCAGAAGGGGGTTTGCAAATGGCTTCTGCTGGTGCAGAGACTGGGCTGTAGAGCTTGTGCAATTCCTAGCTGCAGCTGGAAAAAATGCAAGCTAAATGTAACCATAAACTAAAATTCTTGCCACTTGGGCTCTTCATTTCGGAATACTTCTGCATACGCTCAGTTCTTCTGTCTTTCCCCTCAATATCCCTCCTTACACATGCAATAGTCCTGCCAGCCCACTGGCCTGAGTTGGAGGAGAGCGAGCTCAAACTTGTGCCTGGCTCTGAACTTGTTTGGATCTTTCTTTTCAGTCTTTTAAAGTGGACAGCTGACCTTGGAGGGAGTAACAGAGATCTAAAGCAGTGATGCAGTAACTCAGCCAGTTCTGCCAGGCAGCTTCCTTCATTAGAAAAGCTGACGAATCTTACTGTCAGGATTCAGGATTAGTCTCTGAAAGCTCCTATCTGGAGGCAGCGCACGAGGGATGCACACCGTCTTTGCTTTGCATCAAAGCAGGACTGCAAGCACATAGGACAGTTTGTGCTCCTTGGTTTTCCTACATGCTGCAAATACTTCTCTGTTTAATTCTGTATACACACATGCACATGAACACATGCTTGTGGGTGTGTGCACACGCATACGTATGTATACGCTTAGAAAGGAAGAGGGATTGAAAAATCTCCAGGGAGTGATACTGAAGAGCATGACATAGTGAGAATGCCAAGTATCATCTTTGGTACACGCTCATTTAAAACACAGTTTGTACTGTACGTTTATGCATGCTTGTGTGTGTGGGTGCATACATATATTTTTATCTCTATATATTGCTTCACTCACTTCAACTTGAGATGTGATGTTGAAAAATTTATGGCTGAAAATGGCAGAGGAAATGGAAACATCAAAAGCAAAAATATAGCAGATACACAAGCTACCAGAAGCTCTCAGGAGACATGGAAAGGCAACAGACAGCTTCACCGAAGAGGAAGGCAGCTTTATTTCACCCTTCAGCACCTGATCTGGCCTAATAGCCCAATGCCTATCTGTTTGCTAGCAGTAATCTAGAAATCTGTCTGAAACACTGGGAAATCAGGGCTCGTGCATTTGTGCTCAGCTATACCCCACGATCCTATTAACATCGATTTGAAGACAGAAGTTAGCCCTGAGGAGAAAGAGGTAGTAAGGGCTAAATCTGGCTGGATGGTTTGTTGTGGGATAAAGCATGATTATGCCGCTAAACTACTTTTGTTGCTGTTGGCATTCAAACCCAGGTGAGCAGACATAGATTTCCAAGGATATAGTTACCATTCTGTTCACGTAAGTGGATTTCAGCCTGTGTATTCTGGGTGCGCGTGTCTGTGATGCGTTATGTTAACCGTGTTGCATTGGAACTGCACCCTGAAAGGAGAATGGGTCAGTGTGTTGCTATGTTTAGTTTTTGTTCTCTCCAAATGAAGAAATGTTCTCACAAGCTGTGCAAGAGTTCATCTTCTCAAGAAAGAGAATTTCAGTGTATGAGCAGAAAAGCAAAACCAAACATTCTCCCTTTTCCAAGATATAAACCTGGACATCCTGTTTTCTTGCAGACTGAGTGTTTTTCTACTGTCACGCTTCTTTGGTTCTTTCTTCCTCTTTACATCTAGCAGCTGAGGCCCCAACTTAAGGTTGCAATATCACAGTAAATATGTTCTACTTCATACACTGAAAGCTTTATGAAATTATGGCCAACTGAAGCCAATAGAGTAACTCAGAGAGTGTAAAGTGTGCAATTCCTGTCAGGGTCAGAGAACACACTAGATGTTTTATCAGACATTTAATCACTCATGAAAGAGTTTGGACAAGAACCAGTTCTTTCACTGAACCTGATCAGTTCTTTCACTGAACCTTTCTGTCCTGAAGCCAACATGACAGTCCCTGCATGTTGGATGATGGTGTGGGGTGAGCACTTTGCTAATGTCAGCGCACAAAGAGTCAGCGAGGGAGGAAACTTCCAGATAGCTTGCAGCTTGGAAAGGAGTCTTTTAGCTGGAGGACTTTGAGCTTGAGGCTATGCTAGCAGAGATGTTCTTTCTGCAGCTCAGTGTGGTAGTATCTGTCTGTCCCTGGAACGCTGGTGCCAAGTGTAGACAGAACTGCAAAGAAGCTGTGATAGTGAGCAGCGAATGAAAGCTATTACGGCAGAGGTGTGCGTGTGATAGATGCTAGAGAGGTGAGTAGTCAGCTTGTGCTAATAGATAGACATGAGTCATCTGCATTTTGTGTGACTTCCCAAAACTGGACAGATGATGAAGTGCTTGTGCAATGAAGAGTGATCCCTGAAACATTTGTTCAGAAAAGGGGAATAAATATTTTCCAGTTGAACATCCCTTTGAAATGCAAACCATTATCTTTGCAGACTTCAGTTATCTCCTTTATGAGCCTGGCTTTATAACCATCCTTTTCAAGGAATGTACCATATACAGTGGGTGAGCTCTGTATCTAAAAGGTAAACCACAATCCTTTAAAAAACCAACAAATGAGAACCAACCTACCACCACCAGCAAAAAAGAACTGCAATATCAGTGGAATTAATATAGTAGCAAGGAGAGGAAGCAATCTCTTGAAAGTTGAGAGTTGGATAGATGTGTGTTAAAATAACTATAATGAGCTGGATCCATTGCTGCTGTTAAAAGACTGAAAATATTTCAAAGTTAGGTTCCACAGACAAAATGTTATTCAAAGTTAATTGGCCCCAAAGGAAGGGAAGAAGCCTCCAAAGTTTGAAAAGAAGTTCTAGAGAAACATATTTCCCCCAATTTGGAATGTAGTTGAAAAGGAAAGAACCTTATCACCAAAGGATAAGGAGCAAGTTAAAAAACACCTTCAATCCTTGTCTGCTGCAGATGACCCTGATTGACTTTGAGACAGTAACAAAAGCTTAATCTTGTTTGCAGTGTATTGAGAGATGGCTGGGTAAGATTGACTGTGAAAGGGTAGTCTCTGAGCTCAGCTCAAAACTACTCACGAAAGGTAAATTTTTTTAAAAGTTCCAAATACCATTACATTTTCCCATGTAACTTTGCTTAAACCTTTTAAATTCTTGTCTGCCCCACAAAGGCACAAAGCAAATGCAGTCACTTTTGCACCCCAAGGAAAATTCCAGGGGTCCTACTGGATACGTGGGTATGTGGATGGGGGAAGGAGTGAAGACTTCAACCAGTAAGATCAAGGCTTCTATCACTGATATAATGAAAAAATGGTTAAAAACTAGAGACACCTACAGACAATGGGTATTTACTGTCATTAACAAGTCAGATCTTAATTGCTAGCTAGTCCAGCATCCAAGTTCATTTCTAGAAGAGATATTCGTAGGCAAGGAAAACTTAAGAGATTTGGACAAAAGTTTTCAGCCCCAGGGGAACAGAGCGTGAGGTTTCCTCACCCAAGAAAGTGGTTGTTAGAAGCTGCTGTCAGTTGTCCTTCTGAGAGGGAAAGAGGAAAAGTTAGCTGGGGTGGCTTAGTAGTGCTGCTGCTCAGGGTGGATTTTGTGTTCTCCTAAGCAACTAAAACACATGCTTAACGAAAAAGAAAAAAGTGATTCCTCTTTTTTTCTGTTGGTGCTGAATTGCAGCCTTGCAGCTGGGAAGGCAGACATGGCATGGGGTTAAATGAGCCTGGCCAAAACGTGGCAGACTCGTGCTGGTTTTAGCCTGTGGTAAAGTCCTGCTCTGAGCCACGCTTTGTAGCTGGTCTTCCAGCAGTGTCGTGGAGGCTTTGGTCTTGGCCAACTAAGTGAGGACGGACTTTTATGTGCAGAGAGGAGAGTGGGGAAGGGGGAGGAATGGGAGCAGTGAATGCCCAGCAGAGTCCTTGCTCTGTCTGATCTGGGACATTGAGCATACAGCAGATTTACAGGTAGGCTAACAACCTCCATGTTGGGCTGCACTGTGTGGGAAAATTTCCTTTTGTACCTTAGGATGTTTCCACCTGCACTCAGTGCCCGTTGTAGCTTTATATCTCTAAAGCCGCAACTCTCTTTGTGGCAAAAAACAAAAATAAATCTAACCATCCTAATCAGTGTCTGCTTTTAGGGTTCCTATTTAGCATACCAGTAACATGCCTTCCAATAAGGCATAATTATTTCCCTTTAAACTTTTCTTGCAACTTTCCCCTCTTTTCTCTTCAGAGGTGTTTTATTTATCAGAGCATGAATTTATACATCTGAGATCAGAGTATTTCATGCTTTGCTTCAACAGAGATCCTTAGCAATTAGAAAGGATATGAAAGGCAAATATAATTGAATTCTTGTCCTTGCAGTCTACTAGCTTTGTGACTCACCCTTTGATTCAGAGGTCCGGTATTTTATCTATTCCTTTCGCAGCTTTTTAATTTTTCTCTCAGAATCTGTTACTTCTCTTGGAAAGGCCGTACCCCTACCTGAGGTAACTTCCCCCCCCCCTCCGCCTCCCAACATACTTTTCTTTTTCTTTTTTTTTTCTATCCTAGTTTAAGGCAGGAGTGATTTAAATCTTTTAAGCCAATTAGCCAAAATTCAGTTTTGGATAGCAGCAGAATAGTTTTCCCAAGCACTGTCGTCCAGCACTTCAAGCACTAAGCCCAAGGCAGAGCTCTCATTCCTTTAGCAGGCAACTACGTTCCTGCTGTCTACTCGTCTGACCCTGCTGTGTGCTCCCCTCTGCCCTTGCCCCCCAGCAGCACTGGGTGCTGGGCCATAATGGCAGTGTAGAGGAAGGTGAGGAACCGCATGACGTTGCTTCCTTCCCCTTTGTGGCAGGAGGGAAGGAGAAAGATAAAGCTAAAGGTGGAGGCAGACACGTGGTTGAATGAGATGGAGCCACTGATTGTCTGAGCCACTTGGGAAGTGCTGTGAGATTTAGGGTGTGTGTGTGTTTGCACACGCCTATGTCTCTTCTTTCCACGTGCACACATATGTAGAAGCGTACACAGGCAATCATTGCCCCTCTCACCATCATTTTTCTGTCACAAAGCCTAACCTGGAGCCCACTGAGGTCACTGAAGAAAGTGACATCCACTAATGTGATTTAGATACTTCACTACCGCAGCTCACCCAAGTGCCCCGTTCTGCTTTTACTCTTCATTGCAGAACAGCCACGCTGTCACTCTGGGTTGCTAGCTGCATCTATCCTCTGGGCAGTATTTCAGCATGATTTGTGTTTGCATAGCATTGCAGCTTCTACTTGTTATCTTTTAAAGGCAAAGAGAGATGAGAACGAATATTATCAGTCTGTAGAAAACCTCCAGAACCTCTGTCAATATTTTATACTGCTTTATATTTTTTAAATGGTACTTTTTGGTGAATGCAGGACTACTTATTGTGTTGATTGAAACACAGCAAATAATGTATCTGTTGTTTAGATCTCGCTATTCTCTCTTCCATTTAATGGTTATTAGAGAATGAGTCTTTTTCTGTACATTTTATATCTAAGCTAGTTCCCTGCTGCAATCATCTAATACCTTCACTTCTCCAGAAAGAGCCAAACCCTTCAGGAACTACGTGTTCTGATTTTGGAGAGTGGTTAGGCATGGCCAGACCTAAAACACTCAAGAAAGCAAGTCAGGGGTTCCAGAGAGCTGATGATTTATCTCCACTCCCCGCTGCCCCTCTTCCCCCCCGAGAATTGTGTTTCCTTTGATTTTTAGGACTAAAATTATGATTGTGTAAATACAGCCCTCAGAAAGTTGCAGTATATAAACTGCAGTATATAAACCTTGTGAGTACCATCAGGGAAACATTTTATTCCAGACATGGAATTCCTTTCTCTTCCCCTTTGTTTATAATTGTTACAAAAAATATCCCCCCTTATCTTTTTCCCTGTTGTATGATGACCTCACTCCCCCAGGCTCCGGCAGGCAGGATGCGCTGTCACTGTTTCCTTCCCATCCCCTCCCTGTGCCCCCCTTCCATGGGGCTTCCACGTCTTCCACTGAGGACTGGCACTTTTGGACAGCTAAATTTGCTTCAACAAATTCTTTCGTTTCTCCGTTCACACACACGTGCATGTGCACACTCCTCTCATTTTGGAGAGTGCTGCTTACCTGAGGAGTAGTGGAGTAGCATGAGGCTGACTGCAGAGCGGTACGGGTTTGGTGAGGAGAGGAAAGGTGATGTCTTAAGCATACAGTGGCCTCAGCTTGCTCTTTTTTTTTTTTTTCTTTTTTTCAGAGCATGGACTTTGTGCATTGATACGACTAGTGGCGTCTTAATAGAAAGATTAACTTTAAATGCTTGATATTTCAGTGGTTTAAAAATTGCACATCTAGAAAATATTGTCCCTCTGACTTTTCGAAGTACATTTGGAGCCTGAACTCTAACCATGTTTTTCTTTGAGTATTTCAAAAATCTGTAGTAAGTTTCTGTACAATAACAATTTTTTATTATAGGAACATATGATTTAGAGAAGTCTTCCATGTTCACTAGACATAAATATTTTTCTTTATTTATTTATTACAATAACATCTACAAATTTAGATTACCAAAGGGGGGGGGGAAATACCAAAGGAGAAAAGAAATTGCCAAGTCATCATGCTATTGAAAGCTATAATTTCTATTCATTTTTTAGCCAAAAGGCTTCATTTTTTTAGGTGTTTGCTAATGCAAAATCATCTGTCAAAGTACCAGCATATCAGTAATAAACTTGTTAAACCTAAATTGCACAGCATGCACTTTCCCTTTCATATTCAGTTAAGTTTGAGGTCCTCAGAAAGTTTTCTAGAAAACCCTCCAGGCAGCTGACTAAATTAAAGAGGGGAATTACTCACAGGCTTAGAAGACAAGAAGGGACATCAGCAATGAAGGATAAGTGTTAAGCTGTCTCTCTCTGCATAATAATTTTATTGCCTGGCTTGATGTATCATAACGTTGGAGATATATTACTCAAAGTAAGTAATACAGTGCGCCATTAAACACATTATGTTGTAAATAATTAAGATGCGTAACGTTAAAACTTTGGGTAAAATGTAATTACTGTACTCCATGGAAAATCAATGGCTACTCCAGCAATGTAAGTAAACATTAAAAATGGTGTTTCATGTGCACACACACAGTTGGCAACTGTTTTATCAATGTATTTTATAGGCTGTTTTTGGTTTTGGTCAGATAAGATGGAGCAGCTCACATGCAGAAATTAATTTTCCGAAATTGTCTGCCTTGAAGATTTGCTCTTTGTTTGAGTAAAGAGGGATACTTCCTGCTCCAGTGAGCAGCAGCAGAATGCCAAGATCCAGGCTAGAGTCAAATGCACGGTGCTTCACAGGACTGAATGCTTTTGGGTGCTTGACAGGACTGAGCACATTTCACAGCCTGCACCCTACGGCTCTCTCCAGCTAGTTTAAAGCATAAGGTCAGCTTATTCCTGCAGGTAAAAAATAGACATATCCCACAGGTACACTGGTGGTAAGGTATGAGCACAGGTGGGGAATGAATCTCTTATGATTTTTATTCTGCTCTGAAGAACTGGGAGCTCAAGAAATGAAATCTGCAGAAAGCTGTCAAGATCAGTCAGTTGAACCAAACAAGGTGATAGAATTGAAATATGAATTTAACACGTAGTCCTACCCAAATCTTTAGTCAGTGTTATGCTAGGAATTTGTATGAACGCATTACATATAGGCCCTGTCTAGAAATATTTATAAAAGGCACTTCACATCCATATATCAAACAACAAATTTGTCAAAGACGAAATTCCATCTTTCCAATTACTTTTCATGAGACAAACATTTCACTTGTAGCTTCTGTAGTGGATCTGTTACATTTAATTTTCAAAGAGTTTAAAAACAAAAAAAAAGGCAAGTAAAGCCAAAATGCTGTCCTGTACTTCAACTTAGTATGTTGCTTGCAAGTATTTCTTGGGTCCCAGGGAAGTGTTCAGAGGAAGCAAAATATAGTGTAGGTAGCTCATCTGTAAACGCTAGTCCGTGATGTTTCCTATTTGAAGGGAGTTGTGCAAGCTTGTGGCTGAGGCTGAAGAATTCCTTTAGAGTACCATAAAAACTTGAACATTGGAAAAATGAAGAATTTCATATGCAATGCTTCATGGTGTTCAGGAGAGTCACTCTAGATCCTAGGCTAATGTGAGATCAGAATCAGTCCCCTTGCAGCAGAATGTCCTCTTTTCAAACTGTGGGGGGATTTCATTAACTAGGCAGCCCCTCAGTGCTTGGGCAACAGAGATTTTCAGGACACACTGGAAGGCTGTCCTCATCTGCTTGCCTTTTGATTCACTTGTTTTGCTTTGTTTTTAATTATGTTTTTTTCCAGCATTGTTGTTTGCAGATTTACATTACTCTACCTAATAAAGAGCCATGGCAACAAGTGTTGTAGACATTAATCAGATAAATAAATGATATGTTTAGTGTTCATTTTTATGCACAATTCCATTAAAACGAATAACTCTAATAAGCACCTGGCAGGCATGTTTCAGTGTTTGGGTAATATGCCAGAAGTACAATGTTCTGGTAGAAGATAGTATATTTCAAGTTCAGGTGATTACTTCTTGTTTTTTCGCTCTTTGAAAGCATTAACTGTTTCCCTGCCATTTGTCATTTAAAAGCCTCTGGAAAACAGACTTTAAATGTGGTTTTGCGTAAGTTCTTCTGCAGCCTTTCCCACAATAATTTCAGTACCTTGTGGTTGTCTGTTAAAAGGATGCGACTCAGAGCTGTCATGGAAGATTCAACCTCTCTTTCATCCAGTTTGCTTTGGGATAAGGAAGTGCACAGTGTGGGGTTTGCCTGGATTTAGATAAATAATTGGAGTTTTTAATGGAAGATGTTTTCACAAGAGTGTCCATCTGTGTTGCTATGGTACAGTGGAAGTAGTACTTTTTCCTCCAGTTGTTAGGGGTTGAGTTTATGGTCTGATGATTGCATCAGCTGGCGTCTTCGAATGGTCTTATTGAATGGTGAGCTGCAGACAGTCCTGATTTGCATATACAGCTGAGAACTTTTACTTTTTGAGGCTTCAGTATTAAGTCCTCTATTTTTTCTTCTGTCTGCAAATAGCTGATTAATAGGGCTCTGTTTTGATTAATAAATATTTTATTAAAGAAAGGACACCTGTTGCCAACATCACCATAATATAAAATAATTTTGTAGCCTCTCTTCTCTGTTTTATGCCTGTACTACCATGAGCGGTTTCCCCCTTCTCCCGTTGATACTCATTTTAATTCCCATGGCTAAAGAAATGAGGATTGACATTGATGGTTCTTCGTACAATTATTCTGTGATTACTGAAACTCTGTAGGCAGGATGGCAGTTCATGTCAATGTACTTTATAGCTTTATTTCATAGCATATAATACCGTATCCTTGATGTTAATATTCAACTAGTCCTTTGTAGCACCCAACCTTTCAAGTGGCTCACGACAGAATTACTTTGATTTCGTTTAACAAAGACAAACATATCTTTCATTAGCCCTTGAGGTACATGGGTTTGTGCAATATTTTTCTTAAATCATTGAATTTTGTGACTTTCTTGTCCTTTGAGCTTTCATTTTTTGTTATTGACATAAAGACTGAGTCTATTAAGAAAAGTTTCTTCTTGTGAGCCCTATGCTTACTCTAGAGCAAGAAAGAAACAGTTCTAACGTTTGACGTTTTGAGGTAATTTGGGAGATATTTGATTCTGAGTGTGTGTGTGTGCGTGCGTGCATGCATGCACACTCAGTTTTAACTGACTTATTAACTGAAATCATCAATTTATCCTGAACTTAGAGGTAAGCTTTTTAGAACATACATACCTTGCTCAAGTACAGCGTTGTATTTGGGCACAGAAAAGTACTTCTTATATGCTAGGTTCCTGGTATTGATCTGATGGTCTGAACCTAAGATTCTGAAGGAGGAAAGAGGAGAATATGACCAGGTTTTCTCTTTTGTTTTTGTTTGGTTCCTTTTTTTTCTTTAAAAAAAAAAAAGGGAAGTAAAAGCCTCTGTTATATTTGTCAGGGATGTGAATCTCTTCATGACAATTTTCTTTTGGTACAGTTAATGTTAATTAGATGTTTCATATAAGTACTTTTGGTAATGTTATGCATTTTCCAGAAGTTAACTAGAGTCCTGCTTTCACCCTGAGCCCTGAAGCGTGGCAGACAGTGTGAGGGTCTCCTCCTTTGTTCCGCTCCAAAGGGGTAATAGACAGTATGGTCACTGGAGAGAGAAAGGCAACAATACGTTTATCTGTGGGAAGGAACTACTCTTAAACTGATATCTTCATGTCTCTTCCCTCCTCTTGCCTGCCCTTCCCTGTTACAATGGGGACTCTTTGAGGAAGAGGCTGCTGCCTGTCATGTGTGTGGGTGTCACCTTGCGCGGCCAGAGGCTCATTCCTCATAGCTCCCAGGCACAGATGGGATCTTAATACAGCAAAACTTCATTGCTATTTTTAAAGTGTTTGATGAAAATGGCAAGTCATCAAAAGAGACTGTTCAATTCAGTGTTCACATCAGACCTGCTGGCTGAAACCATTAAAAAAAAAAAAACCAAAAAGGAAAAAATAGAGATTCTGTTTCAGATGCTCAAGTTGTTCTATGATGAAGTTAAAGAATTAGTTTTTTGACAGGGAGGGTAACCAAGCATTGGAACAAATTGTCATGGGAAATAGTCTTTTACTCAGATACCGAGTCTTGACTTAAAGATACATTCATTTTCAGACATCGGCTGTGATGCTGCTTCGGAAATGTGAGAAGAATATATTGTGGACTGAAGAAGTGGCAAGCCAGACATGGGCACTCATAGTGCCACTATCAGTACGCAGGGGTAAAGCTGGTGGCTGGTTGTAGAAGAGGCTTATCTGTGACTTCCACAGCTTGCACTTCCCACCACACTTTGTCCATAAATCCAAAACTGGCCAATGAAACTCAGAGGTCCCAGGAGATTTGTGACAGCTGTTTAATAAAAAAATACTTTCTTTAGTTCCTTTTGTGCAGATGCAGCCTGTAGGGCAGTACTTTTTTACAAATAGATCCCAGTGAAGTGCTCCTTTCTGCAACACTGAGTTTGGGATGAGTTTGGGGCTGGTTTTGTTTCATTTAGTTATTACAGCTGTCAGGGGAGAAGGTTATTCCTACATGTCTCTGTAGCCAAGAATGTTATGTAAAATACATCCAGTTGATAATATTAATGTTTGGAGACTCTAGCCGTAGGAGGTCACTGAATATATGAAACTTTGGTTCTCAGCCCAATTTGGTAAGCTAACCTTTAACACACAGAGCCAAAGACATACGGATCAGCCTAACTGCGAGAGGAGTCACATGTTTCTGTCAGTTGAGGTGCTTTTATTCATGCAAGCTGGGGTGGCTTTCAGTATGTTTCAATTGCTTAACTGGACATGTTTGCAAATAGGCATGCTGTCGGAATGACCGGCTAATGAGGCAAAAATAAATTCTCACCAAATTTTCATGTATTAATTTATTTTCTGCTTGCAGCTAAATGCTCTACATCTATTCCTTATTATGTATAAAACCTACCCATGTCTTAAGCAGCTCAATGAAGAGTAAAGTGCTGTAGAGGCACGGGCTATCAAACTGATAATATAAATTGGCAGAGGATGGATATATCATATGATGACATGGTCGTTATGAGATATGGAGCTTGACTTAATTCACATAAAAGTCATGAATATCCATGGATTTTCTGAAGGCTAGGATTAGGGGCTGCAATGTGACTTAGACCTGTGGGGATTTGAGAGCTTTTTGGGTAGTGTTAATAAACTGCATCTCTTGGGGGAGAGTGTTTGAATGCAGCGGAACACTTTCCTTAATGGTGGCAATTTTGAGCATTACAAGATGTGAAAAGCCTCACATCTCTAAATAAACTGCAAAAGTCATTCTGTTAAAAGCATGTCTTATTGCTAAGCGTAATATATTGTGTAAATGGAAATCTGTGTGTGGATTAGACAGCTGATTGGTACAATGCAATGAATCCATTGCAGAATTTAGAGAGGATTTCATGCTGTTTGCAGAACATGAAGGGTATTTGATGGAATTTGGCTCTCATTTCTAAATTTTGTACAATTATTGGTATGTTAAGCACAGTGCTCTTTCTTTAGTGCAATATAATCCATTTTTTAAATGTTTAGTTGCATATACCTGTATCTCTTACATATCATTTCCTCTCCTTTCTTGCCTAGCAAAGTTAATTTATTTGAACTAGAGTGAATACACTGCAGATTATTCTTCTAGTACATGATTGTTGTGGTTTGGGCTGGACTGGCCACTGAGATGAATGACAGATGCTCTCCCCCACCTTTCTTTCCAAGGAGAGGGGCGGAGAGAAGAGAAAGAGACTTATGAGTTTAGAAGAAAACTAAACTACTTTAATGAATATTAATAATAAAATAAAAAGGAAATAATGAAATATAGGCAAGATATACAAAACCGTATCAAGGTCCTGGGATGACAATCACATCACTGACAAGCACTAGGAAAGTCCCAGACTGGACTCAGTGACAGATGGGAACTGGATTCCAGATCTGGATTCAGGAACTCACGATTCGGGATCAAAGGCAGATGAACAGACAGAGTCGTCCTCGGACACCGGCCATTGAANCTTCCGACCCTCCAACGGGGCAAATAACAAAGTTAGCTGCCCTTGGGTGTTATAGCAATAAGTGTAAGCAAGACCCTCTCTGCCCACCATTCCTTGGCATATATTACAGCTAATCAGGTCTTATCATTCTGAGAACGAACAATGTCTCCACAATATGTTATTAATTTCAGAGAGTTCAGTTAGTTAGAAGAGGCTTAGCTGCAAAGCAAAATTACTGAATGGGAAATTGGTTCTGTTTTACCTCAAACCAGGACAATTTTTCATGATGTTTTAGAGGTAAACACAAATTTCCTCACACCCTTACAATAATACTTCAAAATAAAATAAAGTAAAAAGATAGAAATCACCTCCCAGCCAAGCAGTGACAAGCATTGATTCATTTAGCTGCAGCCAGCCTCTGTAAGTTACATGGGTACTATTAATGCCGCTTCCAAACTGTACCAGAGGTGAGCTTGGCAACCCATCTTCCTACAATATGTTTTAATTACAAAACACTTCTCCCTACCAGGTATTGTTCACGCTAAACCTAAGACAACTAAACATCTTGTCATCTTTGGATATACCAGGCTTTCAACCAGGATGTGGCCCCATCCTGTATTGGCCGTGTGTTAGTGTCATACCCTTTATAATAGATGTTTACCAACATTGAAGGAGTTAGTAGGTTGCAGAGCCCTTGTTTGAGGTAGTGACTAGCCTCTGAGAAACCAGTTTTCATTGAAACTGGAGAATGCAGAACAAGTGTATTTCAGGAAGGAGAGAGAGTTAGTTTTTGGTCTATACTTGCAGACAGAAATATGCATTATAGGGAAGCTGTGGTCAGAGGCAGATTGCTGGCTCAAGTGAGTGTTAAGGTCTAAAAATATGCACATTTTCAAATGACAGTGCTCTTCCCCCACAAATTTTAGGAGTCTGGGAGGTAAGGAGATTAAAAAAGCTGATTTGCATTTATTTTTCTGTCAAATAATTGCTAGAAGTCTTCCCTCTATTCTTACAGATCAGGAAAGATTTAGGAGCAGAATTGATATAAAAATTGTGTGTGTTACCTCCCAAACCCCCAGCAATTCTCTATATCTTCATTAAGTTATTTGATTTTAAATTTTTTTGTTGTTTCTATAATGCTCCAGTCACTCAATCTTAGATGCAGTAACTATTTAAAAGCCTGAACCGTGAATTCACGAGCCAGAGATTTCCAGGGAGTTTACAGTGAAACAACCTCGTTGTAGTTACAGCTAAATTGATTAGATCAGAATGGGCTTACGGGCAATAGGGTTGCAGCAAACTGCTCGCTGACTCACCCTGTGGTGTCCTTACAAAGAAGACATGGAAAGCATGTTCTAAAGGCTAATAAAAATTGCAACAAGAACATTGCAAGCACAGAACGAGTTACTTCATAAACAAGTTTATAGCATAACTGGACTTTCCAGGCCATATATTCAACGCTTAGTAAAACTTTTTTGAACTTGTAGGGATGTTTCAGTGTGCAAACACCCTGGGTAGGGTACCACGGCATAAAATCATATTTTCTGCTGAAGCCACTCATCCTACAAACCATTTTAGTGCCAAAATGATCAGTCTCCATCAATCTTGCTATCCTTTTTCAGAGCATAATTTACTTCCACTATTCACTTTTCGTTTACAAGTCCCCAGAGTTGCTCAGTTCCTCTGGCTTGGCTGGTGCTAATGAGGTGTCCCACAAGGGAAAGGTAGAAATAAGTTTGTGAAAACTGGATTTAAGGAAATTGTACTGTGCAGTGTGGGAAAACACAGATGATTTGGCAGTATGATTACCCTGTTTGTGTCTTATAAGAGCATCTCGCATGCCATCAGTCAGTGGTGTAACTTGTTGAATCGTCTCAGCAACAATGATGTCAGTAGTAGAACACAAGGGGAAGTTTAAATCTTTCTGCAGAGAATCATAGAATCGCTTAGGTTGGAAAAGACCTTTAAGATCATCAAGTGCAACTGTTAACCTAACACTGCCAAGTCCACCACTAAACCGTGTCACTAGGTGTCATCTATATGTCTCTTAAATACCTCCAGGGATGGGGACTCAACCACTTCCCTGGGCAGCCTGTTCCAGTGCTTGAAAACCCTTTCAGTGAAGAAATGTTTCCTAGTATCTGATTTAAACCTTCCCTGGCGCAACTTGAGACTGTTTACTCTTGTCCTATCACTTGTTACTTGGGAAAAGAGACCGACCCCCACTTTGCTACCACCACCTTTCAAGTAGTTGTAGACAGTGATAAGGTCTCCCCTGACCCTCCTTTTCTCCAGGCTAAATAACCCCAGTTCCCTCAGCTGCTCCTCATAAGACTATTGCTCTTGACAGAGCTTGAGTCCTGTCTCCCTTTTTGGTGGAATTAACTAGAGACAAGGAAAAAATGTTTGATTTGTAATTCTGTGATTTTAAGCAGTTTATAATTGGTAAGTCAGTGAAGGTATTTAGAGTGGAGCAGAGAATGTGAAGATGTAAGAATATAATTAGCAGTATTTGGATAACTAGCACTATTAGAGATGTGGCAAGACATTGATGGGTATTGCAGTGCTTAGCTGCAGAAGTCAAAGAATAGGATTTATAAACATCATAGAGTGAGAAAGAGTGAGAGCTGCAGCATGGGGTGTACAAGAGAGGAACCTGCGGAAGGAGAGCCACGGATTAGGCAACACAGAAGGACGGCTTGTTGGCATGAGGGGGAAATGGAAATGCTGAGAAGCTGTTCTTCAAGCCTGAGCTGGTCTGAGGGCTTGAGGGGGGGTGGTGTGTACATAGGAAGAGGAAGATGGAATGTGAGGCTGTGGGCTGGAAGTTTAGAGGCAGGTTTAGCTCTAAGGGAGGTGCAGAAATCTTGAGTAGTGCAAGAAAGAGAAAACAGATGGTTTGGGAGAAAGATGATGATGACTGGAAAAGGGCACGGAAGAGTAGCTGCTGAAGGAAATTATGTACTGGTGTTTTTCCTGGCTTTGAGTGAATTTGGCTTGGAAATAGTAGAACTGCTGCCAAACACACTTCAGATCTTCCTCTCTGTAGGAGGCACAATGCAAAAATTTGTGACAGACCTGTACCTTTTGTATCATTACTTGAAATTCAGTGACTTTAAAAAACAAACAAACAAAAACCCTCAAAAAAACCCAACAAACCCAAACCAAAGCTTTTGGGTAAAAATCAGTGGCTGTCCTTTTAAGGCAAAGAAATAAAACCCAGTAGTGGCCTCTCGGGGAAAAAACACCTCTTGCAAATGCAGAGAAGAGACTTGGCTTGTCATGAAAAAGGCTGGGTGATTGTGGGTTTTTGTTTTGTTTAGATACTTGCTGACCCATAAACAGTCAAGTCCAACCATCTAGCTCAACAGAATCATGAGAACTAAATTTCACTCAGTGGGTGCCCTGTTACAAACACATCCAGCACTTTTAATCTCCTTTCTCTAACAGAATGTCATAGTTTCTTGCTTTCCCCAAATAAGAGTAGGATCATTCAGGGAAGAAATATCTAGTGTCTACTGAACGAAGGAAACTTTATTCATATTGTTAAATCTCTGGGACAGTTGAAATACTTTGATTTGGCAAAGCAACTGTCACAGAATTTTCTCTGATTCATTTGTCTTATATGGTCTTCCAAATTACTGATAATTATCTAAATATCTTCACTTGTTTCTAATGCAGTTACACCACCTCTCTGATGGAGAGATGTACTACTTTGTGCAAAAAGTTTAATTTGCTTCTCGTTCTTTTATTGTTACAGTGCATGTAGATAAGATGCTGTTTTCATAGCTTTCAGATGAATTTGCTCTCAAATTCCTGGTGTCATCAGTATAAAGCTGCTTGTAAGAAATAAGGAATCATTAGATTTGGCTAGCCATGTTATCTCTTCGAGTGGATCATGGTGACATTGTTACATGTTGAGTCTATCACATAATTGCTTCAGTAATTCTTTGTCGCAGGATCAGATGCATTAGCTATCAACAGCAGTGTTAAATCTGTTATTTGACTTCAGTTAAGAGAGATGAGTGAACTCTAGACCTTAGTGATTTGCAAAAGGCTTGATTGCTAGACTGAAGCTTTGGTTACTATTGAAGCTCTTTTATTCATCTGCATAATCTCTTTCCAAACCTCAATTTACGACATATATAAAAAACAAAAGTCCTAGTGAGCACTTCTCAATGATGATTAGACATCTGATCATTTTAAAATTAAAATGTTTTCAGTAAAGTATATTTGACAAATAAGGGTTGTCTAATTATTGTTTTGACTATCTTATTTCTAAATCCCCAATTTTGACAGGAATACGATTAGGTAAAGCAAATTCAAACTTCACTGCCAATGTTTTTGTTAGTATTTTGTGCATAGTATGAATCAGTGAAATAAGCTCATAAGTGTTGCTGTTTCCTGTATCTGTTCCTGGCTTCCAAATAGAGAGATATAATATCATTCCTAAGAGGTCCCGGCAAATTATCATTCACAGAGACAGTACTGTGTAGTGCATAGAAGATTTAAACCAAATTATTTTTACTTTAACCTGAGTTAATGTTGGTCACTGTATTATAAGTTAATACAATAACATTGTAACAGGCTGATTAATAAATGCCGGTGTTTCACCAATCTAAGCATAAGTTACTGCTAGGGCTTCCATTATATCAACTGACCTTTCAAAAATTCCCTTTATGTAGTGTTTGGGAAAGCCTTCTAGTAGAAATACTGTCCATCTGGATACTGCTAGGAAGATTAATTACTGCATAGCGCAGCTATGTTAACTGTAGACATTAATTATTAATGGACAAAATATTAACTATTTTGCTGTTTAAAATGTAATTAAAATAGTCACCTCAACTTCCTGTATTTTTGAGGTTTTTTTAAGATGAAGATGAATTCCACCATCACCATGTGATGAATAAGCACAAGCTGAATACTCTCAGTTTCTGCTTTTAGAGTAATACGAGTTTGAAGCAGATGTATCCCTTCTTGACATCATCAGAGAAGGCCAATTAACAGTAACAAAACCACTTCTGTGAAGACTTGCAACAAGAAATCCTTGAGAGGTAAAGGTGCACTAACACAGGTCACAATAAAACTCATCATAAGCGTGTATCTACACATCAGTTGCCCGATGTAATGCCACTCTCCATTTGGCTTCAATACTCAGCCAGTACCTGGGACTTCTGAAGATTGTTTCCCTCAGAGAAAAAGTCATGAGTGCAAGTTAGTTGTCAACTTAATAGGCATTTTTTTATATCTTCTTAGTAAGTACTTATTTTTCTACATCAAGACACAGAAAGGAACAATACAGGCAGTCTGCAAGGCCCACAAATCTTACGTTTCTACACCAAGTGTCTCAATTTTGTCTGAACATCATGATGATTCTTCATGGCTCCCTGGTAACTTAGTTTCTGACACACGTGCAAGCTATAATGAACTTTCACATCTTGGAATTAGGTTCTTTATTTCTCACCTGGATCTACCATGTCGTAGGCACGTGTTAGGGAGTGGGGGTGGTAGGCCCCTTTTCTCCAAGTCACTCAAATGTATGATTTTAGCAATTTTTTGGTTCCTACTTAGTATGATTTTGGAGGATGAAGATTGTTTCATCAAACTACACCTGAGCTGGTCACTGGGAGTGCCTTTTAAAAATCTGTGGAGAGAAATGCCTGGTTCTCTCCATTGACTGCAGAGAGAGGTCATACGGTTATGTCAGTAGTTGCCCACCATGTAGAACTCTAAAACCAGCCCTTGTAGCCTCATTCCTACAATACTACAAAGGTCTGTGATTATCTTTGGCTTAGAGTCACTAGGTGGCAGGCATTGCCGCCTTCCAACATAACTGTGAGATCTAAAATCGTGCTTTTCAGTAGGGATGGTTGTGAGATTTCAGCAGCATCCCTGTCCCATGGAGCTCTCTGCCTGTAGCGCTGGGTCAGGCTTCACACCAGCCAGCTTCAGCCCTTTCTGATACTGGATTCTAGGTGTGTCTGAATACTTCTGCTTTCTTGCCTCTCTCAGTCTCTACTAACCTCGTTCTTTGTCTTTCTATAGTTCATTGTGATACGAGGAGAAGGATGTGGTAGTGTCATTCAAACCTGGCCATGGCCAACTGGGGTGTTGGTCGTGTTGACCCACCAATGTTAAATAGCACTCCGCTTGTTGCATTTCTTTTCCTTCACTGGTGAGAAACTCTTGAAGGGCTGAACCAAACAGTGTCACTTGCTTGTCCCTGCACTGTTTTCAACCTCTTAGCCACTTTACCAATATATGCAGATTCATATGTCAGAAGCATTTCCTCTGGATGCATTTTAAGCTTCGGGTGAATGGAGCAGGTTGCTGGTTACACTTTGTGTTTAGGCATAATCCATAACCCTGCACACTGTTTTTATTTTATTTTTTAAAAAAAATATTGCCTATGTTGTAAATCGGTGCACTTAGGTCAAAACAATCGAAAGCACCAAATGACATGAATTTCTAGGTATGGATGCCAGTACCTGCTAATGTAAAGTTATGACATGCAGATCTGGTACACCTATCTAGCTGTCTGGTTTTGAGCACGGTAATAAAACCTTCTTTATATTTATTATGTTCAACCACGACCACCACCTAGTCTCATAGTTGTATTCATATTGCTGCACCTCTTCTATCTCCTAACCTTTGTGCACTTCCTTTATTTTTCATATTCACCACGTCCTTCAGTTCTGTTTCTATGATTTCAGCACAGTACCCTTTGGATAAGTTTTTTAGCAAATCCAACACCACAGTGTTTCAGGAGGTCTTCATCTTTGCGTCTTGCTGACTCACCATGGTATTTGATAGGGGTGGCTCCTGAAAATGTCATTCATCACATGCCATTGGAGTGGAGCTGATCCAAGGTAGGGTGCCATTTTTTCAGAGTAAAGTCTACGCCTTGCCTGGTGATACTGTCACAACAAATATTTTGACTCGTAGGCAATACTGATGATCTCAGAGATTTGTGTATCTTTTGAACAACGTTTCTCAAAGAGACAAAAATATTCGATGCGTGTACATTTTCTTATCTAGCCTTTTCCTGTGGATGTTTCCTGTGATGTTTTAGTGTGCGCCGCTTCTGAGAAGAGCAAACACTCTGTGTTGCCAGCAGTTGAGTGTTATGATTGGACTTTTAGCATATAAAAGCAACATATACTTGAAGGCCTTTTTTTCATTTGAGGTGCTAGTGAGCAAACTGCATGGAGTTGCAGTTTTATTGCAGTGTGGGCAGGGATCACACAACCACTATAGTAGCAAAATACACAAATTTGCTTGCAATGCCAAGCTGACCACCTCCTTGACAGCCTGCCTACATTAGCACTTCCTAATATTTGGTCCATATAAGGAAAATGCTAGACTGGCAAAAATTGCAGTCATATCGCCCTCTGAGGTAACCTCAAAACACTTATTTAAAGGCCTACTCTATTATTCATTGAACTCAGATAAGGATTTTATATTTATGTTTACTTGTGTTGGCTGCTAGAAAAAGCCCTTACAGCACTGGTTTGTTTGGAGTTTTTTTGTGGGGGGACAGGATGGACATGACTGGAATGGGTTGGACAGAAGTATGCTACTTGGTACTTTGGCTCATTTTGGGTAAATATTTTGCAAAGAGGAAGTTAGTTAAGGCTATTACAATACCAAGCAGGTGGTCAAATGCATCTTATCTAGTAGACTGCAGAATTGCACTGTCTGAGCTGCTGGTTTTGTTTTATTCCTGGGGGAAGAGGAGGAGGGATTGGAGGTATCCTACTCTGCCTGTACTTTACAGATGCTATTGTTGCTGCTTCATTGTGTCTTATGAGAGAAAGGGATCCTAAAAGTGCTGGTTTGTTGCCAATAACATGACCGATGCACCCTACATCTTCTGCCATTTCCCTAATCTGTAACCTGATGGAATGACTAAGCAAAAGGTAGTCCGTTCTTTTTCTTGTCTTTCATGAGTACTGTAATTTCAGGAGGGCTAATGCATTTCTGTGTCAGAAATGGTGATGGATCTCAAGTCTCTGGAGGAATAGTGTTTCATGGGCCATGTGGTTTGCCAAACAGCTGCCAATAAAAGCCCTATTGTTTGTATGTGACTTGCATATGTAACAAGAGACCGTCACACAACATCTTCAGTCCAAACAGATAAAGCACAGGAGAAGAAACAGAGGCACAAAGTGTATTATGTGACCAAAATCTCCCAGAGTCTCTGGAAGACCCAGGCCACCTATGTTCCAGCTTATTAACCTGTCTGTGAAGTGCTCCTTTAGTTGCAGAAAAATCTTTGGAGAAAAGAAATTTATGCAAGTCACAACCCCAACTTGCTTGGCAATTGCAGCTGTTGTTCTGGTACAGAAAAGATACAATGGCTTGAGTTCAGAAGGAGCTTTGTTGGCAGTGCCCTTTGTGGATTAACCTTAGATGGATGGGATGTAGGTGTTACAAGTGGGGGCTCTGTGTGAAGAAGTGATGTCTGTTTTGTATATTGCTTTGTAAAACCCTTTATGACATCACAAAGGGAAAACAGAAAAATGACAGAAATGATAAGGTGTAACCAGTTAAATATAATGCTTCTGTAGCACAATAAAATCATAAAGGAAAGGTGTTAAAATGACGTGGATTCTCCTGAGGTTATTTCATCCTTATCTCTGAAGCAATCTTCGCTATATCATTTTCCTAATTGCTTCTTTTGACAGAAGATGACAACCTCTGTGTATTATTGTAGTTCAAGGAGATTTTCTGTCCTCAGTATGGGTCTAGGTTTTATTTCTTTCAACTCAACAGAGACTCCCAAAGGAAAACGAGATTGGACATAATTTTTGTTATCAGCCCTTTGTTATTGGCAAAGTGAAGTAATGGTATGTTCCAGCACATAATGGTTGGCTGAAGAATGGAAAGGTGAGTAGCATTTCTCTAGCAGAAATAAAAAAGCTCTGTGTCTTGTGTGTTTATGCCAACAGTAACTGCTGAGTCTGCAAGCATCAGTTCTTCATTGCCAAACATAATGTAATAACCAAAATGAGCAAGAATTAGGTGGTCTGGACCTTATTTCAGCAAATGATTTTGCAAAATATTTTGTTCCTTATTTAGGAATTGCTGCTTTTCAAAATTGTAGCACAATTTTTGCAGTTAAGATTCCTTCCAGAGCAGGCAGCTACTGTCTTTGAGAAGACATCATTGTTAAGGTCATTTCCAGTGACTAAACTACATGAGGCAACAATGCTGTCTCATGAAGTTAGCAGTTGACACCAAATGTAGGAAGAACTGAGGTGACTGACGATGGTGCTGCCATTTAGAAGAACCTAGACAGGTTAGAGGGACAGGCTGGTGTGGATCTTACAGAATTCAACAAGAACAAATTCAAAGTCCTGCTCCTGGAAAGGAAGAACCTCCTGCAACAGTGCAGGCTGGAATCAGCTCTGGTGTAAAGGACCTGGAGTTGTAGGTAGACAGCAAGCTGAATGTGAGCCAGCAGAGTGCCCGGGCAGTCAAGAAGGCCAACAGCATCTGAGGCTGTATTAACAGGAGCACAGCTAGTAAATTGAAGAAAGGGATTATTCCCCCTTTACTGAGTTCTTGTTAGTTCACATCTACAGTACCAGTATCCAGTTTTGGGCCATTCAGCACAAGCAAGACACTGACAAATAGGAGTAAGCTCAGAAGAGGAACATCAGATAGTCAGGGGGCTGAAGGGCATGCTCTTTCAGGAGAGGCTCAGTGAATTGGTGGGGTTTAGCCTGAAGAAGAGGGCTTTGGAGAGACCTCATAGGTATTGAGGAAGGCTACTGTTAGGAGATCATTGAGAAGATGGATCCTGGCTCTTCATAGTAGTGCATGGTAGGAGGTTGAGAGTCAGGAGAGATAAACTGAAGCAAGAGAGAGTCCAGCTGGATAGAAGGAAATGTCCTTTCATCGTGAGGATGGTTAATGGTGGACCAGGCTGCCCAGTGAGGTTGTGCAGTCTCTACCCTATGAAGTTGCTGAGACCTGACTGGTTAGAACTGTAAGCAGCCTTGTCTGATCTCATAGCTGGCCCTGCTTTGAGCAGCAGGTTGAACTGAATGACCTTCTTAGGTCTGTTCCAAGCTAAATTATTCTGTGACTCCATGATATATTTCAGCATTGACCTTATTGGAAAAAACTGTCCACATACTTGAAACACCCTCAACAGGAAAAGGAGTCAGGGTTTCTAGCATTGATGAATCATCAATGAAAAGAGAAGTGTGCAGTACCTTCTGCAGTTGGTTCTCTGAATGTGAATCATCTTGGTGTAAGCTTTTCACTCGAATGTGATCCAAATGGGGTAAAATATTGTTTGGATTTTTGCTTATTAGGCTTGCCAGGTTTTGAAAAAGGTTGAGAAAAAACAAACGTATTACTAACTATCAGAACATCATCTCTAATTTTAAGAAATGAAAAGCTTTTAAGAGAGTGAATGCAATACCCACGGAAATGTTAGCTGAAATCATTCCCATTTGTCATAAAATGAGGTGGGTATTGATAGCAGAACTGCATCAAGCCTGAGAGATAATATAATGTAACAAAGAAGGTTTAAGTTGATTATGCTAGATGATAAGGCTTAATCAGGAAGTGCCTGCTGACACCAGCAGGCATGACTAGAGCTCATGGCAAACTCATATCCAGCTGGAGGGGGAATAATAAAAAAATCTCAAAACCAGGGGGTGCTTGTATTCCAACCAAATGGACTGTAGGTCTCATGATGTGCAAACATTTTCTCCATTATGGAAAAATTATTTCCCAAGATTTGCATTGGACAGCTGATTGTCTTTGAGGAGGGACAGCTGTACTGAGAGAAACAGAATTTGAGTCTTTTCACTTCGGGTCTGATTTTGGTCCTGAGAAGAATGGTGTGGATTTCAGGGAAAGGTCAGGAAATGGGGTAAGTGAACAGAGGAGTGTGCAACATTGAGAAAGATATAGTGCCTCATGTATTTATCTCAATAGAATATTTGTAATTTTTACATTTTCAAGAATTATTATCTTAATTTAAGCAAATATAAACAATGACTATTCTTAGTCCTAACCGGTTTTTAGATGGAGGAAAGTAAGTTTCAAAACATGTTAGCTAGTTTTTGTTGTAAGATCAGTACTTTCTCTTTTTTTAGCAAGATGTTACATGGCCATTGGGCAAATGCCTTTTTAAAATTCTTTTGTGTGACTTCAGAGTCATTAGACTTACCTTATTTGCATTGAAAGTATATAAAAAAAATGGTTCTCGGCATCCAGGAAGACATAGGGTAGCTAGAGCTGCATTTTAATCCTTAAGTGCTAAATTTCGAATATGTCCTGGATGTATTTAGTTTAGAATGGCTTGACTTCCTCTTGATGTTAGCTGAGTGGGATTTAAATATTTCTATTTTCTATTTATACCCATAGAAACATAGCATAACATGGAAAAGAGCTTTGCCCAACATGTCCCCTTCCAAGCTAGATGAGAATATTTTGATAAATGATAGCATGGACCACAGTTCTGTACAGTCTTAGATTTTTCTTATCAATGGGTTCTCGCTTTTATCAGGGAGAAAAATAGGAGGATGTGCCACAGCTTTTACACTTTTGAAGTTCTCCTCTAAAGCCTGTTGAAGGCACGGATGGACTTCATGTTAATTTAAATGCCTGTATATCAGACCACTATTTGTGTTTCTCAGAATGAGGTGTCATAATCTAAGACAGCTGCATGATATTGGGTTGTTTGTTGTGTTCGGAAGTTTAATCAACTTTTTAGTCTCCAAGCCAAGAGCAAAGCTGATTAGGAAGTCAGAAATTTTCCCCAGAAGAAACTTTGAATGAAAAAGTTGGGTTTTGGGTTTCCCAAGGAAAGAATTTACACAATTCAGCACCAAAACAGTTAATCTCACCTTAAAATGTGAATTCAAAACTGATGAGAAAAATTAAAAGAATAAAAGAAGCAGAATGAAGTAAAAGTGTTACAGTAACAAGAATTATATTTTCAGATGGGAACACTATTTTTGCAGAAGGATGTGGACAAGTCCTGACTGGCAAATATATATACTTCTGACTTACCATCTTTTGTTACTTAAGAACTAATTAACTATTAAAAGAAAATATTGATGGTTTAAAATATTTTGTGGCATATTATGGAACTTCTGGTTTGCCTGTAGGTCTGCAGTACGCTGCTGTTGTTCCAAATGGAGCAGCCCTTACGGACTGAGTTCCAGCGGAGGTGCGCCATGGGCTGAAACTCAGAGCAGAGAAAGAAAGAGACAGGTTGACCTGTCTCCGACAGGCTATGAACGCAAGCCAAACTTGCGATTCTGTCTTTGGAGTCCACTCGAGTTCAGAGCAATACTTGTACAGATACTGGTGTATTCACTCATATTCACTGTGCCTGACACGTTTTAAGCACTGCAGTGCTGGGGACACGGGCACCAGTGAAACCGGGGCGAACACGCTAACTTGTGAGACTTGACAATAGAGCGGGGGATAGATTAAAGAACTTTCTGACTTTCTGCTATGCTTGTCAATAAAAGACCTGAGCTCAAAGGCCACCTGCCATTGAAGAGCCTGATAAACAGTCTGCTAATATAGACATTCATCTTTGTAGGCACTGTTTATTTACAACGTTTTGTCTGTGATCCTATTCTCTCATTCCAGTGTGACTGTTGACTAAGCTGAATGCTGAGGTTGAATACTTTGTCATTTAGTACTCCTATTTGTCTGGTTTTAATTAGGGTTACACCAGGATTTAGTATCTCATAGTGGGGGTAGTTTTCAGGGAAATTTGTTGTGTTGTGTTACTGTGTGACAATGCCATTCCAAAAACATTGCTGCTTCCTTTTCTCCCTCCAAGAGTAATGAATTTAAGGGTGGCAGGGATCCCTGTAGGAGAATCGTTAGCATTTATAACTTACAAAGGAAAAACAGGAAGGGACAAAATGAGTCTTCTATAACTGAATAAAGAGATTGTTTTTCTGTGGTTTCCCTTTTTATTCTTTTTTCCTACCTTGTGGCTTTTTTCTTTTTAATATGAGTTGTTTAATCAGTTGTTAATCAAGCTAAATTCTCTGCACATTTGATTTGGAATAATTAAAAGTTATTACCACATTTCTTCCTGAAAAGTACCAGTAATTTAGGAATTTTCTGTCTATGGCCACCAATAGTTTTCTAACCACCAAGTGATTCGTCGGCTGCAAGGAATTTTTCTGACCTGGTTCTGCAAGTGAGAAATCACCTTGAAAATACAAGTAGCATAACAAACTGTTTAAGAATGTGGTTGAAAACATGTTGATAGCCTGCGATAAATATTCATGGGTACTGAAAATTTAACCATAGATCTAACTTCTGAGGTAAACAGTGAGGGTGGATTTTGTGCAGGCTCACTATAATGAATTCCTGTTTGTTTACATGTCCAGTGTTAGATTACATCAGAATAAATACATAGTAACTCCAAGAAAGCTGAGAGAGTGGAGTGTTTTCAGGCTACGCCAATGTAGCTTGGAACAGAATTATGGGCTTCAGGGCATCATTTGAAGCGGTAAAGATCTGGGTGCGTTGAGCATTTGGTTGTATAGGCGTAGACTGCCTGAAGCCCCTGTTTGACCTGTTGTAGCTGTGGAAGAGAAAATTCCTGCTGTACTTCTTCCACTTAAATCATCACCTTTGTCTTCATCTTGCCTGCAGTCTGTGCTTTCAGATTCTGTGAAGTGCAAAATGACATGCACCTGAGAATATGCCTATGGAAACATGATTTACACCTCTTAAGAGTTTGAGCCGGTTCATTGAAGATTAGTGCATGCATCAGAAGGAGGTTCAGAATGAGGCTAATTGGTTACTCTGCCTCCCCATCTTCCCAATGATGGGCAGCTCAGTTGTAGCAGTAAGAACTAATGAAACGGTTTTGATTTGTTGCCCTGAGTACCAGAGGTGGTGTTGGTTACCTGTTCAGCTACAGCTTTAGGAAGAGTCAGACCTTCACCCGGCTAGGCACTAAAAGAGTCACAGTCTGGACCCCAAGCAGCATAGGAAAATTCCTGAGGTGTTTTTTTTTTTGTCTCAGGACATAATTGTCCCTTCAGCCCTTATAAACTGTCTGAAATAGCCTTTCACTCTCCAAGTCCTCAGCAGTGTGATCCTTGGAGAATGAGTTACTTGTCTGCTGGAGAGAAATAGTCAGTAGGCTGTGATGTTAGATAATTTTAGCATATAACTGTGCCAGGCGTGGTAAAAAAAGAAAAGATGAAGACTGCACAAGAGTGTAGTGCTTTATATGTGGTGTCTTCTCCAGGGAAATCTTTCTTTCTATGCCCATTTTCCTTCATAAACCTGAATTCAATGGATGTTGAACAGCACAACTACATTCCAGGCTTCTTCAACTCTGTAAATTCTGTGTTGGAACAAAGGGACTGCAACGCTTCTTAATGATGCTGAATGGTGTTTGGCCTGTTTGTTTCTGTCCCATGTGGCAGTGAAGGCCCCAGCTTTCCACAGGGGATGAAAAGATAACAGCAGTAAGTGGAGGTGGAATCTTATGTGGAGTGAAGTGGGAGACCACCTCAGGGTGAGCAGAGCAGGGGTGGATGTGCCATCTCCCATAGAAACCTCAAAGGCTTTTACAGGATGAAGTCTAAAGTGTGTGGGATGGAGACTGTCCCGTGTAACATTTGTCAGCTACCCAATGTAGAGACCTAACATCAAAAGCAGCACACGTACCCTAAGAATTAGGGACTTGCTTAACATCTATTTCAGAAAGGTTACTGATCCCACTTGGTATGTTGTCAGTCACCCTGTGAAATGCAGAGAGTCTCCAGCTGTGAAGTGTGCTTCAGTAGAATGCACTCCAAAAGGCCTTTTCTTAGGTTATTTAATGAAATTTGAGAAACATCAACAAACTAGATGAGAGGAGGCAGCCTGCCCTGGCAGGGAGATGTACTGGCAGGTCCTAGCAACACTTTCTAAATTGAGCCATTCTGCTTAGATACCTGAAATAGGAGTTTAGGCCATCCCATCAGTGGAGCTGAAGTGGTCTGTGTGGTTCAGGTAATCCCCCTGTACTGCTAACTGATAACCCCTTTTCCTGTAAGTGGATCATGGTTGACAGCACTGCCTCTGTTACAAGGTATATTCCCCATCTTCAGGATGTTCCTCTTTGTTCTTCCCAAGGATACTTTTAGGTCCTAGACCTCACTGGAGCACCCAGAAAGGTAAGCCCAGAATGCATGGAGAGGCTGAAGAGGAACTGAAAAGGGACGAGCTGGTTGGGGTGGTAAAAGGCAGAGAGAGGAGGAACAGTGCCTCTGAAGGAAGGTGGCGAGACTGGGACTGGGAGTCAGAGGTAATGTGGAAAAAAATAGATGTTGGAGTGTTATTTCTGTGAGGATTTAAAGCTTCACACTGCTGAAATGTTGTTCACCCTGTTTCTTTTCCTATTGGATTTGTCAGTTGGGATTACAAGCCAAAACAGACAGACCTGTTCTGAACCCAGTTCCCTTGACCAGCAAGTCTAGATTTATCACTCAGCCACCTAAGCTGGATGTGTGAACATAAACAGTGTGAATTTTCCCTGCAGACAGCAGTAACTGTGTAAAGGTGTAAATAGCAACACTTGTAAGAAGTTATATTAGTCGTCTCATCACCCCACCCCTCCAGTTTCCCCACTTGGAGAGCTTTGGCTGAACACTTCCATATGGGAGGTGGATATTACACAAATCCAGCAAGGCTGTTTCCTGTGACCTTGTAAGTGTGAAACGCTGTCTTCAGGCCGTGTCCTAGCTGTGAAATCTAGCTTTCCTCAGTTAGCTGTGGGAATGTCAGCATCTCTGTTACACAGACACAGAGAGCTAATAGTGGGCCACATCACAGCCCCTGTGGCATGGATTTTTCTCCGTGAAAATTGGGAACTACTTATGTGACAGTGTGCATGGGAGCAGGACGCAAGAAAGATTGTCGCATCTCCCATGCATCTCTGTTCTTTCATGTGCCAAACATCTACATCACTTTTTGCCTGTGAATGGTAGATATTGAGGTGAAACCACAAGCCTCGTGCAACATCTGTTCTGTCATACTAATGATTATTATTCATCACCACTCTATCACCACCTCTCGATCAGCTGCGAGGCCGCTAGTATCACTTCCCTTTCTCTTGCTATCAGGTATGTGACATGGTACTGACAACCAGCTGCAACACATTTGTTTTGGGCTGCTTACAATTTCTGGCAGTTAGGCCAGCTTGCTTCTGCAGTGGTACCCACCTTACTGTGTCATCAGAAGAAAAAAACTTCCAAGTTTTTTTTTTGGTTTTTTTTGAGTATTGAGCAATTTGAACAAAATCCTGACAGCAAATTAAGATAATATAACCTAGAATTCATGCTATTACCTTTCATGTGTGTAGGACTGTTATCCATTTACTTGAGAAACTGTTTTGTTTCCATCAAATGGCCTTACTAAAGAATACCTAGCATATGGAAAATACATGGCATTTTACCAGCTTGGAACTGTGCAGGAAAATTAAATCTGCTCTTGCAAAACATCTCTTACTTGTGTTTAAAAGAGAAAATGTGCTGAACTGGGTGTAAGAGAAACACTTGGTGCTTCGGTGCTCTTAATCTCAAGGCTAATTTGTTTAAATATACAGGATGTTTCCAAAGCAGGCAATGCATCCTTTTCATAGATAAGTATGTTGAGTTTTGCCAAGGTGCAATGAATTGTGTGTTTTGAACTCCTGTGCAGCAATGGAATTGCTGATTAGATCAGTATTCAGCAATCTCTGATCTGAGTTCCTGGCTCTGATCACTAAATGACTTAATTTACTGATTTGTTAGCATGACAGATTTGGAGTTGCAAAGACTAATTTATAAATACCATGTGCTGAACGAGTTTTTGTTTGGTGCACATAATATTAATTAGCTAACGATTTTGCCAGGAAATAAGTTCAGGATAGCATGCATTCACCCTGATATTCACATCTTCTGACAAACAACAAAGACAGATTCAGCCATCAATGGACTGTGGATGACTGCCGTGGCTGTGACTGAGGAAAGCAAAGTTGTCTTGGAGAGTTTCAAAGACCTAGTGCTCTTCAGAAAAGGTTCGGTAAAGGGGAAGCTGCGGCAGAACCTCACAGGGAGCAGTTTCCAGTGGCTCCAGTGGATGGGGAAGGGTGCCAGGAAGGGTGAGCCTAACTGAGCCTCTGGGTAGTACAGATAAAAACATGCTCTTCTGTGGATTCAAAATGTCTCCTGCTCTGTTGGTTCTTATTGTTATGCTAATACACTGTGTTTTATGTAGGGTAGTTCATAGCAAGACATAGGATGCTACACTATGAGAGTCTAGGCTGGTCTAATAGCTTTTGGTCACCAAAACAGATGGACCTGATCCTGCCCTTCCCAGCTCTTGGCTGCACGCTTCCCTACCTCATGCCAACTGGCAGAAAATGCTCCGCTTTTTTGGCAGTTAGTTTTGCGTTTGTTTATTGATCTCTTTTAACCCCATAATGAGATGATTCATTGCCAGACCTTGTCCAAGGGAAGGGGTGGGGACGTATGACTGTGAATGGGACTGGTCCTTTCCATAGTAGCCAGCCACCAGCTCCTGTCAGCCATCCCATGAAACCCACTCTGATTCCCAGGGCCTATTCACGGGCTGAAGCTGTTCAAGGCTGAGGTCGGGCATTCATTCCCAGGCCATGCCCACAGGGGTTTCTGTCCATGTGAGCTTGCGCTCTTCTTGGACAGTTCAGGTCACTCTGGCTGAACTGGGTTCTGCAAGGCTGTGCCAGCATGTCTGAGAAGGAAATAACGTTTATAGGGAGGAAGAGAAAGCAGGCTGGGCTGGGTGGTGAGCAGCAGCTGAGTACCACCTGGATTTGCTGATGTTATAATCTGAGCTGCAACCGGAGGACCACGTTTGAGCACAGCCAACCTCAAGCTGGTGGTTTTACTTATAGCTGAGTACAAATCACTCTCGTGATTCCTCCTGTTGGCTAAGCAGTCATGATAGGAATCGGATGTAAGCAACAATGAGCAGCTGAAAAGGACGGATACAATATGTTTTCAGTCATCACAGCTTGCTCTGGCTTCACTAGTGGGGCAAGTTTTTGACTTAAGGATGGGATTTTAAAATTTTGTGGTGGAATAATGAAAATCAAGAACACTTTTTTAATTCATTGTTTTCTATTTCATAGCTGTTTTGTGGAAAAGCAACGAAAAATGTATTATTGTAATATCAAACACTAAATGGGAGCTTGTTTGTGGAGCAATTTATTTGTGTGGTTAGAATAATGATATTTGTCCACACCTGTATTTTCCAGGTGGACTTCTTACTCATTCCTTTTAGGGTTGTTGGAGTACCATTTGAGATGTGGAGTTTGTAGTTGGCACTGGTTTTCACCTTACACTGGAAAAATATGAATGAATGAGTACTTTTAAATCATTCTCTATTTTTTATTACTTTGGCTGCTATCTGCCGGCTGCTTGCTTACTTTTACTCTAGCATTTATCTTTCCTGTAAAGAAACTCTATCATAATTTCTAGTGAGAGATGTAAAAACAAATTCAGATGGTCTTCTCCACTAGATTTCTCATGACAAGGAAATATGAAAGAACCTCAACCTGGTGTCTGTTGCTGAACATCCCAGCAAGTTTCCTGAGTAGATGTTAATGTTGTGGCTGCCCCCGGAACTAGAGAGGCCAGGAACCAGGGAAGTGCAAAATGCAGACCTAAGAACTTCAGGGCTCTGCTGGTGACCTTACCCCTGATCTTNACCTTACCCCTGATCTCTTCTATTGGATTGAGAAGGAGTCACTCTGGTTTTCTTTCTTTCAGTTTAATATCTGTTATGGAGTCAATACCTTATGGAGGCGAGACTTAAGTTCTGTGTACGTCATCAAGACTTGATTAGCAATATTTTCACAAGGCATTGAAACATATGACTGAATTTCTTTGTAGCAGGATTTTTTTGTCTTTGGCAAGAGTTGGCAGACAGGTATGGTTGAAGGCTTCTCAGAAGCTTAAGCAAAACTGTAAGAAACAAATGTGGATTTTCAGTGCTCTGAAGAATACACAGCTCTAGGTACACAGCTTGACCACAGACCCCATGC
>RSEF01000002.1:95048678-95061023 GCA_003993805.1 Himantopus leucocephalus
CCTACAGCCAAACCTATGTGTAGAAATTACATTGACCCATGCTGTTTAATCAGAAAAGCCTCCTCCTTGAAAATGGACATCACCAATTTAAAAACTGGGGTTTTTTTTGGAGCTGAGTGATATAAGTACTTCTGGATTTTACTGGCAGTCTGAATGCAAAGGTTTTGGATTTCAAGTAAAAGGGTGACCAAAATGAAAGCAACTTAAAAAATGCTACCTAAGCTGTATCTCGCTGTCTCCTTACAGAAGTTTGTAGATGTGACATATGGAAGAACTGGAAGAAACAAACTGACATATGCACTTTACTTGGGCCAAAGTTCCAGAAATAAAAGTCTGATACGAGTTGGTTTTGGTGATACGTGGAAGACTAGGAATAGAAATTGCCACCTTTGCTGTAACTGTTATCTTCCAAATAACTTTTTTCCCTACTTCAAAGTGAAACTAAAGTATCTTAAAATGAATTGCTTTTCCTCTTCTTTTTTTGTGCAGGGATTGACACTGCGGGGAGTAAGGGGATCTCAGTGTTCCAATAATTAAAGACTACTCTCTGGAAATGACTGAAGTGGCATCATATGAATACCTAATATATAGATTAAATGAGTTTAATTCTTTATGGTCAAAGTTCATCTGTTTTTTAGAGGATATCATTGGATATAAACATTCCAAGAGGACTATCTTTTAAATTATACCCTACACTTACAAAAGGGAACAGTTGTGCTGGTATAGTGAAGAAAGGGTATTTTCTATGCTCTTGGCTATTTTGGGTTGTATAGTGGTTTTCATGTTTTCCTTTAAAATCTGAACAGCAGAAATATGTTGATGGGTGCTGTACTATATCAGATTAATACTGCAACAAAAACTCTACTTTTGCATACTCCAAAAACCTAATTGGATAGTATTGTTTTGTAATGTATTTCTCCTCAAACTGCTGAGTAGTGATCCTTCCACACTTGAATTTCACAGAACTCAAGCTGCCATTTTTAAATATCTGGTATTATGAAAAATGATTATCTAAGCTTTGTCTGAGGAATAGTTACTTGTAGAATCGTAGAAGTAAATTATAGAATCATAGAATTGTTTAGGTTGGAAAAGACCTTTAAGATCAAGTCCAACCGTTAACCTAGCACTGCCAAGTCCACCACTAAACCATGGCCCTAAGCAACACATCTACATGTCTGTTAAACATCTACAGGGATGGGGACTCAACCACTTCCCTGGGTAGCAAGTTCCAGTGCTTGACAACCCTTTCAGTGAAGAAATTTTTCCTAACCTCCCCTGGGGCAACCTGAGGCTGTTTTGTCTCATCCTATCTCATATTACTTGGGAGAAGAGTCTGACCCCCACCTTCCCACCAACTTTCTTTCAGGTAGTTGTAGAGAGTGATAAGGTCTCCCCTGACCCTCCTTTTCTCCAGGCTAAACAACCCCAGTTCCCTCAGCCGCTCCTCATAAGACTTGTTCTCTAGACCCTTCAGCCAGCTTCCTTGCCGCCGTTTGGATATAATCTGAAGATACCTGGTGCTTTTCAGTAATGGGTTCTAAGTTGTGTTTTTCCTTTTTCATTTTTCTCCTCAAATGTGAGAATGTTTTCCTGAAGTTCTGAGGTGGGCAAATGGGTTGATCAGAATTGGAAAATGTGTGACTGGGCACAGAGCCTTTCCTGTCCGCGTTAAATCAGAGCTGGAGCTTCTAGAAAGCAAACTATAAGCTAAGTTGTACCGTGAGCCCCAAATAATCTTTGTGTGTGTGCTTGGTTTAGCAATTTTTGGCTTTTGCTCTTTTTGCCCCCCCCTTCTTTTTTTTTTTTTTTTTTAATAAAAAGGAAGTCTACTGATGTTATGTTTTGGAAATATGTGTTATTCAGTGGGAAATTTTTAAATCAAATAATACGTTGTCCCCAGAACTAAGGTAGTTATTTAACCAGCTTTGGGAGAGCAGTGACCCCCAAAATGTTCAGGCAATACTGTTTCTGAATAATTCCAGTAAGGCTACTGTTGCAGAGTGTGTGACTAGGGAATAAAAATTTGACCACATGTATCTTGCAGTATATCCCAGTTTCTTGAAAGGAAAAGGGCAGTGAAGCAACTGATGTGGAATTAATATGTTGCTTTTAAAACAACATAGAGCCATGGAGCTTGAAACTTCTCTGGTTGCAAGAACCTGACAGTATTTTACTAAAAGTCTAACTCATCTGAGCCCAAAAGCAAATTGTTCCCCTCATTAATCCCAGCTTTATCTGCCCATGTTCTGCTATTTCACATGTATGCAAGTGTGGAGCTGAAAAAATGTTGCACACATGATGCCCACCTTCTTTTGAAGGGAGAGGAGCACAGCTAGAAAAAGCAGACCAGCTTTGAAATTTTTTTGATCATTAATACTCAGGAAGCAGGTAGTAAAGATGAGACCATGGATTATATAATACCAAAAAGAGTAGGGATGCAAGTTAGGGGGAAATCAAGCTCCAGTTTTTCTTGACACAAGGCATTCTTGTTCTGAACATCAAAACTAGTCACAGTGAAATGCATGTGGGAGGTAAAAAGGATGGTTTTCTACATGGTATTGGGTGAGGAAAACAATTTCAATGTTTGGAGGTTCAATATAAAAATAGTTATTTAAGATAGCAGTTTGTTAGGACATGTCTTGCTCTGTTTGCAGTCTGGTCAGAAATAATGGAGGACTTTGAAAAGAACAAGGATTTCATTCAAAAACTCCATTTTTGTAATGGAAGTGACATCAGATTGACATCAGAATTTGATCACGAGCTGGTAAGGTTACTATGTGTATGGGTAGAGGTACTGTTGGTAAAAAAAAAAAAATTCTGCAAATATCCTGAAGTGGGAGAAACTAAGATGCAGCTGTTGTGACATTGCAGCAGTTTTGAAGGAGCTGAAGGGGAAGCAGAGTTACCTGCTGTAACCAAGGAGATGAAATGCTCTCTCCCACTTTAAAAGGAAATGTATTTGTTCAAGTCAGAAGGGAGACAAAATGCCAGCATCACATATAGGGTGGTGAGAGTCATCAGGAGGAACAAACCAGACCTATAAACCGTGGAATAATGCTTTCCCTCAATTCCCAGGTAGTAAGGTGTGTCCTCAAGCCTCCCAGTCCCCAAGCCTACTAGCAGAATCTGTGTTATGAAGTATTGCCTACAGAAGATACAGTTAGGGAGTGGGTAAATCAAATGGGCACGCACAAGTCCAAGTGATGAAAAGGGGCTGCATTCAAGGGTGCTGATGGAGTTGGTGGAAGTCACCGTGAGGGGTGCTGTCTGTCACATTAAAGGTCTTAACAATCAAGGAAGATTCCTAAGTACTACAAAAAGGCAGGTATTGGGCCCATTTTCAAGACAGGCAAATAAGAGCATCCCAGAAACAACCAGCTGATCACCCTCCCTTCATTCTCTGGGAAGACTAGGGACCATATTGGCCAGAAGATCACTTGGAGGCATGCGAAGGGCAAGGTGACATCAGGGAACACCCAGCACAGCTTCACCAAGGGCAAGTTTTGCTGGGACCAACATGAGCCTTGCTTTGAGGAGGTGACTGTCCTAGCAGGACAAGGGCAGAGCAGAGTAAATGACATTTACTCTGACATTAGTCAGGCCCATGACACAGCCTCCCGTGGTATCCAGGTGGGTGAGATGTGGACAGGCGATGGGGACTACATGGTGGGAGGACCACTGCCTTGTGCTCAGCAGGACAAATCCCAACTGTGGGGCAGCTGCTAGTGGTGGTGTGCCTCAGGCCAGTGGTGGGTCTGATGCTGGTGATGGTCTGAAGTAAGGGCCTGGGTGGCAGTGGATCAGGCCACCTTCTGCAAGGTTGTGGGTGTCCCTTGCCATCTGGGGAAGGCAGGACAACCAATGGGGATGCCCCTTGCCATCTGGGGATAGCAGCAACTCGATGGAAGCCAGGGTCTCGCCTCCCCTCTCCCTTGGGGCTTGGTGCAGAAGAGATGGCATCTCCTCATGAGGGGCAGTAGGGGGTGGATGGGAAAGGAGGGCCGTGCAATCCTTAACAATCAACAAAAGAAGTGTTCATTGGTGGGAGATGTTGCAAGTGAGCCTCTGCAATGTCCACAGAGTGTGTGTTCTCCCAGCTAATATTGGGTGCAGAGGCTGGGCTGCCAGTAGGGAGCCGGCCAGGCATTCCTGCGAGGCTGTTCGTGCTATCTCACAGAAGGAGCCCGGGTGTGCTGATGTAGTGCCAGGTCACCCCTGTGGCAGGTGGACCCATTTCTATCGGTTCTTCAATGTGCTGAGGTGCCAAGCCTTGCCAGTAACAATCCAGCCGCTCTCTCAGTGCTTTTTAATATTTCTGTGCATGCTTTAGTTTTCTTTACATGGTGTAGCTATATGTTTTCCCTTGTGGTCATGTTGCACCTCTTAGGATCTTACAGACTACTTACGGTCCGCAGGCCTTGCTTCTCCAAGCAAGTACTTAAGACAGGTTTCTGCCAGAGGTTCTTCAGGGGAGTGCTTAAGGTGGAGGGGCACAGGTGCCTGGATACCTGTGCCCTGGTGGCTAATTCCCATGTACCTCATGCAGTATAAAAGTTGTTCAGAGCATAACATCAGCTGAAGAGTAAAGGGAGGGGTTTCTCTTGCTTCTGTGCAGTGATTGAATTACTATCTTTAAAAAAAAAAACCAAAAAAAAAGGCTTGCTGGCTGCTGTTAAAACAAGGAGAACCAAGGCTGCTGCGAAGGTGTGAGTGGTGTGCCTACATTACCATGGTGATGGCAGGTCCCTGGGTGCCTCTTTCTCCTGTGTGGCTCCATTCCTTTTTCTCATAATTTGTACTGAACTAGAAAGTAATACCCATTGATAAGCTGTCCACCAGACTAATGAGGAAAAGCGTCATCTCTCAGCTATTTAATAGTTTCTTTTCTCCCCATGGCTCATGCTTGTTTGTCAAGGCTGCTCTGCAGACCACATCCTTAAGAGGTTGTCGTTTCTTTGGGTTATATTCTGACTGGCTAAAGGTGATGCAGAGAGAGGTGGTGCAGGTGGGGAGGAGGTGCTGATAAGCACTGCCATTTTCAAGTCATGAAAACAACTCTGGATAATGGAGATATCAGGACACCTTTTCCATATTTGTACTGTACCTCTTGTCATGATGCTATGTGACCAGAAATAAAACATAACCTAGGTTTAGCTAGCAATGGTCAAAGGGCATATTGTCTCTAGGACATTTCCTTGGTGAGATTTGATAGGCAGGTTATATTTAGGGGAAAATGTTCTCCTATGATTATGCTTGTGAATACTTAGCCTGCTCCAACTGTGAGTCTCTGGAGGAGGTTAACTCAAGGGTGTGCGGTGGGGCTGTCAGCAAGCTTTTTACATGTCTTGAATTAGATTTCCCCCTGACAGGAGGATGTTCTGTACAAACGTGAGAGATGTTGTGTGGTTTCTGTGGCTGGTGCTCTCAAACTGAGCAGTTAGAAAAATTGTATACTACTTTTTCATAGAATCATAAAATGGTTTAGGTTGGAAAGGACCTTAAAGATCATCTAGTTCCAACCCCCCTGCCATGGGCAGGGACACCTCCCACTAGACCAGGTTGCTCAAAGCCCCATCCAACCTGGCCTTCAAAACTTCCAGGGAAGTTTGTTGAATAGAACAGTTGTAATTAGGGAAAAAGTTATTTAGTTTTGTTCAGAGCTGTGTTGCAGCATTCTGGGGAAAAAAAGAAAATGTTTTTGTAACCAAACTGCTTTCATATTGAAATAAAGGTCAAGTACAGTGTTGCTGCTACTGCTCTGGCTAGCAGGGCTGTTATGACTGATTTCGTTCATTTTTTTGTGGTATTAGAAGTACTGACTGCACTCCAAAAACAAAAAAGAGAGCAACAAAGGTGCAGCACCACAAGAGATAAAGCTTCAGTGTGAGAGAGAAAGTAATCAACCCTTAGTTTTGTTGCCTATTACAGGAAAGTCATTTTACTGCTTGAGAAAGAAGGATTTGTCACAGCCCTGCTTTCAAAAATGAGAATAGAAATGGGGCAGCCGCTGGGACCATTGGTCTGATGAGTTGTGCAAAAAAGACAAGGCAACAGTACAAGATACCCTCTCCATGTATTTTATGCCAGTGGCTAGATATCTAGGGGTTGTTACTCTAGATGTCGGGTCTTATAGACTGGGTAATTGCCAGAGAGCTGGAACAAAAGAGTGTGAGGATAGAAGTTTTTAAAAGTGCCTCGCTGTTTGCTTGTAGATCTGAGCAGAAGAGAAAGTTAGCCATTTGACAATCCTGTGCTAGCTTCAAAAGAGCATAGAAGGATTACAGACTCAAGCTGTGACAGCAAGTTAGCTATGGACACAGCTGTAGCTGTAGAAATATGTTTGTAGGCAAATTATTTGCCAAGTGCTTGGTATATCAACAACACAGCTGGAGGGATTTGTGGCACAAAGAGCAGAAGATGCAATGCTACAGAAAGGGATCTTTAATTTACAGCATGAGCAGTCCTGTGGTTAATATAAGTAGCACAATCCATTCCAGGGTGATCTAGCATTAGAGGAAAAAATAACACTGCACAGGGCAGGGAGCCCTGAGTTTTGGCAGCAGCAAGTGCTAGAGAATTCATTAGCCTCTGAGTTACAGCTGGATTTGGGTTTGCAAGTTTTCTTGGACTAGGCAGGAGCTAACAGATGCTTGGCTCAAAGGAACTGTCAGGTGTGCTAGCCCTGGGAGGGAGAACCCACTGGAGGCCGGGATGCTATTTTGTCAAACTGCCTTCATCCTTACAATCCCTGCCTCTGCTATTTCACCCACACCCTCCCTCTCGTGCCACTCAGTGAGGTGGGCTGAGCTGGGGTGACCCATCGCAGGCCATGCCCTTGCTAATGGAGTTCCATCCCCTGGGGTCTGATCCAGGCTAGCAGAGCTGGGGGCAGGTGACAAGCTCCAATGGCAGGCCCGACACGGCCGGGGCTGAGCCAGGTCCAGGGTCTGGCTGGGGTCAAACTGGGAGCAGCAGGAGACCAGGCTGGAGGCAGGGCTGGAGTTGGACCCTCCAGCAGTGAGTGTCCAAGGTCCATCCAGAAAGGACTCGAGGCCAGGCTGGAGACAAGGTGCCCGCAGAGAGGGTCTGATGTAGGGCAGGGCTGGATGATGCCACCTGACCTCAGCTGAAGTTCCCGGGCCCACGGCAAGGGTTAGGTGAGGGTCCCCGACCAGGTTTCCTGGGGTCATTAAGTCCCTGTGGCCTTGACTAAGAAGTGTAGACTGGGGCACATTTGAGCAGGACAGCCACACAAAGTCTGGGCCTCCCGGACTGTGGCTACACAGCCTGTGGAAGAGATGAGGAATCGGTTCAAAGCTTCTCTGTCCTAAAGCAGAGTGAAATCAATGTCTTCTGCTAACAGAGGCAAGGAAGGAGGAGGTGGTAAAAGATGAGGGTAACAGCAGGCACTAGAAAGACCCGGTTGCTGGGACCCTAATCTTCATTGATGCTTGACTCTGGCACTGCAGTGCTGTGGGAGCACTAAGTGGGCTGTTGGCTCGCCAGTAGGCATTGCAGAGTTACTTCTGTCTGTCCAGCTGCAGTTCTGGGGGAGCCCTGCACCTCTTTCTCTTGCTGAGCAGTGGAAAGGGGAGCATGGGAGGAGAGGCCTTTGGAGACCTGAGCATATTTTGCATTTGTGTGTAGGTGTTTCGGTTGTGTTACATGGCAAAATTAGTTTCTTGCAGATGTAACTATTGGGAATATGTTTTTTTATTATTACATTCTTGTAGATCCCACCCTAATTGTGTTACATTAGTAGAGGTGTTCAGAGAGCAGCAGGAGGCAAAATATTTAGACAGACTAGTTGGTTCGCTTATATGGCTGAAGGAGTGGAAACAGTGCACTGGAAAGAAAATGTCAAAAAACTCCCGTTTCCGAGACAAAGTAGCAGCTGGGTTATGTGATACTGTGAACAAAAATGGAAGCTTTTACAGATGAAGTAGGAGATGTGTTGTGAAAACAAAATGGGTCGTCAGTATGAGCCAAAGTGGCATATGCACTGCTTTCATATGCTCAGGGCTTGTATTAGAGACATAGGCAAAAAGTCATGATAAATATTGTTGGGTAGCAATGAAAAAATGTCACTAGCTCTGAGAAAGAGGTGAATAAGTCTTCAAGAACTGAAACAGTCACAATAGTGGAAAAATAATGAATATGGCTGGGATGGGAGAGGCATTGTTAATGCTTCTACCAGAAGAGTGACGTTAACAGCTGCAGAGTGAAACTGTTAAATGCTTCTCGTATATCAGAAGAAACTCCATTTCCTGATTTTGTTATGTAGTGGTCCAGGTGTATTTGGTAAAGTTTAGAGTTTAGGTTTCCATTTTGCACAAGGATTAGGGGCTGATACCTCATTTGGGCCAGGTCATATTTTATCAATGTCTTTTTCTCTCTCTTCCCTCTTCAGGTAGGTATCTTAAAGATTGGATTGGATTCTTATCTCTGTGTTCACTTTTTGCTGGACGTTACTGACCTTATTGAGGTTACTTAATCTTTCCTTTCTTGGTTTCCTTCTGTGGAGGCTCTGGCAGTACCAAGGTTATGTTCATGGTTCAGAATGTGGATCTTCCTTCTCTGTTTTCCTGTAAAGAAACTAGGACTGTAATGGGTGATATGCAGAGCAAGCTACCTTGATAACATGCTGCTGCAATCTAATTTCTTCCTGTTGCATAAAGGTCAAATGCAACTCTCTTCTGTTGCTGTAGCTAACTGGATAGTTCTGACTGATAACTAGTATTTACTATGACCTTTCGAGAGCCTTGATCTAGCCAGCTGCTACTTGCCTCACAGTTTTGAGGGGCTGGTAGTTCCCCGACTGAATGAAAGATCCAGCAGTAGCTGGCCCTGAAGAACAGATGTGGCTTTGTAGGGAGAGGTTTTAATGCAACCTGACATCCTTCTGATAGAAGAGGGAGCAGCGTGTAGCTGGGTGACATAGTTTTCATAGAATAGTAGTGTAGCTGCACTGAGGGATGGGATTTAGATATTGGATTGCAGGTGTAGTGCACATACTTAATCAAAAACTCCAGAACGTGAAAGGGGGAGGGGAAGAGGTGAGGGGGATATTGAATATTTCCTAAGATATGCACAGAGAACTGGGGCTAAAAAGGTACACAGAGGGTGTGCTCTCAGCTGCAGATCCATCACAATGTTGGCACTTTTATTTTTATGGAACAACCGTTGTCTCATCACAGGATGAAAATTGCACAGCCCTCATCTTTTCAACACTGGTAGAGTTACGACTCTACCCGTCATATGGTCTAAGAAGAAAAAAATCACAGCTTTAGTCAGACTAAAGGACTATTTGATATTGTATAATGCAGAACTCTGTATCACTTGCATTTTCTTTAAGCCTAAATTTGGGAGACCAGCAGATTCTATAGAGATGCTCCTTTATTTCTTTACCAAGAATTTGTCCTCTGAAAAGGAGAAAATTAACAAAGGAGCTGTACTGAATGATTCTGACATCCCAGCAGAAAAACAAGGCATCTGATTGAGGAACATTTTTTCTCTTTTTAGAACATGCTAGTACCTGCAAGGCGTTCTGGGTCTCTTGACCCATTTCTGTTATGTTAGAAATCCACTATACGAAGATGGATTTCCAGCAAGCAGTCATTTTTTTTAAGATACCTTCTCTGAGTACTCAGAAAGAGAGAAACCTGCTTTCCTGTTTTACTGAATGCTGCATGTGGCCGTCAATATGTGTATCACTAAATGTGTATCACTAAATCCAGAATGCTGTATTTGGGAAGTCAGCCCTGTAAGAGGAGCAGCAGCAGTGCCAGTCTGATGTTTTCTATTGCATATGTTGCAATGGTGTAATGCCGACAGAAATGCACCTGGAGCTTCCCTCTCTCTGGGGATGTGATCCTTCTGAGTACATGAACCACACAAAAATGAACAGAGGAAGGCACAGTAGGTCACACATAGAGGGAGAAGGAACCATTTTTTAGGAACCTCCACACGAGGGAACAGGAGAAGGGAAACAGGAAGTCCCAATTTAATTGTCTTTCTCAGTGCAACTTTTAAGTTATGTATATTTAAGATAACAATAGGTCAGCATGCTATTCAAATTCCAGTCTAAACTGTGAACCTGTAGAGTATTTGAGGCAAAGTCCACAGGTATGGAAATAAAGTTGGCGGGAGGAGCATCTATGAATTACTTTACCACTGTCATTCCACTTCATGAGAGTCATCGTACATGTAGGCTTATTTAAGGGAAATACAGCTAACAACCATATTGCATTGTAATGTAATAATGCAACATATATGCTGATGTGGTTGCCAAGCAGGCAAAGGTAGAAGTGATTAGTTCCACCCTCTGAAAAGTCACATGAAAATGGGCACAGAATGTCCCTGCTTGTGTAGTAGACGCAAAACAGGACACAAACTGACTTGTCGAATACAGAGAAGTGAAGTAACCATGCTAAGAAAAAGCAAAGCGTGTTAGCAGGTTTCTTATTTTATCACACTTCTATCTTGCTGGACTTGGCAGGAGTGACTAAATGACAGCTACAGATCATGGGTTGGGGGATTTGAGTGGAAAGGAGAAGGGGAAAATGTCAAAAAGCTATACGTCCTCTTTTTTTTTTAAGTTCCTAAATAATCTAATTTATACATAGGTTTTTTAAAAAAACACAGTCATTTATCTCTATGGCATCTTTAGGGCACCTTATTCTGTTTGCAAGTTCCCTTACATCACTGCAGCCCTGGCACTGTTACCTGGGCTATCGCATGATGCTTGTAAAGCCATGATATTATCTGATCAAGATGCTTGATGCCAAGCTGTGCACGCTCTGATCTGTCAGCCTAGTTCTTTTTATGGCTTTATTGCCCAATAGACACAAAAAAAAGAGCCACCTTCTGTGCTTAAAGGAGTGTGCTGAATGCATTAACTGGCCCACAACTCAATTCATTTACGTCACCTAGCCAACTACTTAAATTATTAGTTTCTCCAAGGATTTAATTCCTTTTTTTTTTTAATTCACTGAAAACCTCAATATTGTCAACAGTGTATTGAAAAGCAATCATTTAAGAATTCTTGCAATGCTATGCAGGAGAAATTGGTTATTTACACTTATTACATTAAAGACTCCAGCCTTCAGTGCATATGCTGGAATAGTTCAGCCTTTCAGAGTCCACGCTTTTCTGAAAACACACAGATAGAGAATAGATATCTAGTGTGTGTATATTCACACNGCCTTCAGTGCATATGCTGGAATAGTTCAGCCTTTCAGAGTCCATGCTTTTCTGAAAACACACAGATAGAGAATAGGTATCTAGTGTGTGTATATTCTCTATAGAAAGCAAGTGAAAGAGATGATCTCCCATGTGCATTCCAGGCTTATTTTGGCATTATCTCAGCTGATGCCAGGTGGCTAAGACAAGCATCCACAAGGAGAGGAACGAGGGAAGTGAAGAAAGGGGACAAGAAAAGGGAGATTGAACTTTTCACTCTCCTAACGTAGCTGGGGTCTGTGGAAAGTCCTGCTCTTCATCTCTTTCAACTTTGGTTCTGGTTTTCACTTCCAAGAAAACTCGCCAAGCTTCTGAATATTTTAATTAGCTTATCTCCCGCTGTATGAACTGCCTTAAAGATGGTGTTTCTGTTATGTAGAGATCCTTAATCGAGGGTGGATGTGGGTGTTGTTGGAAATGCAGCATGCTTTCCCCACATCCATTGCAGCAAGCAGCTTGCTTGCCTGGGTTGCTTGCGTGACTCTTGCGTAAGTTCTCCAAATATTTAGATCTAGCAGCCTAGAACCACTATATGTCTGAAAGTTGCTCTTCCCACTAATCTCTCTGAGGCTAGCGAAACCTGGCTTTTCCCTTACAATAGACTACAGTTCTACAGTTCTCTACAGTCTTTGCTGTACAAAGTCATTGGTTTGACATTGTCAGCTGCTCCTATGCAAATTAAAACCCTGCTTAAACAGTTTAGTCACAGTCTGGTCTAGCCCACAAAGAAATTTAAAACAATTAAGTAAAGGCTGAATTAGAAGGCTTTTTATGATTCCTTGCCATATTACATCTTCAATCTGCACCTCTTAAATTACCTAAACCTTCAGCCAGTCCCACCAGACCATCAGCTCTACTCTTGTGAAGCTTTTTTCTTTTTTCCTCTGGGATTTGATCTGGTCTCTCGCTCTGCCACAAACTGTCCAGATAACACCACTAGATGGGAAAACAACTCCCAGGTTTAGCTGCCATTCATGTGGGTCTCTTGTCCTTGTGGTCCAGTTTAGACCTGAGCTTTTCTGATACCGTATTGTCTCAAAGCGAAATGAAATAAGAGACCCTAGGATCCTTTCTCTTTCTCATGTAATATGTTGGGGGGGGGGG
>RSEF01000002.1:95063244-95085585 GCA_003993805.1 Himantopus leucocephalus
ATCATCTCTGTGGCCCTCCTCTGGACCCGCTCCAACAGGTCCACAACCTTCTTATGTTGAGGGCTCCAGAGCTGGATGTAATATTCCAGGTGGGTTCTCACTAGAGCAGAGTAGAGGGGCAGAAATGACTTTCCTCGACCTGCTGGCCACACATCTTTTGATACAGCCCAGGATACAGTTGACTTTCTAGGCTGCGATCGCACATTGCCAGCTCATGTCCAGCTTTTCATCCACCAGTACTCCCAAGTCCTTCTCAGGAGGACTACTCCCTTTATTCCCCAGCCTGTATTTGTGCTTGGGATTGCCCTGACCCATGTGCAGGACCTTGCACTTGGCCTTGATGAACCTCATGAGGTTGGCATGGGCCCACCTCTCCAGCCTGTCCAGGTCCCTCTGGATGGCATCCCTTCCCTCCAGCATGTTGACTGCTGCACACAGCTTGCTGTCATCGTCAAACTTGCTGAGGGTTCACTCAGTCCCACTGTTCATGTCGCCAACAAAGACAACTTGTTTCTGGCCCCTAACAGATGTTCAAGTTAATTCTTTTGCTAATCACAGAGGAAATTGATGCAACGAATCAAAAAAAAGAGTTCCTTTTAAGGGTTAACATTTTACTGGGAAAGGAATGGGGTGAGAGTTATACAAATACATTTCTGGCATAAGTTTCTTAAAATAGAGGGCAACTTGCCAGGGGAAGATGTATACATACTAATGTGTAATCAACCAATGGATACAACAAGAATTTTCTTTTATTTCACTTGCTTGAAAAGTGACCAGCAGACTTCAGCTAACTAAGATAGATTACTGATAAATCTTTGGGAATTTCAGTATTTTTTGTCTCAGTTGCATTCTCTGGCAAGCACACAAAAGAGATGTCCCCTCTAGCACCCAGCAGCTCAGCTTGCCTTTTGTATGTGGATATGATTCTCCTTTCTGAGTCTGCAAAACATCTAAAATCTCCATTAAAATGCACTGTAAACCTCCTCTCTTTGGGAGTACTATGAAGCTATGAAAAGAAGACCATAAAAGTGAAGCCAGAATAAATAAACCTTATTCCAAATGAGTGTGGATTGGCAAGCTTAAGAACCATTAGTTTTGCCTTAGTGAAAAAGGAGGAAGATGGAAATACACGGGAGAGAATTAGGTTGGTTCAAGTAATACACCAGCACTGTAACCCTACTCTAGATCTGTGTGCAATACACCCGCAGGGAAATAAGGCTTTACAGCATGAAGATTTTATCAGCCTGTGTTTCTGTGACAGCTGGAGTGCTTGTGAGTGGATGAAGCCAGCAGGAATTATTTGTATTGTTCCAAATGAGTGTCACTGAGATCTTTATGCCATACCTATCCAGCCTCTATGTGCCACATACGACGAATGCGTATCTGTGAAAAAGATGTCTGCATTTCAGTTTTGAAACCTTCTGCTAGCGAAGCTTGACTCTAGAGCACCACAACTCCTGTCACAAGAATTGCAGTGAGAGAAATAAAATTAAAAGCTAGGTTTGGCCCTTTTAACCCCACCCATAAAAAGAAAACAAAGATTAACTGTCTCCATACCCCTCTCCTACTGTCAGTTCTTGGTCCTGATATGGGAAGGGGAGGCAAGGAGAATGAGGGGGCTCTCGTTAGAACTCCAGGGATCTGTAGTTTATTTATTTTTTTATTAATATTTATTATTATTTTATTTATTTATCTGTATTATTTTATTTACTTAGCATTTAACTGAAATATCTGTTCGGTTTACTGGGAAGATTTGCATTTAGTAAAAAGGTTTTGATAAATGGATCTTCTAATGTGTTTCTGTAGGAATGAAAGTTGTATTCAACCTCATAAGGGATCCAGATTTTCTGCTCGAGCCTTCTCTGTCTCAGATTCAGGCTGCTGTGATATGCGTGGCACAGTTAGTCTTTCTCATTGTTTCTGAGAGTCAGTTTTTGAAGGGTCTTTATTTACCAGCCTCTAGAAACCAAATCCTGTCTTTGGATCACTCTGGGATCTCATCTTGCATACAGCTCAACAGATGACCGTAAGCAATACTTGTGTGTGTGCAAAGCAGTGGTTAAAGGAGGAGTGAAATTAGGAATGCATTTGGGGCTCTGGGGAAGCAGGAGAATCCCAGCATCTGTTTCCTAATGATGTTTCCTTGTTTGACTCTCATTGACTTTAGTGAGATGCTGCTTGTTAAATTTTACAGTCTACAGTCTCTCGCCTTTCTTAGAAATAATGGCGGTATAGTATTTCTTTTCTCATGTGATTTTAAATACATTATTTAAATTTTTAATAGAAATTTTTTTATTCTTAATCCAGTGCAGTTGAGAAATTAAAATCCCCAAGCGTTTCACTTTCCATATTTTTCTGACAGTGTTTTTTTTTTATACATACCAGCTGTAAGGACCAGCAAAAAATATAAAAAAGTCCTTTTTCAATTTGAGAACTCTTGTTTCTGTTTGGTTTCTTAAAAGCTGTTGTTCCTTAAAAAATCCAGTCTTTTGCCTTTCCAGCATGGTGTGATTAAGTGCTTTGAAGTCTGAAATTAATGAAACAATAATAGATTTTTTCCTAAATTGGTGTTTAATATATAATACAACTTACATATTAATATTAATATTAAATAATTTTGGTCTGTTTTTTAGCAGGTATGAATCATGTCAGTTGTATTTTATCACCTGTGAAAAAAGTGAGCTGTATTGGCTTCCCACAGAAATATATGGGAAGGGGAAATATGCATTCAGTCCTCTTTCCTTTTGGAAGTCACTCTCCCGGACTTGTTCCCAAGATATGTCTGTAACAGGGCAAAGAACAGAAGAAGAAAAAAAAAAACAAAACAAAACAGAGAAGAAAAAACCCCATACGAGATGCCTAGGAGAAACCCATGTAGTACAGCATGTTGTTGTATAAGCACATCATTGCAGCCTGCATCGCTGGTTGTGGAGGCTGCTGGAAGGGAACGTGTACATCACCTGCAGGGAACATAGCACTCGCCATGAGCCACAGGGCCACCTGGGACAGCCCCAGGCAAGCTGCTTCCACTGTGCTCAACTCAGCCCCAAGGCATCAAAGCTGGCTTCCAGCCCCGTTGGATGATGTCTCTGTGTGGCTATATGCACTGTGGAGCTTACAATGTTGAAGAACTGGGGTTTGTATCGTGCTTAAGAAATAACCCTCAGACTTAGATAACCTATTACAGGCCTTGCTCGTGTGTCCAAGATGAAAATTCGTTGGCTGTGCAGTGCAAAGCATCAAGGTTGCCTTGTGTACCTGCTGATACAGGTGTAGGTTGATCTGCACCTTGCTCTTACCAGGGTGATCAGAGAAGTTGTCTCAGGACATCCATTCTACCAGGAGTCGGGGGAGGCTTTGTGCAAGTGTGGAACTGCTGTTCACAATAGGCCATTAGTCTGATGGGCTAACCGGGAGCATGACTTGTGGATGGCCCTCTCTAACAGCCAGCTGTGATGCCAAAAACTACTGTTCCTGGCCAGCACTGAGGAGCACCAAGGTAGTGATTCACAAAGATAATACTTAAATATGTGCACAGGGGAAGCTGATGAGCTGAGGCAGAGTCTGCAGACGGTGCTGAACTCTTCCCTGCGGTCTTTTACCAGGTCAGCAATTTCTAGATGTGTATTTTGTTTGAGGCCTAGACCATTTGGCAGTCTTATTTCTGCTTAATTAGCTTCATGATTTAAAACTATTTGTGGCCTCCTAATGAACTGGGAAAAACGCAGCAGTTGTTAGCAGCTGGCTGGGATTTTAACAGCAGCCATGTGTGTTCAGCAGAACAGCAATAAAGTAGTGAGAAGAAAAGTCTGGCAGTACTGCCAGGGGTCAGGACATGCGAGGGCTATCCTCAGTCCTGTTAATGATCACCATTAGCACAGTGCAGAATTTCAGCTAGACATAAACAGCCTTGTAAAGTGACAGTGACAATGAAGTCTTTCACAGAAGGCTTGGGTTTGCGCAAAGCCCTGCATCCTGTGAAGGAGGATTTGAAATAAGATGCTGGACTGTGGACTGGAGCAACTGAGGAAGAAGGGCATGTTCCCATGGACTTTCAACAACATCCCAGCCCTGCTGAGATTTGCCAGGGAAAACCTGTCAAAACCGTCAGGCACTGAGTTGCCCTGCTCAGTTACACAGCCCTGTGGGGCTTCGTNAGCCCTGTGGCTATGAGAGGTGGATGTGACCGTTGCTGGGTGGTGGTAAATCTACTAGTTCTGGTTGTGCCTGTGCCGTAGGACTCAGCTCTCTGAGCCTGTTACACTCATCACCAGTTTGATGCTTTCTCAGGCAAAGCAACTGAGCCTGTGTCCTGATCGCCCTGTGATCTGGAGTTGTCCCACAATCTTTAACAGCATATGACCATCCAGATGACAACCTCCTATGACTATGGTCTATTTCTTCTGATATTTCTCCTTCTTATAGTGGTTCTCGGTTATTTCTGTGATGCAGATTTTCGTGGAATTATTTTGGCTGCCCCTGAAACCCCAAATCACAAATCTGCTCCACCTCTCATGAAGATGTCTATCAAAGGATCTAGTATAACTTATAGTTAAGATCGGTATATTGAGATATAGCTCATAACGCTTAACGCTCTATTTTTGCCAGTCACAATTTAACAAAACTAAATATGGACCACAGTGTGCATACTTTTTTGTAGCTGCGTCTCTTGTTTTGATAGTATTTTCTTGAGTTTAGAGATAATGGAGAGCAGCTACAAGATTGCTGAATCTGCTTCAGTGATAGCTACCTGAGGAAAATCATAGAATTATAGAACAGTTTAGGTTGGAAGCGATCTTAAAGGTCATCTAGTTCCAACTTCCCTGCCATGGGCAGGGACACCTCCAACTAGACCAGGTTGCTCAAAGCCCCATCCAGCCTGGCCTTGAACACTTCCAGGGGTGGGGCATCCACAGCTTCTCTGGGCAACCTGTTCCAGTGCCTCACCACCTTCAGAGTGAAAAAATTTTTCCTAATATCTATTCTAAATCTGCCCTCTTCCAGTATGAAACCATTACCCCTCACAGTATCTATGAAAGAAACTGTGTGTTGTCTGGTGAAAATGCTGTTCAGATGCAAAAAATACTTGGCTAGCTGATGTACCTGTAGGAAGTTTGGCACCAGGGACTAAGACCGTTCTCTTAGATCATTCCAGCTCTTCAAGAAGCCTGCCTCATCTTTGCTTTTGAGAAAAAATTTTGAGAAAAAAACAAGAATTCTTTTGTGAGAGTCGAATTACATTTTGGATGTACATGATAAAAGGTAAAGATTTTCCTTAATGTCTGTCAGTGCACCTTTGAGGCCAGTATGAAATATGTCTGGCTCGGGTTTTAGGTTTTTCAATCCATAAATGATCCTCATGTGTCCTCTTAACCCATATTTGTGGGACATTTTGGTGCCTTTGAACAAAATTCTCTCTGGAGATGTGTACACACTTCCTTTTGTTATCTCAGGTGCTGATTACATTATGTGAAGCCTCCTCTCAGGATTAACTCTGATGTTTTATTTTATGGCCAGGTGAATTTCTTATATTTTGTTTTAATCAGGTTGATATGCACATAATGCAGTGACCTTTACTGTGGTTTTTGTCAAGTGCTCTGCAAAATATGTCTGCAGCCACTAAACAATGCACTGGTGTGGTTTTGTTATGAAAATGGAATCTAACGGAATCAGAAATAGCAAAGAATATCTGCATCACTGTGGGAATTTAAGTGCATCTATTCTGGGTAGGGTTTCATAGTTCAGGACAGAATTTCTTAGGCCTGTTTCCTCAAGTTATTTTCCAGAGCCCGTTGCTAAACCAAGGAAAGCATCATCAAAAAAATAAAGCAATGTGTAGAGTTTTTAACCTGTGAGCTACTTCAGGAAAAGTCATGTGGAAGCTGAGAAATTTGGTCAGTCATTTGATTTCCTGAAAATGCGATTGGGGATGCACCTCTCGCCCACAGGAACTGAAGATCTCTCAGGTGAGGGAGATGTAGTCTTCTTTGCAAAACTGAGACTGCTTCTTCCAAGCGCCTTCTCTTTCCCACCATGGTTTGCTGTTCCTGGAGGGTGGCAGCCCCCAGGACCTCTAGGTGTAACAGTGGCTGCTGCTTTTTTTTTTGGTGGGAGAGTCACAGAAGATTTGTATTGTAATATCAAAACTAAGACACTTATAATCTGTTTTTTCCTCACTGCATCCAGAAATGCTCTTGGCTGAACTAGTTACTTATCTTCAGTTTGTCAGGGGTCCTTGAGTCTTGAGAGGCATGTCGGGAAATTTGTCCTGAAACTCCAAACCTTTTTTGGGTGCCCACTTAGTATTGCTAAATAGCCTTGCTCAAAGGCTTGACATATCTTTCATGCACTTGAGTGTTTTTCTTCTCTTCTGCTGCCATAGTTTGTATCTTTCTGCATTTATTTATCTAGCTAGTTTGGAAACAGACCTCTTTAAAGAGGGGAAAACTTCACCACTAGAAGATCTCCATTTTACTTCTCCACCTTTTATTGCCTGTGTTTTTCTTTTTCCTGTCCTCCCTCAACCCCCATGCTTTAGTATACATCTTTCTGACGGTTCTTGACTTAGATATCTACATTTTGAAAGTAAGTTGGACTTTAACAGATGTCTTTTTGCTTTCGGTGATGATAGTCTAATCGACCTTGGCTGCAGTTTTTGCCATTGTCCCTTCAAGTCAGTTGTGTGGTCTTTATCTTTTTATCCATGGTGTGTACGTCTGGTTTTTGCAAAGTGATAGTATCCATTGCACGTCTTCATCCTTTTCAGAATATTGACAACTGCCAACCGATCTGACTGAGCCACTTCTGGGAGAGACGGCAGCAACGGAGAGGATATCTTATGGAAACAGCTTTTCACAACCAGTTCTGTCGAACTGGGATAAACCACCTACAGCAAAAGCTTTTTCCTTCTGAGGTCTAAGTGTCTTCCCCACCTCCTTCTGGAGCCCTTCCTTTGTAAATCGATTCTTTGGCCCGATTTTGTCCAAAAGCGTAGCCCCACTTTTTTCCCCATATTTTTTCTGTGTTTTCCTTCTAGAGAGAGATCTCATACACTGTCATAGATTTCCTTTTTATATGGAGTGCAAGGCTCCTCAGCTTTCTGTAATGCAGCTTCATAGTCAGTCTCTGAGGAAGCTGAAAACAGTTTTAAAAGCCCTCCTACAAGTGCTGTTGTCAAAAATTACCTTATCTTCAAACAACTCTGTGTGTGTGTTTGTATCATCCCTTACAAATCCAAAGTGTCTGTTTTTAAATCTCTGTCTTCCCCACTTTGAGAGTATTTCAGCTCTGTTGGGACTTTGAACCACTCTGTTTTTCTTAGTTCACTTTAGTCTAACTATTTTGTGGCAACCTGTAATCTCTCAAAGTCTAAGAGACGCCTGCTTCATTTCTGCACAGTACAGCAGCTAACTCCAACTGACATTTATGTCAGTCCTCAGAAATACAGATCCCTACAAATGTTACTTTTTGCTCTTTTATTTTTACTTGACTGACAGTGAAGTCACCCTAACAACTCTTCTTTCCTGAAAATCACAGATATAAATGGGATTTTAAAACATAGTTAATATCTGCCCTGAAGGTGTCTTTCATCTGTTGCTGATAGACGTTCACAGCTATTAAGGCTGAGGGACTGTTACAGCTCTGGAATGTGACTTAATAATTCCTATATCAACCTCAGTAACTTGTGGTGGGATGGAGATATTTTACTGTGGTCCAGCTTAAATCTTTTTGTAATCAGTAGGTGAACTGCTGTCCTTTTTTGATACTCACAAGCATAATGAACAGCGGATCNTGTAATCAGTAGGTGAACTGCTGTCCTTTTTTGATACTCACAAGCGTAATGAACAGCGGATCCTCTTCATTGAACAAAACTGTTGAAGCTGTAACAGCTTCCATACAGAGCACGAGCGTATATCATTGGTTGTACGAATGCATATGAGCTTATATTTGTGTGTCTCACTGTGAAAAAGAAGCAATTATAACTCCAGACCACTGGAGAGAAAAGAAGCAAGAAGTCAAGCAAAGCAAGCATTAAGTGAAAACCCTGAGGGACGGATGGCAACTTACAAAGAGAGGGTTTTGAGTTCATTGTCAGCTAGATGGAAGTTGAGCACTATGAGCATATGAGCTATCTCCTACTGTGTTCAGGGAAATAGATTTTCGTGTACGCTTATTGTAAATAGCAAGACCGTGTAAAAGATGTTCATCCTCTGTATCAACTTCTTTTTCAGAATAAAATGACACTTTGACCCTGAATTTCTGCTAACTTCTTTGGTCAGAAAGGAGTAAAAATATTTCTGCTTAAACAATCTGGTCCTGATCTTAAACATATTTACTGCTGGAAAATCTGACACCTTGCGATAAACTGTTCAAATCATTACATACTCCAACTGTTTAAAAACGTGTACTGTAGTTTTAGAATTTCAAAGGGACTTGGGAATGGCCTGAGGGAAGACCTGATGAGAAGTCTGTACTTAGCTGCATTTTGAAACAAATGAAACTTTGGTAGCCTTTTGCCAGTACTGTTTGCCTTCTATGCATGGATTTTTTTTTTTTTTTTTTTGCAGGTTGTAATATTTTCTTGGAAAACCTCATGTTTTTATTTAACAGGTTGCCTCTCACTCACCTGCTCCAAAAAGTCAACTATTAATACTTTCTCCTTTGTTCTTATTTGTAGCCAGAAATGTTTGGATTAAGCTTTTGACAGTAGTCAAGAAATTTCGAAGACCACAGACACTTTTCATGAAAACAGTTATTTCTCTAAACCTGTTTATTTCAGTCTAAGGCTTGCTGAGTAGTATCAGAATTCATTTTCATCATTGCCAAAATCTGAAGTCTGGAGGTGTCACTAAGCAGATCTCTTATTGCAGTTTTATTTCCATGCTATTTGATTTCTTAAGTCGTTCTAAACACATTAAGATGGGGAAATAACAAGTTGGAAAGGTATAAACAGAGCAAGGAGAGTAAAATCGACAAGGAAAGGAAAAAAGGAAAAAATGCTTTCTGTAAAATAGTAGAAGCATGGTGGATCTGTTTATCTGCAGAATGATAAATTGGCTTTGACTTGTGGTTGGTAAAAGGCTACTCTTTTTTTTTTTAAATAATCTGTTTCTTTTTTGTATTTTTGAATTTTTTTCTTCCCACACCTTTTATGTCTCATTTGCTTACTTTTCATTCCCTGTCTCTCCTCCTTTCCTAGGAATTAATTTTAGATGCAGTTCTTCACTGCTGGCCTGCCAGACTCTTAGCCCTTTGGCAAGTTCTTCAGAGTCAAATATATGTTTACAGTGAGTAATACAATGCTGGTGTGGTGATTTTTGTCTTTTTGTTTTTTAGCTTCCAAATTACAGGTGCAGGTAATGCTTGTACTTTCCAAACTCGCAGTTCATTTGTGGTTTTAAATCAGTGGTGTAGTAGTTGACTTGTGCTGGTAATCAATCTATCCATTCTCCATTCCCTACAGTTTTGAAATTGGAAAGAGTTGTCTTCAGTTTTCATCTTGGCTAATGGAGTCTCTCAACGCCAATGAATAGTTGAAATGTTCCATAAAAACTTTAAGTTACATCTTTATAAGGAGAAGACATGCTAATGGTTTTATGTGGAGTGGAAGGATTTCACACATTTTCTAGGCCACGCTCACTATCAGTACCAGGGGTTTCTTTTATTTGTTCTTTTCCCCCTCTATCAATTCCCTGTGTGTGTCTTGCTCATCTTTGCCTCTTCCTTGGGCTCTCTGCCACCCCCAGTCTGTGCCAGAAGCTCTGTGTTATCATGTCATCATGTTTGCTAATCTTTTCTTCTCAGCCATCTGGAAGATAGGGGTTTTTTTGCTGAGTGTCTAAACAAAACTCTCTCCTCCTTCTGCTGTCCCGTCAGTGACATCTCAAGTGAAATCCTTCATTGGTCTATCTTGGCCCTTATCCTCCAGAGTCTTTTTCATTAAGAGTTTGGATAACTGAACAGAAAATGCACTAAAATTTTTGTGATGGTTTGCTTTATTAAAGAAAACACAGAGGAGAGCAGACTTTTTCCAAGGGTGGCGTGACAGGAGATTACCTGCCCCTTTCCTGTGAGATTCCAGTTGCAGTACTGTGCTCAGCTATTCCCAGCCTTGTGACAAAGATGTAGATAAATCAGAGGAGGTCTAGAGTGCAACAGTAGGAATGACAAGAGATTTAGAGAGTCATCTATGAGGAACATAAAGGACATAAGGAACATTTTTTTTTTTTCCCCTCCCCCTCCAAAAAAGGGAAGATGGTCTACACTAATGGCCTCCAGTATAGCAGGGTCCATTATAAAGAGGTCAGCAATGACTTGTTCTCCAGGTTTGCTTATCATAGGGAAAAAATAAGCAGCAAATCTGTGGCAGAGGTTAGATTCTATAATAGAAAAACTGTGTTTATGAAGATGGCAAAACGGTGGAACAGACTGACTAGGCAGACTGTGAACTTGTCTCAGGAAGGATGGGTGTAAGACAGGCTTGTCACAGATACCCTAGGAACTGTTTTGCCTGCTTTGTGTCAGGGAACCTCTTCCAGCTCTGCAGTTCTGTGGGAACGGGAGAGTGGTTACGCTGGAAGCAGCATGCCAGTGGTTGCCATCGCCAGTTCTTTGATCGGCAGGCAACTCCTGTCTTGGCATTGCTGATAATTTGCCATGATGTCTGAGTGGCCTCACTTCCTGCACCATCATTAACAGCCTGCTGGTCTCTCCTGCCTGGAGTATCCCCTTACATTCTGTGTTGTTCAAATGTGGCTGTATTACTGCTAAGCAGACAAAGAAGTGCTGTTAGGGTGAAGAGAAGACTTAATTCTGTTTCCTCTCTAGTAGTTAGTAGTCATCATCATTATCACGGGACTTGATGTCAACACGTAGTTCAGTCAATGAGGAACACTGAAATATGTTCTGGCCCAGATTCAGATGGACAAAATGCTACCTTACCTTGGTCCCAGAGCCAACCAGTAGGATAGAAGTACAGTGGTGGCATTCAGGCTGTCTGACTCCATACTTCTGTGTCTCTGCCAAAGACATCCTGGTATCTTGACTTTAGAAAGACTTGTGAAGTCCTAGAATCACTGATTCAGTAAGCTTTCTCTATGAATAAAATTTCCTGTTTCTCCTCAGGGTTCATTTCTTCTAATTATTTTTTCTTTTCCTGTCTCTGCTTGAAGGATAAGATTGCAGAACAATTTTCTTTGAAAAAGTGCTGAATCAAGTACTGCTTTTTTTGTAATAAGCAGTGAGTGCTCAGGATTTATACCCTACTGGAGTGGTAAACATTAGCTCTCCAGTTATTGAACATTTGCCCTCTACTCTGTAACACTGCTTTGCTTAGGAAAGGTGCTGTTTGGATCCCATTCCCCCTTGCTTTGCTACTAGTAAAACTGCTTCTAATAAAAGTAAGATTTTGTTATCTGCAGGCCTGAGGTACTAATGTTTTACCTTTTTATTTTTCTAATAGAAGGGATTAACGTGCATGTTTTAGTCCTTGACATCCATTACAAAGCCTGTGCTTCTTCCAGCTTCTGCTGTTACTTGGTTGGGCAGGATTACTTTATGGTCCCTTTCTCTCAGTGGGCCCCACCAACCAGAATGGGAAAGTGTAGGAGAGTCTAGCACCTTACCTACAGACCCTTATGGATCAACAGCCAGCCCACTGGCTACCTACTTGATATCTATGTTACTGTGCATGCGATCATATGATCCTGGTTGGCCTACAGAAGAGCTGGTCCGTTTGCCTTACCTCCAGGCATGGGTGAGAGCTTCCTGCAGAGCTGTGAAGCCTTGCAGGAGGAACTGCCATCCACCCTCCCAAAAAGTCCTCGCTGTCACATCATGCAGGGAGGCAGTTTTCATTGGGAGAAGCAATGAAAATGCGTTGCCCTGTTTAAAGCAGCTGCTGCTTGCAGATCGTGATTTCCATGACTGGTGAGCACGAGAAGACAGTCCCAGCCTTGCTTTCCATGTCAGAGAAGCAGATATCAGAGGGAGACAAAGTGAAAGACTCAGGGTTGGTGGAAGGGAGCAGCAGAGAGGACAAGTGAATTAACAGAGTTGAGGGGAAGTGATGGAAGCATGTGTGGGAAGGGGAAGGTGGCAGAGATGCTTGTTGAGAGGAAGAGAACTAAGAGAAACTATGAGTGAACGCCAGAGACGTAAGGAGGAAAAAAAATAGGGGACTGACTGACAGCTAGCAGATGTGTACATGGTATACTCCCAAATAAATGTAACTATTAATGTATTGTTTAAATGCTTTGTTTATGGTTTGCCTATCCTGACATTTTCTGGGTGTAAACTCAACTTTTAGGAGTCGTCTTCAGAAAAAAAGGGTAAAATATGTAACCAACAATTAAGTAATGTTTTTAGAAGGAAAAAAATCAGCAGCCTTCCATAGATTTTCACAGGTGAAAATACTTAGAAGGAAGTGTATTTTTCATTTGCCTTTTTAGATGCCTTGTTTGCCTTATGATCCTTCCTCTAATGTGGATCTCCAGCCAAAAGTTACCTGCTTCCCTAACTGCTTTCCCAGCATTTCTAAGCCCTGGTACTTTTCCAGTTCAGTTCTCCCATTCTAAAATATTACTTCTGTTGTTACATATGCAGAAAAGTAATCTTTCTGATACCAAATGGCAAGCTGTTTTCAGGGATGGCTGTTTAAAACCCAACAGTCCACATTTCACCATCACTTTAAAAAAAAATAATTGTTTTGTAAGGAGGTCTTTGTGGTTACTATTTTTGAAACAAACTAGAACATGATAATTTGTATGCTTGTCTTTTTGTTTGCTGATTCTTTGAGTAGTTATAAAGTTAGCAAAACCCACATTAAAAACTTTAGCTAATGAACTGGTGAAAAACCAAGACTCTCAGAGTAGATAGCTGAGCAGGTGAGCTGAGAGGCCAAGAAATTGGGTGGTTTGGCAAAGCAGTTTGACGGCTGGAATTTTCAAGAAAAATTAGGAGAAGCTCTGGGATCTAGACATGCAGTCTGTGCAGACAAAGATATTCGTCTCCTGTTCTCCCACCCCACAGATGAGTAATCTCTAGTGACGTCAGTGGGCGTTATCCCCATGTCCTAAGGGTAATAGATTGGGCCCCCGTCGTGTAAGTGATGCCTCATTTTCTCTTGAGCTGGAAAATCATCTGAGTTTCCCTTAAATGTTTCGCAAGGGACCTGAAAGGGTGGAAGAGAGGTTTAGTATTCCTTTCTAGTTGCGTCACTTGCATGTTTCGCATTTGAACTGTGGAGTACAAACCCAGATTTTGGAATTGTTTAAATGACAACAGAGTTATTGCTTAGCTTCTCAAATATTTTGGCTGCTCGCATGCTCAGTCAAGCTGCAGTACTCCCCCCAACAAATACACTCTTGGGAGAGCAAATGGCAAAGAACATGAACAGCCCGAAGTAGAGTGTCAGTGCTTTTGGCAGGGAGGTGCCAGCTGTCATTGGAAACAATTTCAGAATTCGCTGTGAGGATCTTTCTAAGGAAAGCGAGTCTTCAGAAAGGTTATAAAAGGAATGAAGCCCAGGGCAGCAATTCAGCAGTGTTTACTAATGATGTTTATGCTATTTTATATTGTTAAAAAGGTTAGTTCAAAAACTACTTCTGACAAAGTAGTTCCTTGTTCTATATAAAGATATACGCACAATATTTTGGAGAAAGAAAAGTCGTCCTGATTCTTTAGGTTCATGAGCCTTGAGAGAATTTAATTAAAAAGAAGGAAACAAACCCAGCTTGTGCTCACAGAACATGAAAGCCTAAACATGTGAAACTTTTATGAGTTATGAACATGGGAGCTGTGCAGTAGGAAACTTCCAAGGAAGTTCTGTAGCTTTCTAGTGGAAATCTAGCACAGAGCTGTTTCGGATGTTTAAAGGCCTGTCCTTTCTTCAAGTAAGCGCTTGCTTTCATTTAAAAATAAAGAAAGGGAAGGCTGGGAAAGATGGGGAGAAATGACTAGAACAAATGTTAACTTTGCAGATCCCAAGTGGAAGCAACCCAGATACGGAGTCATTTAAGAGCTGGCTCTTCCACAACCTGCAGCTCTGCCCCATGCAGACGGAGGTGGCAGACTGCCAGCCCTGGCACTTTCAGGGTGACATGCCAGGTGGCAATGAATTTAGGGAGGGCTCAGGGCAGCCCATTGCTCCCCCTTGTTCACTGAATGACCTCCTTTGAGAGCAGAAGCCCCCATGTTCAACTTGACTCTGCCCTAACTGTCCTACAGTTTTGGCTTGAGTTTACCGGAGTTGGCTCTAAGTAAAGGTATTTCTCTTTGATATTAGTAAAGCAGATCCATAGTCCATGCATACTGAAGCCTAATAAAATACATCCTGTATTCATAACTGCCTTTCCAGCATTGTTGCAGCAATTCAGATTTAATTTTGGGGTAGGAATGGTTTGCATGAGAAGAACAAGTACTTCAAAGTACGTGAAGATAAGGGACTGACTTACATAAAAACTAAGCAGTCCACAGTCTGCAGGATAACTGCAGTAGCTTTTTCATCCCAGTCAGAAACCTCAGAGAAGTACCAGAATGAGAGAGCACTCCAACTGGAACAGCACAAAACAAGTCTTTAATGAAAGCAATTGGAATAACACTAAATAAACTGTTTTAATGGAGCTCCAAAGAGATGTGTAAAAGCTGCTAGTAAAGTCAATTGAAGGCCTGTCACGGTGCCTCAGAAGTCCCTTCACAGCCCTCCTGCTGGCAGCAGTTCAAGTCTCTTTACAGTATATTAGAGGTAAGCGCAGCAGTATTATACCAGGTCCTTTGAAAAACTAATAAAAATGTTCTCCCTGTGAGAGAAGCCCACTGCTGCTAGGAGAGGAACTGCATGCCCCTCGGTCTGGGAGTCATTTGTTTCTTCAGTTGGGATAAAGAAGGGTCTTTAATAATTCTCAAAGCCATTGTTAATAGTTGTGTTCCCTGCACTTGTCTCCTAGTAGCAAGAGGCATCCATTAAAATGCGCTGCTCAAAAACAGGTCTTAGCAATACAATTCAGTGCCCCGAAAGTCTTTTTTCAAATTCTGCCCTGCATCGGGTAGATTAAATTGCAGCTTATGCTGTATAGCACCGCCTTGCAGGGAGATTGTGCTCAGCAGTTCTCCTGCAGAAAGCCTTTTTGCTTGGGTGATGGTCTCTTGCCTTGTGAGAATGTGAGCCCGGGTGTAAGGGTATGAGGTGAAGCTCTGGTCCATTTTTTGTTGGCACTAAAGCTGTTCCATAGGGAGACTTCTACAGAAATGCAACATGGTGTCATGCAGGGAGCAGTATCTTTCCTCTATGGTGATGGCTGCCTTGGGAGAGCATAGAATCAGAATTTCTCTTAATGGGTGACCACCTTAAAAATTAACAGTAGATTGCCTCTGCTAAGGAAATTGCTGTTCTCCCTCGCCATGTGCCGTGGACCTAAACCCACAGGAAGCTTATCCAAGAGGATTTTGCCAAGGCCCACAAAACTGCCAAAGCAGCATCCAGTCTTCTTTCTCCCTGGTGTACTGGACCCAGGTTCTGTAACTGCAAAGGAGATGACCCCAGAACCGGTGAGAACGCAAAAGCTGTTAAAAGTGCACCTGTATACTGAGATTGCATATGTATGGCTACACAGTACATAGAATATGAGAAGATTCATGGTGCCATCAAAAGAGAAATTTTGAACTAAAAAATAGAGTTTGCACAGATGAAAAAAGGCCCAATTCTCAGAATATTTTAAATAAAATATTCTGAAAAGGATTTTCTTATTAATTTCATTTTCACTTTATCATCCATATTTTACATTTCATTTTGTTTTTACTATTCTAATATTTTACAATGCAAAATATTTTTACCTATCGTAATAAATNTCTGAAAAGGATTTTCTTATTAATTTCATTTTCACTTTATCATCTGTATTTTACATTTCGTTTTTAGTATTCTAATATTTTACAATGCAAAATATTTTTACCTATCATAATAAAATGTTTGATAATTTCCTTGCAAAAACAAAAAGGAATTAATATTTTCTGTTAAATGTTCTAATTCCTATCAGAGCAACATTTCTTTATATGAAGTTGTTCAGATGGGAATATTTCAGGTGGCCCTCTTGACAGATATTTGGAATGGGTACTGTACCAAAAAAGTGAAAGACCCTTAGAAGAATTATCCCGGTCATCTTAAATAAGGTTTAAATAACCCTTTACGCCATAATCACTGTGTTCTGTACATGTCATGTTTCTTAGAAAGAAGTTATTTAACATACGGTTCAGAGGCATTGTAAAGAATCACTTTTAAATCCCTCCCTGTAAATCCGTGCTCTGCTTAATGCCATAAGCATAGCTGCATAGCCTTAGTGGGAAGAAGAAGGATATTAAACAAGCTAATTTTAAGCTTCTCAAAGTTGAATTCTTTTCAATAGAAAAGAAGTTTGAAGATGAGAGACATTAGGCCAAGCTAAAAGCAAGGATACTTGGATGTGTTATGAGATGTGTAACATGGGAAGTGGATGCTTGTCTGTAATTATTCTGCATAACGTCTGACCTGTGTCTGATGGCAGGGGATTAGTGTTTGCAATTCCAGTAAAAAGGCTTATTTTCTAGTGGGGAAAGAAAGACAATGCAGTGGCTAAAAAGGATGGCAGGTGTTGGATCGCCCAGAGCCCTGCACAACTACAGAATAACTTTCTCACAGGTGCTGGATTAGCAGGATGGGGCTGAGAAGAGTGAAAAAATCAGTCCCTACAGTAAATGCATTCATCTCGTGGCTGTTGCCGTTTTAGTTTCGAATTTGTATGCACACACAATTCTGTTTAGATCCAGACAGATGGAGAAAACTTTTAGCTGTCATTTTTGTTACATTTTAGACAATCAAAGTATTTCCCTGTGGCCTCTTCTGCTGCACCCAGCCTAGGATATGGATCACTGGTGACACATAAAGATACGTGTCTATGCTGTGTGATTCTATATCTTTGTTTTTACTATCTGCCATAACCAGTAACAAGGAGATTTGTGCAGATGACTATCAACAGTTGCTGGAAAAAGAAAAAGAGAGAGAGTAGCCCCAAAGTATTAATAAACCCAGTATCTTCCACAGCAGGCTTCTGATCTCATTTCCTGCTCTCCGAGTGCACAACATGTAAACTGATTAATGGAGTGGATGGCACTGCCACGGCCTCCCAAGGCCTCCATGGTTTATGTTCATGACAGCTCCTCTCGTAAAGAAACAGGGGGTAAGAAAGGGCTAGTAGACATCTGTTGTTTGTGTTTTGTAATGCCTTGAGTGGGAAAGTCGTGCTCCCTTCATTTTACAGTGATGTATAATCATTCATTTAATTGTATTATGATGTACTGCTGCGGAGAAGAGAGGCATGAGGTATCTGCACATTTGGAAAATGGGAGATTAAATAATGGGAATAGTTTAAGGATCTAAATGTACATACCTGCTGATACTGCCTACTGCTTTTGGTCTGCGTGTATTGGCATGTCTGGATCTATATTTCATTGTGATCTTAAAAAAGGCAGTAGGATCTTAACATTTATGTGTCTTTAAGAAAAAGTCCCATAGTAGTGATGCAACTGTNTTCTTTGACTGTGTTTATCTCAGCATTCAAGGCGACAGGAGGACGGTATTGAGCTAAAAACTGACAAGGGGCTGACAGAGAGCAGATCTAGACTGGGCTTTGGAGGTTGTTCTTTGGCTTGTTGCAGCTGGGGTGTAGGATCCTGCCACCGCACTGCCTGGCACCTGGTGATGACACGTGTTGCAGATGGATACAAACACACCATTACCCTTGTGGTCTGCTAGTGAATGCTAGGTGCCTCTCTTACTGCACCACTGCAAAAGCTTTCTGTTCTGGCAGCCATTCTTCTGTGAGAAATACTTTTGAGCTTTCCAGAATAATTGGATGGGAGGATTACATGTTTGAGATGAACTTGGATTTGTTCCATTTGAACTGTAAGGGCAGTGGATATCTAGTGGTCCTATGTTGAAAAGGACCTATTGACTTGTAGCTATTACACAGACAAGCCCCTACAAGATAAAATACAAGAGAACTAAAAGAAACTTAGATGATTCATAGGCTCAGGTGATTACTAAGGTGAATTGCTAAAAAAAAAAAAAAAAAAGTGATGGGGCAAACTCATTCCAAATGCACCTTTTAAATGTCTGATCCTGGCAAAGTAGGTGTAAGAGAGTTCCTGCTGTGCTTCCCTCTTCCCTTTGATTTTTCCAGCCTCCCTTTCCTCGCAAAGTCTGGACAGGCTGATGTCTTTCCTGCTTGGCTCTTTTGATGCTCATTTCCCTCACACCATTACTTCGGTCATTTCAGACTTGAATTATTTCTAAACAAATGCCAAATGCCATGGAAACAAACAGCTCTCATGTAATGGGTTTGACCATTAACCTCTTGTATTAATGCCTTCTCAGCAGAAGGAATTGAGAACTTCAGCCATCCCAAAGCACTGAAAGGAGGAAAAGACAAGTGTTGAAGGTACTTTTAAATTCTATTCTGCTGACAATAAACACAATATAAAGGGAAAAAGGTCTTTTATCACCTCAACTGAGGATATACCAGAAATGCCAGGTTAGTTGAATCCTGCTTGCTGCTTTCAAAACAGTTGTTTCCCTAAGGAAAGGTTTTTTTATTCCTCCAGAAACGTTCTATACTTTTTTCTTTTCTTTTTTTTTTTTCTTTCTTTTTCCTTTTTCTTTATCTGGGTCCATCAGATACGCATGAGCAGCGACATCAATTCTCCTGGAATCCCACTGAGTCCCTGTTCATAACTGAGCTCATTTTATTTCTACAGCAGTACTGAATTAAACCCTCCAGAAGAAAGTTTAAAAACTTACTTCCTAGTGTACTCTATGAAAAGATATCTGTAGGTAGTAAATGTAGTTAAAGCTGTAAGTGCTTGAAGGTTAATAACAAATAATCATTAAAGAAAGGATTCAGGAGGAAATGATATGGGCAACCTAAGGTTTACAATCCATAATAAAGACTACAGATGGTGAATGGGAACTTGCACTGTAATGTGTATTCTTAGTCTCTTAGAATACTTGACAGAATTTTGCTAAATTGATCAAGTTGATCGACAAAGACTGGTGCCCTTTAGGATTATGAGTTAAATCATGAAGACATCTTTCAGAGACCAAAGCTCTGTTCTTTGTCTCTGCGCACCTTCCTGCCCCCTTTTTTAGTCTTCACCTGACATTTCTTCTTTTTATGTATATTTCATCTGTGAGTGCATTGCAGGTGCTCTGGTTTTTAACCCCTGTCCTTGTTCTTCGTGCAAGAGCAAGAATTTAATCATCTTCTCTCTTCAGGGGAAGAATACTTGGAAGGCAGAAACATCTTCTGGTTCTGCAGGAGTCAAACAAATCTTGCAAAAGATAGATTCTCTCCATCCAGTTCAGAAATTATTTTCTATCAAAAAACTGATTAAAAAAAAAAAGTTGTACTGAATTTTCACGAGGAGTGACACGTGTGTCTTGGTGTACTTCAAATCAGTAGTGCCATAGAGTAAGTTGTCCTCCAAATAAACATCTCAAAGGAGAGGAAAGGCCAATGTAGTGCCTGCTTTCACAACTGTTACGAAGTCTGTGGGTTTGTCTACCTAGATGATTGCTGTATGTGTTGTCTAAGTAGCCATATATGTATGCGTGTTTAGTGGCTGCAGAAATAAACCTCTGTGGTGCAATTTCTGTTCTTTAAAGCTGGATTAATAGGCATCATTGCACGTTTAACTCTGGAGATCAGAATGCAAAATCCAACTTTTCGGATCAGGTTATGAGGCTTCAGCCTCTCCCAGGCCCTTATTTCATCCCATTAATGAAACCACAGATTTTGAGGCCAGCCTTCTAAATAGCTTTCCCATATCCCAAAGTACTATCAGATCTAGTCTACAACATGTGGCCCCTATGGCCATCCTGCATTTTCATCAGTGATCCATGATCATTAGATATTGACTGGTAACTAGGCAGACACGATGGTAAGGAACATTTCTATCTCTTGGCAGTAACCCTTGATGCAAAGAGGATACAAAAGCCTATGTAGTTTATTGCCTGACATGGCTTTTCTGGAAATACTTAGATTTCTAGAGAAATGTCACTCAGGGGTAGAAATCTGTAATTTTGATTATTTAACATATTGCTCAGCTATGAGCCACATTTTAATGAAGTGGCTATGGTTTCACATTGTTGTAACAGAAATGTAGCTGAGGAATTCTGTTAGGTGCCACACAATTAAAATCACTGCTCTGGCTTTTTGCCAACAAGATAAAAAGGATAAGCATAGGAAATGATAAGTTTATACACTGAAAAAATAAATTCTATATAAAGCACAAGGGTAACATATCATGTTGTCCTGGTTTGAGGTAAAACAACCAATTTCCCATTCAGTAATTTTACGTTGCAGCTAAGCCTCTTCTAGCTAACTGAACTCTCTGAAATTAATAACATATTGTGGAGACATTGTTTGTTCTCAGAATAAGACCTGCTAGCTGTAATTTATGCCAAGGAATGGTGTGCAGAGAGGGTCTTGCTTACACTTGTTGCTGTAACACCCAAGGGCAGCTAACTTTGTTATTTGTCCCATTGGAGGGTCAGAAGCAGAAAAGCATAGAGGGGTCGCACCTGCAGGGAGGAGTGGACAGGACAGGTGACCCAAAATTGACCAGTGGGGTATTCCATCTCATCTGCCTCATGTTTAGTATAAAGCTGAGGGATCAAAGGGTCAGACCTCTTTCTTCAATGGCTGGTGTCCAAGGAGGACTCTGTCTGCCTTTGATCCCGAACCTTGAGTTCCTGAATCCAGATCCGGAATCCAGCTCCTGTCTGTTGCCAAATCCATTCTGGGACTTTCCCAGTGCTTGTCGGTGATGCATTCATCATCCCAGGACCTTGATACATTTTGTATATATTGTATATATTTCATTAGTTTCTTTTTATTTTATTATTAATATTTCATTAAAGTAGTTTAGTTTCTTCTAAACTAGTAAGTCTCTTTCTCTCTCTCCGCCCCTCTCCTTGGAGAAAAAGGTGAGGGAGAGCATCTGTCGTTCATCTCAGCGGCCAGTCTGGCCCAAACCATGACACATGTAATTGTTCTACTTTATTTAAATAAATGCTGGTTAAAAATTTTGTGTAATAGCAGCAAATACATGAATGCCATGTGAGGAATTAATATTTGGAACTTACACAGCCTTTTTCACTGGTATCTTATTTCTCACTTTTCATCAAATACTGCTTCAACATACAGATGGGAAACAGAGCGATAGAATTGAGGGTTATAACACTGCCTTTAAAGTGAGTTCTGAGAAGATGTACTTTCTTAATAAATACCCTGAGTGAGTACTTTCAGCTTCCACTAGGCACAAACACATAAGCACTCTGCCATTTCACTTTGTCTGTTTTTAGATTATTTTGATGTGTGCCTTAGTGCTCTCATAACTCACTCTTTCAGAGTCCCATCTCATTGCTGTTTGGACTGGGAACAACTTTTGGTTGTTTTCCTGTAGTAAACCTACTCTAGTGGAAATAATGTGATCTAGGAAGCTTGAGCATCCCCTGCTTTCTGTACAGTATACTTGGAGAGGAAAGAGGAACATGTCTGGGAAGGTACAGAATGAAACGAGGCTACAAAGTTGGCAAATAGTGTAATAAATGACCAATTTTTAAATGCATTAAAAATAAGTATTCTTTAATGTAGTATATAATCAACTCATGGGATTTTCTGTCACAGGATATTACTGAGGCAAATAGTTAGCAAGATTAAAAAAAAAAGGATTAGGCATTTGTATAAATAGTAGTAACACTTGAGGCTTTATTGGGTAGACCAAAGATTTATAAGGGTCATGGCAAGTCTGTCTTTTCAGGGCATAAACTGAGAAGAAAGAATCTTCTGCTTCATTGTGTAGCATAGATTACAGAGTTAGCCAGAGGCACAGGAATTTGATCTAGTCCAAAGACCCAGTCCTCTGAAGCACCGGCAGATATCAGTGTCACAGACCAGACCATGAACTGGTTGGGCTAGTTGCTTGCTTAAGTACATCATTCCCTGTAAGAAATGGTTTTGTGACAGAGGGCCTTGGGATGGTTTGAAAGTGTAGAGGCTGGTGGTAGAACACCCAGAATTTCTGAGAATCTCTGTCATTCAGTGTTCTTAAATTGACTGCGGTTTTTACTTGGTATCTTTTTGTTGATTGCTGGTGATCACCTGAAAACCTGGCAAGCAGTAGTTACTGAGAGAATGAGCTGGATCAAGGTGATCCACTATGAGGATGACATGAACCTAAACTCTCTGTGATTCTGTTTTGATGTCATTTTCTAGATTGCAGAAACTTCCAAGGTCCTGATCAGTTTCTAGC
>RSEF01000002.1:95085685-95147664 GCA_003993805.1 Himantopus leucocephalus
TGGATGGCATCCCTTCCCTCCAGTGTGTTGACAGCTCCACACAGCTTGGTGTTGTCGGCAATGATCCATTCTCTGATTACATATTTAGTTTGCTATAAATTTATGCTTATGAAGAAGTGGAAGATTACACCTAAATATGAGCCTGGCTGGAGCACAGCTTTCCTTTGTTTTTCTTTTTTGGCAAAGGTGAGCTTGTGGGGTGCTATGAGAATTTCTGAGATAATGTGCTTGTCTCCTCCAGTGCAGTTATCTACTTCTAGAAGAACTGAATTAATTGACTATTTGAAGTATTGCTTAACTGCATATTTAAAGCTGCCTGTCAGGGTCCTAATGTATGAGAATCATGTCAACCATTCCTGATAACAGTGAGCCTTGAGCCTGGTGGACTGGGGAGAACCGCTTGGGAAGGTGGCAAGGTACAGTTAAAAGTCACCTCCTCAGATTGCAAATACAATCTGCTGCAAAGGTGTGGAAATGCAAACATAAATCATTCCTGTTGTTTCTTGTCTCAGAGGAACGTGAGTGCTGTACAAAAAACAACTGACGTGCTTGTAACTGAACACTTTATATTAAGTATGCTCTCATCTAATATGTTCACAGTCTGTACACTGTGTGTGTAACATTATACAGATTTCTATATAATGATTTATGAAAAAACTGTGTCTTTAGAGAACTGCTATTATTTTACTGTGATGTCTTGCAATACATTCAAAACTATTCAAAACTAAGTAGGATGTACATCGTGATACTAACTTTGTTGTTGTTCACTTGCAACAACTACTCAGTATACAGCTAACACCTCTGTGGACACATACAAACTGAAACAAACCCATCTGCATATTCATAGCAAATTTGAAGCAAATTAGACAAGCATTTATGTTGTATGAATGTTAAAAAATGACCTCATTTTTTCTATGTTTCCCTAACCTTCTTTTTGACTCATTATAACTATGGAATGCCTTGTCCTAGAACTTTAAATTTATTTAATCTGTTGGTTTTGGCAAAGACTGATGTCTTGACTAGTTGCAGAGGCCTTGTTGGCAGAATTAATTAGCACTAATAGCATTAATAACATGGTTTCTGCATACCTCAAGGGCTTCACAGTGCTGATGAATTCCACATGGTCCTAAAAAAGGAATTAAGCACTGGAGCAAATAGAAAGGGGGTATACAGTCTCCTCCTTGCTTATCTTTGACATACATTCCTGAAAGCCAAAATCATAAACAGCTTTCTAGAGCATAGCTCATTGGGAAATTTATGTTGACAAAATAGCTACAGTGCATTTAAGGTGGTTACAGGGTATGGGCTATTTAGCTATGATGAACAAATGAACTAACATTAGTGGGACAGGAGCAAACTCAAAGGTGCAGAAACGTCATTAATCATGTCTCCTCTTCACTCATAGTGTTTGAGTTCATGAGTAAGCGTGCAGATGAATGTTTGCTTGTAAGACTGCTACATTTTTCTAAATATTTTCCCTTGAACAATATTTAAATTTTTTGACGTCTTTAGTAGATTTTTCTCTGCATTTATCCACGTACAGGTGAAACAGAAGATAGACTAGCTGTGTAACCGGCTGTGTAACCCAGGGCATGCTCATTTGCTTTTCTGTGCACATGTTTATTCCTTTTCTAACTTGCTTTATTGATTTGGTTGTGAGGATTTATTCACCCATGTTTAGCTGTTTCTTCAGTATCCTGAAAACCAGAGTACAGTAGCAGAGCACCACAATGCAGCTTTTTAAACACATTCCTTTTAGTATTTCTGTGATAGGGCTTTAAGGTAATGCAATGCTATGAAGACCTTAAGAAGGGTAAGAACTAGTTAGTGGTGCTGTGCAATGCAGGTAGTAAGTTTGCATTGTGACATGAGCAATTAGATGCTGCACTAACAAGTAGTGTGTCTCTGGTTTAGCAAAGGGTTATTAAAGGTCTACTCAAGGCACCAGGAGAGTTATGCAGCTTAGGAATGTCTAAAAAGAGCCTTAAAAGGAAAAACTATGAACCAATCTGATGGTACTGCTAATGACTGGGGCCTGTGCTCAGTGTGTAGGTGAAGTAACTTCTCAGTTAGCAAGCTCATCGTAGAGGATAACTGCTGTACAGTGCCCTGTGTAAGGAACTGATAAAATATTTCTAAGGGACGGTCAGAGATGAAAATACTTGAATTCTAGCTGCAGGATCATTAGACCCTACTACATGCAGTTTGACTGATGGCACTCGTGGCTGATCCAGTGTTGAGCCAAGTTGCATGGCTGGGTGAACTCAGGTTGGTTCCTGAAGGCAAGAGGACTGGAAATGGGCTCTGGAGCAGTCATTTATGGTGTGTGGATCAGCTGTACTCTGACATGCCATTATGGGTTAGTAGAAGGGAAAGGTCAAAGAGAGACCCTGGAAGACGCAGTGAATGATAGCAGTTGACAGAACATGTCTAAAATATTTGGTTTTGCAGTACCATCCAGGTTTGGGTAGAGGTGAGAGAAAGCATGGTCTCCTGATGTGCTTCGATGTGTGTTGTGTAAAGGAAGAAGCATTACTGCCTTTCCTGTAAGCATCTAGCCAGCTCAGATGCTAACTACTACGTGGGCTAGAAGGGCTAATAGGCTAATATTTAGGTTCCACAAAAGGAGATCTGAAGTTGAATGAGCTACAGAGCTGCACTTGTGCAAAATCAGGGCTGAAGCAGAAATTCTTTCATTTCACATTAACAAATATCTTGATTTTTCTGATGCTAATTGAAGCATTTCAGATAGAAGTTTCTAAAGAACCACACACAAAGTATAATTCAATGTATGCTCAAGAAAGTTTTGCGAGTAGGGGCTCTGCATCTCATTTTGAGCCCAGGGCCAAATGTAAAACCTGAAATTCCAAGTGTACAATAGTTTGCCTTAACAGTTAAACTACCTGTTAATGATGAGATGTGGTGGTGACCATATGAATTGTGGAAAAGAATTTTCATAGAAGACCTCCAGAATATGCTCTTTTAGCCTGTGTGTCACTAAGTTCCCGCTATGCACAGTTGGAGGAAACTAAGTCTTCTTTACAGAAATAACTGAAGCCTGTTTATACTATTTATTGTTACTTTGCGGGGATGAGTGTTTATTATCTGGCAACGATCCTAGCTCTTGCTCAACTCACTCTACTAATAGTATTTTTCCTACCTGCCCGTACGGTGAACTCGGTGCTGGAGTCAAACACTAAAACTGTTGTTTCTATCTCATGCATCATCCTGAGTAGCAAAAGAGAGGGCTTCCAGCAAAGTAAACTGGTCAGAAGTGTCATCATCTGGGAAGGTGATATACAAAATACATCCACAGTACAAAGCCTATAATTGTCTAACCATCTCTGCACAAGCATCACAGAAAGAGTACTGGAGAAAAGCAGTGAGGTAGAGAGTGATCTTCTTACACTGGCTGAGAGCTGAGCCCACAGTCTTTTTTTGTCATAAGATTGTCAGCAAGGCACTTCAGTGCCTTTCATCATGATTGATTAATTGGGTTCTAAGAAAAATCATGTTAAGCCAGCAGGGTGGGGTTTTTTTTCGTTTATTACTATTTTAATCTACGTCCTCTGTAGGCTTTCACTGATGAAAACAGCTTTAATATAGTGGTGAAAACATAAGTGAATCATAAAAATATTTGTAGGTATCAAATGAACAGCACGTTGCTCCTGGCAGCATCTTTGGAAGCTTTAAATCCATGCTGGCTGCTGTTCTGCATATCAGCTGTTACCTGGCAGGAGAGACCAGCTCCTGTTCCAAAGCACTGGAAGCGGTGTCCCTGGCCGTGGCTTTTGCTGGCCAGTTCCTGGGCAGCGCTGGAAGTGGAGGTGGTCAGGAGGGGCTGCATCCTTCCTGTTCAAAGATCGTTCCTGCTGAGGGATGTGCCAAGCCTCAGGAAGGAGCAGAGGACCCTGGTGATATCTCTGGCTTGCTTTTGTTTAGGATTTTCCCTCTTTTTATGAGCACCTTTGAATGGAAATGACTTTTTGGTGTGTTGAATGGGCCTATGGAACAATAGTTTATGCAAGTGTACCAGGCTTATGCTGGTGTTCCCAGTACTAGTCTGGGGAACTGGTGAGGGAAGAGTCAACAATGCTCTCTGCTACCATTGAAAGTCTCTGCTTTTTCGCGTTTTTATAAAAGAAGTGTTTTGCAAAAGATAATTATCCTCCTAAGCCACAGATCTGTCACTAAGGTGGGACCTTCCGCTGGTTGTGAAGAAATGGGATGAGACTGCTGGTAATAGAGTAAAAAGGCAGAGCAAAAATTCAGAGGTCTGAATGCAGTCAGATCTTTGCCAGCTGGGGAATGATCTCGTTGAAAAGTGGTTTTTTTCAACAGGTTGACAGATCCAGAGAAGACAAAAAATTGTTCATTTTTTTCTAAACAGTTATAGCTGTTTTCAACTATTTTTTCCACGATTCCCCTCCTTGTCGCCCACCACTGGCCTGTATAGTTAACCAGGAAACCAGCAAGACAGGCGATGGGAAATATGGTGGAGTTTCTGTAAATACCACAGATCAGAAGTTGACATTGAGGGTGCAGTGTTAGCAAGCTTTTATAGAATCATAGAATGATTTAGGTTGGAAAAGGCCTTAAAGGTCATCTAGTTCCAACCTCCTTGCCACGGCCAGGGGCACCTCCCACTAGACTAGGTTGCTCAAATCCACATCCAACCTGGTCTTGAAAACTTCCAGGGATGGGTCGTACACAACTTCTCTGGGCAACCTGTTCCAGTGTCTCACCACCCTCAGAGTAAGGAATTTCTTCCTAATATCTAATCTAAATCTACCCTCTTCCAGCTTGAAGCTGTTCCCCCTCATCCTATCACTACATGCCCTTGTAAAAATCCCTCTGCAGCTTTCTTGTAGGCCCCCTTCAGATACTGGAAGGCTGCTATAAGGTATCCCCAGAGCCTTCTCTTCTCCAGGCTGAACAATCCCAACTCTCTCAGCCTGTCTTCACAGGAGAGGTTATCTAGCCCTCTTATCTTCGTAGTCCTCCTTTGGACCCACTCCAAGAGGTCTATTTCCTTCCTGTGCCAGGGACTCCAAAGGTGGGCACAGTACTCCAGGTGGAGTCTCACCAGAGCAGAGTGGAGGGGCAGAATCACCCCCCTCAACCTGCTGGCCATGCTTCTTTTGGCACAGCCCAGGATGCAGTTGACTTTGTGAAAACTTACAGCCTTAATGACTGATTTTGGTAGATTTTTTTGATTTTTTGACGTTTTGTTTTGAAGAAATTGGAGGTTAACCTTTTAATTTTACCTAAAGTAGGCTGACCCATCATCTGCCAGGCCTCCCTGTTTACCTGTGCATTTCAATGAATTTCTCACCAACAGCCATGAAGGAACCACTTTTCCTGTTTGAGGATTCTGAAGGTCTGCATGCTACACTTTGGTCTTCAAGTATTACTCCCATGCCATTAAATGAGAACAAAACTCTTTTGAAATTCAAGATTCCGGTCTCTTTTTTAAAGCCACTAACCAAGTATTTTTTGTCTTGGGTTATTTTCCCCTTGTCTTTTCCCTCATCAAAATCTAACGATAAAGCAACATTACTCCAGTAAGTAAGGAATAGTTTCTTTTCCTTCTTGCAGGATTTTTCCCTGATTTTAGTGCCTAGGGAATTGCTTTCTCCTGCCTGCTCCTCCCCCAGTAACTTTAGTAGTAAGTGTCATATGGATATGCAATCTCTATGCAGAGGTCTTTGCTGAGAGACCTTTCTTTGAAAGACCACACAGCAGAGCGTGAAAACCCCTTCTTAATTACTTCCTGCCCACTGGCCAATATTGTAAAGTCAAAAAATCATACCAATTGTCATTGCAGAAAATGCATTTCTTTTATAGGTTTCTTGTACCTTCAGCTGCTGTTCTGCCATTTGTATTCAAATGCACACTGCATTCACAGTAATGCAGGTGTCAGGTTAGTATGAAAGTAAAATGGGACAACAAGTTTTCTTGCTCAATATATGTTAAAATACTCTCTGGAATTAGTGAGTGTCTCTATACAGTTGTATCAAAACACAGGGGAGAAAGAAGTATGTTCTCATTCTTGAGCAGTCATTCTATCAAGAGTCAGTGTGCTGTTTTCACAGATTAATAGAATAGTCCTGGTTTTACTGTTTCCACCCCTTTGTTACTGACCATACTTGAATATTTTAGAAAATTGACAGTGGTAGAGTTGGACTGTCAGATCAGAGCTCAGTTCTGCTGTTTATATTCCAGCTCAGATTCAACAGCTCCTTAACTGAGTTTTGCCTCCAAAGTCTAGTCTAAACCTAGTATGTATGTGCATTCCTTACTGTAGCTCTAGTTTGAGTAGATTTATTTATCTGTCATTTCCAGAAAGGAGACACTTATGAGGCACAGTAGGTGTACAGTAGATCACAGAATCACAAGATGGTAGGGGTTGGAAGGTCCAAGACCCCTGCCAAAGCAGGTTCACCTAGGGCAGGTTGGACAGGAACACATCCAGGTGGGTTTTGAATATCTCCAGAGAAGAAGATTTCACAACCTTTCTGGGCAGCCTGTTCCAATGCTCCGTTACCCTCAAAGTAAAGAAGTTTTTCGTCATGTTGAGATAGAATTTCCTGAGTTCAAGCTTGTGCCTGTTGCCCCTTGTCCTGTCACCAGGCACCACTGAAAAGAGTCTGGCCCCATAGATCACAGCTTTGTAAAATTTATCTTCTTGTTTTTCAGTGATAGGCAACATGTAGCTTTAGATTTGGTTTTACTCATGTCAAAGTGAGCAGGAGTTTTTCCATTGATGTAAATTAGCAAAATCAGGAGAGAAGAGGTAGTTTTTTTGTAAGACCTGTACAGACCAAGGCATTAATTTTCTCATGCGGAATATAGTTAAATTGCAGACATGGAAATATAAATAGAAAATACGTCGGTGTGACTGAAATAGTGACACTAACGTCCTTGCTAAATTATTCACACTGGGCTGAAGCCTACTGTTTTTGTTTTACTTCATATCCAAGGGTTTTAAGAAAAATTCACTCTACCCGTTTTTTCTAAATCTTTTTGCTGCATTGCCAATCTATTAACTGCTCAGGTTTCAAACATTTCTGAGGAGAACTGTTGTGTCTTTCTGGGTGGTGAGTGGAGGGTACAGGTGCAAGAATTCACATTGGGATGGTAGCATTGTGAGATCTGGGGTGGTGCTCTTCCCCTCTGCCCAGATGGGTCATGTTCACTAGTACTAGTGCATGAATCACTTTGCTTAGAACTGCATGCTCTTGGTAGATCTCCTGCGTCAACTCTTATGCTTTGGGTTCTGTTGAATACTAAACATTTATTACTGTACGGTGCACTTCCAACAATGCTAATCCATATGGATACCTAATCCAGAAAAGAAGATCCTTTCAGAGGTGATATTAATGACTGTGGCGTTTATTCTTCATCAGACCCTTGATGTGGTTTGACAAACTGCTCTTGCTTTAATGATGACTCAGTACTGTGCTAATTGTAGCAGTTGGTATACCAACTGGCTAAACATGTGCCCAAAGGCAGTAGAGCAGACACAGACTACGCAAACCCTAGGTCACTTGGGGCCAGGTTTCTAAAGGTTTCCATCAATTTAAATGGGAGCCATGCACCTAAGTACTTAGAAAAAAAATCTAGTCTTTGCTTCTTGGTGTACCAATCACTGCATCTTGATAGCACAAGGCAAGCTCTGTGGATAAAGTAATGCTAGTGATGTGTTTGGAACAAAAATAATTTACAGCTGGCATTTAAGCCGCTGCTGGCAATGACCATCTAATTGAAGGGACCTAATTTGTTATACAACCCACACAGGAGCTCATTGCAACAGACTGTAAACTAATTGCTACCCTCGTGTAAAAATTAGGGGAATAATTAGGGCTTTGTTTTATTTTGGATGCTTCTACTTTTGTGTACCAGATTTGAGAGGGACTGCCATGAAAAGGGCAAAAGATTGAGGGAGAAGCAGAGACTTGGATGGAGCAATCTGTCCTCTAAACTAAAGACATGATGGTGTAAGAGGATCATGCCAAATCCTTAGATAATATGAGCAGGAATCCACGGTTACATGGTTGGAATTTTTTTTCCTGTTGTGCTGAGCACTCTCTGTTGCATTTAAAATATATTAAATCTTCAACAGAATGGTTGTGGATCCCTGTATGAAAGAAGGAAGCATAGGCAGGAGAGCCTTGTAGATTGCGTGTATGGTTAGTTTTTATCGTTCTTGCCCTGAAACTGAAATTCCACCTCAGGGAACAGTCAGGGCCTGAAACCACAATGGTGCGCATTCAAAACAGACCAGAAAGAGGGACAGGGGTTCAGCTCCCTCTATCTAATGACAGGTTGCTTGATGCAAGGATGCCTTGAGGACGATAGCAATTGCCCCTGCTGATGCATTCATCTCTGAGAGTCTCATGTTTAAACACGTTCTAGGCAGTTGTTTTGCCAAGAGGGAGACCTGTGCTTCATGTTTGGGTAAGACCTTGTAGCTCTTCTCCAGGATTCGTTTTTCTGGATAAATGACATATGCTGAGGCCCAGCTGGGCAAGCTAGTTGTTTTGCTGAGTAGGCAGGAGGAAGAAGTAACAAACCTCTCTGAGGGACTGGTCATTCTCCAGGAAAAAGGGTGATGCTGCTGCAGGATGTTTTTTTCCTTCAGGCTTTCTCCAGCCCCCTCAGAGTTGAGACCAGCTCAATTCATCAGTACTGCTGCTGTTGTGCTTACTACAGCTCAGTGCTGAGGTGCACCTGGCAACTTTTCACATTTGCCCCCTGGAAGTTCTCGTAATGCTTGCTAAAGCGATTAAAGTTGGTATCAAGCCTGGGACAGACCAGTTAAAATTGGAAGCCTGTTTCAAATACGTGTTTCTGCTTTTTATCAGAATTGCTTTGGTACTGACGAACTGAACTCCTTCCCCAATTAAAAAAATAAATAAAATTTCCCTTGGAAGTATTTTTCATGGGTACTGTAGTGATTAAATTATACAGCCGTATTCTTTGGTCTGGAATCAGAGAGCTTCTCTGCCCCATAATGTTCTGCGTAGAAGAATAGATCTAGGGAGTGTTGCTTTGTGCTACAGCACAGGTACCCTTGTTATTAATCTGTAATTACATAACCAACGCTTGGCAAAGATGGCACTTATTTCTGGTGATTGCATAGTAATTACACTCAGCTGATTCCAAATAAAAAAAATTAATAGTTCTTTGCAACACTAATGAAAAAGTTAATAGTAATATTCTGTGATTTATTTGTGATGAGAGTGTACACTGAGGGTCAGTTAGTGCTGCTGCTCTCTTGGGTTTTGGCTCATAAAATGAAATGATATGACTATATTAAGTCTCTTCTGGCATTTAGGATTCATTGCGCTAGAATCTGGTTTTGTTTCCTTTAAAATAATTACTGGGAATTACATAGTTTTATGGTGTTAGTCAGGATTTATGCTGATGTGACTGAGATCAGTTTCAAGCTCAAAGGTTTGCAACTACAGTAGGAAAGGATGTAGAAGTATTTGTGGGTTGATTACTGACTACACAGTTTATTGTTGGCCTCTCTGTGTAGGCTGACAGTGACAGATTGCACTGTCAGACAGAAGCTCAAGCCTGAGAAAGTCAAAGAGCCTGGGCTTGCAGTGCTGGATTTCTCAAGCTTGGTGCTAGCGGGGAGGTTACTGCGCACTATTTCCATATACAACACTATCAGGGAGGAGACACCAAGAGGCACTAACCGAAATACAAGCCATATTAAACACATGAATTTTCCTCGACTCTAACATAGTTTAATTTTGCATATGATGGAACATTTTGAACACACTTTTTGTTTGCTTTACAACTGGTGAGAGCTTTGACAGGAATTATATTTTCCTTGTGTGTACTTCTAAGCAAAGATATGTCAGAACGTCAACATCCCAACAGGATATTGTCTGAACATAACAGAAAAGCAGTGTCTAGAAGGGATTGGGAGGAGAAAAAGAGGCTGAATGCAATTAAATTATAATAGGATGGTGATTAAAATTCCCCTGGCTTCTGAAATGGGTATAACTTGGTCTTAACTGAAGGCACGTGTCCTCTTTTTAAGACAACTGAGTGAAAATAGCCATTCATATCTCTGACTAGCCTTGCAGGTCTGTATACCTGGGAGTGCTAGTGAATCTTCTATTATCTTCCCATTTAGGAAAAAAAACATAAAACCAACAAAACCAAAATACCATCCCATGTTATCAGTCCAGAGGTTCATTATTCTCTTTTTGCTGCGGTATAAATCAGTAAAGTTAGAAATAAATGTGGTTGTCAACATAAAACAGAGAAATCTAACTCTCTGCAGAAGGATTAAGCTGTAAGACAAAATAGGTATTTGTATGTGTCACAATACAGTAGACCTGCATTTCTTCTCCAATACATTCTTTTATATTAGTTTTATTGGGGAAAAAATATTTTTTAGTTAAAAATAAGGCATTCTATTTCATGCAGTAAAGCAAGTGAGAAAATGTTTCAGAGTGCTACAGCAATTTCTGATTTAGAGCCTGTAATACTGTGAGACATCTGGATACCTTTTTTTCTCTAAATAAGTTGACCCTTCTGCAGTTCTCTTGAGTGAAATCCTGGCTTCATTAGAATCAAAAGCAAAATTCTTACTGACTTCTGTGGGCCAGGATTTTGTCTTGGCACACTTTCCATAAGAACCTTTCCTCTTTCAGACCATGGCTCTGTGGAGCACTTAAACATATGGTTACCTCTCAGAATGTCTTATTTGTTAGCAGAAAAATGCTCTTGAAAATATGTTCATCATCAAGATAGGTAATACTAGCACCACTCAGAGACATCAGCTGAGATAAAATACATTTTGAAAGAAATGTTCCAGTTTTATTCATTTTATGCTGTGAACATTTTGCCTACTTGTTAGAATCCAACGGGTGCACTTTTACTTTAGATTTGCCTAGTAACTTTTCATCCCTGGCTTCCACAGAAGCAGGAGTGCTTTGATGAATGTTGCTGTAGAGATAATTAATTCCAGCATTTCATGAACTGTATATTAAAAGTAGAAGAAAGAAGGGAGGCTAAAGAATCAGAAAGTGGAGTAGCCATATTAAAAGCATATGGCTCGTAAAAAGGTTGTGCTATTGCTGTTGTTCTTCCAAGGAAGAATTTAATTAGTTGCCTGTTCGCTACTTGCTTCTTTATGCTGTTCAGATTTATGATACAAAAAAGGTGAAAATACATGTATTTGCTTATACTTTAAACATTCTGCCAAAAAAAGAGGAACATTCAGGTCAAAGGGTATTGTTCTACTGAAGAAAGGGAATTACGGATTGCTGAGGGCATCTCGTTAGCGTCAGTATCTGCTTCTCTGAATGAGTGGCGACATGTGGATGTCGCAGCTGAAGAACAAATGAGAACATACTGCACCTCAAATGAATCCTCCCAAATATTGCCTTCCCTGGTTGCAGCCTTTTACCTTTGGTGAAAGCCCAGTGACTAGTGATTTCTGGAACTTCTTTTCTGACAACTTGCGGGCCATTGCTTTGCAGCCCGTGCAAAGGAGAATTCAATATGATGCAAAACCGAGGGCAGTCACAGGCTTTGTTACTGAAGACACAGAGATTACTAGACCCCGCTCAGCTCTGTAAGCAGTTGGGAAAACTGACATGTGTTATTCATACAGCTAGTCACTATAGATCAGAAATTGTTGATGGCATGTATCTGGCTCAGGAATGCAGTTAGAGCTGACCTCATGGAGCTGCTGTGGAGAAAGCCACTTAATACCATCAAAAGGTCTACCACTTGTCACAAAGTTTTCAATGAAAAAATATGTATGTGTGAGTATAGTCAAAATAAAAGGCATAATTTTCATTGTACATCTCTTGGAAGAAGCGTGAATATTTTACTTAAATCAACAAAACCTGCACCTCCAATTTGGAAACGTAACTCCACATATCCCTTCTGCACATACAGCCCTTTGCATGGAGAAGGCTGTGGTAGAAGGAATGGCTGCTGTAATTTGCATTCATCTCATTAGTTTGTTTATAGAATGCCCTAAAGAGAGACTTTTTGTGTGAGTCAGTATGAGCAGATGGAAATAAGAGACCTAGTAATAAAATGCGTGCTTAAGAAAGACATAAAACTTTACATGAAGGCAGAGCAAATTGAACATGGCTCCCAGTTACTTTTAAGACAGGAACAGTTGTAGCAGTGTGAACAAGGGAAGAACTTGGCCCAGTGGATATTGCTAATTTGGTTTTATGTACAAATACAGAGATACTGGGAGCATACAGTATTGATAATTAGGGCTTCAGGGTACTGGATATACTATGTATCTCCTTAGAGCTACGAAGTGCATATATGTTGCAACCAAAAGTTAAAACAACACAGGCATTGAGAAAGTTTGTGAAATGTCATTTAAATTCTAAGAAGACACTCTCCTGATATTTCCATTAACTGAACCCAGTGTCCCAGGAGGAGGTGAAAGGGAGGAGAATGGGTGTTCACTTTTCCTGTCTACAGTGAAGCATTTTCTCATACCTATGACTAAGGAGGGGATTTTGCAGCTGAGGCTGTTTTTCCTTTCTGTCTACTATGTTTCCTAGTACAGTGATAGGAGAAAATAGGAGAAAACAGTGCTTAACATCAGTTACTTGACCAGGGGAGAAAAGGGGAAAGGGGAGCTGTGCATGTTGGCCTAGTGTCTGGTGCAGGGGTGAGGGACAGACATAAAACCTTGCAAAACTTGCCCAAGGAGAGCCAACCTGGTTTCGAGTCCTTCTGTATTCACTCTGACTTTTAACTTCCTTTCAGAGCAGTGATTGTGTAAGAACTTCGTTGTATCTTGGTCTCCTGCTCATCCTTTTTCTGCAGTCCTGAGTTAGCACAGTCTGTGGCAACCTGCTGCTGGTTATTTCAGTGCCTCCTTGGCTGCTGTACTTCTCCTAGACCCTTCCTGGGGTCTTCTTGAGTCTTTCGTTCTGCCTGTGCTCCCTGTACCTGCAAGCAGAGCCCTGACAGGATGGGTATGGGGTCCTCAAACGCTCAGCTGCTTTTGAGAGGCTCTTTGCACTGGCTGAAGGCACTTCTGGTCTTCCTTCATACTAAAACATAATAATTTCCTGCCAATCTAGTAATGGACCTCACAGTTTCAAGCCAGTGTAGTGCTAAGATTGTCTTGGTTGATCCTAATGGTGGCATAGTAACACCAGTAAACTCTACATCAGATATAGGCTGTTTGAACAGAAACTTGAAGGCTATATCTGTATAAGAAGACAAACAGAAGAAAGCAAGCTTTTGAAATGTAGTAAACCTTAAACTTTGCCACTTAGAGGTCTCAGGCTGTATTTAGATCTTGAGCTTTTGAATCTGAACTGGGGCAGGTTGCCCAGCATGGTGCAGTGTCTGCCCTTTGGTATAAGCAGATTAGCTAGTGTGCACCCCAATATCAAAAGAGGTAACAATTCTTAGTGATGGCATCACCTTTAAGAATAAGAAAAATCCTTAACGGATCATGAGCAACCAAACAAGATTTGCTTACGTGTGGCTCAGCACAGCTCATGTCTTAATAGATGGATTGTGTCCTGGATATTTCACAACCCATTCAAGATTATTTATATCCTCTCCCATGTGAGATTACAACATTTCCCTGATGGCAATTACAGCAATGGCCTACCTGCAATAGCAGTACGAAAGAGTCTCTGATCTTTCAATTCACTGGCAGCAGCCAGAGACGAAGAGCAGAGTCAGCTAGCTGGTCCAGGGGATCTGTCTCCACTTGGTCCACAGAGCATGCTTTGAGAGGTTCTGTTTCACCCAGTGGTCTTCTGAACTGTGCACACAAGCGTAAGGGAGGCAAACCTGTTTGCTGTTGGACTTTGAGCACAAGGAAATAGGCAGACTTGAAAGAAATTGTACCTTCTGGTGAATTTAAATAAGATAAATATTGCATAAACCTGCTGGCTATCTTAGTTATTTATGAACTCACAAAAGAGTTTAATTCCTGAAGCAGGAAGGACTCAAAGCTCAAAGCTTTCCATACCCGAGCCCTGTGACTTAAGGTCGTTGAATAGTTGACCTACAGATATTTTCCTTTGACTGCAGAACATGCATGCAAAATTCTGGAAGTCTTATCAGGGAGGACTTGTAGATACGGTATATGTGACTGGGTATTCGGCACACTTATAAATACTGCTGGTATCAGGCAAGGTTATTTATTATACCAATTTTTTTTTAATATCAGCTACAAATTTTGTCTGAACAAATAAGAGTGATATTTAGATTCTGACAGTACTTTATGTAACAGCCAAACTATGTACACTTTAGGCTGTTAAAACTTTGTTTTGAACTCTACATTTCCTGAGTCATTTCAGAACTGGGAATTTTGCATTGTATGCTCCAGCTATGGTTAGACTTGAAGACAAAAAATGTGTTCTAAGAGTCTGTAACTCAGAGTCAGAAATGGTGAAGCAGGTAAAGTAAAATTAGTTGAAAATCTACCAAGAACCATTTCAGGCATAAAACTGAATCTCAGATTCAAGAATCTTGTTTAAGCAAAAGACCAGCTCTTCCATATGTTTTAAATACTTCTGAAAAGTGCTTTTTAGAAATTAACTTCAGACTATTCTGCTTACTCTCTGGAATTCTTTATACAAAATTTGTTTCAAAAATATTGCTATTTACAGAGAGAACCATATGGAAGGAGTTTCACATAATTTTTTTCTGTATCATAGCTGGGATTGATTAGTGTGACTCGGATTTTCAAAAAAAACCCAAACCAACCAGGCAAAAAAACCAGCTCCTTTACAGTAGTGGTTGCTTCCAAATGAATGGATCTGATTTCCTTTCTAATATTTGCAGGGCAAGAAATGACTGTTCAGTTTGTTTTAAGATTCTTCCCTCCTGTTGAAGTTTATTAGGTTTTGTCATTCCAAAAATAGTGTTTCTGGCTCCTTGAGTTAAAACTCCTTATTGAACTTTTTAGTAGGGGTAATAGATTTTTATTCTGCTTTCCACATTGTGCTTTTATCAGATCTAAGTTCGGAGCTGTGACTTCTGTTCTGTGAGGTCTTGCCCTTTTTTTAGCCTTCAAGGTGGCACAAAGAGCAGGACCATGATGATCTAAACCACCAGCTTACGTCTCACAGCGTTGTAACACATGACTTCATTATTCTTTCATAATGTATATACTGCTGTCATGAGAGCTTGACCTCAGGTTGACTTTCAAGTTTACAGTGTTTATATCTAAAGAAAGTTGAATCAAAGTAGGGTCGAAACATAAAAGTAGACAAGCTGCCGTAACATAGAAGGACCTCTAAATACGCTGACTCACCAGGCACCCCATTAAGAACAACAACTGAGTAGAAGTAGATTTTTCTTGTTCTTAAGTCTGCCTCAGAAAACCTTTCAGAGGTTGTTTTCCTTAAATTCTGTCTTCACAGTCAACTTCTGTACTGTACTGTACTGTACTGACTTAAAAAAACCCCCAACCTTCAAACTTGGCCAGAAGATGTATAAAGTTATCCCTTTTTTTTCCTTAAAATATAAAGCTTCGGAATATAATAAACCAAATGTTTTAAGCCAACGAGCGATACCCCTTGTAAAGTAGACTGAACTTAGACCTTGTAATAAAGCTGTTCATAAAAACAAATTTAAAAAGTTTAAAAATAAACAACAACAACAACAAACCAAATCACTCCACCACTCTATATATCTGGAGTTCCTAAACTGTTCTGCACCCTGTTGCCCCCATCCTGCTCATCTGAGAAGTGCTTTTGTTGTGGTGTGGGAATTGCTGGGCTGGTCCCTGTGCAAGACTGTGATTTCCTCCAGCATCCATCTTTGCTCCACTGCAATGGCTGTGAGGTGTCTGGTGCAAAACCCTAATGGAGATGCCCTGTATCAACTTGTTCAGATGCACCAGTCAAGAGCTTGTTAAGTGGCTCACTGTTTTGGGTCATTTGTTTTCAATACATTGCTTTTGTGAAGCAAAAATGTTGGCGGTGAGGCTAAGCTGACTGACAAAAAAGATGGAGATCCTAACACAGCAGCTGGGACATGGAAAAGGAAGGTGGCTCCATCTCCTGAACTGCTGACCAAGGTATGTCTGTGCTTTGTGCCCAGCAAGGCTTGTGTCCCTTGAGATTGCTTACAAGTTGGGGTCTTTGGCCGAGGCTGAGTTCATCTTAAGAGGTATTTGTGAAATCAAAGACTATTCTAGCCAAACGATCTCTTGGAAACCATGGAGTTGCTAGTCTGTATCTTACGAAATCAGTGCAGACTGAGAAACCTGGTAATGGCAGCCTTAGTTTAGAAAGTTTAGCTGTTTATTGTTGCCACAATCCTGAGTTGTCCTTTAAGGAACATTTTGTGACAGCAGGTATCAGACCTTCACCTCAGTGAAAGGTTCAATTAGGAATGGGGGAGTCTGAGCTTAATGTAAGTCTCAGCCTATCTATTTCTATTAGCTGAGCAGTTTTTAAGTCCCATTATTACATTGTGCATCTAGACAGATTTCCTGGATCTTGATGAGATTTCATACTTCAATTTAGATGGTGCAGGAGATGTCTGAGATGTAACTATTGAACTTGTGAGAAAACAGTTTTTAAAATTGAAAGCATTTAAGTCAAACAGAGTTAGTGATATGAAAAATGAAAGGCAGTATGTTGCCAAAACCATATCAGTGCCTGAGGATTTCAACTGCTGTTTAAAAATTATAGGCCTGGTACACTTACACTGTAAGTGTATATTATAGACATACCCTGTATAGAGTAATATATACTTAGAGGCAGGATGTGAGTACTTCAGTAATGTAGAATGAAAATGTGCCAGTTGAAACTGCTTCACTTGTCATCCCTGGGCTGATGTATGCTTCTGTAATAAAAAGCACATACAAAGGGGTTCAGCGTACCGCTTGGCTTGTAGTCCAAGCTTGGCAGCTGACAACAGATTAGATTTTTCAGTAAACTAGAGGAGAAGTTGATTTCAGGCACAGGAATACCAGGAAATATTTAACTCATGAGTGTGAGTTAGAACCCTTCAGTTAGCAGCAGAAGAGGAGAACGGTTCGGAAGGAAATTCAAAATGAATGAGCAGCCAAAATGGAGAGTGAGGCTAAGGAGGGAAGCAATTTAAATAGATCAGGAGGATTATGTTAGAGCAAGGAAGGTATCTTTTAGACAGCAAGACTTTTTTTTTTTTTCCGCCTCCATTAGTCTTATGCATTACAGTATCTCTTGTCAGCTAGTGAGGGAAGGAGGAGGTGGTAATGAAAATAGCTATTTTAGATTTTTTTTCTCTTTAGTTTTTTAATTCCTGGAGCATTGCCTGGCTCATGGAAATTGGTACTGAAAGGCTAAGCAACACTGAGGGAACAGGAGTTAATCTCTTGACCGACCTCTTAACTCAGGCATTGCCAATACAGAAATTAATTACAGGTCTTTCAAGTAATTGAGATCCATTACTATTACTTAATAGACCACAGCGCACAGAAATCCTTCATTCTTTCTTGAACTAATAAGGAATGTGTTCCTATGAATCATTTATATGGCACCATAAATAGATGCTCCGCGTGCCAAACGGCGCTGGCTCAGGTGCCAGAGGTGTGCTCCCAGGGAGGCGGGAGCCTGCAGGCACCCAGCGGAGGCAATGGGAGATGCCCTCCTGCCTGCGGGCAGCACGGGCAGCGTGGCGCTGGGGCTCTGGGCAGCCCTTTCAGCAGCATGGCTTTCATTAAAGGGCTGCCTACGTAGCCGTAAAAAAAGTAGTAGGTAGGGGATGGGACCCCGCCTTTGACTGTGTTAGCAAGACACAGCGGTTGCCCCCGTGTAACTGCCCCTCAGTCTGGTGTACTGGAAGACGGGCTTTGCAAGCTGCTTCCCGCATGTGTGTTTCCTGCCTTGGAGATTTTAGGAACTGTATAAATGACAACATTTAGCAGTTAGACAGCACTTTCTGTCTTTCAGGCTTTGTATGAACGTTAAGTAGTAAACGTTACCATAAACACGACAAATGGGGATGGAAATAGCACGGTTTGGGTGAAATTGATAAGTGACTCAGCTAGAAACTGAGGAGGGAGATGATCCGAGCTCAAGCTGTACTGACTGAAAAAGACGTAAAATGGGAGCCATAAGAAAGAGCAGACTGATACTCTGCAGTTGGATGGTTTCTAATTCAGTGTTAAACTTTGCTCTTAAATGTACCACCATTTGTTGGGGAGGACAGGATGGGAATTTAGCTCTTGGTCCTTGCTCATTAAGTGCTTCAGGGTGATGGTGTTAGCAGATCATTCTTGCTACTTATTATGTCAGTGTGGGACTTCCACCACTATGGAGTGTGTCCCAGTAGGAAATCTGTGGTTCTTTACCAATTTTGGGTAGGAGTAAGCTGTTGGAGACAAGAACTGCATTTGCACTCAGTATAACTGTAGTGCGGTGCCCACACACCTGAGCTGTGAACTGGAAGCGGTGTCACTGTGGCACCATAGAGCTTCAAAAGAGCTGCAAAACTCACAGGGGAAGCTCTACAAATAATTAAATGGTCAGCTCAGGCTGTGCCTGAACTTCTGTCAGCACCTACAGTAGTGGGTTTAAAGCTGGCTCCATTGTGTTCGCATTGCATTGCATTCCTGTCTCAGGGAAGTGATTAATAGCAGACCTGGACAACTTGATGAAGATCGCTGTAAATGTACAGAGTTTCCATGGGTTTCAAGTGAACGTGGTGAATACTTGGAAGAGCATTCCGCTTTAAACCTTCTGGGGTTTAAAAAGTAGACAAACCACATTAGGTTCAGGAAATCTTTTGAACTAGTGAGAGCTGAAAGTTGGGAAAACACTGAGGAAAAGGAGCATATATGCCTACCCTGTTCTTTTCCTTCCCTTGTTGGCCACCCGTGGCCATAAGTGTCAGAGCTAGGATGCTGGGTTAAATCTTGGTCTTACCTTACGGCAATTCTTTTGCTTTGGTATCAAGGGATTGCCCTAGCAGTGAAACTACTTGTGAGAGGGCCTGGCTAGTCCTAAGGTGGGAGCAACTGAGCTATTTTGGGCTTTCCAGCCATTTTCAATTGCCAGAGGTGTGAGGGATGAGAATTCCCAAACCTAGCAACCTTTCTTTTTTTCCCCAAGGACTCCTTTCCAAAGGAATGAAGAGCCAGAGTAAGAAACCTGGCATTAGAGACGTTGTGTTCAAATAATTTATAATGCCTTTGTCTATTACCGGCTTCTGTATGTGTCTGGCACCATTGCTTATGTGCCTCTCGCACAATTAAGCCAGAAGGGTGAGGTTCAGAAAGATAATATTTTTCCAGAAGAGACACCAATGCACCTGAGGGACCAGAACTGGGGTGAGTGTTTATGTTAGTTCCAGCTTTCAAGGATTTGCCCAAAATACCCATTGTCTCCCTAAGATTTCAGAGGGAAGGGGATCCAGTAGCTGGCTGTTCTGGCAATGACTTGGTGGCTGTTAACAAGTGGTGTACAGCCAGATATTGGGGGGTTTGTTTTTATTTTTGTTTCCACAGATAACACTCACATTTCTTCAGATCATTCATAAAACACATTAAAAACCATACATCTAAGAGCGAAGCTCTGCAGAATCCCCTCTGACACAGCTCTGGCTCACGGTTCTGTTTCCAGCTGGCTCTTAGGAACTTTACTTAGTCAGGCTTTAATCAAAGTAGTGTGTTAATTTTTCTGTTTTGTCCTTCATTGTGCTTAATTCCACTAAGGAACCTACTAATGAAAGACTATTAGGACTGGATTTTTCAGATCTTAGGGTTTATCACTGAGATCCTGGAGTTCAGGAAGTTTACCTTGTGAAGGTGGACATTTTTGGTTCAAAGCCATATTTTGCCATAGGCAAAGTAGATTTATATTTGTCTCCCATCTCTTAATAGCAAGTCCTTAATAATCAGGAAATAAGTACTTCAGGACTTCCTTCCTTCAATCTCTATTGATGGAGCTGGTCTGCACTATTTTGTTTTGTATGAAATTTCTAAATAGTCTTGAAGCAGAAATCAACTGAGCGAGGATTACTTTGTAGCCTGGAGTTGAGACATTCCCTTGAGAAGGAAAGGATGTGGGCTGAAGCTCTCCACAGGAGAGGGGAGATATCCCAAAATCAGTTGATATGTTAGAAAAGATATAAGGAGGACAATTACTAAATTCATATCACTGGAAAAATCTTTCTCAATATTGAAAGTATTTGCCAGTGTCAATCCAAATGCATAATTTTGAAACAGGTTTTTTTTCCCCAGCAAATTTTCTGGGTTTGGGGTTTGGGGTTTTTTTTGTTTTTGTTTTTGGTGGGGTTTTTTTACATAGTTCTAATGTGGAAAATGATGTAAATGCTGAGTGAGTGGGAAATTCTTGTTACTACTCCATTAGCATTTGATTTGTACATTTCTAAGTAAGTACTGTGCTCTCACAAACGATTCAGACTAATTAGCAGACAGGGAGTTTGAAAAGCAGATGTTATTTACAAAAGGCAATAGACAGGAACTTATGGAGAATAGTTTGGAACAGAAGAATAGAAGCAGAGAGACCAGCAAACAATCTGGTTTTTTTTCTTCTCCTTCTACTAAATTTAGAAGGCAAAGCTGCATTTTTTCCAGTGCTGTCAAAAATGAAGTGCCTTATAAAATGGAGGAGATTTAAAGTAACTCACAAATAAATAGCTGCTGTAGCTACAGGGAAGGAATAGCTTAGAAAAGGAAGAAAAAGAAGTCCTACGGTCTGAAAGAGCTGAGTCTAAATATGAACTTTAATGTCACTGAGACTTTTTTTCCTGAAATTGTACATCTGACCCTGTGGAAGTCAGAAAACGGAAATTCACTCCAAATCCACGGGGTAGTGAAGGTGTTCCTTTAGCATTTTAAATGAGTCTCGATCATCATCATCAGCAAATCAAGTTCAGTAAATCAGATTTCTGCCATGAACAGAAGTGTTGAGTGATATGCCTCAATCTTTTTGATTAAAAATTAAAACATCTTTGAAAGGTCTTTGCAGGAAAGCGTGTAGACAGGATTTTGGAGTTGCCATTTCCTTATATCTGCCACAAGCATTGAAACAATTATTCTTTATTTAGGTATTTTTAATTATGGAATTTTAAACTATGACTTTTATTCCCCACATCTTCTCAAGGTCTCAAAATCAGGAAGATGCAAGGCTAGCAGAGTAGTCATTGTCATGGATGCACCTGCTATAACAAAGCTGGAGACAGAACAAAAAATTGTGAGGCTTTCTGTCAGAGCAAGGAAGTGTGCAGATGCCTGATGAGAAAGGGCTTGACTAGCTTAGAATTCGCTAGGTAAGAGAATAAATAAAAGCTCTTGCAGTGGACCAAAACAGATTATCCCAAAGATGATGGGTTTCCTTATGCTATGAAAAAGATCGTTGCTCAAGTTTTACTGGGGCACGAAAAACCCCTTGACCCATTGAAAGTGAGTTTCTTTCTCTCTTTCTTTCAACAGAATTCAAAGTTTAAACTTAACAAGGTGGAAGCAAGCCTGCATTTTCCCCTGTTGATTGAAATGGGAGCAGGAGTGGACCTTCACTTTGCGATTCTGACAAGTCTGGACTAATTGAAGCTACAGACATGTACATTTATAGCAAAGGTCAGAAGCTGAATTGTTAATACTCACCCATAATTAAAGATTCTGAGTTAAAGTTGGTAAGGAAATCTAATCTCCTACCTTGCTGCAGCAGCTAAGCCTTGTTGAAAAGCCTAATGTGTTTTATACCGTTACTGAAAATTTTAGCTTGAAGTTTTGATTCATCTCTCGAGCTTAGTTTGCAATTAGCAATCCTTAGATAATGTACTGCAAATCCTTCTAATAAACCCACAGAGCCTGTTTTTTGTTGAAAACATTGGGTTGATAGAAGACTGTTTCCCTCAACGCCAGTGCTTTTACAAGCTATGTGTGCCATAAAAATGTTGTTAATGTGACGAAATTGTTTACTTGCTTATTAAGAAACCTCACACTAATGCCTGGGAGAACCAGTGGTGTTGCAGTTGAGTGAACAACAACAGGGCCCAGAACGTGAAAGCAGTAGTTTTACAGTACATTGGGCTAAAGAGGCCATCGTGCAGATCATCAGGCATGTGTGACTCATGAAAGGCTTCTGTCGTGGATTTCTGTAGTGAGTGGGTACGTAGGATAAAAAAAGGTGAGTATGACAGAGCACTACTGGTGCTGGCTTGTAGGTCTGTGCCAAGCTAATGGAAGGAGGGGTGTTTCATAATTTTGCAGCTCCTTGAAAGGGTACAAACAAGCTGAGTGAGAACATGCCTGAGTGGAAGACCTAAGATCTTTTGTAAAACCCTGGCTCTTTCCCGCTGTAAGAAGAAAGCAACCTTGTTCAGGCACTAGTATAAACCACGTTGGGGATTACAGCTTCTGCTGACTCCTGAAGATAACCTCTGTATCCATCCCACGTTCCTCCCTGCATGTGGCAGGCAGATTTGCCCCTCAGATTGTAGGAGCAGCATTGTGAAACTGGGTTTGATTCAGGGTTATACCCTTGCAGTCTCACCTCCTATCTTCAACTATATCACTGTCTAGTAAGATACTACCTCTCCTTGCAAACCTTGCTTCTGTGAAATTCAGGTTATAGTCATTATCCCAATAATACTGAAAGGAGAAATGCTCGAGTGAGCAAATTATCAGAAACACAAAATCTGTTTTGGCAAGTCTCCCTTGAAATTTGTGGATTCCTTAAACTGGCCCTGGCAAGAGTATTTGAAGTGAATACTATCAAAGGAAAAAGTTATGTTATATACCTCTAATTTATCATTGTGTAATAATTCCAATTGACTTCAGTGACAGCATAATAGTGAAAGTGATTAACGTTTCACTCTCTACCAAATAAAAACATAAATTCCTCTGACTGGCAGGAAAGAATAGTACTATTAATAGGTGGGAAAATGGATCTGGTGCATTTCTAGAATTTTAGGTGGCCTGAAAACTGCACACAGTGCATGCTTTGGTAACCACACAAAGGTATCTCAGAAAAGAGAGATTTCCTGGGCCCCTGAAAACAAAAAGGCCTTTTGCAGTCACTGACATTTGGTCAAAGTGGGCTGACTCGCCATTCTGCCTTTGTAGCGTTTTATACCAGTTTTACACTTTTGCAAGTCCTCAGCTTAAGGAAACCTCTCCTACCAGTGATTTACCCTACTGCTTTTACTTCAGACCCTACCAGGAAAGAAAGTGGGAAGTTCTTATGTGTCCCCCTGGCACTAGGGGACAGTTATCCAACACAATGTTTATCCTGGTTGGATGCCTACTGAAGCCACAGAGACACCAGCTGACCAAGTAGTCGGCCTATGACAGAAATGCATAGGATATAATAGTGCAGATGGCACAACCCAGGTGTTTGGTCACTTAATCCCACTCAGCTATGCTCTTAGACTCATAGAATCATTTACATTGAAAAAGACCTTTAAGATCATCGAGTCCAACTCCTCTTATCACAGGAGTGCGTCAGAAATAGCAATAACATGTGGATCATGAGAGGGTTTCTGTGACCTCATGAAGTGGATCTCCATGAAGCTTAATGTCCTTTAGATTTGTGTCCTGAGTACCATATAACATACTGCCTCCAGAATAACCCCTGCTCGCCCTTTGAGGCTTCGTGGTCATCTGTCACTGCTATAGTTTGTCCTCTTCCAGAGTCCTGTATGCCACTTTCCACACTACCTCTTATTTGCGTCAAGTCCCTTAATCTCTCTTTTTCTGTAGACCTTCTGTGCAGGTACACATGCACACAATAGTTCTTCCCCATTTTCCCTGTATGTTTTACTGTACAAATCTGTGTATGTTAATTAGTTCTGTAAAGTGCTGTTTCTTGGAATAGATAGGGCTGAATTTTGCCAGTCTTTCACTTATTAGGGACTGACATATAATCCCTTCCCTTTAGTTGGATCTCTGAGTTTCACAGAACTTGCAGAATTTTCACATCTTCAGGAACTCGCCTGTCTTTCTGATCTGACTGATATTGACCAGTGGGCTAAAAAAATTGTTAGGAGAAGGGGCTGACAAACAATGTAACTGGGGAAACTTTTTTCCTCAGGAAAGCAGGCTAAAAAGCAGATATACAAAAGGTTTTGAGATGGCTCTTGACTAATAAAGGTGCACATAGCATTCTGAGATAGTCAACAAAAAAACATAAGGACCATCTGACAGATTTCACTAAGTATCTAAAATAAATATATGAAATAAATATGAAAAAATATTAGAAAACATCCTTATTTTCCATTTACCTGGAGGTAGGCTGTCAGCTTTGTGAGCAGGGAGTGCTGACAAGGCCCTGCAACCCTGACTGCAGCTGTGGGATTTGAGTAGGCATTGAAGAAATGAGTTTGGATGCGGTATTTCAGCCCTTTTAGGGAGTTGAATATCATCTGAAAAGATGAGAGTATCCATGCCCTGAAGCACTTATCAGTGACAACCTGGATCTGAAATACGTAGCTTTGTGTGCGCTTGTAGATAAATAGACCTGAGAAGAAGGGGAGTCCGGGATGTTGGGGCTGGGGACCTTTTTCACCCCCCATGGGCTTAGGTTTTAAGTTTAAGCTTGTGAGTGAAGAGGGAGGGAGGAAAGAAAAAGAAGACAAGCCTTTCACAGCAGCCAAGCCTCAGCTACGTCAAGGAATGAATAACAGTCTATATGCTCTTGGGAGAACTTCCCACCATTGGGGATAGATGGAGTGGACCACAAAAGCTAGGAGGAATTGCATGAAAGCTGAGGATCAAGCATTCCCTGCGATCGAGCCTCTAGAGGTGATGAGACACATTGATTTCGATGTCCATCAAAACAAAAAGATGCTTCTTTCATCCATTTTGGGGAAGTGGTATAAAACTTATAGACAGAAACAACATTAGTAAGACTGTATTATGCAGTGGAGGTGAAAGTTTGGCATAGTGAAGAAATAGTACATATTAGGTAAGGTGAAAAATGCAGTCACACCTCCAAGAAGTCCCAGGTTCTTATGTGGTCTTTAAGCTTTTTTCATGTCAAGGGGAGAAATGAATGTTACCGAAAAAGGTAAAAAAAATCCCTGCCTTAAAGAACTTAGCTGCTAAAGCTTTTTTACATTATCTTTGCTCTGCAAGTTTCAGTTTTCATGAAGCCAAATTGAGATAAATCTGAAAATTTATATGACTTTTAAAGAGCATTTACTAAAATGTTCCTGTCATTCACAGTAATATGGAGTGAGTCAACTTGTTCCACACAGTGACCTTAACTTTTTTTTGTATTCCAGCAAATTTTGTACAATCCCAGGAGTGTAGTTACAGTCCTGCGTATCATTGTCATTCTGCCCCACCACTATGATTTCTGGCAAAGTAATACTTTCTGAATACTGTGTCTGCTAATTCTTTGTTTCTTTGTGTAAGAGGTAGATGCACGTATTGCCTAGTTTGTCGTAGAGAATCAGTGAAGTACAGTTTTATTTGTATTTGCAGAGACAACAAAATCAAAGAAGATAGCAGCTTGGTGACTCCAACTGAGATAGTAATTAAGATAAAACAGTGATGTTTTAGCGTATTTTAAGAAACCTGGAGGAATTAGCATAGCTTGCAGGAAAGATATTCCTTAAGAGTAAACATGAAAATATTGTCTTTTTATCAAGTATGATGGAGAACTGTTTTTGGAACTGTGTCTTCTGTGTTTGGGTAGGTAAGTGGGGTGCATGAGTTAAGCAGAGTTGTGACTAGAGTTTGCTGGGCAATTGGGAAATGAATGAGATCATTTATCCTCTTTTCCAAACAAGCATTTTTAAAAATCCCGTATTTCTGTTGTTATCCAAAATTTTTAACACATCCCTTCATATTAACTAGTTCAGTTTTATGGACAGCAGCAAACTATAAAAAGAAATAATAACCTGAAGTGTCCTTGGAGCCACTAACTGTACATTTCCACCTATTCCCTAAGAAGATGCCCTGGATTTAAAGACTATGTGTATTAAAGCAAGTAAGAGAAGAAACAGCTTCTTTTCTGACGCTTGCACTCTTTTCCTTCAGCTTGTGCAGAAAGCTGACAGCCCATCTCATTCCCACCAGTGTTATCCCGCAAGCTCCCCTGGGAGCTCAGCACTGCATTTGACCTCTTCTACTGATCTTCCTGAGCCCCTCATTTCTGACCTGCAAGACCACTATCATCAAGAAGTCAGGTAGGAGCTGAAGGCATTTGACATTGCTAAAGAATCAAGCCTCAGTTGTCAGTTTTAGCTATTTGTCCTCCAGGTGTTTGCTTTGCTGGATGATGATTTAATTTTTGGTTTTGTAATATGCTCCTTGTAGAAGTTATTTTAAGCTTCCAGTGGAATAGCAGGCAAGTAAGTGTCTTCCTTCCTTCAGAGGAGCTCTGCTGATTTTAGCTGTTTACATATTTTAGCTACCACTCTGGGGTTTTTAAGGTTAACAACCACAGATTGTTGGAAAAGGTTAAGGCACATCTCTTAACCTTTGTCTGCTTCACTTCTTTTTGTGATACATAATTGTTATTCTCTTTAAGATGAACAATTGTTAATCAGTGGTATAGGGCACTTTAAGGTTCTCACACCTAAGGATCCATGTTTAGGTAATCACTTAAGTATAGTCCTAGCTTTAGGCATAGGTATAGCAAATGATTATTATTCAAGTGGTTATAAAGTTAAAACTGCTTAAAAGTTAAAACTGTTTTTAAATACATCAGTGAAACTGAGTCTGTGGAGTAAAAGAACTTTCAGCTAGTCAGGTATATTCATGCATCAGCTGATTCTTCTGCAAGCGGATCCAAGTTAGGGGCCAAGCTGCGCTTTTTTATTACCTAGAATGTGCTGTTTGTGCACCTCATATGTATTTTGTCCATTAACTGACTTCCTACATTGTGTCACCCCATTAATACCAGCTGTTGTACCCGGCACCACCTTGGGGCCGCATAGAAAACTGGCAGACGGGAGCAGAGCTGCTGAGGAGCAGGCACTTTGTGGCTAAGAAGCAATTTCCTTGTTATTTGAAAAAGCCTGCTTGAAATGGCTACGGGAGAGCTTACGGACAAAATGACTGTGCCCATTCGCTCTGTGATAATTGCTGGTGAGGAGGCCTTGGGGTCAGCGATTCGCTTTCCTCCTGTCCGCACGGTTGTTTCGCAGGCAGTCCATGGGCAGCCCACAGAGACGTGCCCCAGCCTCTGGGTGTGCTCAGCTTCGTGATACTGGGAATGCTCTGGAGAGCAGTGCCTGAAGAGTCTTGTTGCAGGCTCACTACATGGGAAATGCAGTGTCTGATCTGAGACCAGAAAGACATAAGAGGCATAATCAGTAGGTTAAGTCCCTCCCCAGTTTGATACCAGTTGGACCCAGAGGAGCTTTCAGTGAAAGTGAGTGTAAAAAGCTGCCCAAAAATGTTTTATTTGGAAAGATGAGTATATTGCGTGATTGCAAAAGGCACACAGTACCTCATCAACAGTGCCCAAGGACACAGCATCCATTACTGTAGCTGCTGCAAGTTTGATTCCCAAGTCTCACCAAAATGTTTGCTTAAAGGATGAATCAGTTACTGTAACTGGAAGTTACACTTTCCAGTCTGAATCATATATTTGCACCTCTGAGGTCTCACTGGGCAATCAGGTGGAAAAGCTACTGATGCATGAACTACAGTAGGAAATCATGGGATTGCAAAACTCTGACCCATTTAGAGAAAATGAACTGATTATAGCTAAAATAGGCCACCCTGAAAACAAAATGTGAGAATAAACTACCAGAATAAATTGTATGCCTCAAACTAATTATTCAGACACTTCTAGCAAGCCCCTCCAGCTCCCGTTCATGGTAGCTTGCCCTTAATACGATTCCTATAGTCCTTTGCCTGTTAGCAGTAACACAGTTTTATGCGGAAAAGGGGACAAACCATAATTTTAGATGTGAATGTTGTTGCATTGTTCGATCATTCAAAAGAGATGTGGAAAACATTTTCCTGCTTATCCCAGCCTCTCATCTATATAATAGATGGCATCAAGTCCCTTTGGCTTTCAGCACTCNCTGACCAAAATACGTCCTGTTTTACCTCAAACCAGGACACCTATTCAAGAGTAGTCAGGGGTGTGAGAAACTACATAAATCAGAGCAAGGGAGCATCCTTGTATCTAAGTGGCCAGCTGAGCCATTCGCCCAGCGAGTAAAGGGTCCTCTGAAGTGATGAAACTCTTTGGCAGCCCAACTTTCCAGTTGAAAACACCCAGGCTCCAGGAAGCTTATAGCGAGGTGTTGAGATCATTCATCAAGTAGGTGGCTTGTTACCTGAAACATGGTCTGCAGCAATCCAGACCCCTGGAACAGGACAGCAGCAATACTGGAGGAGCCGTGATGAAGTCTCAGAAGTACTGAGAAGAGGATAACTCAGCCAAAGCTGCCAACGTCTAGGGGCTGGAGTGGAGAGGAGTGGCAGCAATAAGAAGGTCGTGATGACAACCCCTGAAGCATACTGCAGCCCAGAGGAGCTGTGTCAGAGAGGCTGTTGCCATGACATTTCTTTGGATAAACATCTAGAGTCCTTGGGCTGACGTGGTGCTGCTCCAAGAGCCAAAAACTCTGTCGCTACTTTAATTGAAACCCTATTGCTAAAGAGCATTCAGCACCACCTCAGCTGTGAAACTACTGCCTTGAATAAGGGCAGTGTCTCAGAGAGAAAGGATACATCCTTCATATGAGATATAGTCACATGTAGAGAAGAAAAATGGTCTTGTGGCTTAATCTGAAATAAGGATCCTTGCCCTTGGCTTCTAGAGACTGTCATTTTGTCCTTTGGCAGGTCACTTTGGAACAGTCTGATTTTAGTGGCACAAAACCAAAACAACTGCCTTGGCCCCCAGGCTGTGGGTGTGGATAAGAAGCAGAACATGTTATGCAGTACACAGAGGGAAGGGCACAAGTTTGCCTTTTTCTGCTGGGGGCTCCATGAACCTGCCTTTTATTTTGCCTTGCACCCTAGGTTAAAATTAAAAAAAAACCAACAAACCAACAAAACAAAGCGTCCGTTGATTTTAGTTCCAGCCTCCAAGAGCGTACGACCTGTTTTTCTGAGTCATTCGGCTCTCGGAACACTAGCTTTAAAATTACCTTTCCCAGCTTTGCAAGTGCTTGACATCTCTGAAAATATGTTCTGGGCATCTGGAGTCAAACAGTGATGCAGATTTTATAGGAGGCACCTAATCTTGGGTTTAAAGCGTATTATGAGGCTGAATTAAATACTGCTAGTTAAAGCCCAATAATATCTTTAGTGGTGTGTGCCATACAAGTATTAATAGGGCTTTCTGGGAAGTGCATGGCTCTGGCAGAGCCACATGTGAACTGCAGTTCAGAGCTTCTTGTAGATTTGTCCCATTGGCGTTGAAAGAAGAGGAAAGCTTTGTGTGTGCTCTAAGTGGATTTAACTCAGTTGTATTGAAGAAAAAGCTGAAGAGTAGAAAAGACCATCGGCTATTAGGACAGCAGTTTATCTTTCTCCTAAAATGCCTTCTTTATTCAAAAGTGCTTTCACAGAGAGGGTTCTTTGTTTCCATTACACCTTGGATAAGTGTCTTTGATTTTATCAGCTTGCCTCTAATTTCTCTGTCAGCGTTTGGCAAGTTGTGGACTGTTCATTTAACTCAGCAGCTTTGAAAATCATTTTGAATATTATGTATGAGTCACTGTACCAAAGGGAAAAGGATGAAAAGGAGGGAGAATGGAGAAAAATTGAGTTGTAAAATGTGAAAGGGGAGACAGAGGCACCCATATATATACAGTAACCCAGGTGGTCCTGGGGTAGGAGACCAGTGCTCAGGGGGTCTGGAAAAGCAGAGGCCAGTAGAGTCCATTTTGTCATATCTGAGTCCAAGTGACCAAAAAGGTCACTTATGGGAGCATCTGGACTTGGCAGAAAGCTTCTTGGCATTAAAAAAATGTGGTCTGACCCTTGACTTGACTTTCAAGAAAAGGAAGAAGACAGCTTCCCTGATAGCAAGCAAGTCTTGCTCACAGGCTCCCACAACCACATTTGGGAGCCCAGTAGGGCCAACTGGAGATCATGAGCGTTCATGCTCATATCCCTGGGACAAGATAAACCAGAGTACTCCAAATTTCCTTTTGCTAGGGCAAAGCCTCCTATAAAGTTCCCAGGGAGGGTTTCCTCATCTTCGAAGAAGATGCAGCGTATTTTGTGTTTAGTTGGTTAACATTGGTACATTGCATTGGTACATACAGTTGGTACATTGCTGGCTATCTTTCATGCTGACCCCTCTGGCCAAAAGTGTGTCTGTCTTTCTAGCCCACTACATATGTCCTTGTTGATGCTTTGATTAACCTCCTCCAAGTCCCTTCTTTCTGGCCTTGCCATCAATATTTTTGTCTTCTTTAACCAAAAGGATTTTTTTATATCCATCCACTGGTCAGCCATATTCCTCTCTTTGCAACGCTGAATCTCTTCAGATTCTGCCTCTTTCTTTCCCTCACTTTCATTTTCATTTTGCTGTGCTGCTGGATGTACATAAGGCATATTTATCTTCTATAATACCCGCAGTGCTGTAAGCCGCCCCTTTACTCTAGGGGCAAAGACTGTGGGATAGAAAGGAGCAACCTGCAGGGCAGTTTTCTAGACCTCATTATCCCATCCCAAACATGAATTCAGAAGTAAACTCAGGCAGCAGAAAGCAGCTCAGCTTTTGCTGCAAGGGAGTTAAATCAGCTGATTACATTGGCCCTCTTTTGGACTCTGAGATTTCAAGTATCTGTGCAGGCTGTATCACTGTGTTTTTACAGTTCTAAAATGTCTTCTACCTCCAAGCGTGATGAAAAATTCCACTGTAACTTCTAAGCACATAAGTGAAGAATTTTTCTTAATTAGGGTAAAGGGATGGATACTGCTACCACGCAAAAAGTATTAACATGTGTCCAAGGCAGGAGGGCTGCACTTGTTTCCATGGACCTCTAGGTACACAGAGATCAATGGGAAAAGGAAGTTTAAAGACAGATGACGTGACTGAAGAAAAGCTAATTGCCTGAAGCAGTTAAACTAGGCTGAAGATGTCCGTTGTTGAAATTCTCATCCCAAGGAGATTTCACCCAAGGGAAACCTTAGTCCTCAGTATGCTGTTAAGAAGGGGAGAAATCTCAAGGGAGGAATTCACAGAACAACATGGGAATCTTAATTCTAGTGAACTGCCAGGACCAGATGGTGTTCATCTCAAGCTGTGAGGGATCTCAGCTCCAAAACTGGAAAGCTTCTGACAAACACATGCAATATATCCCTTAAAATAGGAGTTCTTCCTGGTTGCTGTAAAAGTGTCATCAGGAAGCATTGCTTCCAAAATGCAAGGAAGATTGACCTTGGGAGTTGCAGGTGAGTGCGCAATATCCTACATATAGAGGAAGCATTTCAGGGTAGTCAGAACAGAAACATATACTTAGAAAAACAAAATTACGTCATCTGACCAACAACACAGTTTCTGCTTAAAGTCCTCAGCTGGTCTTTGAAGTTATTTGAAGACTTTATTTAAAATATTGGGAAGAGAAGATTTGGCATATATCATCCAGGTTTTTATGAAGTTTTGATGACTTTTGTAAGAAAAAGGGACTTTATGTTATGCTAGACAAGTAAATTTTTGTCCCTAATTAAATACTGGCTAAGCATCAAATGTTTTAAGTACTGGCTGTTTTTAAAAACTTAGGTGAATTAATGGTGACATGCAGAGATCTGTGCTGCGATTGCTCTTGTACAATTTTGTTGGTCGTTTGAAGACTGAGGCGAAGATGTGATCATTACGTATCACTATCCATGTTAGGAAAAACTAGAGGAGCACACGAAATCTAGAAGGACTTACTTCAGTGAACAAAATAGTAGGTACAATTTAACTTGTGTACATACAGGCTCATTTACAATAGGAAGAAAAATCTATTTTTTTCACAGATGATAATGAGTCTAAACAAGGAAGTCTTCCTTCAGAAGCAGAGGTCTAGGAGTGGTTATTGACAGCTGTTCAGCCCGCTTTACCCAGGCAAGCAGAGCAATGAGAAAGTCTTGCTTTAGGTTCCCAGAAAATGAAAGCTATAGTCACATGCAGCAGCAATTTGAATATCCTTAAAACAAGTGAAAGGAAATAATTCTGCAGAATTCAGCACTAACAGCATGTCATAAAAGGTAAGGTTTGCAAGACCTAAAGGATTAGATCATTCTGCTACCATTAACAGCTTTACAGCAGACAAATTATATGACCAATATCAAACATCAAATTCTGGGTTATAAACTTCATTTCTGGGAAGGAAAATGAAGAAAAATATCTTCCACAGAACTGCACAATGAGAGAGGCATAATTTTCGTTGCACAGAGGTTACCTTCCTCTTACACACAAGAGTGACCTGAACTGGTGAGTTAATATGCAACTTTGCTGTTGAATTCTGATGACCCATCTCAGGCTTTCGCATCTCTGAGGAAGAGAATGCCTCACTGTGGGCTTGCATTGATTGCATGTGTTTCCTCATCAGATGTTAGTATTTTATGGAGAATGGAAGTTCAAATGAAGTCAAATGAAATTGTTGGCAATTTGAAATGTTGGCCACCTCCTTTGCCCTTTTTTATATTATGTAATGTGGTTAAAAAAAAAAGAAACTGTATTTTATGCTTCATAGCAATGATTTCCAAAGTAAATGTAGCCTACCCTGCTAAGTGTTTTCATTGAAGTCCCAAAAGTCAGGCACAGTTACTTTAGAGTCTGAAGGTCAATTTCAGTCTCATAGTTACAAAGTTTTCCAAGACACTGAATTATATATTAACATGTAATAAAAAATGTAAAAGTATAGAAATTGTTTTTAAAATGAAACTGGGGAAAAAAAAAAGTGAGTAATTTCTTTCAACCACAAAAGTCATTGATGTACCTGCTATTTGCTATTGGGAGTCTGATTGCCCTTTTACTCAGTGTATTCCCACTAGACTTGAAGAAATAAGTCTTTTCTTCTCTTTTCTTCTTTTTTTTTTACCTTGCTTTTTTTTTGCTTTTATTCCTTGAGGGAGAATTAGAAGACAGTTCACAGCAGAATAGACTATTGATGTAACAACACATGTACTGCTTAGTTAATACAGGATTACAGACATGCAGCAATTACTAGCATTTTTCTGGTATTAAGTTATAACTGCTGAAATCTGATAAAGCCTTACCAAAGCCAAATCTTTAGACACCAGATAAAATTGCTGAAAGCACTTAAGGGGTTTATAAGCAGGTGATATGTCATTCTTCAAACATTGTTTGACATTTAGCCTTAGTTTGAAATCACCTAAGGTGACTTAATTCAGACTTGGGCTAAAATTTTCAGATGCCACAACATCTGTGTGTGTATTTATATATATATATATGTACATGCATGATGTGTATACACATATATACACACATGTATACACACACATGTATATGTACATGGCAAATATACATTATAAATACCACCACACATGGTTTAAAGAAAGGACTAGCAGGGGGCCCTGCTTTGGGGATTTTAGAACTGAAGGAGTCAAATTTTGAAGGAGGAATTCAAGGAAAATACTTTGCATCAGTGACATATGTATTCCGAACATGAAGTCTCTTCTCTCTTTCAAGAAATGCCATTTCCCCATAAAAACTGTGAAAGACAAAGTAGTCCCTAACAAACTTACAAACCATTAGTTACAAATTAGGTGATTATACATGAACAGCTTCTGAATTGTGCTGTGTGGATAGGTAGGAACACAGTGGTACTAGACAGCAGGTGTCCCTGATGTGATTGTGTATTAGCAGAAGTCTCTTGATGTCTAGGAAGAATAGCAAAGTGGTGAACAGAGACTTAATTGTCACTGATTTTTTTTTTTCCCCCATAAGCTTTACCTTCTAGAAATTAAAATTTCTTTCTCTAGGCTGACCTATCACTGTAAGTTATCGTTGATATTCAGTCTCAGTAACTAACTTGTCTCAGTGGCTAAATTAGAAAGCACTGCAAATAAATCATGTACTATGTTTAGAGCACTTCTGTCTGTCATGATCAAAAGTGTTGTGATAAAGGTAATGGATTACTCCCCTTCGCTCGCTGTAATCACTGCGAGCATCAGCAGCCACAGCACCTGATGTGACTGGTGGAAATGCAAACCTTGACGTAGTCAGTGGTGACTCTGGATGGCTGGTTTTCAGACTGTGAAGAGCAGTTGGTCTGAGATCCTTGCTTTGTTTTGAAATTCAGTCTGAGGCACTCAGCATAGCTGACAAACGAGCTCATTTTCTGGGTGTGGTTCTCCAGGGCTTGGGAAGGACAACTGCAAAGTTCTCAGGGAACGTTTTGTTAGTGCGCTGAATATCTATGAGCTGGTAAATTGTTTTGACTAGTTTGTTAGTGCCAAGGGTGCTGTTGAATGATGTGCAGCCATAGTCAAGAACTCACTTGCCATGAATGAGAATACCATGAGCTGTTTTCGTCTAAGATTTGCTCTGCGAGTCAGTGGGGCATTATTGCTCCACTTTACCCTTCCCTCTGGATCTCAGGAAGGTGCGGGGAGAGAAGCAGCAAAAAAATGAGAAAGGACAAGCGGAAATCCAAGAAACCAATCAAGCAGTTAATACATAACCAGGTTCACACCAGGAAAAGGGAGAGAGCCAAGACATATACGTATGGCTCTGGATTCCTTCCAGAGGTTTCTGAAGACCAGGAATGCTGTTGCTGTTCACTGACACAGCTGACCTGGGCCTCTGCCAGGGAAGTGGGCAGGCAGAGGAGGGTGTGTGCGTGTTTGTCTTTCCCTCCTCAGTATGAAGTATGTCTTCTTTCCTCTGCCATCGGCACCGCTTGTGACTGTGTCTGTTTGCAAAATCACCGTCTCCCCCGTGGAATGGTGAGGTTGTCTGAATCCCAAGTTTGAAGGGACGGGCTGCTGCGTAACATTTATTTTTGTTTTGCTTTATGTTTTGTTAAGGTTTTGCTTTTCAGTGCCGATGAGGAAATTTTCTAAATACATCTTTTGTTTCTGACTTAATTGTCACTGATTTCTTTTTTTTGCCAAAAGCTTTACCTTCTAGACATTGATAGCAATATCTGAAATGGCCCCTTCTGAGTTTCATTTGTGTATGTCTATAGAGCATTTTTAATTTCCTCTATTTGGTAGCCTTTAGCAGAGTCTGATCTGCGCTCAAGGACTAAAAGCCTTTTGAAAATGTTGTGTCATCCTACAAATAGTCCCTAATAGGTCTAGTACCTATTTAAACCAAAATGGTTTACAGTGCATTTAATAACTTATGAAAAGTAACTGGTTCATTTTGAAGTGATTTCCGGCTGTTATGTCCACAGACAAGGACAGGTTAAATGTGTCTGTGTATACACATATATAATAGCTAGATACAAATATACGCATTTCTGTATTAATTTTAGAGCAATGAAAACATTTAAAGCATCTGGGAAAAAAAAACAGGCTTTTTTGACACACAGAGCCTTCTTCAGACAAGCTGATATTGTTGAAATTATCTTTTCACTGCTCCCCCAGGGTCTTTAAGTCCTCTCGGAGCTCAGGGCATGGGGACAGTGGCCCACAAACAGTGGGATATGAGCCAGGAAGTCTTGCATCTGCCATTTGTTTCAGTGAGTGCTTGCGTGTCACACCTTATGCCAAATCAGTTGGCAAAGGGACAATTTTTGCTCGTAACAGTTTGCTGTATGCAGTGCAAAACAGCACGGCTTCCAGCGCTGTCCTGTGCAAGACGAGCTCAAACATACTCGGTGCCGCACCTTACCTCCAACTCATATACATGTTCTTCTCAGCGCTCGTCACCTATGGCCTGGATTAAGCCACCGAAAGACAGGCATGGACAGGCAGCGGTGTGGTGGCTGGCGGGGCTCCAGGGAGCCGTTCCTCACGGAGAGCAGTGCTTCGTCAGGCTCCCCTGTGTCTTTTGGGAACGTGCACGTTGTGGTGCATGTTCAGTCAACATGTGGCTCATGTTGAGTCTAGTCCTGTCTCCACTCCCAATCCCCTCTGTGACTCTGTGCAGTGAGGAAGAAGACAGGACTTACCTTCTGCCTTACCTGCTGCCTCTGCTCAGGTACCAACCCAATGTCCAGAAAATGGCAGCAAATACTTCTATTAATGTCACTGCGAAATGGCATTGTCCCTCGGGCAGAACTGCCACACCATATGGGCTAGGGAAACCTGGAGATGTTCAAGGTTGCCTAGAAATACACAGTTTCAGGGGAATCAGACTTGGTTAACTACGTTGTCACTTTATGGTGGCCAAAAAGGGAATCTGGATCTGTCTGAACAGAATCTCTTTGTAAGCAAATAATTCTGGGTGAAGTAGTGTTATTGTTCTTGTCCAGACCCAGTCAGCAGGGCTCAGAAAGGCTGCCTTGCTACTTTTCTCCCTGTTACACCCAGTAAGAAGAATCACTTTCTCTTTCAGTAGCAATTTCCTATAAGGGTAGCCTGCACAGTGTTCCTTATTCATTCCTATCTGTTTAGCTAAAGAGGAGGAGCAGTCCGTCTCTGAACGGTCTTAATATATCCACACTAAAAGCATAAACAAGCCTAATGCCAATGACGGCACTATGTTGAATGGAGATCAAAGCTGCTGCAGGTCACTTGGTGAAATGCAAGATGAACTTAATGTGTTGAACTGTTCCTCAAAAGCTCTGCAGAAACCCTTCTAGACTCTTTGCTTTACCAAATGGGGGAGCGATGGCTTAGATTACCAATGCCACTTTTTCTGGTCAGACTGCAGTGCAGAAACTGTTGCCCACTTGTTGCTGCGCAAGTTACTAATTTGACATTCAGCAACTCTTTGAAAGGAGGCAAGCTTGGAAGTGTTGATTCCTAATATGAGCTAAGTAGGATGATGAACAGCGCCACCAGGTATGTGAAAAACACCAGGAAAATTGTTTTCATGAATATTTAGACCTCTGAGGAGGACTCTTATAGACCCGCCCTCTTCCATGCACTTACCTTGCTAAAAGCCATACTGGAGGCACACCTGGTTTCATCAGCTCCATGGCATGGGCCCAGCTGTGACCTGGAAGCAGTGTTCTTCTGTGAGCAAGGACAGCTGCTTCTGCCTTCAGCCACACCTGGTCATTAGTGAGCTGTTTTGTAGCTCTAACCATAAAGCATTGAAGTTTATTTAGTGACAGCGATGTTTAATTTCATGCAGGATTGCTTCAGAGTTGGCAGTTCAGCGTCACTGGCTAGAACAGGGGTGACACAGGTTTTCTTGTGTTTCCAGAGAGGAGCACCTAGTGTGAGACCAGAGCGTTAAAGGCATAGAAGAAAGGGGAGTTAGGGGAGAAGAGAACTGGGAGGAAGAAAAGCACTTTGAGTTTATTCCCTGCATTACAGGCAATGTTCACGAAATATCCACCGCTTGAACTCTGAGTATGTGGTCAGAATTTCCTCTCACTTCTGAATGACCTACTGTGCAAACATTGACTTGTTGACGTATAATAGCTGCCTTCAAATAGGATATTATTCTGCACTTTAAAATAACCTAAAACTCATTTGAAATAGCCAGGTTAATCCCTATCACCTGTGAGTGAGGAATAAAAAATAAATTATTCACAACCCATTACTTCCCTAGTAAAGTTCCACAGATTTTTGCAACTGTTAATGCGGCTGGAATCAATTAGACTGCTGTGCCATTCTTTTAGGGTCTTAAAGTATTTAACATTTAAGTTTGGGCTTAAACATGGACAGTGGCATACTTTTCCCAGTACGAATTCACAGCACTACGAGGGTTGATTTTTAAGGTGTTTTGGACCAATAAAGACTTGTTTAGAAAATAAACCCATAAAAGGCATAAAGGAGAAAAAAATTCCATTTAAAGAAGAGGGATGGGTTACATGGGGTTTGATTTTGGCTTAAATTGTACCAAGTGAGCTGGTATGAATGATGAGATGTCAGTATATTTACAAAGTTTACTGGAAAAAAACAACTGCATCTGGTTAGTTTATATGACACAAGAGTAACACAGGTCATACTTGTACAACACCAAAATCCTTCTGACATGAAGCAGCATTAATTGAACCTGTTTCGGTTAAAATTGTAATTCTTTACATTTAAAGAAATGGCAAACAGAAGCGCATTACTGAGTGAAACAGTCACTCCTGGTATTCCCCCTGCACTGTCATCGGGGCTGGGTCACCCACAGGCAGGTTTTCCACCTGCCAACAATTAAGTGCTTCTTCCTGTAAACTGCATAAGCCCTTTGGAAAGAGATGTCCTCATAACCTGTTTTTCAGCTTTTCGGTGTGTGTTGGAGGTAGGCAGGAGCCTGCTTAGGAAAACATCTTCTTGAACAGGGAGGGCTGAAGGGTCAATCATTTCCCCAGAAAGGGGTGGAGAGGTGGTGGGAAACAGTTTGCTTTGTAGTTAGTTAGAGGTAATAGAAATTCACACAATTTTTCCTTTGAGATTTTTTCCTCCTTCTTGGAGGTGACTCTACAAGCTAACTGACCTCTCTGGCACGGCATGTGCTAGAGAACGGGCATACTTAATGGTTTCAAGCCTTCTCTTGGGCATGTTCACTAGTAAGGTGGACTTCACGGTTATCGAGAGGGTCTCTGCTAAACCACCCTTTTGTCATGAGGAAAATACTTCACAGGCAGCCCTCTGAGGCCACTAGGTCTACTACTGGCTTTTCTCCACCATTCCTGACCTCTCTGCTTCCATCTGTTCTCCAAAATGTGCTTTTGAGAGGTGAAAATGGATACTTTTGTCTGTGTATTTTGCTGTCAGTGATCACAGTAACAGCTGATCCCACAGCATTTAAAACATGATGATGCCAGTTGTACATTTAACAGCCTTCGAAGCCACTATTAGGACTTTTCTTTTGCCAACGAAAAGAACATAAATGCTTGTCAGACAGCTTTGGAATCAGGTGTGTAATGTGCTGGATCTGAAAAGAAAGCGTTTCATTTTCAGCCCTGTCAGCCAACAAAGCCAGGCTGAGCTTTTCCAGTCCTTCATACCCCAGAAAGGTATTACACTGAGCTAGCGACTGGCCTTGGAGAAGGAAGGAGTGAAACCCAAGAGCAGAGACTGACACTTTGCATGACCCTGGCTCGATGGAGCAGCTAGTGTGCATCAGCTCTGCCAATAGCTGCAAATGGGTTCCTCTGGAGCCAGCTCCTTGCTTCATGTGTCACATAAGATTATAACCATAACTAAACTAAACTTCAACAAGTTAGGATTTTTGGAAACACTTTTGATTCGCTCCTTTACCCTGTGAAACCCTATTGCTGTTACTGCTGGAGAGAATCCAGTAGTTGTCCAAGCAAGAGTTCTGGCTTATTTTCTAATTTATTCCCAATCATCTTGGTTTCCTTTGGTTTATCTTGAGAAGGGAGAGGAAAGTAATGCTCACAGGTGCCAAAGCACCTCAGCTTCTGGAGGGCCAAATAACTTCCATGACTCCTGTTACTTCTCTTGGAGAAGCATGAAAGAGTGGGGTGGTTGTGGGGAAGAGAGGTTCTGGCCAGGTAGCCTGTGTGCTACCAGAATAGACAGCAGATAGCAAGAAGGCAAGAGAGAGGAGTGGGCAGCTGTCATGAGCATCAGCCTTTTATGGGGGAGAGTAGTGAGTGGATGGAAAGGGAAGGGAAGAACAGTGTATTTTGTGATGGTGGGAGAGGAAGGACACAGGCAAACGTAGATGTGGGGAGCAAGGTGGGAGCTCGGGGTAAGCAAGGGAAAGGAATGGGAGGTGGCATTGTCTGGTCAAGAAAACATGACTTTCATTGAAGTTATTTGTCTGTCTTCTAGTGCTACCAGAGCCAAGTCATCCTAGTATGTTTTCTCCTAAAAATTTTGAAGATTCCCCATTAAAACTCCCCAAGAAATTTATCTCACAGAGACACCAAGACTTCCGGAGTAGTGACACTCACCTGCCAGAACTCCTACATTTTCTTCTGTAGACTTTCACTCCATGTGCTGGACCGCTTATCCCATGGTCCTTACCTGAGAAAGACTTGACCCTTTTGAATGTGTCGAGTAAACACTTCTAGATTTGGTAATCAATTATTGATTCCCCCCAAATTCATAATGTCCAGATGCTTTTCTGTAATGCATTTTAGTGTTGCCCGTAAGATAACACTGAAAAAGTGGGTGTTGATCTCTCAAGGTCTTGGCTCAGTCACTTTACCCCAAATAGTCCCTGGTGCATTAGTCTGTGCTGATGGCTTCCATGCGGGTAAAGTCTCTTCATCAGATAAAGCAAGTGCAGAAGCTGGGTGTTAGCTCCTGTCCCTCGTTGACAGGCCATGGCTAGAAGGACACCCTATTGGATGTGTGCACGGCAGGAGCAATAAGCAGCAAAATGAGAAGTCACATAGGGGGAATAAAGTGATGTTTGCCCTCAACTTATGGTGCAGCACTGAAACACCGTGTAGCTAGATCATGGGCTGCCTGCCTGGGTTCTCACTGCTTCTGCTTCAAGGTCTTCCAGCACCTCAGCACTGTTTGTAACACTTCTGCCTGGGCTTTATAAATAAAACTGTTCTCTGATCTCTCAGATTTTGGCACCTTTTTAAACTTTTTTCTTTTATTTTTATATTCCTAACAGATTAGCATTGCCGTCATTTTTAACCATGATTCCTGAAGGTAAAAAATCTGGTTTTATTAGGGTAAATGCCAGAACAACTTGAAAGCTCAGATGTTTGTGATGGGTTCTTCCAGCACAAACTCATTTTGAAGAGCATGGAGGCTGGTGAGAGTAGCTGTCTCTCATTTTCTGTCAGCTGCAGAATCCCATTGCAAAGATGTTGTAACAGGCAAGGACAACAAGAGAGGGAGGTCATCCCTTGGACAAAGAGAGTGTTAAATGTTTCCAGACACCATATAACTGGCAATTCCAGATACTGTTTGCAATGACTGCTTAGAGTGACAGCTATGATGCCACCATGGTAAATAAAAGCAGATGCATCTAATCATAAAGCTACTATGTCTGCTCCAGGAGGGTGACCACAAACACTAGAGCTTCTTTCTAAGCATGGTATCCTAGTAACAGACAGTTAATAAGTTTCTTTTACCTAACTGAAAAACAGGCATCACCAGTTAACAAACATTTTATGAGACTTGTTTTAAGGGTCTTTCCTTTATTTCAACATGCTCTTCCTATGTAAGTGAAGGGGAGAATATAATGGAATTGACTTTCTAGCACATTTTAGGCTGAGAAATATAGAGGATGGAAGAAGCATGTATATGTGCTTGTACCTGGAAACTAGGTAAGCCATTTCTCAGCTGGTTGGTTCAGGTTAGCAACTAAACAACGTTATAGGGACAGGGGTATATCGTGAACAACCTCCTCCAGACTGAAGGTTGCTTTTCCTGCTCTGTATATGTTTGTCAATAAACACAAGTTGTGCATTAAAAGGCCTGTGTTTGTGTGAGTTTTGGGAGAACAACACCGGCATGGATTACATATTTTTAAAAAGAGCCATCTCTATAAATAAACAAACTGAAAATTTAATTTAGAGAAGACTCAAATGATGATAGGTATGGTATCAAACCTCTACTGTAAGGACACTGGAATTCATTCAAGTGATCGAGGAGTAATTAATCTTGTTTCAATGAATAAAATAGTCACGCTTTTAAAACTGCACACAAGGTGCTTCTGAATGTTGCTGCTAAGACTACAGACTGTGAGTCAGGGAACATCTGATTGTTCATTAAAATGTCAAGAAAGGAAGAAGAGGGATGATAAGACAAGAAAAAACACATCCGTGGTTGCTCTGCTTAGCCCTTGGGATGCAAACCCTTTAGCGTATTGTTCTGAAAAAGCTTTCAAGGGAAGAATTGACCTCATTTGTGACCTCTGTGACCCTCAGTGATAATCACAGGGCTCTGCTCCTTCAGTCTGCTTAAAAGGTAACAAAGGCTTGTTGTTGTAAGACCTCGGGAGAAAAACTTCATTCTTTTTTTTTTTTGGTGCAAAGCAACACAAATGGTAACATGTCACTCCCCAAAGGATGAGGTGTTAGTGCAAGCACCTATCTGCATCATGGGGTGGTGGAGTGGTGAGGGAGTTGATGTCATATTCTGGTGTTTAAAATGGGAACTCAGTCTTATGTGGAGCTAAAAGCATACATTTGAAGTAACATAGCTCTTTGGGCTTAAAATTAAGCACGACCTACATTTTCTCATTTATGGCCATGTTCCTGTCAACAGTTTGCATTATTTAACCTAAAAACCAGGTATTAACAAGAACATTGTTGCAGTGTTAGGTTTCATTAAGGTATCACAGTTAGAGCTACCGTGCTAACAATAAAGTACGCAAGCACTTAGAAATAAATCATGTCACCATTGTCTGTCCTGGGGTTATATGTATATATGTTTCTGGTGGGTTGACTTTAATTCTATTTTTGACCTTATACAAATTTAAAAATTTGCTCATCCAGGTATCTACTGCAGCTGACCTTGTCTCCATTACAGAAGAAAGTAATCATTAGCCAAGCACCTGCAGAACAAGCTCCATGAGCTGGGAGGAGGCTTTACAGACTCAAACCATTTTTCATGAGCTTGTATTCTGGAGGACAGTCTCAGATTTATATTCAGAATGAGCATCATAACCAACACATCTGCTCCCTAGGCTGACCTCTGTAGAGCTAAGATTTTATAAACTGAAATTAAAGTGAGCGCATTGCTCTGAACATGATGTGCCCCTCGTTTGCTTCTAGTCCATTGCAGTTGTGTCGGTGAGATGTAGCTACAGTAAGCCGCAGGTTGCTTCCTGTAGTCTGAGGACAATTTAATCGTGTACTGGTGTAATGGAGCTTAAACAGAGGATTCAGTCTTTTAGAGTTAAAGCTTGGTAGCACTAAGCACTTTCATTTCCTTCTTTCAAATGCACAATCACTGCTCAAAGCCCTTTGTGGGAAATTCTTCATCCTTTTTTATGTGATCCTGCTAAGAAGATCCTGGCCTGAGTCTATCATCAAGTCAATATATGAGAGATGTGATTTCATCTAATTTGTGTGCCTGCAAGAAGACATTTTCCTAGCAGTACCAGAGGCAGTTCTAGGCAGCCATACCTTTAAGGCCTGTTCTTTCTAATTTAAAGATAAAGAAAAAAAGGCAATTGTTGGCAATTCATGCCTTAAAGCTAGTACTTCAAAGGACAGAGAGAAACCTTTAGTGTCATAAGTCTCTCAGGACTCATCCCTGTGTATAATAGCATGTGTTTATTCTTGAAATATGTTTTACTTTATGTGTATAAATATACGTAAGTTTGTAGACAGGTTTTTGCACCAAAGGATGCTGAACGGGTGAAGTTCTTCGGACTTTAGATGCTGAAACTATAGAGACCATAATACCTAGCATTCACATTACCACCATCTCAAAGTCAAAAATACATAAAAGAAAGAAAACTTAAAATGCTGCAAACTTCTCTTAGTCTTGGCTCAAAAACTAGCTCTGGTGTTTTTCAATGGCTTCTATTAATATGAAGTTTATGCAGCTTTTTCTTCTTCTAGCAAGTTCTCATTTCTTAATGGTTTTATCTTAAGAGGTAACCGTTAGAGAGCCTCCACCACCCTCATCCTCTGGGAAAAGAGATCGCTGCAACCTGAACTTCCAGCCTCATATTGTTACCAAACACCAGGTGTTGTGAAATGAGCTGAGTACTCTTACACATCTTTTGAAAAGTGGGCAAATAGAAATGAAGGAGCTGAGTGAATTCAGAGAAACAGCCCGGCTAAAGTGAACCCCTGCCCCCATCTTGATTCAGTCCTGCTGATAGGTGGGGCAGGAGCAGAGGGGGAACCTGGGCCAGGCAGGACCCCTGCCTACATCCCCAGCAGCACCAGACTGCAGCTCCAGTGGGTTGCTGGGTAAGACCCCATCGCTGCATGAGGCTGTCACTGCTGCGGGGGAGGGACTGAAAGCCCTTCAGTCTCCATTCAGAGAAAGCATAGCACACAGGTTAGCCTTAACCTTCCCAGCTTCGTATTTCCAGCAATTTAGCCGTTCATACCTTGGCAGCAAAGGCTTCGCCAGGAGTTATCTGGGTTGGGTGTGATGCTTGAACTGGCTTGCTTGCCCGTGACCCATATAAACTGCAGTCTCAGCATTCCTGCAGCGCGTGAAGCTAGGAATCACTGTATCTGCTTCTAATGAATGTAGGCTCTGTCCACACTTGGCAGGTTTCTTCAGCTCTGCTGGTTAGACTAATAAAAGATATTATCTCTCTCTGTGAGTTTTACCTTGCTTATATCCTGAGATTATCACAGCTCCGCCACTTGGAGGTCAGACAGAGTAACTCTGAGATTAGGTAAAGCTATGGCGGTATCAGAAGAAATAACTTGAGAATTATGCTCTTAAACCAATATAAAGTTTTAAGGCCAGGGAGTGGGTAGCTGCCATGGCTTTGCAGTCCCTAAGAGTGCTCTGTTTTCATTTAGTGACACGATGCGCTGCCAGAGGTTTCCTACCAGTGAACTCCTCTGGCATCACGCTACACGGTGTTAGTTCCTGTGGTGTGTGCTGTGCCTGGTCGTGGGCAGGGGCAGTTGTTTCTTTTATAAAAACCTATTTTTGCTAGACTTTGAAGCAAGCCGGTCTTAGAGTAATACCAGCATGATCTCTTGAAAGCACTTCTGTAGACTGCGTGGGATTTTGAAAGCTATTGTGTGCATTTCTTGCATGGATTTTACCTCTCTCCACTTCTTACTTGCTAAATCATAACAAATTGAGGATTGTGTTTCATACTCTTTACTGACTTGGTAATATTTTCAAAAGCTATTCATTTTTAATATAAACAAATGAAACAACCTGCCTTGCTTTTTCATATCTACAGCCCCCCTCTTCCCCATGTTTGCAAAACACTGCAGCAGCCTAACAAAATATGGTGTGTGGTGTTTCCTTCTGTGACCCAAAATACTCACTCGTGTGCTTTAGCCCAGCCATGATAGTTTGCTGCTTTTGGCTGTGAGTGCTAGATGTTTTATGGTAGTTAACTATTGTACTCCATATATGCACTTTATCCTATCCACATTCACTGCCAAGGCAGTTTCCTCTTGCGAAACTTCCTTCATCATTTTCCTAGATCTTTTCCATATATTTTTTGTTTGTTTCCTCTTATCCAGCACCATTTTCCATTGTTCTAAAAAGCAAAAGCAGCCCTTTGCTTGTAAACTTTTCTTTCTTTTTCTCTTCTGGTGCACGTCTGCTGGATTTAACATTTGTAAGTCCTCATTTCCTATGTTTTATTTGTCTTATTTCATTTCTGAAATACCCATGGATCACGTCTCTTCCAGATGACACGCTATTTGTGTTATTTTTACATTGCAGTCTTGTTCAATACATTTCCCACTTCTGTCTTTGTCCGCTTGATGTTTAGCAAGAAACAGTGGTTTGCAAGAGTCACAGTAAAGATTCAGCTAAATGCTAGGTATTATCTGACTAAGAAAGGGTTGGATTTCCAGGCATCTCCTTTCATTAGGCAGTATGTCTCAATATTCTGGTAAAAATCCTTATAGTACAATGTGTCATATAAATGGCATCCTACTTTTCCATTCCATGCCAATATTTGTTGTCCATTAAAAAAACCCCACCAAAACTCCAAAAACCCCAAAGGAAATCAAACCCAGCCCTGTTACAGTGAGTTGCAGAGGTCTAAACCACGTTCAGCGTTCAGAGCCCTCCGCACGGGGAAGGGTGCGGGAGGACTGTCTGTACTGGACTGGGAGTTGCCTACAGTGGAGTGTCACACTTTCTTGGGGTAGTCAGACATCAGGTTTTGTTGGTGTCTCTCCAATCCTCTCCATTTCTTTAAATTTATTGATATGGTTCTTTGAGTTACCAAAACAAAACCTATGCCTCAAACTTTTTGTATGTGTTACAAAGCTGCTGTAGTACATAAAGCCTATCAAGCACGTGTACTAAGTAAGGGTACAGGGGAGAAGAGGGAGGGAGGTGTCATCACAAATACATTTCAAATTTGTCCATAAAATATTTTGAGAGATTTGTAATAAGCATGCAGAGTGAAAAGTCACACCAACTCATCAGAAAAACTTTGAAATATTTTGTGAACCAGTGGTGAGCTTGAGTTTGTAAGTGGTGGGAAAGTTAATCCTGTACCAGCTTGCAACTGATGGCAGAGCAATGGTGTTACAAAGTGTGTAGATGTAAGTCAGCAGGAATGATATGGACATTGCGCTTGCCTGAACTGTTTTACTAATGAATTCTGAGCAGAAAACAGATCGTTTTGTAACACACAAGTCCTCTGCAACTTTAGTTAAGCAGTAAAACCAGAGATCAATGAAAGGAATAACTGAGTCCTAGCTACCCTGGCATCCTGTGTCATTTGCACTGGTGCTAAATCAGAACAAAACTGTCACAGTTTGGATTATTCTGTCCACTTCTCAGAGCTGCAGCAGGTAACACAGGGTGTGACAAACCAGCGGTTTCTACACCAGACATTTATATTCATTACACTTTGCCTTGTGAATTGTGCTTAATCTTGGAAATGGGATCCCTGATTATGGATCCCTGTTTCCAAAGAGGTGAGGTGCCCTAGAAAATAAAATTAGAGTTCCCTGTTCATCAGCTTTGTCCCATTCAGTTACAGAGACCGAGAGAAGGCAAAGTGAAGCGGCTTTCTTTTGGCTTGTGCTGCATAGACCCACCAGACACGCCTGGAGATCAAAGCTCCCCACCCTCGCTGGCCATTACTGGTGGAAGGGACAGAAGAGAGGGACACCATGCAAGCACCATCACACTGACCTCGGCAAGACCTGGGGTCACTGGAGAAATTTGCAGAACAAGGCTGAAAGTCAGGACACTCTCCCCCCATACTGTGGGGCTTATGTGCGGTGGGGGTGATAGTGGCTGTACATGCAGGCTGACACAATAAGTTTTCTTGCCAGGTATCTAAAGATTTTGCAAAACTTGAAGGCTTCTGGGTTTCATTCCAAAGTACCTTTCCCATATCTCAGGGCATGATTTACATTTATTGACAGGTCTTCTTGGGAGAGCTGAGTAGAAACTGGAAGTACCTTGAGAAGACAAGAGCAGCTTCTCCTCGCCAGAGCCCAGGTCAGGGCCAAGGTAGCAGGAGGAGACGCAAGCGGCCACAGCCCGAGTGGCCCTGCCCGCTCCCGAGTGACCAGGCAGCCGGCCTCCGCTCTGTCCCGGCCACTCCTTCCTCCTCCATCATCCCATACTTCCAGGGAAAAATAATTTCATACAAATTTTAGAGCAACCTCCAGTTAATCAAAACACAGCAGGCTGCCAGCGCAGCCTCAGCAGCACGGTGCTATCACACACCATGACACTTTCAATTCTGCTGCTTTGTTCTCTTGACAGAGATATTAACAAAAAGAGGAAATGGGCTATTACCGTGACAAAGGCTTTGACAGCGGAGGGAAAATGGCATGTTAACTTGTCATCAGGCAGGCTGGAGCTGGCTGGTAATAACTACGCTCCCCGCTCTGTGCAACTCACGGCAATCGAAACCTTCCCCGCCGCTGTGTGGGTTTGCCCTGCTGTGGAACAGGGCACGGTTTTCCATGGAGCGATACCCACCTGAGCGCTTAGGCGTAGCAGCCGAGAGTCCCACAGGCTGCTAAAATATCATCTTCAGTCTGTTTTGTTTCAGACCTCAAACCCTCCAAGTTATATCCACTGATGTATGTGTGTCAAGCAAGTGAAAAGTTACACTCAATTTAATGGACAGAGGGGTGCTTTTATTTTAAGGGGCAGTCAACTTGCACTGTACGTGTAGAAACACGGTCATCTGCTTTTATTGCGAGCAGATGTTGGAGTGTGTATGACTTGGAAAAACCCATGAGACTCAGAATTAGCTACATTAATGGAGGTCATTTGCTAAACTGGGTATATTTTAGTTATTTCAAGATCTAATTCAGATTGCTACAAATAAAGATCGGTTTCTCTGGGGCTTTAAGAAAGCCCTGGAAGGATGGCCATTCCTCCATTCATTTCTCCCTCTTTGAGTCCTCCTAACGATCAGTGACTGAGAGGCCGCTGTGTTTGCTCTCTGCCGTTTCCACTCCGTGGCTGTGTGCTGTAGCAGTAGCACGCTGCAGTTAGCTCTGATGTAGTGCACTGGGGCAGCACCTCTCTACCTATGATCTGTGTGTCAAACTGCTATTGTTAAACTAGCCAAAAGGTGAGCAATTGGAGGTTTGGACAGTATCCTGGCCAGCTTTCAGTTATGGCTTTAATTACTTTTGCTGTTCTCTGGAGTCCGATAGCCAAAATAATTTTCCAGATCTCTTCTCTCCCAGTCTATTTAGGTCCTGAATCCCTTAAGCCAGGAACTGCCTTTCGACCCATGGGCTTAACCGGGCTCGCTGTCGTCTTCATCAGTATGAAGTGTAGCACAGAGACCACCTTTGTATGAAGGTGTAGCATTTTCTGTTACATCAGGTGGTATAAATGAGGTAGACAAGCCTCGGGATGTTTATCAGCTCTGACAAAGCAACAGGAAAAAAAAATGTTCATAAGCTCATGTTCATTGGAGAGTGTGTGCCTACGCAATCACTTTAAGTGTTTTTTTTCTGGAAAACAGAGTATATGTAAGCAAATGTTAAGTCCCATTTTTGTTCTTTTCCCTTAGTAATGAAAGTCGGTTTGATCAAGTCAACCCAAGCCCAGGCTGCTGGCCAGGCCCTTTTCCCCCTCCTTGTATTCCTGCTTCCTCCACTGTGCAGACACTGATGCACAGATGCCCATCTTGAGACGTGGTTCAAGCAGCTGAGCTGTCTCGAAACAAATCACTGGCCCCCAGCTGCTTGTTCCTGACCCCAGAGTAGCCCCACGCTAACGCTAGCAGAAGTATTTCTGTGGCCATCCAGTGGACCAAGTTGGAAAACTGATCCAGCTGATAAATAACCTGGAAAACGTAATGTGTTTTTCTCCCAGATGAATGAGTTTCCTAATCTGAGGTGCCGAGCTGCTGTGAAAATACATTAACTGGCAGAACACAGTGCAGAGGGAAGAACAAGATCATCAGAGAAAAGGACAAAGTGAACCTGAAGACATGTGGGTTGAGCTGCGTCCTTGGAGCCAGAAGCAGATCTAGGCTAGGGGAGAAAGCAGGGCATTGCGACAGCTCTGGCTCATCTGGGATGAGAGGGGACTCTCCCACAGCAGCTCCGTGAGCAGACGCGGATCTCATTGGGAAACCCAATAATAGTTACATGCTCAGACGCGAGGTCTTCCGAGCAGCTGTGATCTCAATTAGGATCTCTAAATAGCACTGCCTTGTCTCCATGTCACCGCCTGGGACTCCCAGCTGTGGGCTTGGGGAATAGAAGTGTTAGAACCCCTGCGAGGGAGGAGGCTGTGCTGTGGCTCCCAGCTGTGCCCGGCCAGTGGCTTTTCTGCTGTCCACGGCATGTGAGGAGGAGCTGCTGTTTCTTGCTTAGGGCACACAGCTGTTGGTTTCAGTGTGTTTTCTTAGGCTGCAAAACAGATAGGAGAGAGAGGGAACACGATCAGAGAAAGGTTTTGAAAACATAAGGAAGGAATAGGAACAGCCTTTGCTACATGTGGGAGCAAAGGCTTCAATCTAGAGAGGAGTATGTCTCTGTCATTAAGGTCTGATGTGGTGCCACCACCTCCCTTCTGCCCCCAGAGCTCTGTGGCAGCACAGGGTGACTGGTGGTGGGTGGCTGCTGGCCACAGGGGTCTCCTTGCACCCTCAGTGCCCCAAGGACCTCCCAAAGTTTCCATTAACCCTTGCGAGGAACTTGGGCTTGCAGCATTTTTGAAAAAGGAACCAAGTGGGTGAAAACTAGGTCTCGCCTTCTTTTGGCAGCTGTGCTGTGGCTGCCAGTGTTGTCCTCTTAATATCACCCTACTCCACCCCGGCACAACTGCGGTTGAGGCAACAACGTCTGACCTAACAAACAGAAAGCTCCAGCTCCATGTTTTGTTAAAAAAAAAAAAAAAAACCAAAACGAATGGAGCCAAGGCTTGGCTTTTAAAGTTTTTTCTGAATGTCACTCCCAAGAAAAAGAGAAAGTTTAACTCAGGGGCAGATAATGTTAATGATTGCACAGTTACATGAATAACAAAGTGGGAGCCTATAAGATGTATTATAACATGGATGTTTATCTAGAAAATATGTCAAGATCTTACAGGAAATCTGTCTATGGCAGAGTATTTTCCTGGTAAAATTCAAGAGATAACTAATAGCGTTTTCTTTTTATCTAGTGTTTACCTATACCACAAAAACGAAACATAGCACAGACAATATTGACTGTTCAGAAATATAGCTACAGCCATCAATATAGGAAGAAAGACTGGTAGGGAACTTCTTTCTTGAATATGAGCTTTGAGTGGCTGCAAAATATTTAACGGTGTTGAGGCTCACGGTCACAGTGAAGCTTCAGCGTGAATGTCTTCTGGAGATGAATGAAGCTGCTTATGATTCAGAAATATTATTTCAGCATGTGATAGGTGCTGTTTTCAGACACCACATCAATTACACCTTTTCTCAGGATAAAGATTTTCCTTACAAGCAAGCGTAAAGACTACACGAAACATCAACCCAAAAAAAGTCCTTATATTCTGAAAAAGAAATGACAGTGTCAAATGAAGAAAAAAGTTTACTGAGGAGTTTTATTTTACTCTGGATGGAAGTTTTGGTTAGCTATAATAAATGCTCTGCTAGCAAGCATATTCTCTCTGCTTTCCTGCTGACGATGTATCCCCTATTTTATTTCTCTGACCTTCAACCTAAAACTTTGTCTGTATGGTTTTGCCTTGTTCTGTAGCTGCTTCAGGTTGTTGCAGAAAGCGTGTGTCTGCCTATTTCTTGTTAGTGATCCTGTGCCGCCTTGAGCAGGGAACACAATCAAGGGAACATAATTGTATGCGAATGCAATCAAGCTTTCACTATTTAGTTTTTGCATTTCTTTATTGTCCATTTCTATATAAAAAACAATTTACACATTAGTCTTACAAAACCTAAACTTACCTGAAGCTGTTGAAAGAAGTTGCCCTGACAGCAGTAAGGCTGTCCTGCCCTGCTGACTCAGGGTTACTCACCAGTGCAGGAGGGGGTGAGGCTCTCAGAAGAAAAGGAGATGTGCTTCTTGCGACCTCCACCCCAGCAGCCACCGCTGGAGGGCTTCTAGATGCTCATTCCAGGTGTGTGGAGGAAAGTTAGACTCATAACAGCTATGAAACGTTGTAAACGTGGTATGACTACAGCCATGTCGCAATGGGAAAGTATCTCTCCTCAGGGTAGTTTGCCAAGGAGGAAAGCAGAATTGGCCGGAGCTGGCATCCGTACGTACTTTGAGGTATGCCATGAAAACCTGCACTGAGCAGCTAACCTGTCTGCATATTGGACAATAAGCAATTAAGGTGCATTTCATTTTGATTTGTCTTTTTCTGGATATTGTGTTTGGGTTTTTTTACAGATCTACAAGGGCTTGTATGCTGATGGCTGGTGAAACTATATTTACATGATTACTGAAATTACTTATTCAACAGGAAAGCAACCTAACCAATTCATCATTGTTTAAATTTTAATTCAGTGAAAATGTAAGATCTGGAAAACACTGTTCACATCTATAATTAATAGATTGTTATGCACTGTAGTTTACAATTTGATATACTTTCCTCAAATTCTGTGAAGAAATGTTTCATGTTATCTCTTTCTGAATTCACAACAGATGAAAATGGCCTGGCTGGTTTTGTACAAGGAGGTTCATTTGCAGGGAGATGCAGATCCAGTTTGCTGTTTGCTGTCTAATACAATTTAGGCAGAGCAGCACAGCATTCCCTTTTTCTCCTGACAGTGATTCTCCCTCCAAAATGAGGTTCTGGCAGTCTGCTTTCATACAAAGTAGACTCAAATGTAATTATGCTGCTATGACAACTTAGTCTTACAGCACTCACAGTCCCTTTTCTTCTCATCTTTGTAGTGCTGCTGTGGGTAGAAACTGATTCTGTTTTTTCTTCTTCCAGTATAAACAGGAATGCGTGTCAATGGAGTCTAAGTTGTACTGGTGTAAGGTCGGGGTCAGCCCCTGTATATTGCCCACTTGTCTCTTAAAATAGGGGGAGTGAAAAGAAGGAAAAAATGTAAGGTGCTCAGTGCCCCAGCCCCCACAGTGCGTGTTAACCACCCCTATCCACACATCTGCATGGGGAAGGAAACCTTCTCTGAATCTCCACGCTCACGTGAGAAGAGAGTAGCCACGGCCACGTCTCTCCCCCTCCTCACCTTCCCTCAGGAATAAGCCACATCATTTCTTCAGAGCCCCTCCATGCGGTGGTCAGGCCTTGCAAAGGGGTCCTGTGCATGCTGTCACCCAGGCTGCTCCTGGGCTTGGGTGGCTTACGGCATGACAGCCAGTTACTGCCATGCGGGGAGGCCTGCGCTGAAGGAAAGCAAAACCCAAACAAACTTTTCTGGCCACTGCAGGGTGCCTCTGAAGGAAGGCAGACCAAGGGGCTGGGCTACGTATGGGAAGAGCCGGTGGGGGGAAGCCGGGGGACTGCGCTGGTCACCCAAGTTGCTGGAGGGATTAGCTGCTCTGGTGGGAGAACATCACGGGAAATGTCCGATAGCTGAGGATTGCTTTATAGGGAAGGGGCACCCTCTTTCTGTTCCCCACTGCCTGTGTCTAGTCCTTGCATGGGGTCTGAGCCTGCTATCTCCTGCTGTGAAAGCAGAACCTGTGTTCTTCTTGTCCAGTCTTTGAGGCAGGAAGTAGAAAGTGTCTTTCGAGGGTCACTTCAAATTCAGAGCCTGGTGCAGACATGCTAATGCAGAATGTTTAGAGCCAGCCCTGAGGGAACATGTGGTTTCGTCATCAAGACATCTCTGTTAATTGCTACCAAAGCCAGAGGTTTTCCTTGGGTTTACCTTTGATGAGTTATGTTCAGCAAAAAATTGTAAGTGTTGCCAACATAACTTAATTCTCAGTGACACCCAGGGAGCTGTGGAGCGGTGCCAGAGGGGTGATAGAGAGCATTTTAGTTTCATGTGGCTTCCTGAAGCTCCCCAGAGCACACTGAAAAGAGCCCAGTCATTTTTTTCCTTTTATTTAAGGCAAAAAAATATTCCCTTTCCAGCTGTGAAAGCAACTGCATAGGCCAGAACAGAAGGTGTTTGCGGTAGAAAGACACACAGGCTTAGCCAGACTATTTTGATCTTTTTTTTCCTCCCTGAATTCTCCAGGGAGAAGAGGGGCCAGCATCAGATGGCAGGAGAGAGACCCAGGTCTTCTACTTGATTTCTTCCTTCTGACCCATGCCTTAGAAGATGTAGGTACTTCTATTCGCCTGACGTCCCTTCTGTCACTTAGGCTGATACCTGAGGTCTCAAAAGACTGTTTGTCGTCTCCCTGGCTGAGACAGCTACCAGACCCAACGAGGGGCAGGAGGGAGTCTGTGGGTCACCGCCTCTGAAACAGGCTCTTGTCTGGAAAGTGATGACCCACTCCGTATCTGTTCCAGAGCCCCCGATGCCCCGTGACCCTCACGCCCCCACACTATGCTCCCTCTGCCTCCTTGATGCCGGGTGGTCACCTTGCAGTCAAGACGAAATTCTCCGGATCCTACTCCTTCGCCACCGCACCCACCCAACAGCTGCCATTTTCAGAGCTGGGGGTAAGCAGGGTGAGCACACCGGGTCTTGCAGAGTCAGAGAAAGCCACCTCTACAGCCACCTGGGATGCTGCAGGACAGCCTTAAAAAAACAGCTAAGGTGTAGCAAGTGTTACTGGTGAAGAAGTAGTGGGCCTGTGTAAACTGTGTGGATTGCCACCTTGTCTTTGCAGGGCTGTTTCTAGGTTTAACCCTCTGAAGCCCTGGAGCAATGGTGGGACCTAGTTCCCCAGATGAGGGAACTGTGACAGCCACAGGGGGTCTGGACCTCTTCTGACATGCTCCCCTATCCCGAGTGTTTGATTCTGGGCGATCCCGGTTGCTGCAGCACCTGTGCCTCCTTCCCTGGCTTGGCAGCGGGGTCTGTCAGCATGGGCGTCACCTACATCCAAGGATGGCCTGGAGCCCTGTATGTCTGGTAACAACAGGCACAGAAAAGATGCTTTCAAAACGGCATCTGGCAGCCCTTTCTCTTCCCCTCTGCCCCTGCTTCAGAAACAGAGAACAGACACCACTGCAGGTGTTTTTCCTGCGTCACTTTGATGGCTTTGAAGCAGCATCTGAGAGAGATACCTTTTCTGTGTAGAAACATCTCCTTTTCCGCTTGCTCCTTGACATTTCTACGGGTGAACTGAGAAGGTTCTGGCCTCTATTTTAATCAAGTAATGTAGATCTCATGTACAGGCTGGTCGTCCTGGAGCTCACAAAAGCACATGAGAGATTTCTTTTCTAAAATAGAGACCCAAATCCAGCAGTGACTTCACAAACACTGTTTCCGTCTCAAGCCCCACATGTGCTTGTGCACGTGTTTCTAGCCAGCCGTGATGCTCTCTGCTAAGCACCTCCTGGCCAAGACCTCACATTTTCTCTGGTGGGTGGCTCCTTTGCTGTCTTGCTGTCGAGACTTCTTGTGTCTTGCAGACCAAGAGTTTGTCTGAGTCTCTCACAAAAGCTGAGGCAGATCCCTGACAAAGTAGTGTTCGTTGTGGGACTTGTCTGCAGCTGAGTGAGTTGAAACTGGAAGGGGAAGTTTCTGTGTTTCCATTGACCTACTGGTAAGACAATTGCCAGCTTACAGCCTTTCTGCCATAGAGGTTCCTGAGGAACCTTTCCTGGGGGAAAGTCTTAATGCATCTCCATATGCATGGTAGCTGTTCTCCTCTAGGCAATCAAAATGTTCCCAAGCTGACTTTATATCATGTCCATATTCTGCCCAACCTATCTCCCTGTCTTGTACATACTGCTGCCTACAGCCCCCCTGTTCCCAAAGGATGTCCTGCTGAGCACCAGTCTGCTTTATCTCTCTTCCAGTTTGTCTTCAGCTCTGAGGGTGCTTGTCCTGGCCCAACTCGGGATCCGTGTGCACCTCCGCTCTCAGTAGCAAGTCCCTGTCTACCGTACTGCACATCAGCCCCAGGCACCGGCTGCTTGAGCCTGTTCACCTGTCTGGCTTTTTCCTCAGAAGTAAAACCCCTGCTCCTGCTTCTGTCTGAGACGAAAATACCTGAGCATGTTCTGTTCTAAAAGTAAGCCATGTTCACAAGAAAAAAAAAGTCATATGAAAGCTTTATGTTCTCACGGTCTTGATACTTCCACAGTAAGCTGTCTTGTGCCATCAGTCACATCCCTGCCAAGAGTGCAAAACAATGCCCAGCGCCGTCGCTTGTATTTACTTTGTGAAGATGCTAATGACTGTGGGACCAAAGTGAACCGGGTCTTCCCTGAGGACATAATAACATTTTGTTCTGAGAGACAGGTCATGACAGATGGGATGTATGTGCACTTACTTTCTTGTGTGTGCTTCTCATTTCTTCTTTCCTGTTTTCTTACAGAAGCAAAGTTAGGAGTCACTCATACGAATTGATTGTTGTCGGCAAGACAAACATTCTCTGTTTTGAGGGTTTCATAAGAGAAGAAATGGGAATCACAGTCTTCCCTCCTTCTCTGTACCTCACATCACAGTCTCTCAAGAAGTGGTGGCTTTCTTCCAGGTGATGCTCATACTTAATATTAACAATAGCAATTTGTGATCGATAAATTAGAAGCTGAGTGATTCAGAATCATAAAAAGAGCTTGGAGCTCATTGAGATTCTTATTTCGTTTCTTTTGTTGGCTTATATAGTAGTTGGACAAACAATGTTTCCTGGTTCTGATTCCGTATTAGATTCTATGGCTCTGTATTTCACAGCTACCATAAAAGCAGGTGCAGCAGTGATGGGAGCCATATAAGTACCTAGACAGATGATAAAAATATTGTTGCTAAGTCCTTCAGGGTGTGCTTTGTGAGAGAAGACACTTAATCTAAAGAATAAGGGATTGTTAACTTTTACTATATGGCATATGCAATACTAGAATTTATTAGTCTAGTGTTCAATACAGTTACTGATGTGCTGTTTAAGTTTTTTTGTAAAAAATCTGTGAGATAAAAGAATTTCCTGTACTTCCTGCCTCAGTTTTCCTGCTTGCAATATGTGAATGCTGGTGATGCTAAGTGAAAGTGGTTATATAGCGTATATATAGCACACAGGTGGAACACGATTCACATGTGTCCTTGAAAAGGTTTGGGTTTTTCCCGGATCGGTAAAGGATTGACTTATAGTTTATGTACCATAACGTAACTGCAGACAGTGGACACAGCTTACAACTCTCCGCAGTTGCTGCATTTGAGAGCGTGCAGGAGAGCTGGTCAGGGTTATACGCACCGTGGCACTCTTCACGCTGTCTGTAACAAATAGTTAATAAAACACTCTTGTGTTGATGCCCAAAGCTGTCGCCAACAAAATAACCTGCATGAAGGATTAACACAATCCCTTTCTGTGTTTACACAGGCCCCGACGTGGGCTAGACCTCCTGCGTTGCCACGCGTGGTCGCTGGTGTGGGGACCTCGCTGCTGCCTGTACAGTGCAGCGACGAGGGGCGACAAACAGAAAGGAGACATAAAGGCAAGAAGGTGGTGTTACCACTGAGACCATTCAGCAATGCAGTCTCAGAGCGCTGTGCATTCATTACTTGCCATATATAATAGCAATTAGTAGAAAGTATTGCCAACCTTTTTTTTTACGCGTGTCATCCAACCCATTTTTTTATTTTTTCATTTACATTCAGTTTCTTTTTTAAACTGAGTATGAAATGACAGGTTTAGCCCGTAGCTGCTTTCAGCACGCTGGGAGGGGAGAGTGCCATTTCTTTACCTTTCCGCTGTTTGAGGGAAAAGCAGTCATTCTTTACATGAAATCTGCATCAGTGGCAGCTTTTAAAGACTTCCTTGCTTGATGCCTGAATTCAGTTTTTAAAAATTTTGAAGTGCCAGCTTTTTCTGCATAAAAGCTGCTTATCCCTCAGTTGCAAGAACTTCAAACAGTTTGCTGACAGCATCTAGACAGCCCCAACTGAAGTAGCTTGCGATGGTTATAACTTCTCTTGGCAAGTGGGGGAGATTAAGAGCAAAATCCTACGGTGATGAAGATCGTTACACTGAATTCCCTCTCTGCTGTTGATCTTTACACATCTTCAGGCATGATCACTGCTTTCCACATTTCCCCGCCTTGCAGTGAGTGTACATCACCGCTGTGCAGATCCATCTGCAGGAGTAGCCTGTCCCTCTCTGCTCTCTTGATGTTGGATCTCGGCTCAGCCAAGAGGCAGCCTGCGCTCCGCAGCGGTGCTTACACATGCCTGGTGGTTGTCTCACACTGCTTCATGCTAGTTTGCAAAGCCAAGTGGCTACTTCACACATTTCTGCGTCTGACATTAATTCATCCCTCCTCAATGCCTCCAGAGTAGGAGAGGAGCACAGTGCATTTATGCTTTGTTAAATCGGCACGACAGGCTGTGAGATGCATTTTAATTATTTTCATCTGGGTATGTGCAGCATAGAGGGACAGTGTATTGATTTTTCCATTTATTTTCTCACCTCTGAATGAATAAATGTTTTTTGCTGAGCAGCTGTAGGCTGATAACCTCAGGCTCACTGATATTTGTCTTTTCAGTTGACTCTTCCTTCCAGCTTTCACTTACCTATTGCGTACCTTGGGGATCTACCGTTACTCTACATGGTACTTGGAGGTGTAAAATTAAGATACATGTTGCTATCACCCCCCTGTTTGCTGGGATGTGAAAGCGGAAAGCCGCTGCAGGAACAGGGGCCCGGAGCAGTTAGGAAGCTGACTCCTGTGACTGCAGCGTCTCCAGAACGGCTGAGTACCTTTGGCAATACGAATCCTAGTGTCTCTGTAAATGGTCAGCTGCAGTAATGGTACCAGTGTCTACGGCATCTCTGTCTCTGTCCATCCATGCCCAGTTTCTACCGGAATAAGCAGAGGCTACATAGGTCTGTGGATCTGGGCAACGAATTTATTACCGAGGGGTTTTGGAGGCAGCTTCTGGATGCAGAGCTCCACTTATTAGAAGAGAACAGGGCCTGAACTGACATAACACGACTTCAAGTGGTAGGTGCTGTGATCCTGCTGTGTCTTACCATCCTTTCAGCGGCTCAACTCTGCGTGTATGCCCAGGCAGTGGGTATCAAACAAGCATTGCAGGCTCATGGCAAGCTGTTCGCCTCCTTTCTAACATGGTGCAAGCGCTGCATGTCTCAGGAAATGGAAACTCCTTTCTAAGAACTGCTTCAGTCTCAAAACACCGTTTGTATGGATCCTCATTTTAGGAACAGTATTTTCACCTGGCTCATGGGGAAGGCTGCTTTAGGAATCGAGATAGGCAGCTTCACAAACCTCATGAAAATGTTACTTAGCAGGCAGACCAAGGCTACCACTGAGCACAGAATATATTTTTGAACGGAGCGAAAACATATCTTCTGGTTTTTGTGCTAAAGCTGATAGGCTAGACTGAGGATAGCTGATGGTCCCTGCCTGGCTCCAAGGCCCCCTGCAAGCTCCAGCAGCCTTGCTGCAAGCTGTTGCTTTAAACCTGGAGGAAAGGAGCACCTGCAGCCTTTTGAGGCTCATTTTATAAACAGATGCTGTTTGCTAGGGCTCTCTGTCTTCCAAGTTGCAAGTACTCCTTTCCTTTTTTCTCCTCTTGAGGTTACTCTGGACTCCTTTCTTCTTCCCTTTTTGTGTCCTCTGTGATTTAAAAGAATTGGTCATAAGAAAATTTGGGTGGAGGACTCCAGCAGCTTTCTCCCCAGCTCCCCTCTGCGTGGCAGTGTGCTGGGAAACCTTTGTGAAGCTCCTTAGCCCTGTCAGAAGGTAAAGATTTGTGAAGCACCAAGTCCCACTATGCTTCGCTGCTTTATCTTCCTCTACCCTACACACGCCATGGGGTTGTTGGGATGAAGGTGGGCCCATGAGCAAAACCTCTTTCCCTTTCCCCTGTCTTTGCCGGCAGCCCCACATGCAGACATCCACAGGCACAGCTCTGCCAGTGCCACCACAGGGGAAATCTCTGCGCCGGCAGAAGATGGTTCAGCAGTGGCTTTCCTTGCCAAGCCCCCAAGCGTGCCAGTCACTGGAGGAAGCTACGTTTTGATTTGCTTTTCCTCTCTTTCTGCCAACTCAACATATGAGATGGTGGTACTTTTTGTGATATTTTAGTAGTTAACAAACATTATGTGCATGCTGTGAGAAAAATCCTACACTGAAATGAGATCGTGTGTAGTGTATGTCTTCCTTTACAGCAGCCTTTAAATGATTGTTCTTTTTTCAGGAAGCCTGTGGAACTGGAGCATAACAGGGGAAGACAGGACAAGCTGAGAAGAAACAACAGAGAGGAAAATCTTCGAGTTTGTGGCTATCAGAGGAAAAGGCAAAAAGGTAGGATTGCATCTCTGTGGTTGTTAATCTTTCACCCACTCGCACTGGCTGCAAGGTAGCTGTTGGCTCAGTTTGCGACACTGCCCGTGTACTGTCATTGGACCCTCACTTTCTAAAGGTAGAAGGGGATGTTAGAAAGCTCCAGAACATCAGGGAGATGGGAGCCAGATTAAGGCAGGCTTTAGCAGGATTGGACTCCAAATGGCTTGGCTCCAGGGGAGTGAGAGGGGTTGTACTGCTCTGCAAGTGAGCTGGCCCTCACCACCCCTTTTTCCCACCCCGAAGTGTCACTGCCTCTTTGAGACCAGCCCAATGTCATCACCACCTCACATACAAATACATGAAAGAGAGTGAAACCTGGATCTATTTGCTGAAGCAGCTACCTGCTTAGTGTCTAAAACCATGGTTTCATTTCCATAGTATTATATGGCAGCACCATAACCTTTAGCAGCCCATGAATCAAAAGCTGTCAGCTTTTTCCCCTTCTGCCATGAGCCTTGTGATTCTTGTCGTGCACTTTAGTTTCTTGTGGTTAGCCAAAGCTTGCTTGCAAATTTTTCCGGTTTAGAAATGTCCATCATTTCCTGTGCACTTTAAGAGCAGAGGAATGCCAGCCAAGGCAGGCAGCCTTTCCCCGCAGCTCCTGGCTCGTACGCACCGAGGGTACTCTCGGTAAACAGGGTCACTGCCTCTCCCTCTCTTGAAGCGGACTGCAGCGAGACTCCTCTTTATGCCTGGCGGGAGTAGGGGATTGGGAGGCTAGATGGGGAGACTGGCCCAAAAATGTCAAAAAACAAACCAAACCCAAACCCCAAATGACTGAACAGAACCACACAACTTTTTCTTTAGTTGTTGGGGGGAAAAAATATCACAACACTTATGTGGAAATTTTCCTATTATTGTTATTATTTCAGCTTGTAGTTGGCCATGGGAACACTTCCAAAGAAACCAGTACTCTGGGAAACCTTTTGTTTTCCAGAAAGGCCATTATTCAAAAGCAATTAACCAAAAAACATTAAAATTGTCTAACTTCAGAGGCAAAAGAATGGAGGAAGGAAATGTGAGAGTGTGTGTGCGCGCGCGCAGGAGGGAATACAGCAGTGTGGGGTAATGTCAGAGGCAGAAGGGGGAGACCAGGGGGCTCAGGTCAGTGCGTGGATGGGCTCAGTTGCCAAGGAGGGTCGGGATGGAGAGGCCACACACAGGGGGGATGCAGGAGCAGAGAGGACAGCTGGGGGCTGCTGTCACCATGGAGGGTAGGACAAGCCAAGGAGAGGTGTGGGGCCTGGAGCAGTGGGAGTCCCAGGAGCGAGGGTGTAGATGCCCAAGTGTCTCTCTGTTCTTCAGGCCAGGTATGAAATCTGTGTTATGTGTTTTGGCAGCTCTGAGTGCCTGTTGTGATGAGGCGCAGCTGTGGTTTCAAGACCAGGCTTGTGCTCTGGCAGCTCGGGGCAATGCTCCCGAATGGTCCCGCTTCTCACCGTCGATACTGGGCGAGGGCATCAGCAGCTACAGTGTTGGAGGTTTTGTTTTAGATAGGTACGGTGCAAGTTTTCTCCACCATTTCTCCAGTGGGTTTTGAACCAGCTGGTTGATTTCAGTCTCACTTGAGAGGCCAGAGGGTCACTAGATATTAAAGTATTGTCTAGTTGTGTGGAAATGGAGGTCGACCAGAGGGAGTTTCCAGCTGCCCTGAGGCAGATCTCTCTGCCTTTCTCAAAAGAGCACAACTATTTTAAAGTCTGAACTGCACTATATGCAGCCTGAAGTCAGGCGCTTTCATTTGCAAGGGGGGGTGCAACAGCTATAAATTCACAGATTATCTCTTCAGGCCTTCCAACCTTTCTATCCTTCTTTCCTCCCCCAATTTTCCCTCATCTCTTACCCTGCTTATGTCCACACGCATTGCTCTCAGCCAGCCAGAAATGTGGAAGAGATCTCAGCCCTCCTCGGGGGGAACCTAGGGGACTTGGGAGGCAGCCAGAGGTAATGTTGCAGGCAGGAGACCCGTGGAAAGGAGAAGTGGCAGTGAATGCCGTGAAGGCTGAGGTCACCGGGGATGGGAGAGGTGAACTGGAGTCACTGGGGTGGAAGGGAGGGACACAGAAGTTGATTAAATATCCCAAACAAGCCAGGATTCCCGAGATCAGTGACACTCAAAAGAACCTACCCATGTCCCAGAAGCATGCTTGAAACAGTATTCCACAAAGACCTTTGCTTAAATAAAAGTCTGAAATGCGAAATCTTGTTTTAAACTAGACAGTGGTCTTGCACTCTGAAAAAAACCCCAGAGAAATGGGGCAAGAAGCATTGTGTTAAAAGGGAAAAGGCGTGTGAATGGCAGGGCCCGGCAGAGCTGAAAGCAACTCTAAAAAGACTCGGTGGAGCACAGCATGCCGGTGGCATGGGAGGAGGTGTCTGTTAGTGTTCTTGTCCTGCCGCAGAAAGAAGCTTGGCAGGTTTTCGGGGCAGTGTTTCTGTGCTGGTGTTTTCCTGCAAGCATTCCCTTCCCTTCCTTCCATTTAATATATCGTCAGTAGCCGGTACCACAGGGTCCCCCCACTTCCATCCTTCTGTCTTGTTTCAAGATCAAATTTTAATTGAAACAAGATGTGGCAGACAAGATGAGTTTCTATAAAAAGGTTCT
>RSEF01000002.1:95147764-95199926 GCA_003993805.1 Himantopus leucocephalus
ATAAAGCTAAGAGTGGCTAAAATAAGAGCCCAATATACATTTTTCTTTTAGTATGCTTATGCAAGTTTAAATAAATGAAAAATAGACTTTTAAACATTATCCATACTCACTGAGCTTGACACAGTATTACTATAGATAGTCAGCACTCGGAGCCAACTGCCCTTTGAAGACCAGTATCAACAGTACTGTGTTTCTAGGGGTGATATTAAAAAGAGCCGCTCCTTGTGTGTTCCGTGAAGTTAAAGAAAACTTTAGCCCATACAGCAGTGCTAGCTGTTTACGTACACGCTGCAGAACTTTTCAAATATTTTGAAACCTGTGTTACCTCTGCGAGAAAGCCAAGTGGTTATATTACATCAAGGTTAAGAAACAGCGNTTTTTTTTTTTTTTTTTTGACTGGTGGATTTAGACGTAACGCTTACACTAATGGAAGCTGTGAGTTTAAATATCCTAGGCAGTCTCTAGCATGAGAAGTCACAGAGCTCGTATTACAAAATGAAATATAAAGTTGCCTCAAGCCACAGACAGCAAGCAGTTTGTTTTGATAAGGTTTTCGGGACAGGCTGACAATTTAGTTCATTGACATTGCTGTTGCTTGAATTTGGGCATTAATCTTGCTATCTGGTGGATACATCTTAAAATGTGTTTTAAAACTTGCTAGCCTGAGTACCAGGGTGTACAAAAGCAGGATAAGGAGTTGTGGTTTTACTGTTTATCTCAGTGGCCAGTCCAGCCCAAACCACGACGGATGGTCAAGGAGAAAAAGAGAGGTCCTCTGCCTAAAAGCACATGGTATGTCTCTTCTCCCTTGAGCATTAAACACACGTTCTTCGGTAGCAAAACACCGAGGACAGAAACCACATGAAAGAACAGCGTGCCTGGCACAGGCCCCCTGTTTGGCTTTCTTGCCAGTTTGGAGACTCCTCTCTGGGCACAACATCAAAGGGTCTCAATTGCTTCCATCTCATCATGGTTCTTTGTGGTGGCAAAAAATGGGCCCTGGAGGAAGACTTCTAGTTAGATGAGGCCTGAAGTTCTCAGGAACCGAGAAGATCCACAGGCTCCTGGACCATCTTGTGCCATTTACATACCTGGAGTGTTTTACTTAGCCAGTTACACCATGATATAAAGCAGACATGACCCATTCTTCGAACCAGTAAATATGTGAAATAATATGAGGTATGTGCCATATGAGAGTAAGCATCTCTCTGAACCTCCAAGTCGGCATTCACATTTGAAAGCAGTAACCTGAACCAAAGTCAGTCCTGTTCGCACCTTTTGCAATAAAAAACTGAAAGCATATGTGCACAAAGCAGGACACGGAGTAGATGTGCTGAGTAAAACACCATCTAGACAGATCTATCTGCAAGTGGAGAAAGTACACAGGTATTTTAAAGTCTGAACTGTACATGTACAGCCTTATATGAGGTACTTTCTTTTGCAAGAAGAGAGAAGATTGCTGAATTTTCTAAATTTGCCTCTCTCCCCGTATCGCCTTTCAATGCCTTTTTGATTTTTTCCAGATAGTCCTGGCCTTTGTAGGAATTTGGTCAGGGAATAGAAACCATATTGTTTAACATGGGTGACCAGTCACACAGCATATTTGAATCCTGAACAAAAATGCTTGGAGATATCGGTACTGTTGAGCAACCCATAGGCAAAAATTGCTTTTATTGAACCTCTTCACTACATGGTTATAAGAAAAGAGCGTAAAAAACAAGTTATCCATTTGTGGTCAGAAGAAATATCAAGTACAATAAATTGCTCCTACTGAATACTTCAGTTACTGTACTTGGCAGTGAATTTGTTTAACTCCAGAAGAGCATCGCAAACAAAATCTTTAGCAGAGATGCGAACCAGTTGTGCAATACTGGGCTTTCTGTTCCTCACGCCACAGTCCTGCTCCCAGTCCCAGATTCACTATGCCTAGCAAGAAATATATTCTATTGAGGCAGCAGAAAATTTAAGCAGCTCCGAACTGCAGAGGCCAGCATAGCAGCTGAGCTATTTGGGATGAAAGCACCATGAGACAACAGCAATTCCAGCAGGATTTGGCTCGAGGATCGTGTGGGAAGCCTTTCCACTGCCAGACCAGTGATGAAAAAAGAGAGAGGGAGTAAGGGGGACACGAGCTCCAAGTTGTGAATCACCACCCCTGTTGGCCAAGGAGGGTTTGAGCCTGCAGACAGAAACGGGAGGGAAGCGACCACTGAAGCTGAGCTCTGTGGACTTGCCTCCCTTGCTCCCTGCTAGGAAGAACTTTGCTTTCTTTTCCCCTTCTGAGATACACCGTCTCATACAGCATTTACTGTCATTAATTGGAGTATTTCCCTCCAGCATCCTAATCAAATGGTGCTGACACTGCAGAGTCGGTGTTAAGAATGACGTCGGACCTGCTGGCCAAGTCAGCCAGTGGATTGTTTGCTTCAGGCCTGGCCAGTAGAGATCTCCATCTAATTTTATTCAGGATAAAATGATTAACATCAATGAAGCACATGCAGACTGCCCAGAGAAAGAAGTAGCCCCTGTCTTTGAGAGAGAGCTTGACTCTTGGCTTTTCTTTTTTCCCTCAAATACATTTAAATATTGAATTTTTCTCCTACTGGAGGAAAATACCACCGAGTAAAACATGGCAGGGAACACATCAAAATGGGTGTTAACACCAAAAGTCAGCAGACGAGGAAAAAAAAACAGCTGAGGAAGAGGAGTTTAAAATGAAAATTGCATGCATCCTGAGATGTCCCTCATTCTAGCAAGTACATCTTTCAGTCAGCTACTTTGGAAGTGATTTCCTACTGCAAAGGACAGGTACCCATCCAGCTCTGCGCCAGACCCAAACATCCTGCAGCTGCAGTCGGCCGGGAGCGGGATTTTGGCCAACTCTGCAGTGGCAACACACGTCAGCCACAAAGTGGCTTCCAAGTCTGGGTCGTAATTTTCCTCAAATGCTGTACAGAAGTGAGATTTCTGCCTCCTCCTGTTGCTGGGGCTGGGCTGATTTATCAAGAAATGCCAGGGAGCCGCACAGGTACTCACAGAGTGAACTTTAATATAATTTAATTCCAGTGAGGGGCCTGCTCGTCACCCTCTTTCCTGGTCCCTAGGGAAACAAGCGGGGAAAGTAGGACCCTTTGCAGCAGGCTTGACCCCGTGGCGCAATAGATGGAGCCACCTGTGTCTGTGTCACTGTGCCCGCGTCCAAGCCAAACAGCTCACTTCCTGGAGTCCCGGGGCCAGAGGGGAATGTCGCGGTGCGTCACGGCTTGGAGCGGAAAGCGGATAGCGCTGTGGGGAGCACACGCTGTGACCGGCTCGGATGTAGGCATCACTCCTGTGAGCTAATGGCAGCAGATGGCTCATTCCTGTACTTGGCGGCAGGAGAGAGGCAGGGAAGCGGGAGGGAGGGGAGGGGGAGCAATTTTTCCCCGGAAACCTATCTGTCTGGCAGATATCAAGGCCAGCATCTGTGTGTCCTGGGAAGTTCAGATAGACGTGTTACACCGCTGATTCAGCCCCTGAGCTCCCCAGCTGCTTGGCTGGGGGTGGGTTTGGCAGACAGTCCTGCATGAGCCTATTGCAAAAGTTAAAAAGTTATTTTCTCAGCTCTTCCCCCTTCCCTACCCTGCCATGAGACACCAAACCTCTGGTTCCTTTCTCAGAAACTAATTAAAGCTTTGCTCCACCAAAGTTTGGCCACCACAAAAATGAGGTAGAAAAGTATAGTGGTCAATATAACAAAATGGATTTTCTCCGTAGAAATATGTTGCAGGTTGGATGACAGTCACGTTTCTTTCCTTTTTCTGTATTTCCCCCTCTTAGCGCGCACACATTTCCTCTGTGCCGGGTTCCCATCACTGCGGTTTTAGGCAGCCCCCCTCATGCAGCACCGTGCTGGGGCTGGGCTCGCACAGCCGGCAGCCGATGAGGTGTCTGGGACAGGAGCTGGCTTCTGTCTTCCCCTTGTGTGGAGAGGAAGGGAAGAGGAATGACATGCCTCTCTACTTGTCTACATCAGCATATAGGTGGTGATAGATAATAGTAAGGCACGCTGAAGAAGTGTGTTAAGGCTTTTCATCCAAGATCACCACTATGGCATGTGCAATATAGTGGCTTCAATGAGCTACGCTGGCCCTGGGTGGAAGGGAGAAGGTTTTGCTGTACTTCTGGCTCCCCTCTGTTCACCCAGCCTGGCTCCCTGCAGGATAACTTATTTTCAGGGTGTATGAACAGAGATGCCACCACCTTCCTCCAAAGCTCGGTAGCTGGCCGATTGCTTTTTTAGCATGAGTGGTCAGAAAAACATTCTTAAACCATGGTGTCTCCACAGGTTTGCAGTAAGAAAACAACGTTAATTTGCCCGGTCTAGAAGCAGAAAGATGAAAAAAAAGAGTAAAATACACTGTGTTCTTTGTTCCAAATACCTGGAATTAGTGTCCTTGTTGGAGACAAGTGCCATAAATGGCTTTAATGTATTTTTTTTCTCTTGTTCATGGAGCAATGCAGTATTGCTGCCACAGCACTGGTGCACTGTACAGCACAATCCACCTATTTTCACTTTTTAATGAGCAGTGACTCTAATTACTGTAGATACTGCATTGGGTGTGCACCCATGCTTTATTGCATTTTCCAAAGGGGAGTGTGTCATATCAGCTTCTGGAAAAGTTCAGGATAGCTGCCTGTGTCATGGAAAAATAAGACTTGATTAACAGAGGATGTAGGAAGCCAAAGTAAATACTCTAAACGTGTAAAGAAGTTAAGGTGGTGTAGATTAGTACGTATGAAGGGATGTGTAAATCTGAGGGCTTGACATGATTGATTTTACACCGAAAGGGAAGTCATCATGTTACTACATTTTTAGTTGCAAGTCCCTGCTGACGGCGTTGGAGCTATCCCAATGTCCCACTCACACTCAAAATCTCAAATATCATGAGGAGTGGGGCCTGTATTCAGATCTCTCCTGACTTGCAAATAGGGAAGGATGAGTAAGGAGAGAGGAAAAGTGAAACTTTAAAAAGCGTGCCCGTCAGCAAAAAGCGCTGGTGTGCACACACGGCGCCTCTTGGTCGAACCACATACCCCGTGTTTAAAAAACAATCCCCCCGCGTGAAAGGTAGAGGTGATGGTAGCTGGGTAACAGGACCATCTAAAAGGCAGGAGGAGGGCTTTGCAAGCCTTTCCGTCTCGCCTCAGAGCTGCTCTTACTCCTTTTTGTGTTGCTGACACACACAGCTGCAATGAAGATATTGCAGACAAAGAAGCAGGTGAAAAGCTGCAGTTACTTAAATCAGTCACTGAGATACATCCAGTTAACTTGGTTATGCAGAACACAGGAATTATCATATTCTTACCCTGCCATTTAAAGACAAATATTTTACAGCGCAAACCCCATCATTATGTGTACATATAAAAAAAAAAAAAAAGGTGTTTTGTTTTGGGTTTTTTTCTTACAGCAATCATAAGGCTTTTAGACTTGCTAAGAGGTGGGTCCAACTTGTGGTTAAATCCTGCAGACGATAGTCTTGCTGATCTCAGGATTTTCCAAAGATTAAAATGCAGATGTCTGGATTTCTCAAAACCCCACAAAACTTCAAAAACAGCCCCATTTCACTCTTCCCCAGATATCCGAGATGGCCATAAACTGCTTGAGCGTCCTGGCAAAATTTCCTGTAACAGACAATCTGTTGAATAGTTCTTAGTGGCTTATTAGCAATTTTAGGTTTTCTATTTTAGTAAACAAAATCAAAGTTTATCCCTTAGCTTTTGCTTGACTATGATAAATTATTCATAAGGTGCACCCCCATGGGTATGCAGATGCAATAGTTTTTCCAGTTGTGCTGTTTTTGTAACAGAGTACCATTCAAAATGCACACAGGGGTGGCAGGGTGGTCTGTGGAGAGATGTATATAAAATATGAGCCAGGAAAAATAAAGAAATCTCCCAGTAAACCCTGGCACTCCTGTGACGGTGGTCACCGTGCCATCCCCAGTGCTTCTTCCTTCGGAGCCTGAGGCCGAGGCGTGGAGGTCGGTACCTGCCCACCGCACAGCCCGGGATGTGGGCTCCTCGAGATGAAAGTTTGTTAGATGAATCAAATGGAAGTCGTTACCCAGAGATAAGCCTGAAGTGCCCACACACCCCAAGTTCCTGGCAAAATCTTTCCAACGCATATATTTACGCTAAGGGTTTGCACGTAAATTTACGCTCAGGGTATGTAGATAGAGTTACAGTGTGACAAATATCCCTAATCTAGACAAGTTGGCAGGAAAAAGACAGTATTAAGAACAGAAGAAGTGCCCATGTGCCTGCTTGAGTGAAATTGGGAAGGTCTCAGTGTGTGTGGGTGTCTTTTTCATTTACTTAAGTTGTTTTAAGTTTCTCAAGCGGTAACTGCGAGCCTTGGGTGGCCGCACAGTTCGGGAAACAAGTTTGCTTGCTGATGGAAAACACTTCATATATTAGGAGAGCTGGCTGGCTCCATGGCAAGCCATTTGTGATTTTCTGGTGAACTCATTCCGTTTTAAGCTTCGCTTCAATCGCCCTTTTGACAGAAGGCCTGTTGTAGAGGATGATTCTGGCTTTGGCCCTCCCTGGCATTTCAAGTATCCTTTGCAGAAGGCTGTCTGTTTGGCAACATGGCCCATTAGCTTTCCTCCTGTGGTTTCAGTTTTTCCTCTTGCTTTTCCACTTGGGATTTTTCTTCTTCTAGTGCTTCTTTTGTGTTTTCAGTAAGCAGTTTCTGCAGATCTGCAGCTGAATGCGACTGATTTTATACAAACACCTTCCTTTGATTAACTTGGTCATTTATTTTCCAGTCCTCATTTTGAAGATGAATACCACAGGGCTGCGGTGGTTTGAGGGGTTTTGGTTGGTCGGTTGTTGTGTTTTTTGGAGCAGGGAGGGGAAGTGGGAGGTGGAGGGAATCACATCTCCCAGGGAAGGTGCTGTTACTAATTATGCCTTGAAGATCATTTCTTAGTGGCTCAGATATAATTACTACTTGATCGAACTTGTATGCGCTATTTAGGACAAAATAAAGCCTCTCCTTCTGTATGACCCAAAAACCAAGCTGTTACTTCAAATAGTAATTTTTAGGGGGTCAGGAAACTGCATGTGTAATTCTTACATGTGCTGCAGCCCTTGAGCCTCTTCCCACGGAGGCCACCCCTGTAGCCCCCCTCCTACCAAAACCTTGACACCTACAGCCAGTACAGAGGTGCAAAGGAGGACTTTTAGGACACCTGTTACTGCTGGATTCTGGTTATGTCTTTTGAGAACTGCTTAGGAATGTATGTTGTAGGACAGGATTTTTTAACCTTGTCCAGTGTCTTTTCCAAGTTTAGAGAAGCCGGAGGTAGGGGGTAGTGCTAAATAGGTCATGAAGGTAATAGAGATGTGGCCTGAAAGGCAGAGAAGTTCTGGGAGAATGACAAGAGGGCCTCTGTCTGCCCTTGATTATTTTTTTTCCTCCTCTAATGGTCATGCTTTCACCACTTCAGATAAGGTACTGGGAGCAATACCAGGGACCTTCTGGTGACAAGAAGCACGTGCTATATGAGCTGGTCAGATAATATGGGTGTTGAGTCAAAATCCGCTGAGTTGGTAAGACGTATTCCCAAGTCTTCAGAGAGGAGCAGATCCCCAAAAGGAATCTGGACTGAGTTTAGACAGTCTATGCCCAAACCTGCAGTCCTCTGTATCCTCACACAGCTGTTGACTGGATCCTGGATGGTTACCCAGACATCTGAAGCTCTGGCTTTGAGCGTGCCCAGAGACATGTCAGCCTCAACAGAGCTGAGCAGCTCGGTGCCAGCCTCCTGCCCACGTTCTGTCCTCCGGCAGCAGATGCAGTGCTCTTCCAGATCGCACTCTGCAAAAAAGGCTATTGTAGGCTATTGCCTTCATTTGAAATACAGCCAGTACAGGGATGCTGCTGCAGTTCTGCTGTCCTTATCCAACCGCCCAGGGTGAGGATGCTTCCCCCGGGCCCTTTGATATGGGCTAAATCTCTGCTTTCACCTAACAGATTCAAAGCACCTCTCCCATTCTCCGGAGAGTGTCCGAACTACCAGGGCTGTATAACTGGTTTGCAGTGGGTGCAATCCCATCATTCGCAGAGTTGGAGGGATTAACAGAGAGGCTGTTAAGCACAGTGAGCGGAGCACGTGTGTGAAAGGTGGAAGAGCAGGACTCCGCTCCTTGTTCCAAAAATCATCCATGTGGCTTAGGCGTATTTTTTATGGAAGTTATAAACAGACCTTGGGGTGAGAGTCGCTGCCCAAAGGCTCTGCAGAGGTCTGCGCATCCCACTGGCGTTGTATACAGGAAATGTGCAGGAAGAATGGCTTTTGCACTCTCTGTCCCAGTGTGATCCTTCAGAAGGACATCTCAAGGGCCACGGAGAATTTGGCTTCCAATTCATTATTAGTTAAATTGTAAGAATGTGGAGACAGCTGCTAAAATAAACCATTTGCAAGGGGGTTCACAGTGGGGTTCAACGTGCCGTTTCCCGAGGGTTCAGGAAGCATGGGGCCAAACCAGGGTACTGATGTGAAACATCTCATATGTCACTAAAATGGTAGTAATAATTCTCAATTTACAAAGCTCATGGGAAAGGCTCATGTAACGCTGGAAAGGAGTTGCTGGTACTTGTTTCTTAGCTCTCTGATTTTGTACAGCCTGGTACAAGAGATGAAGCATGACAAACAAATTCTTGGTTGTTAGAGGCCAAAAATATTTAGTTGATTGTGTTTCACCATCAGCTTCAATAACAAAAGCCTGCTTAATATGAGGAGAACAAGGCTTGTGCCTATTAGCTGCTGTCACTTGTGCACACGAGACTGATGGCAGCCATTGACTCCACATCACCAGCTGTGACATACCTTCCAGAAAGGCACAATTTGAAGTGGTGAGTTATGCTCTGTTTATGTTCTTTATTCCAAATATAAAACCGCCATAATGCCATATGAGTTATTTCAGAGGATTAAGAATCACTCACAGAGTGTTTTATAAATGATTTCACTTCGGCATAGCCTTATATTGTCAGGGCAATTGCTTCTGCAGTCCCACTTCCAGTCCTCTCACCTTAGTCTAAGTCCAGCTCTCGTTGAAATTCCTGGGATTTCCTCTTTATTAATGTCATTATCAGACCCCACGCTGCCTCTGTTGTCCCCCACGCAAGAACTGCTATTCAGGCACACTCCTAGCGGCTGCTGGCTCTTTCCAGTTGTTTGAAAGCGGGTGCCTGCGTTATGGTCCTGAGCTGGAAGGCAGACTTCCACCATGAGATTGCCGGCACATATTCATCTCCACCGTGTTTGCCTGGCCACCTGGTGAAGGATGCAGCTGTAGACATAGGACAGGGGAGGCGTTCGCTGTACAGCCAGCCGTTCAGTGTCTCGGTAAGCAGCCATGGCCTGAAGGTTTCACATAATTAACTGCTCTAATTGTTCGGGTGGAGTTCAGACCACAGGACCAGTCCTCAGTGTGGGTGGGGTCACTCCTTCACACCCTTCTGGGAGCACGAAGGGGTTACCAGCATCCAAGTTATCTATGTTGGAAGAGAGTATTTGGGCCGACAATTATATTAAAGGATCCTTAATTATGTCCCCTCTATGTTGTCTTGATGCATTAGTCATTAAACTAATGAGCTGCCACACAGTAGGTAGGCAATGTGTGTGTATGTTTATGGTGTCCTTTTAGAGGCATCTCCTCCTTCTGGGAGAAGAGAATCAAGAGAAGCTGGCTTGCAAATCTGCTGTCCCTCGGGATATAAATGGGATCACAGCCAAAATGCAAACATTCCCTTTTACCCTTGCTTACCCAGTGCCCAACGCCCGCCAAGTATTGGCCAAGCAGACCAGGCCTGCATCTCTGCTCGTAAGGGCTTATTGCTGCAGATTTATCAGATCTGTACAGAGGCACTGAATGTGCACAGACACTAATTTATTTTAATAGGATGAGGCAAGAAATGCTTTCTTCCCATGCGTGGCTAGGCAGCTGTGTTCAGAAATTCCAAAACCTGATGCTGAGAACCTGCTTGTGTGTGACCTGCGCTGAAACAGAAGTACCCACACGAGGGGCACCTCTTCTCCTTTTACGCAAAACTCACAGAGAAAAGGGACACTGTTCACATGTGCTGTGCGTGGTTAGTGGCTTGTAAATGATTTCTTCACTTGAGAGAAGAGTAATTTTTGCATCCCAGATTTGGGACATTGGAGAAGACTTCAGATAGTCCATGGAACAGATACGGTTTTCTGGGGTGCTGTGCTGGGTGTACTGGAGTCAAGTGACAGAGCCACAGCAGTCAGCGTGCAAGCTGCTGATGGGAGTTCTGGCCCAGAGGAGAACGCGCTGGCTAACAGGAACTGCAGCCAGCCCCCCAAACCAACTTACTGTCTAGTCCACTGGTACTACATTTTTTATGTAGAGATTATTGATTTTAGGCTATGGTGTCAGAAAAAGCGATGTTATGTTCTTAACACATGTGATCTCATAGGTCATAAACTGTGTGCCATTACACAAGCTCTACTTACCAGTAGTTTAAACAGCGGTTGTTAGTTGTTGTTATTATCTCTCCCAAGAGATTACTGTTATTGCTGTCTGTAGGTTGTGATTTACAGTAGTGTAATCATCTGAAAACACTGGATTTATTAAGCTTCTCAGATAATACAAAATCAAGTCAAGCAATACTTACAGATAACAAATGGATTTAAATGAAAAGTTTTTCTTACCTGACAATGTATTATTTTATTACGTCCCACCAATCTGCTCTCCAACAGGCAGAGAAAAGTGGTTTTTAATTGGGGGACACATACTACAATGAGAAAAATATGAAGGGATTTCCGTGAATTTTAATATTAGTGGTATCATCATCTTTGTGAGACTAAAGGGTTCAGTAACAGCAGAGATACCACTTGACTCTTCTTCTTTAAAAGAGCATTGTCAGGTTTTCCCAGACCTTGACATCAAGTCTGCGAAAGTCTTCTTCCCTGAAGTGATTCAGAAAGAAAAACTATGTGCTATTTTGTCTCAAGTACGTAAACCACATACATTGTTAGAGATTGTAAGAGGCCTGGAAACCCATTGGTAAGTTTTCTAGTAAAAAATTATTGCTGTATTAATTTATTAAAGATTACTTAGCCCTTCAGGAAAAAGATTGTAATCATGCAGGGTGCTTGAGTTTTTTCTTAACAGAGTGGACTTACAAAACCTTTTTAACTTTATACTAGTTAATTTTTATTTTGATATTCTTCACCAGTAAAAAGCCCTCCCCTTTGCTTACCTCGTGCTTTGGTGGGGTTTGACACTCACAGGCCTGTCAAAGGAGATCAAGGCACATCTCCCTGCACGTGCCTGCTACTCCTGTCCTCCATGGAAGCTCATATATAGCAACTCCATAGAGATCCAGGACGCTATGATGGGAGAAAGCAGGGACAGTGAAACTCATGGGCTCCGAAATGAGCTGGCCCAAGGCCTCTCTGAACTGAGTTTTGCTGCTTTCCAGGACACGGGGCCAAGGTCATGCCTAGTACAGACGCAGCAGAGGGCAGGGCTGGGGCAGGAGGTTTCCATGGGTAGTACAACGCAGCGGTGAATACTCAAGGCAAGAGCCCTGGAGCTCCAGCATCCTGCTCTCCCATCCACCAGAGAGGATGGGAAGGTGGAGGCAGCAGCTGCAGCTGCTGAGAACTTCACTCCTCTTATGGCCCCCAGCACACCCCTTCCCTCGGGAGCAGTTGTCCCCGCAGCCCTACAGCCCCGGGCGATCCAGCCCCTGCCCCAGCCGGCAGCACAGCACCCTCGCAGCACCAGGGCCACACGAGGCAGTTCAGCTACGGCACTTTTGCTGCCCTGGGTCCGACTGCCTCAGAGGCAGTTGCCTGCTTTGCCCAGGCCTAGAGAGCAAGTAGATCCCCCCAAAGCATGGGGAAAACACGATCTGCTGCTGCCTTACCCCACAGAAAGCTGGGGACAACCCCCCCATCCCCAGTGTTTGCTGGACCAGCGGTGTGTGGGGGCAGGGAGCTGCACAGGAAAACAGGAGCTTGGCCGCTGGCGAACATCCTCATTCTTTCTGAGGGATAGGACAGATGAGGCAAGGAAAATATGCTTTCTGCCCCACAAAAAGACTAAGGGTAAAACTTAGCCAGTTGGACTGTACCTTGCGGGTTGCTGGACAAGCTCACTTCCCATTAATGTCAGTGGGATTTCTGTGGGAGCATGCTGTTAAGCTCTTACAGGGGAGATAGAGGGAGATGACAGGGGAACATATTAATGAAAATGCATGTGAGGCTGAAGCCATCCGTGGTCTGTATTAAGTAACGCAGTCAGGTGATACTTCACAGACAGTAATGGTTGTACTTGAGCAAATTAGTCCTCACCCTGACTGCTGGCTTTCTGCTTTGCAGATGTGGCAGTACTATTAGTCAAAATACATTCTCACCAAGTCTGAAACAGTATTCATCACTGCTTCTCTTTTCAAATGCCTTTCTTTTGTCCTCTTTGCAATTTAAATTCAACTTATTTATGTTTACCTAGATAACATCCCATAAGTACTTTTAAATATAAATGTACTTCTCTGTTTTCACTTCTTCTAAAACTGTCAGTAAAACATACTTTAAAACTACTCCGTAGCACAGATGAGCTCTTCACTTATCCATATTTTCCTCTTCTGTACAGTGAGGGAGGTATTGCTCAGTTCTCTCATAGAAGGCACTGGTGACAGCAGCAGGTCCACATGCTGTTCCCACAAAGAACCTAGATGGACTGAATGGCATCGTACATGTTGGCTGCTAGAGCTTTTCTGTCCTCAGCTTCCCGCTAAAACAAATTCGTTTTGACTGTTCCACATAGTAAACTGCTGTTGATCAATGTAAGGCTGACTGGTGCTGGTGGCTGACTCATCACTCTTGGCTTGCCTACTGCACAGCCTAATGAGTAAAAGTGAAGTACTACCGACTAAGAAAAAAGGGCCAGTAGCTAACAAAGGAAGGAACAAGGAAGGAAAGAAAAGGCAATCTAGCAGCCATCATATGGACAAAAAACATTGAGAGAAGCATCACTAACGTTTTTGCCTAACCTAAGCTTTAGTTATTTTTCTGATGCCAATTGATTCAGTAGGACACTTAGGTTTGGAAACTGGTATGCATAAACACTGCGCGGTAGAAATTAGCTGAGAAGCAATGTCTTAATATACAATGCAGGAGTGCATAGAGCACTTCTGGTGGTGAGGGAGTCTGGGTTCCTAAACAGTCATTCCCAAAAAAAGTTAAAAATATTTGTGGGAGAGAACAAGCTGGCAAAGTAGGATTTTCTGAACTACTGTCTGCTTATTTAAGGCATAAATGATCTTACAGCAGTTCTATGTGTTTTCTTTTCATATCAGTGCTAAGCTTATCTTATAAACACATCTTCAGTATGTAAAGTAAGTTAAAAACATCCATTCTAAAACTCGGATGCAAAGAGAATGTGGCTTGGATGCTTGCTGGCATGAAAAGAGATATCCTGTCTTATTCTTTTTTGTTCTGTGATACAGTTGAAGCATTATCTGGTATCCAGGGCTTTGAAGGATCTATTGTAAGCATGTCAAAGACTTTTTAAATTACTTTGGTTTTGTAAATATTAGATCACAAAAACTGAGGAATGAGTCCCACGGACTTTCATTAAACAATGTATCCCATTATTGTTTTTCCTGTTTTGGAGTTGAAATTCAACTAGCATTAATAACACTCTGCATATTTATTCCTTCAATGAGAAAAAAATATTCTAATAATTATCGTGTCTATAGAAATGTGCATTCAAGGTGCAGCTTAGATACGAACTAGTCACCACTGTGTGATGCTTGTGCAGTCAGAGAGAAGAGGTGCCCTGCACAAGATCCTGATGTCCATGATGCAGCTTGGGTGAGACAGGACTGCTGCGCTCACTCATGATTAGTGTCTCACCTCCACAGTGACCTGGGCAGTCCAGGACTAATAAGCTATGGGACAAGTCCTTCCACCTGGCAGTTTTGCATACAGGAAGAGAACGTTCCCACAGCAAGTGGGAACTTGCCTAGCAGCCTTTTGGGCTAACACCCACTGGGGTCAGAGTGTTAAAGGGAGACAAGTGCCACGGCTACAGGGCAGCTGGTGGAGTATGGGTGTGAAGGCTGTGTGGTTGGAGGCTAGGAATGGCTGAGCCTAAACTTGGAGTCCAGATTAAAACTTGACAAGAGTCTAAGGCTGGGACAAAGATGCAGAACTGGGAAGATGACAAATCAGCAGCTTGTCATAAGAAAGAAGACAAAAAGAATGGGCAGAAAACCCTCTGCCCCCTTGCCCCTAGACTTAGTTTCAGGAAGTCATGGTCATTCTGATGTTGGCATGTACTTGTCAGCCCCCCCACCCAGCAAGAGTCCAAACTCCCCTTCAGTCTCCTTCCTCTAAAGGTTGACAACGTTCAGTTGCTATCCAGTACTCTTCTGCACATGGTGCAAAGGTCAGTGTCCTGACCTCAGAGGTCTCGCCTTGCTGAAGACCATCTGGGTGTCAGAACGTCACTGAACTGTGGAATTCCTGCTTTTTTTAAGCATAATTGTTAAAAAGTCTGGGAATTTGGTACTTCTTTGTATTAATTAGTACTAATATTGTACTAACTAGCAACACTGGAAGAATAGTCAGGTTGTGAAATGAAGCACTCAAAAACTACAAAGTGTCGCAATTAAGAGTTACCTGGTGTTTTGATTTGATCCTGTTATGCGTATGCGTTAGGATATTTTAGAAACAAATTGGAGTCCCACTTTATTTATGCTGACAGTTCTTCAATGCAAATATTTATGTGAAGCTGTTCATTTCCACAGTGCTCAGCACCACAAACAGTCGTCACAATAGCAGCACTTGCTAGGTATTTTAGCTTCATTTTACAGATGGGACAAACTTCTCCATAGCTAAGTAGCAAGCGCATCTGCAAAGCAGGTTTAGAAGTTGGGATATCTTGGTACCTTTTTCTTAATTCAAATGACTCTTTCTTCTGAGCCAGAGCAGTACATAAAATATACAGGGTGGAGATGAAATCCTGTCTCTACAGAAATTAACATAACTTAGACATTATGGTACAGATATGTAGCCTTAAGGTCTAAGTTATTCTGTTCACCAAACCAAATTGCTTACAAATTGGCAAACTAACAAATATCAGCATTTATCAAAATTAAATCCATATGTTCTTCAAATCCATGTATCATCAACTACTTCCAGATGTAAATATCCATGGATAGTTTTAAGGAACCTCAGTCTTACAGTCAGTTTCCACCAGGATTCTCAGAATTAGCACTGTTCACAAGTGATATACAACAATATTTGGTCTCTTCAGGAAACAATACTCGTTGCTTTCCTTAGAGCCAGGTATCCTGTAACCACATCTGAAGGGAGCATCCGAATATAGGCAAATTCTTCAATAGTACTAAATCTCAGCTTGCTCTGGGGATCTGTGTAATTTGCCTGAAAAAGAAACAATGGCAGAGACACTATTCAAAGACCATCTCGAGACAGAATACGAAAAAATAGTGTCTCATTACAAGACCACAAAATAGTGAGTTTCTTTTCCCAGCAACAGCACTGCCGTTCTCCATGTGACCAAAAGTTTGTACTTTTTTTCTTTCTCCTCGTGTCAGAACTTATGAGAAGTTAACAGACCCCTATAAAATCACATTAGAAATGCATTAAACATAAGAGAGGGCTGAAATAGTTTCATACAAAAGACAGTGCAAAAGAAATTCCTCAACTCTCTAAACTCACCCTAGCAACTCTGTGCCTTGTGCAGTCTCTCACAAGGCAGCTCTCCAAAGAGTCAGGCTGCTGCCAATAAATTACCCACAAAGAGGCTGAATTATGGGTGCTCTGATAGCTTTGGACTGATTTTCTCTTCCTGCATACAACTTGGCTTTTAATTTACTTTAAAGTGGTTGTTAAAGCAAGGGAGTCTCAGCTTATGGTTCTGTGACTGAACTGATAAGAAGTTTGAACTCAGCATTATGCTTTGCTACAGACGCCTGCATTCAGGATAGCAGCCTGGCCAGCTAACCCTGGGCTACGCTGGTATCCTCTGCTATATTTGGACCCTGGGTGCTTGGGAGCAGTGCCAATTTTCTTCCACCCTCTCCTCCTCCCTACTGCTACAGAAACCTTGAGCTTGGGGGGCAGCAGAGGAAGCTGGGTTGGAAGAAGGCAGGCTTTAGGGGATTGCCTCTCCATCTTCAGCCTCCAGCACAATCACCTTCCATTCAGCACTGTATTCCCAAGTGCCTACCAAGGCTCTGAAAGTGTCTTCTGTACCTTTCTTTAACAGGAGGTGGTGGCAGGCTGCAAGGGATAGGCCGTTGAGACCCCTTAAGACATTGCCACTAAAAAAAAGAAAAGGCCAGGAGAGCTGGAGCATCCCCCACATCCATACTGTTGAAGTGCAGAGCCCTCTACCACTTTTATCTAGGAAAGGATCTGTTGACCATGGTAACAATCCAGTTAATCGTCTGGCCTGATACGACTTAGAAGAAAATTAAGTGTTATTTGTACCTTGTTTCTTTACAAAGAAATACCACAAGATTAATTAAATGTAGTCAGCTAACAGTCAAGCCATCAATTAATTTTCAAACAAATGGCAAAATCAGGACATCAGGAGTAAATTTATCCCCGGTGGTAACTTCATGCTTACAGCAGGTATAAGTTTATTTTTATGTCACACTTTAAATCTGGCCTTATGTAAGAAAAGGCTAACCAAGTAGACTGCTTTTCAAGTGTGCATGATTCTGTAACAAACTAGCCAAGCAATTACTTGCAATTTGTGTTGCGTACCTATCTAGGTTAAAATTATTACGGCAGTTCTTCACCATTCTGTTACTTCATATTGGGCTGTACTGTTTGTACACACTAATGTACGGTAACTACTCACGCCATGATTTCAGTCTGCAAACAAACTTTACCACTACCTCAGCAATAATTAAAACAGATTAGAACAGTGAAGTAAGGTGATTTTGCAAAGAAAAAACCCTGTCAAGTGTAGAAGCTAAGTCAAAGGTCACAGATACATACTTTTCAAATACAATAAATTAGTTATCTCAATCTGTTTCTATAGTAACAAGGCTGAGCCATTTTCAGAAATGGAAGAGAAATATAAACATTTGAAGGTTTGGGTTTTTTTTTAATCTGCTTTACAATAAATTACTCTGTTTTGCATGTTAGAATATCTAAATACTCATCTTGCAAGTTTGGAAATAGTAGTTTTATTTTGCAGTTTCAATATAGTAGATAATAGCTTTTGAATTCTAGGCTGCCTTAAAAATATAAATTTGCTGCTTAGACCATTGGTAAATTTAATTCCATTTGTGTTACAGAGAGAGAAGAGGATCAGTAGAATTTAATTGTGGCATTTAATATAACTGCAGGTATACCGATGAGAGTGTTTCAATACACTTCTCCTTTTGTACCTTATAGACCATTTAACTCTTCCCTAAATGGCTAATGCTAAGGAATTTATTTTACTTTTTTTTTCTTTTTCCACAGGGAATCCAGCATTCCCATAGAAAATATATTCTTACACAAATGCTTTCAGATTTTACACACAAAATACAGGGACATTTTTCTTATACTAGATTTCGAAAATATTCTATTACCCCACATATCTTCCTACTAGGAAATGATCTTGAAAATATATTTAGTGCTTCTTATGAAACATTTCTGGCTTAGCAGTTTAAAGGACACGCTGTCTCAGTTCTCTTAATAAAAAAGATTTTTTTAAACATGGTATTTTTATCATAGTCTGGAGAAACCTTGCAGGCCAGGTAAAATAGGAAACTTGACTCATGATGCAATTAGAGGATGGAAAATTAAGAAAAAAAAAAGTGGAAAGACAAAAAAAGGAAACAAAAGCAGCACTCAATGGATTCATATAGAAAGGAGAGTATTTATACTGAGCTAGAATAGTTAGAGTACATAAATCATTGATAGAAAGGAGAAGCTGGTAAAGAAAAAATGAGGAACTGAGAGGACCACTCTTATTTCCTATGGCTAAACTGACCCTTAGCTGGTACAGACACATTCTTTACTCGCATCTATAACCTGCATCATCATCTCACTACAGGTACAACAACTAACGAGTTTTGAAATGCATCAAAAAACAGTGCTGGAAAGCATTATTTGGTTCCTTGGAGATGGGGCAGTGAAAGGGATTTATGCCCTTATGCTTTCTGCCCCACATAAGCCCCTCACAGGTCTGAGATGTTGCAGCAACTCCAATCACACTTGGTGTGAATGCTACTAATACTTGCAAAGCAGCTCTAAGGGGAGAAGATAGGAAACAGACGAACAACAGTAAGTGACCCAGTATGGAATTTTTGCTATTTTGGTGAAATCTACTCATTATTATTTCACATGTCCATCTATCCCCGCTTCCTCCATCCACTGCATCTTTATATAAAGTAGGAGTACTTATGCAAAGTTCCTTATTCAACTGACTCCTCTTCTTGTCTGAAAACAAGTTGCTATTGTATCAAAGCAATAGTCTTGCAAGGCTGTAAGTCTGCCTGGCTGGAGGGAATTATTTTCCCTGGTTTTGTGAGCAGTCTCTTCCATTTGCCGTCTACCAGTTCATCTGCAAGGAAGATGTTGCTTTCTCATTCCCTCTTGAACACCAAGGGTTACCAGGCTCCATCTGAGCAACCCACTCCATTTCCAAATCATGCTCAAAGGCACAGGCTGGAAACATGCCACCTCCTTGGTGCCTTATTTAAATGTGTTACTTAAAAAATAAAAAAGTCAAAGAAAACACAAGCTACCAAATCAAGAACTCAGGATGTGCAGGATTACAGTTGGCGCTATAGCGATTCTTCAGTGCCTTACACTGTGTATCCACTATAAGGCAGTCCTTAATTAAGTGCTCACCCATTTTTTTTTTCCCAGTGGGGACTTTAACCTAATTCAGAGTACAGAATCCAAGGTGCTGTGTTAACCTGCATCAACACAACAAATGTGTATATTGACAAGCATCTCTATGAGGTGATACCAATCCTGTGAGGCCGGCTTGCACCCTATGGATGAGAAACAGATTAAACTGGGGAAAGGGACCCAGAAATTCTGTCTAAGGCTCTTTAACATTACAAAGTTTTCATTATTGTAGTTACTTAGCGTAACCATTACTTAACCCTATTTATAGTCCAAAATAGGACATTCCCATTCATTTCAATTGTACTAAGTGCATAGGCTTCTGCAAAATAAATCACTCAGGGCTGAAGGTGGAAAGTGAAAAGATATGCTGTTACTAACACCAGTTTTGTTTTAAGTAAAATTATTCATGTCACATAGGAACAGTGTCAGCAGCAGATACAAAATTTTTGTTGGGCAGAATTCAATGACTTTACTCCTGTTTTGTGCCAACAGAATCTTTGGGGAATTCAGGTGCCAAATTGTAACTACTGAGACTTTTTGGAGCATGTGCAAATGTGGTTGGGGTTTTTTTTCCTTTTCTTTTTCTATTTTCTTTAACAAAACCATGTAAAATAGCCCATCTGTGACACACAGGCTATACATCTGCCAGACTCCAAGTTCCAGCTCTGAAGCATGGGGGTATTTGAAATTCTCAAAAGTCCATGCCAAGTGTCTGTCTCAGGCTGATTTGTTTGAGGGAAAGTTTGAAAGCACTGATAACAAGTTGGTTTTTTTAACCTGGTCCAATCAATATAATTTTGCTTGATCTCATTCTTGAAAATTGCTGACCCATCTTTTTGAAACTTTCTGTAAAAGATAGAATGAAATAAATCAGCCTCAGACAAACACTCAGCATGGAAAGTTTCAGTCTGTGTGGTTAAAGCTTGGCAAAATTAACAGTCGTGGAGACTGTGGGCTACCAGCTTTCACTGTAACAATCTGAAGAATCAGAAATGATGGGGACCAATGCAGACTCTACAGCTGGGAAAATGGTGTGAGCCACCTGGCAGGACAGGGTATTTAATCTGCCCTGACATCTATTAACAACCTAAGGATTTTGTGATGTAGCAACAGTATTTGGGGTTTGGCCCTAAATTACTGGACAACTATCAAGCACAAGGCTGAATAGGAACCTCAGCAAGTATATCTTGTACAAAAGCACGCTCCAGCATTATTTCGTTGTGGAAAGCGAGATGCCAATTTTGAAGAGAAAAATAAAATACTTACCGGAAGTCCTGAAATGTCAGAATATTTCTTGGCAGGCTTAAAGGAAGGAGGAGCATCAATACTAAAATCTAGAGAGAAACAAAGGGATAAATCCAGTGTGCTATGTATCTTTTAAAACATAAACCCAAAATGTAAATAGGTAGCAATACTTCTTTAAAACACTGCCTGTACTTTCTGAGGTCTCTATTAACTAGCAGCACTAAGGCAAAGGAATATGAAGTAGAATTACCTCTGAAAACATTTAGCCTGTTAGCACTGTAAACAACAGCCTGATTCCGCTCACCTCCCTAACACCAGTTCAGGAAGCAGAAATGCCCTCCCCAAAAGACAAAATGCAAGAGCTAGTGGAAATGTTTTGATTTCTTCCAAGTCTTAATGAATTCCCTTGCATTCAGTTATTTGGAAAGAATAGCCATTATCATACACATGCTGTATGCTAAGACCACGAAACATTGCTCAAGACTGCAGCTCTGAAATACTATAATCCAGAAAAGCAAAGTAATCTTTTAAATCAGTTAAATCTTTAAGCGTGTACCACTTTAAGCCCTGTCAATGACCTAGAAAATTGACTGAATGTTTAAATTAAATGATGGAAATTGCTGTTCTTTGGTGGCCTTTAGATAGCAACGCTCACTCAAATATTTTTAAGATACAGTTGGTATGTTTAAGTACTTAAATCCCCAATTTTGGATGTTTACAAAAAATATCTTGTACCTGACTCATTTCTTTCCTCCTTCCTGATCTCCTTTGCACCTCATTCAGATGCTGTCATCAATGCAAATGCTCCATCCATATCAAATTTCTAACTCATCATCTCATAATTCAAAAGACACTAATGCCACAGACAGCTGGTTTTAAATATGCAACTGAATTACTTTTCCCACCTTCTTAAAAAAAATCCTGTAAATTTACTGTTGCAAACAGAACATAATAGAAATAGCAACATCAGCAGACTGTCAGTTACAATAGCCAGGAACACACAGCAGTCTGCATTTTTCTATAACAGTTGCGTCTAAAACACTTCAAAAAATGGCAAGCTATTTTTGGATAAAGTACCAAGTCTGACAAAAAGTATATGCATATGCGCAATTCTGAAATGCCTCCACTTGCTTAAGTAAAATCTGAGGATCACATTCTGCCTCCAGCTATGATCAATAGTATCCTAGTTTATGAGTAGACTTGAAGTATATCTAGATTAAGACCACTGCTCCTGTAGATGTACACCAGCTAGGACTGCTAATCAGGACTGCTAATAGTGTAGTTTCAGCCATGCTGAACTAAATAGGGGATGTAGGATTTAAATCTCCCAAGAATCTAGGATAAGGAGCTGGATAGGAAGCTTGGGCTGAGTTCTAAGCTACTGCAGGTATGTGGCTTAGCAGAATCTATTTGAAAATAGTTCAAATATAGCTAATCAAGCAGCAGCCATCCATCAGAAGACATTTGGGTGGTATGCAGAGGAGGCGGCTACTGAGCAGTGAAGAGGTGACAAAAACCTGACCGGAATAAGGAGTTTCTGACCTGGTTTGGATAAATACGTTTCCTTTATTGAACTCTCTCCCCAAATGTATTTGAACTTCGTCACAATACTCCAAATTATTTGCTTCCCCTTACTTTCCACTTAGAGCTGGCGAGTGTGATTGGACTAGTCTTACATGTACTACTAGACCCTGTTCAAGCAGGATGCCGTATGCACTGAGGAAATAATTTAGGTTTGTTTTAAAGAAAGTTATTTGTGTGGATTTTATTATTTATAAATACATGCAAAGCGTCTAAGCAGCTTACAGCTAGGATCATTTAGTTGCCATGGCAATGCCCTTTCAGAAGCAAGAATTTGTTTTAGGTTCTTCCAAGTTCTGTTCTTCTTGCCAGCTGCTGCTCCACCAATGCCGGAGTGCTAGAATAAAAAATATGGTGTTTAGAGAAAAAATAAATAAAGAATACTATTTCAGGGCGTGACACTTCTATTTCATAGTCTTTCTGATATGTCTCATCTTGTCATGAGCCATTTGTTATCCTCACTTATTTCGTCAGCAGGCTAATATACTGTACACTTTAATCTTGGCTGCAAGAAAAACAAAGCTTTTTGGACTGTGTCAAAGCTACTATGTTTAGGATTAACTGAAGGAAATGAAAATCTGCTTTTTACATGGAAATAGAAAATCAATGTGGTTAGGTTTAGCCTGAGATTACAGGATTCTGTATGTACTTCCCATCGTATTAGAACTTATTGCTATGAAGTTGTGTCTAAAATTGTGATTACACAGCTAAATTTTCTCTCTCTTTTTTATGGCGTATTACAGGTGCAGGTCTAACTCTTTTACAAATTATCCATGACTGTAGAAAACACAACTGATCTTGCAAAATGTGATGAATGCTATGAGAAACTTTCTGGAAATTTTATTTTTCTTTCAAAGCATAGAAGGCAGAAGAATAGAAAAACAGTAATAAATAGAATGTTGGCTGCCAAGACAATTTTGCATTTTGAAAGGTACGCTAATGGAAGGCTTGCCACTGGTACTATAATGGTAGTTTCAGTTATCAAATGTGATTGCTACAGAGTAATTTATTTATGTCCCTCCAGAGACAGAAGCTGCACAACATACTGTACTGCTTTTAAATGATCAAAGGACACAGATTTACAGCTTTACTTTAGAAAAGTAAATGTTCTTACAATTGGGGAGTTATTGTTATTTCTGTTAATAATTACTACCTGCCACATCAGTCTCATCAAAACTCAGCAAAGTTCTTTCTGTAAACAAATTTCTGCTGTGATTTGCTTATAAATTAGCCCATTAAATTGCTGAGAATGATAGGAGGAAGGATTCAATGGGAAAGCTTGTTTCTGTAGATGTAAGACATTCAGCAAAGATGCCCATGACCTGGCGATAGATCAGGTTTTGGCAATGGATATCCAACATAGAAAGTACATGCAAATGTTTGCTCTGAGAGCAACACCTTAGTAATCTAGAGATCATTGTAAAATAGAGACTGCTGGAATATGAGACGAAAATATATGTACTACCACATTATAATTCAAATTCATTACATGAATTTTCCCCCAAATCATTGCATAATGATTTTTTTTTCAGTAATCAGGTTTCTCAAAAGCAACTATTGGGTTTATATGAACTTATGCCTCCTAGGAATGGGGCTGAGTATCACCTCACACACCTACAATCAAAAGGCAATGACTGCCAAGCGCAAATGAACCAAGTTACCTCTGCACTAGTCAAGTTCAGAGAAAGCTGGAGCTAGGACAGGTGGAGCTATTCATTGCTCTACACAATTGTCAGAAGGTCTTCTTCCCCTTCCCCACTGCCAAGGGAAGCAAATTCCATTCAGGAAGTTTAGAAAAAGGTAATTTCTTCCTTCGTCTCTGCTTTTAAGACTATCCTCTGCAGTGAGCTAATGGTTCAAACTTGGGCATATTTATGAAAGATAGACATTATTTATTTTACTTCTTTTAAGGCAAATTAAGCTGGAATGATGCAAAAAGTCATCCAAAGTGTTACTACCAGTTCATACTGACAAAAAAGCTACTTAAAACTTGATACACTTCTTAGTTACTGTACTGGGGAGGACAATTTCACGTTTTTATTATAACTGCCTATTATTTCCGCAGCAGTTGCCAAAGGCACAGTACATTCATTATTATTTCCAGCATGCTGACGTTAGTATTGCCTCTTTGGAAATCGTGACATCCCTCTAAGAACTGAAGGATCAGAGCAAGGCCTTGTGGCTACTTAAATCCTATATGGAAGTGACACGGAATGCCTCTGGGCACAAATAAGCCCCATTTCTCAAAGACAGTGGTGCTCACTGGAGGATTAGAGTGAGCAAAGTATACAGTCATTTGAATGCCCCTCTCGTGACAGAAGTCGTCTGCATAGCAGACATAGAGCAACTTGCAAGTCAGAGATTAATTTTATAGTGCCTGCCAAACCTGTGCTTAGTGAGCTGTGTGCTGCCTGATTACTCAGGTTTTTTGCTGTGGGATATTGTACCTTATTCATACAGAATGAAATCTGGGATAAAATCCTTCTTTCTAAGTATTGGCTTAGGACCAGCAGTCTGAGAAGTTTGCTTGTCTAGAAAGCATTTGTACAGTGTGCCAATGAGCTGGCCCTGGCACAGCAAGATAAAAAGATATTAAAAACAAACCCAGCAGTGACAGCATTACTAGCTGTACTCTTCCTTCACCTTCTGCCCCAGTTTAAACCTCAGAGTGTTTTAGCAGCCTGTATTTCGTCAGCTGTCAGAGTTTACATGACTTCTGAGCGCCAGCAGGCCAGGCTTCTGGGGAACACAGAGCTTTTGCTTCTAAATCTAGCAATTACTGGAAGAACAGTCACCACAGGTCTGTTACAGTTTCAGGGATCGGGAGAGGAGCAAAATGCCAGTTGCTAATGACTCTCTGGATGATTTCTAGTTCAGTTGTTTTGCAGCCTACCTTGGCTAGGAACAGGGAGATGGGATTCCTATGTTCACAGCGGTATAAATTATTCCGCTCTAGCTGTGCTAGTTTGTGAGATACCACACCATAAAACTTCTGCACTTACCTTGATCTAGCAGGTTTTCTGACTCTGTTCCAGAACTTAATATAATAGTTCTGCATCTGGACCAATGCCATTTTCATGCTATAATATAGTGTGCACTTTGAACCGTAGAGTGGCAAGGACTCGAGGTGAATTTCTTAAAAATTGCCGACCATTTACTTGGCTGTTAAGCTGACTTTCTTAATATTTACATTAGCAATATGGTTAAATAGAATCCTAGTTAATGTTTTATTTGAAGAGTTTAGTATTTCAAATTGTTAAAACAATATACTTACGATGAAGTTTGGATCTTTAAATGGTAACGGCTTGACAGCTGTTTCCACTGATCCTGTGCTGGAGTCTGTGTTCAGAAATTTGTTTTCATTCATGGCCTCTCCACCTGCACTCTGAAGAAAAAAAAATACAGTCTTACTGTTTGTTACTCTGAGCAAGTTTAACTGGAGACCGAGCTGTCTGCTGCATTATGTACCTGTTGCCTTTTTAGCCTTTCTGTCTCTTTTGGATCTTTAAAGATGTTGCATGCCAGCAGTGGGGAAGCATGAAAGAGAATATTTGTCAAGCAATTTAGAACTGACACATAAAGGGGATGAGGGGAACGGAGTGGCCAAAGCCTACTGAGTGAAAACAGCATTGAGTTTATTTCAGTACTAATGAAAGCCATCTCTATAAAGTGCAAGACAGCATGTAAAACCAGAAACAGCAGAAATGTACATTGGATTTGTTTCAGAATGTTCGGTATTAGAGCATTAACAGGAATATATAAAATTTATAAAAAGTTTTTGTCAAGGTTCTAAAGAATAATTGATTTATCAGTTTATTCTCCATATTTGGCTTCAATCATGCCTGAGGACTGAGGGGAAAAATGGATTTTATTATATATATTATTTTATATACAAGCCTCACAAAATCTACATTGGTACTCGTTGCTGTTTGCTGTTTTCTAGGCTCTTCTTTACAGTTTATTTATTTAGCAGGAAGAGCAGCTGGAGAAGGTGTGTGTGTGATTGGAAAGCTAAAAAAGTTGTGTGGCAGACTAAGCAATTTCTGATAGTTCTGCACGACTGAATCTATGTTGGTTTTTTATTTTGTGAGCCCTGTAAGTCTCCACACTACCAGAACTAGCCCATGCTACAAACATAAATGTTCCTTGTGAAATCCTGATCCATACTGAAGCCAATGAGAATTTTGCCATTGAGTTTGGCAGTTCAATCAATAGGATTTCATACCTTGATTCTTTTTTCTTGAAGAACAAAAAGCTTGGCTAAAAGCTAAATCAATAGTTACTGAATGGGTGGTTAGAATGTTTCGTTACCTTCAGACAGATAATACTTAGAACAAAAAAAATGTTTTCCTGTGAAAACCTGCACTGCAAAATCTTCTGTGTTGATACAATACACTTTGAAGTAGGAGAAAAAAGGATCATTATTATTAGTGAATTAACGGGAGTACCTCTAGAAATGGAGACTATATAGCAAAGGCCATGATTCAGCATATCCTTCTCCACGTGATTACAAGGGAACTGTTTGTATTCTTTGCTACATGCCTAAGTAATTACAGGATTAGGAACTAGGCAAATTGAACTCTTCTTTGGGGAAATACAACAGTTATTCAACAGTGCCTGTTTCTAACATAGCAAAGAGAGGTCTTAAATATTCAACGTATGGTATAAGGAAGCATACAAGTAAAATAGTCACGTTTCTAGTGTCTTATTAAAATATATGAATAGAGACGATCTATTTTCAAAACCACAGTCAGTCCTCTGTAAGCTCATAGTACACGGGATACTGTCAAATAACATCAGTGAAAGCAGCACTGAAGTCTGTAGCTTCAACTTGATTCTTCCCTTGCTGGGGACAACATTAAAAGGCAGTGACTGTCACAGAAACAGAAGAAATGCAGATGGATGTTTAGAAACATGCGCATTATGTGACACTGAGCAGAGAAAATAGTATCTTCAGCAGTCCTGAGTAAAGTGGCTTTATACAATGAGTTGCTAGGTTTCTTCTTGCACGTGCACACTTCTAGCACTTCGGACTTCAGCAGCAAACATGAAAGTCAATCTTGAGAAAGACAAGATTATTCTTGATGAATAAACTATCCCTGATACTGCTCACTATAAGTGTAAATTCTGTAAGTGGAGGAATCAGCATTCATTCTTCAAAGCATTCTCTCCTTTTATTTGGTACCATTTGGTCAGTTTTAAATCCTATCCTACAGTTTTTTGTTAATTACTTTACCACTTTTGCCCCTTCAGTGATCTTCTCCTAAGTATTTTCTCGTTTATGAAACAGGTTTTGAGTAGTATTTCAACAATATCTCAAAACAGCATCTAGTATTTTGAGATGGAGCAAATAAAAAGGGTTTATCAGTAAAGGCGAAGAAGCTTCCTTATACATATAGTTCTTAATTTCTGCAGCTGGGTCCATTTACATATTACACTCACTGTCTTCAGTGGATTTTTCTGTATGGATTCAGTGCTACTCTTGCTGGCACATTGGGAAGGAAAGTAAGGAACTGTTCTTGGCAGGACAATTCCTGAATGTAAATTCTACACGTCATTTCTTTTCCGGACCAACCCCTAGGGGATTTCAGGTACTAGTGCTGCTAAAAGTCGGGATAACTCACGTTACAGGCCAGATGTTAATTTTGTTTGTGCCGGTATCCCTTGCACAGTGGCAGAGGCAGCAGGATCCGGAGCAGCAGCTGCTGCTTTTCTGGGCCATGGGGACACCCAAGCCATCCTCCAGGCCCACTGATACATAATGCCAGCAGGAGCTTCTGGATCTGTCACGGACAATTTGAGAGCAGTGGTTTTCATCTCCAAGGCAAAGGGTGCAGGTTGGTGTGCAGGAATATAAAGCAGCTTGCGTACCATACCGGTATGCAATCGATACTGTGATTTCAGAGCCCTGTGGTAAACTGGGAAGCAAACAGGACTGAGTATTATGATCCCAGTTAAATGCTGGGAACTGAGATAAAGACATACAGGAGAGGCATGCCAGGTCCCTCACTCAGAATTGCTTGTGTGAGAACTCTGATTTTTAGCAGCAGCAGTAGCACTATGGAAGAGAGGTACTCAGATAATGTGCTTTTCTTTCTGGAAAAACATTAAAGAGTTGAGTAGAAGCACTGCTTCCAGAATAATGTGCTACTGCACAGAGGAGTGAACTCTGGCAAGTACAAATCTTTGAAATGCTCTTTCCATGCAGCCTGCAGAAGTCTCAGCTGATATCCTCAGCAGTTTTTCAGCCACAAACTCAAAGTGTCTCAACAATCAACAACTCTGTCCAGCCTACATTTTAAAATGTCAGGATTTAAAGCATAGGAAACATCATTTAAACAGATCTACCTTTGCACTGCAAAACCCATGCTTCCTGAAAGTGAATAATACAGTGATAATACAAAACTTTATTTACAGCCTGAAAGAAGATTCCTCAGTGAACAATTACTGTACAGTAAAGGTAGTCTTTCACTTGTAACATTAGTTGAACAAATCTCTCTCAAATGTGCTTGTTTGCTTGGTCGTTTAGTTTGGAAGATAGTTCATTCTTCACCATCATGTGCTGGGGCAAACAAACAGGAATGAATTCATATCCCCTTTGTAGTCCTACAAAGCGATGGCGGTCTCGTGAGCACAGGGAGGAAGCGCCTGTCACCAGGGAACATGTACTGCTCAATGTGTGCCGCAACCCCCAGTCACGTGTGGGGCAACTTCCCCTTCCTGACACATTCACAACCAGTCCCCGGCACATTCTCTCTACCCAGCCAGTCTCTTAGCTCACTCCCTCACCCCCAGCATCCTAGGATAACCCCAAATGCTTTCCAGGGGGGCTAGAAAGAAAGTGTAACCATGGGCAGAAACTCTCGACAGCTTCTATAAAGCTTCTTTTTAACTGATCTTGTAATGGAAACATCCTTTATGGGGAGCTCAATATACACTTCAAGGAGAAAGACAGTGAAGCAGCTTTTAATGTGCACTTTATAACTAAATTGTGTCTTTTAAACAGTGGTTTATGTAACTAGGGCTACAGGGAATTGGTGCTACAATAGTCACTAAGCAGCTTGTATTCCTCCATAGGCTGTTGGAGTGGCTTTACATTTACAGGGTACATCTGCACTGGCAAATAAAGGTGTGATTTCAGTGCAGCTGAACATGCTTACGCTAGTTTTACCCCAAGTAACAATAAAAACACTGCAGTAAAGACTGCAGCTAAGCCATCAGTAACCATCTTCATCCTCTCCCATCAACTCCTGCCCTGGCTGTTAACCTCCACAGAAGTCCATGCTGCCACCACTTCTCATGTTACCTGCCTCTCTCCTCCTTCTCCTCCTCCTCCTCCTCCTCCCAGTACCCTCCTTAGCCAGGTGTAGAGCAACCTTGACTGGAATGGCATGTTTTAAAAGTTGTAGACAGCGGGTCAAAGGCTTCTTATAGGACCACTTGTGCAATTTTATTCCCTCTGTGAAATTCTGTTTATGTGCTTTAGCTGAATTTTAATTACAACCACAGTGTTGACAGGTTGGCAACCTCTATTCCTCCTGGGATAGATGGCAGTAATAGTGAGGGGTGCTGCTTCTTTTTTGCATTTCTTCTCACAAGACCATCTATCGAGTATTCAGTGCATCCCAGCTGGGCGGGACACTGTCCTCCCCGTTACATACTGGGACTGGGTGACAGTTGCTGAGTGAGGAAGGTGGCTGTGGACTTCACTTGGTCAGGAGACAGCACAAATTCGAGAGACAGCAAAGACCTGCAGCAAACACTTGGGAGTCCTAAGAGGTTTGTTGTAAGAGCAGCCAAGTCTGTGGAAGAGACCTGAGCTAAGCTTTGCTACCTTAACACTGGTTTCTTTTGAATAAAGCCAAACCCCAGGAATGAGCCTCGTTTGGACCCTACTGTATACACTGTCTGTACTGGGAGAAAACACACATTGGGAGGCTGCCTATTCACATACTACTTTCAATCTTACAGTTTGGTAGATCTATTAATTTTTTCAATATATTCTGTTCCAAATTCCCTACCGCAGATGTATTGGTTTTCACATGATTTCCAAAGATTGCTCCATCTGTCTGGTTTTATTTAGGGAGAGGACAAGCAAAACTTGTAGACCATGGAAACTGAATTCTTTGTTTTGGCTATTTCTAGGTGGAATCAGCATCGTGGGGTTTGGGATGGGTGTCTGTGATGGGACTAAATACAAGGTGAAATTAGCTTATTATGAAAGTGCTTGTCTGAATCACATTCTGCTCCCCCCCACCCCCAGCAAGGATTAAAACTGCATAACAGAATAACTGATTTATGCTAAAGAATCATTTCTTATCTATTTACTTTTTGGATTATATTCTGTAATATTTTTTCATTATTTTAGACTGATAGGATTTTAAAAAGCATAAGGAACATAAGAAAATATGAAACATAGAAGTCAAGGTGTAAATCTGTGCATTTCTGGCATCCTATCAGTGCATAACGTGCATGTCATGGCTTAGGAAAAAAATGGATTTGTGCATCACTGAAAGTACAATACGAACTTCAGTGGCCATTTTTGCCAGAATTTACAGTTTTACATGGTAAAATATAATTTAAAACTAGAAGGTAAACTGAACAGTGTGTTGGTAAAGAAAAGCTTAAATGCATAAATAAATTCCGTAAGAACTGGAAAGGAAGTTTCTAGTTTAAGGGAACAAAACCAATACTGTACACACTGATTTTCTCTATCTGTTTTGTTTTCTGCAAATCATTCATTAGTTAGTCAATTTAAACACTACATTGAATAGAGCAATTGTAGATGAAGGTGAGTACATCTGTAGTTTTTTTGGTTTGGTTTTGCTTCCGCATTCAGTATTTCTGATACTCTGGCTTTGTATTAAAGTGATTATTACTAGGGGGTTGTAGGCCACTATTGAAAAATAAGTAGTAAGAGGGGTCTGGTTCTAAATCAAGCCCTCACACTTGGTGATAACTTTGCCCCAAACACCCAATTTGGCTTGCTGAGGAATCCACTTGTGTCCAACCTTTGTTTGTGAAGCTCAATAGTTTAAATTAGCTTTACTTAGTTTGGGCAGCTGATTTTCATAATCACAATAATACCACAATGACATTCTTAATTTCATTGACACGTGTTTTAACTCAGCCTCAATAATGGTATATGTCTAATTATTCCTGTAGTAGATTACTGCTAAAGCAGCAATATCCAACTTGTAGCAACTTACTCAGCTTTTAGCTCCGTTTAAGTTCTGTGACAGCCTGACAAAGCTGTGGCATGCAGCCAGGGAAGAAAATGGTAATTTATAAAATAGATGGATAATACCTGTATTTTCACTAGCAGCCAATTACAGTGAGTAAGAATGCCATGTGGAAACAGAGCACAAATGTCACTAGATGACAGCAGTGATGATACAAGCAGACTTTTCAAAATTGGGAATAGGCTTTGAATGTCAGCTATTTAACAAAGTCCCAGCTAATACTGCTCATACTGGAACATATATTAAGCTGTTTGATTAATATATTAGTTCTCACTGTATAACAAGCCTAGTACAGGCTCTTGCGCATTCTGAATATTTAATTCATTTAACTTTGCATGATGACATGACAGGGGCCATTAAAACTTGAAAACGTACACTCTGGCAGAAAAAAACACAGCTCATTTACATTGCTGGGAACAATTCACAGAGAAAGGTATCAGAATTAGATGTGCTTAAGCTCAAGTTTAAATGATAGCTAAAAAATTTCTCATCACCAACATTATCAGCATAGTGTATTTCTGAAAGCAAACTTACTGAAGACTCAATAACAACATAAGACTGAAGAGATAGCACTCTCTTGAACAAGATTAACTCTCTCTATATCTGTGACAGAAAGGTTTGCTGGAAAGACTTATTCAGTAACATGTACAAACGTGTCTTAACCATCTGGTTGCATTTTACTGGTTCTTGGATTAAGCAGGAAAAACTTTTTCCCTCTTCCTTTTCACTCACTAAAATGAAGCCAAATACAATTTCCCCAGCCTTTTCTCTTTCAGCACTCTAGTACATAGTAGCATTTTAGGAACGTTCTCCCTTCAGAAAAGGTCCTACCTTATTTTGCAGTAGGACAAAAAAGATTTCAGCTTGAAAACATTCAAATGCCAGGAAGGAAAAAACCCTAATCTTGCATATTCACAGCAAATTTTATTCCACAGGGTACTGAAAACTTGATTTACTAAACAAAAAAGACAGAGTAGTAGCTAGCTGAAAACAGGTATTAAGTACAATGCAGATCAATTTCCTTGATTTCAAGCAGTTAGTAGGGTGGGCAAGAGAGTCATGCATGCAGTGTAAATTGGGAGTAAATACATTTAAGTCAATGGGTTTCACCATTGCCAACTCATCTTAAACAGCAAAGTTCCTGGTACAGGTTTCTGCTTCCATTGACATCAAAAGTAAATCTCCCAAATGCCCGAGAACAAAAATATTTTTGTTTAAATTTGTCCTCAGATGCTGCTGCTGCTTTCACTTATAAAGAAAGCTGAGGGAGGGTTGTTAAAAAAACCACACATAACAACACAAAGCTTGAAATTAGATTGTTGAATTATTATAATAATAGTTTATAATTCCAAGTACATGTCACTAAAAGTACTTCAGCTTCTTCTAAGCTTTTCCCAGAGGACTCCTGAATCATGTGTCAAACTACATTTGTGTGAGACTTAAAAAATCTGCCCTTCCTAAAGCAGCAGTTCTTTCCCTCTGACTTGCTGAGTATTTCCGCTGAGCATCAGGAGTTAATCAACTATGCAAATTAACTCCAAACATTTGACTAAAATTTAGAAATAATCTTGACTGTTGGTTGGATAAGAGGGAGGGAGGAGGTGTTTGAAGCAGGACATGGAAAACGTGTCAACTGCAATCTAAATAAATAAAGATACATAAAGACACCTATGATGGCCAGAAAGCAATCCGTACATTATGCTTTTGAACTTTTACACTGCTGTTTTGAGGTGAGTTAAAACATCTTATATTCCAACTGCCTTAGAAAGGCTGAATAAAATTTTACTCATGCACTAAAAGATTGGACTGTCACAAAGTGATGGATGGCTTTTCTATGTTCTCTGTAGGGCATTTCAATACCATAGACTCCAAGTGCTCTTGATTAAAAGGCGACATTCTCATTTAGGGTCCCGTCACTGCCTGAGCTTCAAACCATTATCATTCACCTGCACTGGTGCTTCCAGTGACAAAATACTTACCAAAATGTATAAAATACTAATTACTTTAGTCACTTTGATAGAGGTATAAAACACCCTAAAGCAAAGCTCTATTATACTGTGTGAGGGTTTGAATTCAAAATTAAAAATGCAGCCAAAGGGAGAATAAGATTTTAATTACATTCCCACCTCTCAAACATTTCTTTAAAACCTAGGGGAAAAAGACCGAGCAATTTCATGACACAAGAACTCCCTTCTTACTGGTACTGCTCACTTAAGGAAAAAAAATCCAGAAAAACTCAAATTTACTTTGTTCTTTTCAAAATTATTGAACTTTCAAACACAGAAAGAGACTAACAAGCTTCAATAAAAAGCTCTGATTTCTTCTCAAGAGATTTCAGATGCCAAACATGTTTTTTCCATTTAAAAACTTTCAAACACTATGATAAACAAGGTTTTATAACTTACAGATATTTCAAGGAAAAAAAAATTACCAATTTCTATGGGGAAAAGCCTCAAATAAAATGTAATTGGGACGCAACTGTGAATAGCTTCACACTATCCCAGAAAAGCTTGGTTTAATTTGCATTTGCCACAAAGCTCCCTTCGGCCTAAATAATTGCAAAGGATCTCTCACTTTTAGATTTCATTTGGTGGATTGAGACTATTCCTTGTTTATAACATTTGACAGTTTTCTTTATTAAGAAAATTGTAACTTGGACAAATTCATGAGCTGACTGGCATGCTGAAGCAGCTCTGGAGCTAAAAATTTCAGGATATATGTAATGAAAAAGCACGTGTTAGTTCATACTTTCACCAAGGGTAAAACTGAGCCCAGCTAACAGAATATTTTGATTCCCCAAGAGAAAAAAAAGTCTTCTAAATTGATGGGCCTTAAGACTAAAAATGGATAGAAGCATACTAGCAAAAAAGACTAGAGTAAATCACAATTGAATTTTTATAAAAAACTGGCAGTACATTCTCTTCTCCATCAGAAAAATTCAGTTCAGTCAAGGACTTTGGCTAAACTGCTTCTTAAAGTTTAAAATACATCATTTGACATAGAACAGTTAAGGTCAAAGTATTTCAGGATAAAAGACTGGAGGATTACAATATGCTCATGTGTTGTTAACACTGTAATGCTGCTCAGGGAGCATATCAAAATCCCTCTGTTGAATAACAGGCTTCAGCCAAGGTAGGAGAAGGATCAAATCCATTCATCTGTGTGTGAGTGAACCAGGACAAGGAAGGCAAAAAGATATCAACTCCTGTGACTGATCCGAAAGGAATTCCATTCTGAAAAAAACACCCAGTTTCCTGATTCTAGCTTACTCTGTAAAATGTTATTCATTTTGACAGGAAACAATGTTTGAGTAGCAAACAAAACCAAAACAACACTTCTTCAAGGAAAGGCAATTAATCCGTTTTGAGTAAAGATAGGGTGTTATCTGCCTTCCAGAGCTCCTATTTTATCTATTTTTCTTAGGAAAACTAGACCTAAATTCAGATGTTATGCACTAACTGGTAAACCAACACAGAAAACAAAACTTTATTTTTGCATTTTCCCTTTTTTTTTGCACATTTTAACACTTCCTTCTGTCTGCCTTAATTGTCACTTTAAGTAGATACAAATTCTATTTCTATCACATTACTGCTAACTACACCTACTGCTGCCATGATGCATTAGTAAACACCAGCAGTCATACTGCAAAGGCTTAACGCTGAAGTCTAAAGTTACTCAGAAGAAGGTTTTTCCATTTGTGTACAGGTACTTAAGACTGTCATACGCAAACATAATGTCAGAAAGACAAACATTAGGTACAGCGACATATGGAACATTCCACTTCTAAAGCGATTGAGAATAAAAATATTCTTTGTATGAATCTTCAAAAAGTTATCGAAGGCATAACGTATCACAAAGCAGTAGTTGTATCATGCTCCAAAGGTCTTTAAAAGAGGACAGACAAAGAAACTATTTCTTAGTTTTTAAAAATCTTCAGACTACAAATGTAATCTTTATTGTTTGTCTTGTATTATGGGACAAAAAAAAATATNACAAAAAAAATACGGCTGTATATGCCCTGAATACTTCATCCAGCAAACTCAACACCAACCATTCCTGCTTTGAATAGCACACCAGTTCTCCTGTACTCAGCAATATTTTATGTGCATTATCCTATGGATACTTACATTTAACTGGATAATGAAAAAAAACTGATGACTGATCCAAAACAAACATACGGCAAATTCTAATTTAGATGAAAATAAGGTGATACAAGTATCTATTGTCAACTATTTTAAGGCTGCTCAGGAGGAAAAGGGAGGAGACAGTTGTATAGGGATGTTAATTTCAAGGCAAATTTCTGAAGCATTTCTGCATAAACATTTGTACAAGTAGGTGGTTGTTTACTCAACTATGTAAGTTCTATGGCCATACACTTCACCCTGATACTATATATTGAAGTTGAGGAACTGCAGCACATCTGAAAAGCGCCAGACATTTCAGTGTTTTGCCTATAAACTTGTATCCTGACTGCCTTTTTTGCTGGACTTGAAACAGAACAGAACTATTAAAAGATTTGACTTTTCCACTACATTAGAATTAGTGAAGTTTTGGTATCACGTTCACAATTGTAGGTGAGAAGGAAACATAGTATTTAATATTTTGTGATGGGTTTAATAGGGCATTTTAAGAAGTTTCCCACAATGAGTTACTTAGCAAATAACAAAAAACATTTTGCACAGATGGAAAGGAGGAGGACAAAAAGGGCAATTCTGTGGCTGCAACAAAAGGCAATTCTGGCTGCAGCAAATAGGTTTAAAAAAAATTAAGGGAAAAATGGAATTTCTGACTTGAGAAAATTTAAGGTCAGTAATGTGAGGATCAAACTAGCATTGCTAGTTCTAGATTATGTAAACTAAGATAATAAACTTAAAGAATAAGGACTTTCCAGCTAACTGCTTTGGTTTGAGAAGTCTGAACACGCTGTGCACATGTCAAGGAAAAATAGCCTCTTCCTATTCCAGTATGTTGATTTTAAGACTTAATTTTACTGTAAGAACATCGTGCTGTTCCTCCCAGGGAAAAGCAGTTCTACTAAAACATAACCGTTGTTACTGTGTAGGGAGAATTAATACTGTCTAAATGTAGTCATTGAGTTTTAGGCTTCGTTAATACACTATGGGGAAAAGTACCCAACTGAGGTATCCTGACCTGCCTATGGAAGGAGTGTACGGCTGCTGGTCTAGGGAGAGGACACATCCATCTTAATCATATAAATCAGACATCTGAAATGAACACCGAATCACGGAGTCTGGAAGGGGGCTCGGCAGGTCACTAGCCCTCCTCCTGCTCAAAGCAGGGTCAAAACTGACCTTGGACCAGGCTGCTTAGGGCTTTGTCCCAGCAGGTCTTGAAGACCTCTAAGGACAGAGGTTCCACAGCTCTGTGGGCAGCTCTCCGTCTCCCTAGTTAGAAATCGATACCCTCTAAAGTAGAAAATACTGGTTTTATTAACAAAAAAGCTCTTTTGGTCATGAGCAGTCATATAACTCACATTAATTACTGCCCTAATTTCCACATGTTCCATTTCAGCAATATTTTGCTGTAGTCCTGATGGTTTCAGGGCATAAATGTAACAAAGTTTCTAGGCAAAGGGGTCATCTTTTATTAAATGTACCTGTTTATCTGGAAAATTAAGACAAGCTGCTGGGTGGAGTGCATACCAATACACCACTGACTCACCAGAAAGGCTGTTTCTACAGCACATAACTTTCATGCAGTTTCCTACATGGTTTTAATTCCCCCATCCTTTCTCCTAGATGATGAGTACCTTCATAATACTCTCTCCGTTCCCTGATTAACATCCTCTGTACTCCTGGGATGCCACTAACCTTTTCTTCAAAGATGGTCTACTTGATACATACCTAACCAAACTCTAAGCAGTTGTTATGTATTTAGATGGGGAAGCTGCTGTTTCATTTTCAGATTTGAAAAAAAGACTTGTATGCTTGAAGGCTTATTTGATTTTTCCAGCTGTACCACTTAAGTGACACTATCCATACCTGTAAACCTTGTCTAATTTATGTAGAAACTATCATCATAGGTATCTCAGCCGTTTCTGCCCTTCTTCTCATTCTTTCACTAACTCAGAAAAGCATAAATCTGAGGAAGCAGTAAATAAGGCCGTCGTGATAAGCACATTGCATCCTTATGAACACAGGGGTAAGCAGTGCTACAAGCATGCCAACACTGTAAGGGCAGAAAAGTAAAAAAACTGGCTTGCTTAAAACTGCGTAGAAGGTTCCACCTCTAAGCCTGTGGATGTTTGCAAAAGGAGGTATCTTTTTAAATTATGTCAGATTTTTATATAATTCACATATTAGGCAGGTTGTGCACGGATGCCCACAGAAGTGCGATATTTTGTCTGTTTAATGAAAATTAAGGACATATGATATACAAGTCATTTTTCTCTGTTTAATTAATGATAAAAGGAGAGATATGATACTAGAAGTCTCTCTTCATGTGGTAAATCCTAGCAATGGCCTGCAATGCTTTACAGAAGGATTTTTCTTTTAATTCGCCAAAATGCTCCTTACCCACAGCAGGGTCTTGTAATCAGCAAGGACAATTTTTTTTCCTGACTCAGTCAGCACTTACATCCTGGGGCAGGATGATTACAAACCATGTAACTACAGATATTCACCCCTCCCAGAATGATGGACTCTACAGTTTAATTACATATTACTTATGAAATAGTTTCCTTCTATCCATTTCAAATTTATTTCTTGAATTAACAGTGATGCATTTGTATTACAACATAAATGCATGTTATTAGATGGCATGACTATATAGCTTTTTGGCGAGAGTTTTGGAAGGAAAAGATTTCTGATGCCCTTTGCACAACTCTGTATTTTGCATTAAAATTACCATTAGACAAAACATGTAACAAAAATAAATACCTACAATACATAAGCAGACCATTCTGACAACTGTGTTCGATACCAGACTGCAGAATCGTTCTCTCTGGAACAAACACAACCCCCATCCTCAGCTGGAGAGGAGAAAACATTTCCATGCTCCCCGCCCACCACACCAGACTGGCTTCCAGCCTGGTGGTTAGGGTGTGCATGGCGAAAAAGAGGGTTTGAATCCCCTCTGGCAGCGGCAGGAACAGGACTAACTTCAAGCGGAGGGCACAGCAAGTACTTGTAAGGACACATGATATAAAAAACAAGTATCAGTGCCGTGTGGCCTCTGCTCTACTTTTGAAAGAAAGGATTTAATATCTACTTTCAGAAAGGCAGACGTTCATGGTTCTGAATCCCAAGTGGAAACAGTTGCCACTATCTTCAGGGAGAAGTAGAATTCGGACTAGTCCTTAATCTCTCCTGCTAGCTTATTTTGGTGGCATCTCATAGAGCTTTCTGGAGTTTGTAGAATCAGTTCTAAGGTACTTAGAGACTGACAGACAAGCAGTATGACAGCTGAAGCTGTTACTCTCCAGGTCTTCCCACAGGCAGGGACACTGGATCTACTAATGAATCAGATCTTGAACTGCTCCAGCATTCATTTAGTTTATTACGGTAAACTAATGAAACCTGCAGCTAAGAGTATCTAAGCTCATGAAATAGCTCGCTTGTGGTTTTCCTTGTATGTGGTCCTATTTCTTCCTTGTGCTACCTCCAACACCTGTGACTCAGTCCAGGTCACCAGTGCAGCAGGAGACAGTGCAGCATCCTGGGACAGGGCAAGTTTTGGTAAGTTAGGCTTCTGACTGATGACCTCTGTCAGTGGCTGAGCAGGTCTGGTGAGTACCAAAGCTGGCGTGATGCAAGCAGCAGAAGCACGCAGCTGAGACTTGTGGAGGTGGGTGAGAGTGAAGAAGATAGGAGGAGACTGGGACTCTCTCCTTTTTGAGCATGAGAAGCTAACGGATTGCCTAATTGTGCCTCTGGAAGTTGCGGGTGTGCTTTGCAGTGAGACAAGATGTGCTGTTCACGGATATGAATTCTGCTGTGAGGGCCAGGTATATTTCACAACATGGAGTGTCACAACTTTTATGGCTTTCTGTAGGTCTAAATAAATAGCCAATGTCTCCATTCTGGTTCCTTGGAATGCTTAAAAAATGTGTTCAAAACCCTCCCAGGCGAACAAATTAATATTTCTATTAGCCTTTCTAATCCAAAATTAATACATTTATATAACTACTAATGGCCTGCTAAAGCAAGAACTGAAGTTATGACCTAGCACAAGCATTACAAAACTTTACAAAAATGTGAAAAACAGTCTGACACCTCTTCAAATCTGCAATATCTAGACAGTTAAATTATTCCAAGTTTTCTTTTGTTAATCTGAACCTTTTAATGCACTAAATGATTTCTGAGATCGCTATTTAGGAGCACTACCTCTCAGACACAATGTCACGCTAAAGTACATGCATGCAGTGTTGTAGATTGCTTTCTCTTTCAAAAAATAACCCGTCCTATTTTATCTCCTTATGATAGAAGCAGTGCACCATCTTTGTTATCTCTCCTAAATTTCTTGCATGTTTATTATGAATCCTGAAATTAAGTGTTATCATAGCAAGACTCTCCATTTTCTGTTAGCTAACGGAAAAATTAAAATTCTCTACTAGGATAAGGGGAGGAGGGTAAAAAAAACATGACACCAGCATACTGATGCCCATAGTAAAAGTCAATACACATATGCTTTTGCCTTTCTACAACATAACACATCTGTGTTTACTCTAAATCTAAAGTCAAATCACATTTGGTTGGGGGGTTGGTAATTCTCTGAGACTGGCATAGACTGTTTTGGAAATTCACATACTTTTATGATTACAGATCATCTAAAGCCTTCAATACGTGATAAATGTCAAGCAAAGTCAATTCTTAGCTCTCAGTTTTGACAGTTTCCCTTTTAATCTAGATTAGTCTATAAAAGCAATTTCATTTTTTTTAAATAAAGCTAAACTTAAAACACATGTAACTTTTGCCAGATTTCCCTACAAAATCTGTTAATTGTCGTTTAATTATCATGCTTCCCCATCAGGGACTGGAGGGATTCTGGTTCTTTAACAGATTTGACTTCAAATGTGCAAGTAACAAAAACTGGTACCTCAGGATAATCCTGGCTCTCATTAGTGGACTGCCTGAAAATAAGATGGTTTTTGGGGAAGAGTACAAAAACCCCACAGAAGAAGAAATACTTAATATTTCAGCTGTTCACCGTCTGCTTTGTTGCAGAAAGTATCTTTGTGGTCACATGTTTGAAAGGATTAGGAGATGTAAGCAGTGACCCTCTGAGTGCTTCATACAGAGAACTCCAAGTTTGGGGGGTTTTCAGTGCTCTGTGGTTTGGTGACACGCACTGTGATGGCAGAGTATGTTACCTATCTGTGGGATAGCTATCCCCATTTAAACAATACCTGCTAAAATGCTTGTTAAAACACAGCAATTTGTTTTAGAATGGCTTTTAGTTTTCTAAGAGCCAAGACTCTTGGGTAGGGTTGTGAATAAGCGTGCAAGTGGCTGAACTTGAAGAGCTCATCTCAGCAGTTCTTATCAGTAACTAGCAATCGACTATCTATACTTTATCCAATAAAAGTGTCATTTAAATAAATTTAATTAGGTTTGAGTTAACATCCCCTGAGAGCACATTACATCTTTTAAAGATATTGTTCCAGGCAAGAAGTATTTTCAGAATAGCACTGCTTCATTGGTTAAATTCATATATTTTAAGTTACTGGCATAACCTCAAGGGCTGAGACATGGTAAAAAAAAAAAAAAAAAGGTGTAGTCTACAGCATAATGACGCAATAGCTTTTTAATAAACTGGCAAATACATATGTACTTGCATCTCCCTACTATCACGCTGTATCAGGGTCCTGTTGTCCTTTCAGGGCAGGAGGATTGGTAGAAAAGCAATTTGTTTATTAAATTTCCAACTACAAAGGAAAACCATGCTTTTCTGTTACAGAAAGTCTTATATGGATAATTATAATATCCATATATTATATAAATATACTAATTATGGAGCATTATAATAATTAGGTAAGTTTAGTGTTATATCAATTGAAGTAAGTCTGTAAACAAGGTCTGAATTTCTAAGTAGGTAATTTTTAATCTCAGCTCAGAAAGTTGCTATACTGCAATGTACTAGAAGGAGGTACGTATCCCAGAACATGGTGAGAGCAGCAGTTCAGCTCAGTAGTTGTAGTGGTACTCACCAATTCTGCAGTTAAACTCAATTCTCCCCAACATCATTTTTCAGGAAATTACAGCCAGATCAAATGGACTCTTTAAAACAAAGTTATTTTAAAATTGATTTGATGGTTTCCTACTTACAGTGATAGGCTTGGTAAAATAGCAGAACAGGAGAACTGATTAAATTTACTGATGGTTTAGAGTCCAATTCCATACTATTTATGTACCAGGGTAAGCTCTCTGTCTTTAGGGGACATATTCTGAATGCGTAAGAGTAACTGTGTTAATATGTATATATTTATTCTTCTTGAATATACAGCTGTCTACCAGAATGCTAATCTGATTATTTTGAGTTTCTGATATAAAACATCATCATTCAGTTACATTTAAAATAAAAATGGAGTTCTAAGTGTATCTTAAAGTCGTTCCTTTTATTTTCATGCTGTGCAAGAGAGGACCTTCTTTAAGATGACGGTAACTTTAAACCATTTTGACTTTTGTATCTTCTAATATTTTTGTATAGCTTCTGTTTTCAAGCATAGAACATGAAATACAGAAAGTGTTAAGTATACATAAGAGAGCTAGTTACATAACATGAAGGTAGCCAGTAGCACTGCTGAAATATTCACAATTAGAGATAAAATCAATATATTTAATAATTTAACTCTTAAACACCATTGCAGAACAGGAAGTTCAGTCTTTATTTTCTAAACGGTACCAAGACCTGCTGCCGCTACAACAATGGAGAGAAAGAAAGCAAAAAGCATTCTCTATTTCTGTAGTTTACAAGGCAGTTTAACATCAACTCAAAATGTAAGATGAACCATGGTACTATTCTCAAAGGCGTTTACTATACCTCATCACGCATGTCTGAAGTTGTTTCACAAATAATGTAAGCAAATATGCATTTACCATAATATTTAGCATATTTTCTCTCTTTAATTGTCCTCTGACAAAATCAGACACTTTTATTTTTTTTTGTTCAAATCATTCTCTTATTCTGTCTTTTAAGCTTGCTAGCTGTCATGGGCAAGCGTTTTGTTTCATCATTTACATCTTGATGTAGCATACACTCTTTTAAAAGCTTCCTGTAGCTGTATAATCTATAAAAATAATGGTGTGAACATTAAGGCAGAGGAACTCGTGGCGTTTTAAGATCAGTGTCAAAGATTCTATCCCAGGTTAAGTAATAGTAATTAAAAAGACAGGAGACCCGGAGACAAGTTTGCACAAGAGCCAGCGATGGAGACGAACCAGCACAGCAGCTATTGGGAATCATTGGGCAAGGACATCTAACTGAATGGTGCTATGTAAACCACTAAACAGCATTGGTTTTGACACATGAATGTTACCCTTTAATATACATAATAATCCTCAACATGAAAAATCTGCTGCTGCAGCAAAGACTGAGGTACTTTTCAGTGGCACAACTGCATGGGAGGAATAATTGTGTAAGGCTAATAAAAGTGACGTAATCAATTTGCAATCATGCTTTCCTGTAAACTCACTTTTAATTTTACATTTCGTAAATACAGGCATTATATCCAGAAAGCACGTGGCTCCTTCTGTAGACATGACTGACAAGCCCCATGTGCAATGTGCTTCCAAAACAAACATGACTCAATACCTTTGGGTCGGTAACTCATACAAACGATGAAGATGATGTTTTCTGGTAATGTTCCTGAAATGTATCTTAGACAAAGTACCAATTCATATGTTGGAGAAACATAACCAAAATTGGGTTTATAAAAATCTGTGTGCTGTGTAATAATTGTGCCTTCTTGTAGGATACACACAGTTACTCAAACTAGTTGATTACATTGCTATACTTAAGCATATTTGTTTTATTAAAAAAAATACATTCTTGAAATCTACAGTTTTACCAGACCAGCGTGTCTTTCAGCACGAGCACTGTGATAGCCACTTGTGACATAACGCAGGCAAAAGAAAAACAAACTATGTGATTTGCCGAACTTACAAAACCCCCTTTTTGTTTAATTTCACAGTGATGGAATCACAGATGTGGGTAAGTTCACAGCTGGCACAATGTGAAGTGTATTTTCATGTAGGCCAGGCACAAGGTTCTCAGCAGAAGTTACCAGTAATATAATTGGGAGTCCTCAGATCCTAAGTTGATCCCTGCAAGTAGTTACAAACCTCTCGGTAGGGATCCTCTTACCTACAGTTTGCTAATTAACCAAGGAAATAATTCACTATTTCTCTATCTGTTTGACAATGTCAGTTTATTTAAAACAGAAACCATTTCGTGCTGAGCTATGGCACAAAATATGTGGCTTCTGAAAGGCTGAAAATAGGCTGTAAAAGGCTGTTAAAAAATATCAGAGAGGTTAATTAGGAAAGTGAACAGTCAGAGGAGTAACAAGTGCTACCTCCAAACCTATGCTGAAAATGATGTGTATTAAAAGTATTAACCTATCAGACTGCCAGATAAATGTTATTTGTTTGGAGTTAAAAAATTAAAATAAAATAAAAATCTCACAGTAATTGGATACTCGGTAAATAATGTATTCAGAAAAAGTATATAAAATTAATGGATAACCTAGTCCCTGATTGGCTGAGCCACTTAAAGATTAGACAAATTATAGAATAGAGCTTTAAGGGCTTGTTGACAGGCTATATTCTGAATAGCTCAGCAGACTAGAATTATTGAGTGTTTCATTGTGTCACAGGTTTCCTTAACCAGAAAAAGTAGATTACTCAGCAATTAACTAAGGACTTTATAAGGACTTCTGGAGATTAAGATTAAATAAGGTACTGCAGAAGAAAGTGCCCAATGATCAATGTTTCTAACTCAAAAAATGCAAACCCCCCATTTGGTTTCTCTTTGAACTGGCTTGCTCCAGAGCTAGTCAGCAACAATGAAAGTGATTGCTAGAAGATCAACGAGCTGTTTCTTGTCCGATTCCTGAGGTTACACATTTTCTGAGACTCATTTTTTTCTTTTCCTTATGGGATTGATCTGCACTGCTGAAGTCAGTGAATGTGTACGCTGACTTTGACATAATGTTGAGAAATTACTCCTTTCTCCACTGAAATCACTTGTGAGAAGAATTGCAAAAACTGTTTATCACACAGTATCAAAACCCAGTCTGAGTAAGAAATCATGGATTGTCTCATAATAATGGAAGTTGTCCACAGGCTTAAGTCTGGTGTGAACTTCAGAAAACAGTTTTAGAGGCTGAAGGGTTTGGGGAAGGTTTTAAATATAAGACATTTTATACGCATTTAAATTATATATAAGTATATAATGTTTCATATCTGCATCCACATACACACATGCGTGCACAGAGCAGTCCTCTCCATGCTGGAAAACCCAGACTGTTATCTGTAGCAGACCTTGAAAGAGTTGTCAAACGTGATCATGCCAGGCAGTTATTTTTCTGTAGTTGCAGTGCACTTTGTTAGCTACATTAAGCACTATGGTTCATACTCCCTCTCCTAGTGATAAGACCACCAGAAAAGGAGAAGAAACTATGTAACTGCCACAGGGTGAAAACAAGTGTTACAAGAGCATCATTCAGAACACGGAAGGGTTTGTGTCTATGCTCTGGCATGTGCACAAGGGCCTTTAATTGTCTGGAGAGATCTGCTGAAAACTGCAGAAATGTTCCCCTCATCTGATGGCTCATGTGAAAATAAGCAACCTAACCAGCAGTAGTGCATACTTTGTAGCTATGCTACTGTTATAGTTAATGAAATATTACTGAGAAGAATCATTTTGGGCGGAGGGGGGAAAGACAACCATTTTTTCCAACCCTTTTTCCACCACTTCAGCTACTGAAATCTTTCTAAAAGAAGTAATCCAAGACATATTGCATCTAAAGGCTATACAGACGTGATATATGCACTGACTCTGAACCTCTTCCGGGGCTTAGTTTTGGAGCGTGAGATGCTACCTCATGATCAAGGGGCTGATGTCATCAGCTGGGGATGGGTCTGTGGAGCTGCACAGTGGTGTCACACGATGCAGAAACAGAGGCTGTACTATCTGCTGCGACTGGGGGTAGGAGGTTAGGACAAACTCACATTAACAGGCCTTTTCCCTCCCCTCCCCATGTTCCCCAAAACTCAGGCTCTGAGGCTACATGTTCATTTCACATTTAACTCTTAGTTCCACTTAGCTCAACTGAGAGAAGACCATAATGCAAAATTCTATTTAAGCTGAACACAACAGAACCAGCAGCTGTTAAATTGTGCTCATTCGAGCTCTAGTCCCTCCCTCCGTGACAGATCAACTACCTCAAATGAAAAGCATCATCAATCGGAGGTTTGTGCATGTAGGTGTACATACAGAGCTCAGGTATGGCATAATGTCAGGTACAAAGCAAGCAACTGAAGGCAAGCTTGGAAAAAAAAAAGAACACCTGCCAGACGGTTTGATCAGAAAGTGTCAGCACGTACAAGGCAGAAAGTTAAGTAATTTTAAACACAACTTTAACTGAATCTCTGTTAAGGTTTGCTTCTCAGTTACACACCCGACCGCAGAAGGCATGAGAACTATACCACCGGTTTAACTGTATACACGGAGAGGACACAACCTCCACGCCACAGGGGGATGAAAGAAGAGGCCTGAAACTCGGCGTTCCAACGCCTGGAAAGAAACCGCCAGCCCGAGGGCCACCGGAGCCCCACGGCTCAGCAGCAGGCAGCCGGCGGCCAGCCCTTCGCTCCCTACCCGGCGGCGGGCAGGACTGGCGGCAGGGGGGTCAGTGGGAAGCCAGGCGGGAGGCAGCAGCGGACCGCCGGGCCGCTGAGGGCCCAGAAAGGGCCCAGAGAGCACCGACAGTCCCCGCCGGCGGGGCAGACGGCGCCCCCGGGCAGGTAACGGACGCCCCGCCCCGCTCGCGGGCACGCCCCAACCGCCTGCCGCGAGCATGCGCGGGGGGGGAAGGGGGGGGAAAGGCCGTGGCCGCGCATGCGCGCTGGCCGCCCCGCGCCCCATTACCTGCGAGCCGCCCGGTGCCGCCGCTTTCTTTTTCTTGGCGGGGCCGCCGCCAGTGCCCGGGCTCGCCGGGCGCTTCTTGCTTCGGGATGGGGCGCCGGCGGGGGAAGAGGCCGCCGCGGGGGTCAGACTCGCCATTTCTCCCCGCTCCCGGCCCCTCCGCGGCCCGGGCTGAGCACGTCGGCGGGGCGGAACCGGGAGAGAGCGTTCCCCCCCCACACACCACCACCTCCTCGTCTCGCNCCGCCCCCCCCCCCGCACACAGCGCGCGCGAGGCAGCCCCTTGCGCAGGCGCGGCGGCGGCGCGGGCGCTGTCTGCGGGCGGGCATGCGCAGTGGCAGCGGCGCGACCGTCCCCTCCCCCCGGCCGCGCTCCGTGAGGGAGGCTGTTAGCGCGGGGCGGGGGCAGAGTTGTCGGTGGCGGCGGTTTGACCTCCACTTGTGAAGCTTTCCACCTCGGGCCTGTGAGGCCGGTGCTTTAGCAGCTGGGGCTGAAGCTGGTAGGAAGGAGCACGCCTCCTCATTGCTTCCTCCCCACCCCCCGCCCCAGCCTGCGGTAGCCCGGGCCCCTTCTCGCAGGCCCCGGCTGTGGCGGCGGGGCCGGCCCCCGAGGGGAGCTCAGCGGCGCGTACCTCGCCTGGCTGCGCGGCCCCGGGCTCGGCCTGGCCCCCGTGTGCGTGGGAGGTGACAAAACGTGGCGAGCTTTGGTTTTGCAAACCGTAGGAGGTAGTAAGTGTGCAAGGCTGGGAAGGGTGCTGTGGCTGCGTGCCTTATATCACAGAGGCTTTTGAGGCCTGCAGTCATTTGGGTAGTGTAAAATAAAAAGCTCTGTGAGACCAGACTGACTACAAGCTGTAGTTTGGGAGATGGGGAACCTAGTCCATGCACAGCGTGAGTGATGGAGGACAGTGCTGTGTATGCAGGCAATTGCTGTCTTAAGCATGCCCAAAGTGAGGTAAAGTTTATGCGAAATGCTTTCAGACCACAAGAAGGGTCTGTGAGTCTCAAATGTGTCAGCTTTTTCCAGTTGCCTTGATAAAACATGCAGCTGATTTTAATTGCTCCCTTCAGCTCTAAGATCGTGAGCTCCGAGAAGCCTACCAATAAGTGTTCTATGATATTGTCCACACTTAAACTGTATAATCTCTTTAAATGCAAGTTGCAAGTAATTACAGTTGTCATTAAATATTTCAAAATATGACTACAGATAACTGTTAGTAAATGTCCTTCTGGGTTATTCATGCTGTTAGAGATTCGGTTGCTTTCATCCTGTTTTGACAGGGCTAGGGAACTGGTCCAGCAATTTTTCCTCTGGTTGGAATCTGGAGTAATTTTGCACTGCTACAATGTATCAGAATGGATTTGTGGTGATTGGTACTGTGCTCCAGAGTGTTTTCACCATCCTTTTACCGTCTGTGCTGTTTCGTACCCTACCCCAGAAAACTGGTTGGTGGTAATACGGGGCTGCAGACAGTTCTCAAGCTGCTTGATGGCTCATAAAATGTTCTTAGCTTCCTTATGCTTGCATGCACCTGCATTCAACATACTGGTCATCTTATTACCATATTTGTTTGAGCTACCTCTACGCAATGCCAGACTACTAGGTTTCTAGCTGCAGCTGTATGAGATTCTGCCCCAGCTCATGCCTTGTGGAGAGGCAGAGGTCCAAGAAGTTGATATTCAGGCATAAAAATTAGGTCACGTTTATAGACGGTGCTGTAATGAGGACTGAGCTTGGTCACAGTAGGGGTGCCAGGCAGTGCTATGTAAAACAAAAGCTTTGAAGGTGGCCTGAAAGAGAGTTGAGGACAAAAGCCTGGACTTACAGGCTATGTTCCAGGCACCTGTGTATGTGGCAGAAAAGCAGTACAAGATTTGCTTTCCAGGGGCGTAAGCGAGGCCTTGTACAAACATCCAAGCCCCATCTTCTCCTTCCCAACTGTAGTTACAATCTTTCTGTCTGAGTATGCAGGCTGGTAAATGCTATTGCTTTTGCCCTTAGTGATTGTTTTAGGCTAATGTGTGCTATGCAGTATGTTTCTTCTCACTTCAGATGACAGCCTCCTGTTGCAGGCTCAAGATGGTGACCTGAGTTTGAAATTAGCAGGGACACTGGGAATTGCAGGGAAGTTGCGTCCCCTGACAAAGCCAAATCTGCTTTGCTATGTTCTCAAAGCGTTGATCTTCTCTTAGTCAGCCTTTTTTTGTTCCCAGGGCTGGGTCCCATCTCTTTCCCACGCACATGCTGTGTGCTCAGCTCCCAGGCATGCCCAATTAAAAAGAAAGCATACCTTATCATAAGAATGTTTTTACTGAGAGGAGCAGCTCTAACGCTACTGCAGAGTAGATGCTGCATGTGAATCATGCAGAGAATTAATGTGCTGCATCAGTGGAAGTTTTTAAATAGCACTTAGCCAGGCATTTCCTTATCTGTACCCATTTTTATCAATCAGTTTACTAAAAACAAAATCAGAACTCCCATGTGTATTGCAACAATATTAAGTACAATACAATTTTACACTGTACCAAATGCTTTACTATCCCAGAAGGCCTACAACTCATTGGAAAATAGCAATAATGGCAATGTAAACGTTGAGAGTATCCGCAGGGGATGAGTAATAGAATTAGGATGTGGGAAGGGCTGTGGAGTTGCAAGGCTGCTTTCTCCCTGCTCCTTGAGTGGCTGTCCACACCCAGCCCTGCTGAAAATCAAGAGGTGTTGTTCTGGTGAATAAGTGCAATATATATCTTGCTAGGTTCCTGCTACACACTTAAATGGGCAGTTGCTTTGTCATATGGACGAGGGCTTGCCTGAAGAAGTGCAAATTGTAATCGCTAGTCTGGCGTGGTGTGACGTGGCTTGTCCTGCTGTTCATTTTGAACCTGGCTCGAGGTGAATGCTGTTTCCCTCACTGGTACTGCAAGGTCTATTTTTTATATGCTGCCTCACTAATAAGAAAATTAAATACAGCTCAGCAATAACCCTGCATGCTCTTTGATGTGAGCAGTCACCCACCTGCCTGTTAGTAATAGCCTCAGTGAACTGGAAAGGTTCCTTGTACTTTTCTTGGTAATATGTGAGGAAAAATGCAGGATTCTCCTGAAATTGGGAAGAAGATCTCAGGCTCCTATTCCAGGTTTGTGAGATGGGGTTTTGGTTTTGTTGTTTGGGTGTTTTTTTCACCCTTTGACTGGATGAAAATTGACCACTAATTAGTTTTCTCATCATGGAGGGGGGATTAATCCAGTGTGAAGCTGTTGAGGCACATGAGGGGTGGCAAGTGCCTCACGATTAGGATAATTTAAGATTTTTATTTTTTTTTCTTAATGGAGGAAGAAAGCTATGAAAGTGTTTGGAAAACCAGTAGAAGGATCTTTAGCATGAGCTAGGATAAAGCGGAGTAGAGAGAACGAGGCCTCTGGCAGCAGTGTTCTGCCCCTGAGCTGTGAGTGTCCTGGGAGGGCCCTGCCGTGCATGTGGCTCTGCTGTGAGCTGCAAGGCATGACATCAGCTGCTGGGACAGCAAGGACTGAAACAGAGGAGTATGGTCTACCGTTATGAATGTCAGTAATGTGTATCTGGAGGTGCAGGGGCAGCAGATGGAGAAGATCCGGTTAGGGCAGCACACACTGCATCAGAGCTGCTCCCTGCCCTAGCCACAGGAGTGGCTTCCTAGAGGGTAGAGTTGTGCCAGCTCCCTTCCCACCGGTATAGCGGAGTGGCTGGTTGCAGTGGGACGCCCTCCAACTGCCATGTTCAGGCTCTGCGGGAGCAAATGCCTTGGATGCTTTTGGACCAAATGAATTGGTACTCTTCTGTTGCACCAAAAGGAAAAGGGCTGGTCTCTGCAACTGTGAATTTATTCTGTTCCAACCTTTGAAATGAAATCTCTCTCTCTGTACCCAATTTACATCCTACCTGGCTGTTTAGCTTTCAACATTGCTACTATTACTTCTGTACTACCAGAAAAATGGAGGGGTTAAAGACAAAATTGTCTGTGGCTTCACTCATTGGCCATATTGCCATTTATAAGATTATTAGGTATTTAGAAGGGTGCAAGATAACATACATAGTCCCTCTGTATAACACTGAATTAAAATGAAGTTTTTAAACATAACCTCTTTTTTTTACTTTTCTTATCTACAAAGTAGGGATAACTTTGTGCTGGATGGTAGGTTGAACTCAACATAGGAAGTTCTGGCAGTTGAGAAATAGCTCCTAGTGATGGTTGTAGTAGTAGTAATTTGTACCATTATAATTTCCTGGCAACAGTATCAGACAGCATTTCTGTGAATTTATGCATCTTAACAACATTGCACAGATGCAATTTGTGCTATAATTTTTAAGTCTTAAACTCTTTAAAAAGACTTAAGTTTAATTAAAACCTTTTTTTTTCTTTTGGTTGTGTATGTGTCTACTGGATGTTTTTTGCATTTTTATAGAGGTTCTGGAAAAAGAAAGGATTGAAGTTCTTAGCTTCACCGCTCTATCAGGTGAAAAGCAATGGATTCCTGCAGGGTAGCTTGTGAGGTCTGATGGCATTTTGTACATTATTCTTTAAAAGTACTTGGAGGCTTTGATGACTTTTCAGAGCCTGCAGCGTGAACTCTTGTAATTTGCATTTGTTCCCTGCAATTTGCAGCTGTGGGCATTGCACTAGCTTTGTTTAAATATAATGCCGAATGCCTTTAAAATAGGTATTTGAACTTTGGATTAAGGAGACTACTTTTGTAATATTAAAGGCCTTTTTACTGCACACATCAAATATCTAACTTTCAATGCAGTCTTCCTGTTAGAAGTTTTGAAAAAGCCATTTCTATATTCTTCTTAACACAAAAAGAAAAGCAAGGTCTTTAGAAATGCCTTTTGTACCATTTTCCTAGTAGCCTTCCTTCTCAAAGTTTATTTTAAAATGTGATCAATTTGACACATCAGAAATGAGCAATAAGAGATGAGTCAAAGTGTTGTTCTGTTTGCATTTTAGTTGTACTTTATTTGATTTTTTTGCTACTAACTCAATAAAGTTGTGTTGGCAGTACACTTGCCATTTATCAGTGTTGTCACCTGAAGTGTGGACTTCTCACCAAAAATTGTATGCATGCTGTGTCTGGCACGTTTAACCAAAATACTGTGTAGGAAAGTGAAATCTAACCAAAAAGGTTATGTTAAATACAGATTAAATACTCTATGGTAAAATAGAGTTCTACACTGGAAAAAAATATGACATGTAGTCTTTTACTTTGATTTTGAACATTATTCTATTTGTGTACACTGTAAAAGGAAGAAACACCATTGTGTAGTTAAGGGAACCCCGTATTCTATATATCCTGGCTAATTATTTATTACACAATATTTATCATATTTACCCACTGTCTTGAAAGATTTATGAATTAATTTATTGTATTAGATTTAATCTTTTTGAAAGTGACGATGGGTTAAGAATTTCCCTATTTAGTTTCCATTCAGATTCCCATGAATGTTTTCTGCAGTTATTCATGTGAACAAGTTCTTGATTTCTGAAATGCTCAGCTGAGAAAGATAAAAATGTCATGATCCTCATTTGCATAATCTTTAATGCAGTAACCACCTTGAAAATGCTGTAGGTTTGTAGACTGAAAAAAATGTGGGTTAGCTGAGTAAGTAATCTGATTTATGAACATAAGATCTTGGTGGGATGGCAAATATTTTGCAAGCAATCTGGAGACTGAGCATGATGATGTAATTAATTTATTAATAATTCCAAATAAGGAATAAATTCAAAGAAATAAAAATGTCCCATTGAATTCATTAACAGAACAGGGGTTGGAGTCACTGAATAAATTGCTCACAGGGATTCGCTCATGCATCCCTGCTTGTTAGAGCAAGTCTTCTAGTGCTATAGGACTTTTTGTTCTATAGTAATTTTGCATTTGCTTGTAGATTAAGGTTGTGGTATTTTTATTGCAATTAGGATATAAATTTAAGTACGTTAATATTGCCAACAGTATCTCTAAGTGTTAGTGGGCCACCTGTGAATATTATCTGCTTTGCTCAGTATTAGTTTATCGGTGCAAAAAAAAAAAAAAAAAAAAA
>RSEF01000002.1:95199955-95218787 GCA_003993805.1 Himantopus leucocephalus
TTTTTTTTTTTTTTTAAATGCAGACTAGGGATCCAGGTGCTAGATAAACCACTCTGGTGGGTGCTGAACTAGTCAGACCGCACCCCGTGTCTTAGCCAAGGTCTGCGAGAGTCTCTGCTGAGTTGCTACTGTGCAAACCAGATGACGGGATAGACAAAAAAACACCCCTAACTAAATTTGCAGATGATACCAAGCCAAGAGGAGACTGTAGTTGGAGGACAGAATTAGAATTTGGAGAAAAGGTTGTTGTTGGTGGTGGTTTGTTGTTGGTTTTTTTAAAATATATAAATAAATCGGCACAGACAAGCAAAAATTTATACTTTATTTTTACTGCCGGTCATCTTTAAGAGTCTGGTCAGTCTACCCTAGAAAACCTGTAGGGACCATGTGAGATTGATACTGCTTAGCATCAGTGTAATTTTTGTGAAATTCCCCAAAAGATCATCTCTTTTTGGGAAATAAGAGTTCTACAAGACAGAAGAGAATTGGAAATGATTGGAACAACATAAATGCCGGGCTGGGGTAAAAATGAGTGGATAAAAGTTGCAGTAGAAGGCATTGCAGAGCCTGGGTGAATTATGAGCTGGATATGAATCAGCAGTATTGCAGTGCCTTGAAACATTCACGTCACACAAGCAGGAAGCCTGCAAGGCACATGCTGTAATCCTTTCGCTTGTCAAAGCTTTGGTTAGGCTCAATTTGAATGCTATGTCTAGCTTTGGGCATTACACTTGTGCACTCTCCCCAGATTTTTCTTGTCTTTCTTGAAGAGAATAAGAGGATGCTCTGAGGTCTAGGAAGCGTGATCCGTGAAGAGTGATTGAGGTTTTGGGTTACATGTGTGGCATAAGGAGGAGAAGGGGGCTGGAGGAGATTTCTGCAGAAAAGGAAGAACTGTTCTCTGTGCCCATTCTTGATGAACTCGATTTACTGACCAGTATGGGCCATTCTTTATACACTAACCGTACTCCGCACGGAGTTTTTTGTACTAGTAATGACCCTACTAGAAGAATCTGGTTTTTTACTTTCTGTGATGCACTCAAGTGGGTAATATGTAGAGGAATTTTGGTATTTGGGGGTGTGTGGGTGTTGGTGTTTGTTTTTTTCCTTTCAATGATTAGTTGACTGCAATTTGAGAGGGCTTGGGTTTTCTTTCTAGGTTTTGGCAGGTAAGTCGAAGATATGAAAGGCCACTGCAAGGGGGGACGGACCATCCCTCTCCATGTCTGTAACAATGAAGAAATGAAGGGATTAACTATGCAGCAAGGAAAATTCAGGTTATATTACAAAAAGCTTTTTTTCAGAGAAGGCCAGCTTCACACTAGAATAGCTTGCTTTTGAAGGTTTTGAAAAGCAGGTTAGACATCTGCCACAAAAGATCATGCACATCTGATTCTACCAAGAGACAAGAGAGTAGATTAGATGACCTCTCAAGAATTTTTCCTGTTCTGTTTTCTGTGATTCTGTCAATTCCATCATTATTCGTAAAAGGCACGTGCATTCACACAGAGAAGTGAGAATGTGAGACTGGCTGTACAGGGTCAGGCTGTTTAACACAGTACACCATCCTCAGTAGGAGTTGAACGCAGATGTGTGGGAAGGACTGTACAAACAGCATAACTAACTACACAGGATGGTACTTATTCTGTAGATGGTTTATGTGTATTTAGTAGCTCTTGGTAGATTCTAGTTCTATGAATTCGACTGGTGCTCCTTGAACTAGTCTGAGCTGTCGGTGTTCATGGTATCCCACAACAAGAAGTTCTCGCAGCTGAATCACATGTGTGAAGACCCACCTCTTTCTCTTGGTTTTGAACCTGACTCCCTTCTAGCTTCATTTGGTGCTTTTTGGCCCTTGTTTTTTGGCAAGACATTAAAGACTCTACCTCTCCATTGCCACTAAAGACTTCATAGACCTTTAGCTTATTCAGTCTTAAACATTTCTGTTTCTAGATTCAAGAGTTCTAGTTATTTCTTATATGGAAGATGATGCTTGGATTCTCCTTGTTGCCCTGTTTGGAACATTTTCAGCCCTACTATATATGCTTTGAGATGGAGGGAAAAAACTGCATGCACTCTGTAGGTTGCAAAGAGATGTTCTCTGTTCTATTCTCAATTCTTTTCCCAATAATTATTTTTCTTTTTTTTTTTTCCACTGCTGTTGAGCACTAAGCTTATGTTTCCATAATCTGCCTGTCATAACCTCAAGGTCTCTCTTCCTGAGTAGTACTGGTCAACTCATTATATATTTGAAATTAGGACAGGTTTATTCTCCTGTGTATCTTTTTACGTTTATCTATATTGAATTTCCTGTGCTGGTTTATTGCCTAATTACTAAGTCACATAAGGTCTTTATGTAGTTCTTCATTATAAGCCCTCACCTTCACTACCCTAAATAATGAAGTAGCATCAGCAACTTTTTCCACTTTGCTCCACCCCTTTTCTAGCTTGCTTATAAATACAATAAGCAGCACAAGTCCTGGGACAGATCTCTGTGAATACTATTTACTTCCCTAACTCTTGTAGGCAATTTTAACCTATTCTTTGACAAGTTCTCGATCTGTGCAAGAACCTTCATTATTTTTTGGTAGCCACTTAGGTTCCTTAAGCCTTCTAGAAATCCAGATAGATTGTATGAACTGGATTTCCACTGTCCATGTGCTTGTGGGCATAAAAATATGACAGTAGTAGCAAACAATGGGATTCTCTTTTACATGAGAAACTACTCTTTTCACAAAATACAAATTTGTTAGCTTAATCACAGTATTAAATTCCTAGTTCAGACACATAGACTTGCTGTGCTTTTTAATGCTCAGAATACAATGATTTCATCATCTGTGTCTTCATTTTTGGAATACTGCAATTATAAAGGGATGCATTTTAATGCTTGAAGAAGGATTTTGATGAAGAACATTGTTAACAGTGTGCTATTGAGTATGTCATGTTACACAGTAAAAAGATTTATGAATGCCTGTGAAGCTTTTCAGTAGGCATGATTAGTATTTAAACAAACTGGATTCTTTTAAGCACTGTTTAGTGTTATATTATTGCTGAGATTATTGACAAAAAAAAGTGTTTCAGTCTATTGTGGTGTCCTTTTTATTTCCTAATTTGTAGTTGAATACAGCTCAGCAAACTCGAGTGAACGGAAAAAGAAAAAGTAGCTTCAAGTCAGGGTTATGCTCCCCTGGTCATGTCCTTTGCTCTGAGTTTGGCAAAAGGGCTTAGTTTACTTGCTTGCATTAGGTGGATATATACAGCCCTTTGCGAATGAGGAGTTTTGCTAATTATTTCATTGTATGAGCAAGCTAGGATCTCTGCTCCTTTAATGGAGAGGAGCCCATCATTAAAAATGTAATGCACATTTTTGTGTAATTAAAAATGGTGCATCTGAGTACTTTTCAAGGTTTTTCCCTTCCCCCAATTCCTTCCTTCCTCCAGCACACTTCTGGCATGGGGGTGTGTTGTTTCCTGTAGCAAATATTGAGGGTTGATATGAACAGAAGATATTGTCTTTATCACCTTTCATCTCTTATGATTGAAAGCAAATGTTTTCTTCATGATTTTGATTTTTAAAAAAACTCAAACAACTACAAATATTTAAATTCCTCTCCCGAAAGGTTCCAAGGAAGGATCTGTGAATGCATATAATTATACCTAATAATTCCACCACTGTCAGATTAGATTGATTTTTAGTCACTTTTGTGCAGATTAGATTCAACTCAGGTGCTCAAAGTGAAAGAAGGCACATTAATCTGCAGTGACGTTCTGTCTTTCCCAATTAGCGAGTTCTAAGAGATGTTAGATAACGCAAGTTTGATGGTGTGAAGCATTTTTGTTCTCCCACAGACTTTGGTAAAGTTAAGGAGGCTTAGGCCTTCAGAGGCAACCATAGTCAAGTGTTGGACCTACAAAAAAAAAAAGCATGAAAAACTAATGAAAATTAACAATATTCTTGACATATTTGAAGGCTGGAGACAAATGATGGTGTTTGAGGAGAGAGATTTTGAGGGAGACTTTTAAAAAAATTAAATATCTGTAATGTAAGCCTGTGGTGTATGTGTCTTTGTGCAATCAAAATATGCATTTCAAAATTTTGATCAGCGTATTGACATTTACAAGGCGTGTAAGTTTGTGTGTAGTGGTTTATCTAATGCTGCATAACCTTGTTGTCTGACATGTATGTGTTTCTGTGTAGCGTTGAAGGTCACGCACGTATTTCTTCAAACTGCATGTGCTCAGGCCATAATTTTAATTATTTTTGAAGCAATAGTACATTAGCATTACAGAAGTGAACAGTGAAGGACAAAGTACTGAAAAATGAAGTGCAAATAAATGACATTGCAATGTGTGCATGTCTTCTGATTTGGCAGAATTAATGCTGGCAAGGCTTTGCTGTAGCTCAAAGTATATGTTTATTGCTTAATTATCTCAGTTACTGAATATGCTCATTGCATAATCTGGGGAAGCAGTAATTGAGTCCATTACTGTAGATAAACAATTGCCAATTTATAGTACTTCAGAAAAAAAATCTTGACTGTAAACAGCTATTACAAAATCTAAAATATTGATGCTATCTTACTTTTACCACAGTGAAATCTTAAGTGATTTTCTTAATATGCGCTCTGCCAATGCTTGTTGAAAATTGCCAATATTTTCTTTTTTATTTCTTGGAGAAAGGAGTCTACTCCAATTATACTAAAATATTTTCTGCCTTCCCAAACTTGCCATAATTTTTTGGATGAGCTATTAATTTTTTGTTTGTTTGTTTAATGTTGGTATTAGCTAAAGTCAAGAAGCCAGTTCTTTTTAATAACTTAGGAAGATTGGCTTTTGATTAAATGAGAGCAATATGGGATGTAATTTTAACTGATGGAGCAAAGATGATTTGGTAGGCGTATAGGTAGTTTTCAATCTCCTACTTAAAAAGATATAATAGGTTAATCCTATCTCAGGAATGCTTGCATTAATCCCGATTTAGTGTTAAAACAAATGAAAAACCAAACCTGGTAGGGGCTCCATATTAATACCAGAAACTAGTTTGAATGGCATGGTGAGATGTAGGGTTTTTCCTGCAGATCATAATCCCTTGTAATTTTTAGGTTTAATTCCCTCTATTTTGCCAGGCTGTTAACCCACTTAATCCCAAAGCAGTGATCAATATCCACTTTCCTACTTTCATAAAGCTCTAACTGATTGTTTAAAAATGTACCATAGGTTGGAAAGACAGAATTTTGCTACATCTGAAACAATCCATTTAAGAAACAGGTTTGGTTGGGTGTTTGGGTTTGTGGGTGGTTGTTTTCTTTTTTTCCTTTATTAGTGATTATGAATTATCCAGAGCTTTAAGATATGTAATTACACGACCCAACTCCTGCATCAGCAGGGACACTCCAGTCTTGTCTGAACTATTTCTGTTTGGATGAAGCAAGGCCTGGGCTGATTCCTCTTGGAAGCAGAGGAAGACTCTCTGTTGACCATAGTGGGAGCTAGAATTCCTCCAGAAAGAGGAGTTACTTTGTATGCTCAAGTAGATTATGTGACTCTAAAATTGGAATTGGGACTTCTAATGTCTTATGAGAATGCAGTTGCAACCTGTATGAAAGACTTTCTGTCTTCTAACCGCCCACTGCCCCCTTGCTTTGTTAGCATATGTACTCTCATATTACAACATGTGCTATACAGCAGTGATAGATTGGTTTTTAATATATATATGAGTATAGAGAGATTTTAATATGTATTTACATAACTGGAAGTCATGTACACAGACACATACATATATAAAGGTAAAACTTCTATATACATATATAGAAGTGTGCGTGCAAGTGTGTGTAAAAAGCACTCCAGAAGGCTCTCCTACTATCCTTAAAATTTTGCTATTGAGTATAATAAGAGTGAGTACAGGTCTCCTGTTATGCAGAATTATTCTCCCAGTCTCAAGGGGCAATTTTGTATCTTATGTCTGTAAAATGAAACTGATCTCAGAAATACTTAGCCCAGAAGTGTTCATTTAATCTTGGAAGTAGTCCCACTGAATTTAATGAGCCCTTAGATGGTAAATTCTTTGGGGCTCTTACTTTCCTTTGTGCCTTATTCAGTGGTAAGCACACTCTCCATTAGCTTTTACATTAACATCTACTGTTACTTACAGCAAAATGCTTTTAGGTTTTGGCTTGAAAATGATAATTCAGACACACAGGCACAAAAAACTGTGAGGCAAAAGACAACAATTAAATTAGAATTATTCCAAAATTACATTTGAAGAATCTGAGTTGGCTTTTGGAAATTTCAATAGCTACAATTTCGAGTGCTGCTGCAGGGGTCGCCTGATTTGGCCTTAATTGGAAAAGAAGTCTTACAGCCATTGGGATTTTTGAGAGAGAAAGGATTGTAGACCTCAGATAGTAAACACTCCAACCTACTAATGAACGCTGATAGTCAAGGTAACTCTGGCTTCTATGTAGCTGGGAGTAAGCGTAGAAAACCACAGCTTTTGTTAACTCCAGTGCTGACAGCCAAAGGTATCCAACTGACTGCACCAGCTCCGGATGAGCCTTCTCTTCTTCATGCTTCCCAAATCACATGCCCAAAATAAGCTTCCTGCAGGCTGGAATTGCTCAGTAGAATTGATGTGGTCTGACTATATATTTATTAATAAAGCTATACGTAAAGCACAAGCTCATTTTAGGTAATTGGCACACCTTTTTTTTTTTTTCTTTTTTTCTTCCCAGACGGTTTCAGTCTTAAGTTTTTCTTTAGTTAGGACAGCATTTCTATTCTGGTGGTGTGAAACAATGCCCCGCACTGACCAGTGCTCAGTATGAGGTTTACAGTGCATGACCATATTCCTTTAGCAGCATGCTTTGAAAGAATTAATGGGAAATTGTGCATGGGTTTTTAGGTATTTTTATCTTGAGGGCTACTCTGCTAGCATCTGTATTTTCTCTTTTGAGAAAAAAAGAGAGAGGTAGGAAATGGGAGAAAGGGGGAGCAGTACTAAATACAAATGTAGGCAATAAAACCAAACTAGTCTATCATTACTATGAGAAAATTAGGTGAGATGAGTTGATTTGTGTATTGGTTTTCACTTTAAAGCTGTGTTTGAAAGGCACATTATCTATTGCATTGGTTTTCATGTTAAAAAATGGTATTCTGGCTCAGCAGTGCTGTCAAGAAGTACAATATGTCCCACCTCATTAAGTACCATCTTTTTCCTCTCAGTCTGTCTAGAACAGCAGGAAAACTAGTTTTCCAATAGAAAAATAATCAGTTTTGTACATTTCCTTTCTTCACCTCTGTGTCTGTATTCATCTAAAAATTCAATCAACTTTCCAGGGAAGTGCCTCTAGAACAACAGTCCTAATAAAGGTGCCATTCAGAACATCAGGGCCTGTTGTTTGGGGTGTAGCAAGGTAAGCAACTATGACAGCCCAAACAAAAAAAAAAAACATTGGATATATAGAGAAGGAAAATCTACCTATTTAATAGAAATATAAACTGTGGTTGATTGACAGCATAGCTAGAAGTAGTTTAGGAAGGGAGGCATTTTCTTCTCTGTTTAAGCATGTGACCAAGATGTTCATCACTGTTTGGGTGTTAGAAGTGCAGTACTGTTCAGATTAAGGGCCTGATCCACCATAACCAAGGTGCAACTTTGCCAATGAACCAGCTTGCTTCGCTGAGTAGACAGCAGCAAACTGCAGATGCTGGCTTTACTGTTGGAACTCAGAGAAAAACAACTCCAAAAGCCAGGAAGAAAAGGCAACGGCAAAAAACGTCAAAACATTGCCTATGTTTTCAGGTAATTGCTTTCATCACTATTCAGCTTTTAGGAATTTCAGCATCCTTCAGGTTAAAGTGATTCTCCTCATGGGACTCTTATCAGTGCCGTCTCCTTATTCCTTAGAGCAGCCACTCGGAGGTCCTGCAAGAAATCAATTTTAAACCTGCATTGTCTTTCTGAAGAATACTCCCAAAGACTGAATGAGGGGCTCTGATTAGACCTTTTGCTTTCAGAGGCTTCAGATCATACTGATACTGTTCAACCAGTTGGAGTAGGGATACTGAATGAATAAAACGGTGTTAACTTCCAAAGGTCACTCCTTTGCGAAGTCAGAGAGAGTGGCTCTTGGCAGAAGTTGGCTGCACACAAGGCTGAAGTCCCACATCAAAGGTTAGATAGCAAATTGTATTTTGCAGCTGAGGTAATACCAGAGGATGTGTAACTATGTGAATGAGTATTGTTTGCAATACAAAAAGCCCTTTCTGAAAAGTAAATAAATACAGGTTTAGGAAAAAAGCAAACAAACTAGCATAATTTATTCCCTTCATCCTAAAATATTTACATCTTTGGTTCTATTGTAGAAACAAAAGGTAAGAGACCCCAGTGTGTAACAGAAGAAATAAGCATGCAAATCAATTGCAGACAACAGACATCAGTTACCAATTTGCCACTAGGTGATGTTTAACAACCTGAGAGTAATGAAAGGAATTTTCAGGGAGAATAATTTACTGTGTTCTGGGCTACGCATGTGCTAAGGATGATGTCATACCCTGAAAAGAATAACTATGCAGACCATAAACAGTCTTTCAGCTAGAGAGATTTAACACTTACACTCCTGTCTTGCAAAGTATCTTTGAAGAAATCACTTTTCTGTTTCCCCAAAGCCTCCTCTTTATCCAAAGAAGGATATTTCAAATCAAAAAGCAAGTTTTACTGTTAAAACTGTGCTGAACAGTGATCCGCTGTAGTGAAAAGTGAGACGCATGTAACTAAATAGGAGTGTAGCTTAATAATGGAGCACAGGAATGGGAGAGGAGGTCAGACCTTGAATCCTTTTGGCACTATGTCACTGACTTGTTTTGCAACCTCAGGCAAGACCTCAGTTTGCCTCTCAAAAAGCAGGGGGTAACCTCACCTGCATTACAGGGTTATAGGAAGGTTAGGTAGGATTCGGTATGGCGGCTGCTGGCTTTGGTGTAAGTGCAGCCGTTTGTCTGACAAGAATGGGACTGAGGCAGTTCCATCAGCAAAAGCTGTGAGAACCTCAGGTAAAAAATATGGTGGATGTACAACATGTTCACTTACTTAAGACTTGCACTAACCTAAGTGCCAGTGTTCCCAATATTTAATAATACTCAGATCTTGTGTACATTCAGATAATTAGACAAAGAGCAAGACTTTGTTTAGCTGCAAAGGTGCAACTTTAAAACAGTATTTTGGAAATGATGATATTGTGCTTACTCTTGACTCTGATGGAAATGATTAGCCAAGAAGCTGTGGAAATGCCCCCGAATTATTATGGGGCCACTGGAATGCAGTTTGTAACCTCAAGCAGGCACTATTACCTTCCATGTCCACTGCCACACGCTGCATCTTGCTGTTGACTGCATCGGACTGATGGGTTCACACAAAGGTTGGAAAAGGAAACGCCACATTCCTGCGCTGTCTTTGACTTTCTTCCATCGGCTCTTTTCCATAGCAGGCTTCAAGATCCCACTGGGAGTTGCGGTATTTGGGCATTGTATTAAGCACTTTATCTAAGCTCTCTGAAATACCTACTTACTGAGTGCTCTGCTCACACACATCTGCTGCTCGCTTACGCTGGAAAGCTCATAGACTTTTCCCTTTTGCATTATGGGAAACCATCTCAGAAATGGCACTCTGGAGAGTTAAACCTTTTTTTAGAAAAGACTGGAGGAAAAAAAAGGTATGAAAATAGATTCATATAAAATTAAATACATGAATTTAATGCTGCTGTGCTGGTTCTAGACTATATGTTCCAGCTTTTTCTCATCTAATCCTAAATGTATAGCTCATTGCTTGCACAGTTGCTGTGCTTGTTACATTTGACAAAATAATCTTTCTGTACTATCCGCCTCTGCTAGGATTTCTGAGCATATATCCAAAAAAATAATGTGGCTTATTTTTAAATTAACAATGTAATATTGGGGTGGCGTTGGGGGGAAGGGAGGGGAGGTTTCTGTGGCTGTATTGTCTAATAGGGATGAAAACAGTCTTTCTCCTGGATCCACACGGTTGCTCTCCAGGTAGAACTATTTGCACCATGTAAAGGAAGAGTTAAACATGCAGGCAAGCCACAAGGTGGGAAGGAGGAGGACATCAACAGTTCAGGCAGATCTTCCTGGTTTTGTCCATCCCAAGCAGTGCTGCTTTGGCTGTGGCAGCTGCTGTAGCTCTAGGGCTGGAAGAGCAGCTGCCAACTACTACCTTGAGGTGCTGGATTATTTTTTTTTTTCCCCTCTAATCCCTCCATGCTGGGCTCATGCTCAGCCATGGTGTACTCGGTTCCGGTGCAGGATTTAGGTATCGGGCAGTAAACATTAAAACAGTTCCAGACAAAGTGATTTTTATCCACCTTGTCTAAAATCAGTGGAAGGAAGGCGATGAATGTACTAATATCAAAGGTCATTGCTACACAGCAAGACAGAAGAAAACTTGTTAGAATTCCCTTATTACTCAAATGTACCCTGGATAAAATATTTTATACTTGCATATACTTTGAGATTGTGGGGTAGAAGGATTTAAGAATAAGTAAGGAGCTGTAAGAATGTTAGACAAATTCCTAATACTTGATAACGGTTAACAAAGAAGCCTGAGTGCTGGATTATTCCTTGGTTTTACAGAAAAGTTTCTTTGTACTTTGGATAAATTATTTGACCCCCCCACACACACGTCGTCCACTGGTTCCAGAAATCAAAACCCTAGGTAAAGTATGTGAATTCGTACGGTCTGGGCCAGATCATGAGGGAGAAACTGAATTAAGACATAAAGGTGATACTTGCCTTTTGCTTTTGCCAGCAGCTTGCGTGTCTGCAAAGCTCACCTGCAGCAATTTAGTACTGCCAGTACATTCCAATTAAGCACACACTTAAGTGGAGACCTAGCTGAGGATGATCTACAAAATTATTGCCTCTGCAGGTTATACAAAATAAGTGAGCTGCAAATCACCTTTGTATTAAAAAGATAAACTAAACCCAAGCTCGGCTGGAAGCTGAGGGGGTGCCACCATGCGTTTGTAGTGGCCCTTGTAATCTTTTCCCGAGTACCCACTTTGGGGGGTATCAGAGAGAGGATATGAAGCTAAACAGACCTTTGGTCTGACCCAAACCATCCATTTGTGCAGGCGTAGCTCATTTGCAATGTCATTTAGGCAAATGGTAAATGTAATTAAATCATTGAATTGCAGTGGGTGTTGACCATTTTAAAACCTTAATTGGGCAATAAAACTGGAATCTGGATTACGGGTGGAGTCCTGAGACTGTGGGAATGCTAATCAATGCACACTTTACAGTAGGAAGACCAGACTAATAGGAAAACCTACCAAGTACTCGTTAAGGGTTTGTCCTACCTGAAAAGTGAGTGGTATTATTATATTTTTACCACATCAGTCCACTTCCTTTACCTGCCAGTAATTTCTTCTGATGCTTGTAACTAAAAAGAAATGTTCCCGCTTTCTTGTGCTGCTTGTGCTTCACAAGCCATATATATAACAAATCGTGCCTTTCTAACACAACTGTTTATTAAGTTCCAATCACTGCCTCCACTAGAAACCTGCTGAAGGCAAACTATTCAGTTGTCACTGAAGGCATAATTTAACAATGCGGCATATCTCTACACTGACAAATTCAGCCTTTTTATTGTGGTTAATCTATGATGTGTGGAGCAGACGGTACCTTCGTTTTGCAGACCTGTCTGTGGGAAGCCTGCTTCCTCTCCTTTGCTCTTCTGCATAGGATAAACAGAGCCTATTTATTGACAAAGCCACGGAGGTACAAAGTTGAAGCCCTTGGGTGCCACTTTTACAGTCCCTTTTCAGAAGGCACCTTCTCCTTCAAGCAATTGGTTTCCAAGTGGCCTCCAGCATTCCCTACAAAATTGTCTTGTTTCACATTTGGCAAAAAAATTATATTGCTGACCCACTGTGTTAACAGCGATGGTACATAGTGAAGGATAGATGGAAGCATTTGGGTGAGAAATCTGTGACAGGCTTTTATGTGAAAACATTTAGTATCTGCTCTCGCTTTAATCACTTACTGTTTTTAATGCAGTGACAAAAACATCCTGCTGAAATAGGAACACTGGGATCCCATCCGCAGGGAGAACGAATGGTATCAGACAGGCCTTACTATCATGTAGACGCAACAGTATATCAGGCAAACGTACTAGTTGCTAGTTTTACTGTTGTTTTTAAGACTGCTTGAGAAAAGTTGCTTTAACCAGGCTTATGAACTTTCAAATGGCCACATAAAATTATATCTTGTCTTTGTTTATCCATAACATAAAGCTACTCTGGTAAAAATAAAATAGAGACTTCATCTTTTAGAGGTTTTCTATACCTTTATGTTGCCCTCAGGCTGCTTCTATTTTTCTTGGGAGAAAGCTCATTCATATTTCTTCCAGAATAGGACCAGCCACTTCCACTTTGTAAAGGCTAGAGCTGTTTGTGATAAATCCTCAGTCCTTTCGGTCACATGTATATTTGAATGAAGTGTAATAGTTATTTTTCTTTTGTAGTTTAAACATCCGCATTTTGTAGTTGTGGATATTCTTGCCAGATTAAATTGTAATATATTGAAACATGTCATTGCTGTGCGAGAAATATCGTAGAAACACAGTGCTCTTCTTTTTTCCTGTAACAGATCTTAGGAGAAAGTATCAAAACAAATGATGACATATGGAGTAACAACAGGCTATGTAAGAATGATGAATATGCTCCAGGTTTAATGTAGATGGAAATGGAAGCACGTTCATACCTGCCAAAACCTTTTAAAAACGTTTTGAAAACTGGTGTTTACATTCTTTGAAATGTTTATATCCAGAAGCAACCTCCTCCTTTGGCAAACTTGGTTTAAATCATCTTGGACCTCTGACAACCAAACTGACGAACATACTGATATGCTCTGATGTTGTCCTAAAGCTTGTTTTCAACAGGCAAGTTAACAAAAGTAAAAATTAAGGACTGGGATTTGGGAAACTAGCTCCCGATGAGGAACTAACACTCTGAAAATGTTAGCCTCTGGTGGTTTGCTCCAGTTGGCCCAAAAGTATCGTATCAGTCAAGGTGAATTTTAGGAATAATGAAAAAAAGAAAGTGCAAGAGTTGCCAACAGCATTCTCTTTTACCAAGCACTTTCCTTAATAATTCATGGTCTCCTGCAACTCCTGACCCTTCTGTGGTACAGTATGCAGCGTAGACGGCAGCAGCACGGTGTGGCTCCTATTCAGCTTGTACGTGGTGCCAAATGATTCAATATTTATTAGGTTGTCAAACCAGCATGATATCTGTAGGGCTGGACTTACCCAGCACAGTTTTGCAAGTCCAGTCTCACTGTTTCTTCTGTCCTTAACTTTCTCCTCAGATACAGGACAATGTCCTAGTTCCAGTCCAATACAGGGGAAGGAATGGGGAGAAGGAGACCTGTTCTCCCTCTACTCCTCCCTGGCAAAGGAGCAAAGCAGACAAGAGTTGTGCACTCATTGGCTCAGGGAGCATCCACGGGAAGTGACAGTGCTGGGACCCTTGTGCCCTGGGAGATGAGAAGGTGCTCTGCCCTCCTCTCTGGGGTACCAGCACACATCCCAGCTGTTCCCTCCTCCCACCCTTACAAGTCAGGGGAGATCAGATCAGCTGTGGGGTTGGGATCGGGTTGATGAAAGTCTTGTGGTGTGCTCTTTTTCTTACTTGCTGTTTGTCCAAAAGGGTATTTTTATCATTATCAAGAAAAATTCACCCAGTATAGCAGCAGCTCTGTTGGAGCAAATCAGTGGTACAGGTGAGGAGTCCAGAAATTACCCACCCCTGTGTGCTTGGTTTGAGCAAATAAGCTTTACCCATCTTTATTCATTGCACATCTCTGGAACAAATGGAGGACATAAAGTGCTTTGTTCTTGCCCAAGCTGAAGGGGGAAAAAAAGAAGTTGCATTTAATAGACAGAAGTCTTGGATTCTGGAGTAGAAGCTGTGTATGACTACCTCTCAGATGACACTCCAGTTCAGGAACAGTGGTGAAAGGACATCTGTTGGCAAATTGCCTTTTTGGGTTACTGAGAGCAGCAAGCTGAAAAACAAGAGATGAGGATACGTGGGATCCCAGCTGACCATAAGACATCAAATTGCACTCTTTAAAAGAAAACTGATTACCAGACATATTAAGCTTTAATCTTATTTGCAGTTAGTAGCCCCAAAGAGAATGCTTTGTTGGAGACCTTCCAAGAACAGCTATTGCAGACAGCTTGTAAAACAAAGACAATGTGATAGAAATAATGCAAATACAGTTCAACATTTGCTATAATAAAGTTATTTTATGATGCCCTTTGTAACAACCTCAACAATAGATGCCAATTTCTTCATTGGCAATTAGTTCTAGTGGGACAAACACTTCCCCAAAGTTGACGTGAAGACAGTATTTACATATTTCTGTCTTTTTGCAAAACGGATTGTATCTGGCACGTAAATACACTTTTTATTTCTAAGGTTTTCTTTTAAAAACACCATTTAAACACTGAATAAACTCCATTAAGGTACTGCTTGTTTGCATTCAGTTCAGATGGGATGCTGCTTCAGATTCCGATGCAGCAAATTGCCAAACCCTGACACAGTGACCTGCTTCAGCTGGGGAACATTTTAATCCCAGTTCTGCGAGGATTCTTTGGCAAGGCTGCTCCTGGCTGTCGTCCTCATGACACCGAGGCATGCTGCTGACATGAGTTATGGTTACGCGTACCCTGTCTGTGGGATCTGGCCCCTGGTGCCTCTGTTTACCTTGTAGGCAGCCTGAGCTTCAGTTCCTCATCTGCCCTGAGCCTGGCGGCTTTGGGATTTGTGTTGGTCAGTTCACCTCTCTGCAGCTGTATGTGGGCCGCACATGTTGGATGGAGACCTGCGCAAGCAACGGTGACCATTAGTGCCTGCTACAGCACAAATTACAGAGGGGGTTCCCCTCTGCAGTGTACTAGCTGTCTGCCCCAGACCTGGTATTTTGTGGGGTTCTGAGCACATCAGAGGTGTGGCACAGCTTGGACAAACATGTAACCAAAGCAAGAAAAATCTTTTTTTTCTCCCCTCCAGCTGTTCTGCAGTACATATGTTTGAATAATTTGAGCCTCATGAAATCAGAAGGATAGCATTGACTATAATTGCAAACCATCACAAAGATTTTAAAAATATCTTTATTTGTTCTCATGACTTGGAGCTGTACATATTTTAAGAGATCCCTCCAATAACAATTTTACAAAGTTGACTTAGTAGCGCTCCACAATCCATAAACCTGAATGTCGATATACTTCTCTTAATACAAGTGCCATAAACTTAGTCCTTAAATTATAGACTATATTTTTGAACGTACACTTACTCCAAAATTACATCTTTTTATCTACATGGTTTAGTGAATTTATATCACTTCTTAAAGTGTCTTTGGCTGTATCTAGACATCTCACGCTGACTTCTTCTTTTCATGAAATTGATAACATTTTTGCTAAGTGAGTTTCCTGGACTCGGTTGCAATGCAATAGAATAGATAATCGAGGTGTCATAAAGACATTCCACCAGAGGGAATTGGGATACGTCCTACAGCATCATCAATCATAACGGAACATGTATTAAGCTGTTTGCATATGGTAAATTGCTTGCATACAATAGATCATCCTTGCTAAAACTTTTAGCGTGAATTGAAAACACACATTTTTGGCATAGGGAAGACCGATACTTCTTATATTATCTGCCTGTGTATAAACACACACGTATTCAATCCCCAGCCTAGACATGCTAAATGAAGGCAGCTCCATAGTTCTGGCAGTGGTGCGCATTACCTCTGACAGGGAAGCTGCCTGCCGTCGTACGCGGCCCCCGACGAACGTATCAGCTGAGCAGTACAGCAAAGCTCAAACATTTAAGTTGTTTAAGCACACAAGGAATCCCATTCAGCTCACCGAAGGTGAACACATGCGCGAGTCCTGCGCTGGGCGAAGAATGCCTCCTTGTCCTACTGTTTATGCGTTGGCTACCTTGCTATTTTTACATGTGTGTTTACTCTTGTCACCTGACTACAATTTTAAGCATTTTTTCAAAACGTTTTTTGTTCAAACTATTTCAGTCACCATTAGTAAAAGCCCCTTTTAGTCTAATCCTCAGCTTACCGTGACTAGATGTCTCCTCTCCTCAGGAATCCATCGTCCACTTTTGACTCCCCCCAGTGAGGGGAGACAGGGCAGCTGGAGTCCAAGCGCAACCCCCGTGCTGCCGCCTGCCCTCTCCTGCTTGAAGGGGCTGGGCCTGAAATAGCGCCTTTAACGCTTCCAAAAGTAGGCAAGTATACGGCTGTCAAAAGATGCGTACCTCAAAATACACGGAGAGACAGGATTCTGTATGCACCCTACCCAGCAAACGAAGTTCTCCTCCTCAACGGGTCTGCGGGGGCGCAGGACTCTGAACTCACCGGTTTTGTCTGAAGAAAAAGCATCCCAGGTGAACGGTTGGGAAATCTTTCAAAAAGGCCTAAGTTGCTTTCCAGGGAGGCAAGAGCGTGGAGCACCTGCCTACGTGGCAAAGAGAGGAGTAAAAAAATCAATCTCACGGTTAGACAAAATAAAAATACCACAGGGCTTGTGGAAGCTGCAGGCGTGTGGTGGGTAAAGGACTAGAACCAGCCAGTGTCTGAACAGAAAGATCTTTAAAGAGAGAAATAAGTGGAAGCGGCAAAATTCCCCACAGAATTGCGGGGCGTCAGTATGACAACATTCGGCACTCACCTAACTTTGTCTGCACACCTTCTTTTGTTTGGTTTTTTTTTTCCCTTTCCTTGTTTAAATTCTATTTAGAATATAGTGTTTCTGCCAAGGAACTTGTTAAATATGTTTATAATGAGCGCAGCATGGTTTTTGGGTTCTGTAAACAAATACCTCTTTAAAGTTATACATCATTTCAGAGACTTAAGACTCACTCGTCAAGGAAACTCAAGTGTTTTCTTCACTGAAACTTTGCTAGTTAGACTTTTTAAAGAGGGCATACAAACTTTGATCTGTAAACTTTAAAAAGCTGAATTTAAGAGTAGGGAAAGATAAAACACTTCCCAGAATTCAAGTGTCAAAATATATTTTGTGGGGTTTTTGAAGTAATTTTTCTAGCTGTATTAAATAATCTCAGCACACAAACATTGTTATAGGGCACATGTCTAACATCTTAAAGATCACCTAGTTCCAACCCCCCTGCCATGGGCAGGGACACCTTCCACTAGACCAGGTTGCTCAAAGCCCCATCCAACCTCACCTTGAGCACTTCCAGGGATGAGGCATCCACAACTTCCCTGGGCAACCTGTTCCAGTGTCTCACCACCCTCAGAGTGAAAAATTTCTTCCTAATACCTAATCTAAATCTGCCCTCTTCCAGTTTGAAGCCATTCCCCCTCGTCCTATCACTCACTACACACCCTTGTAAAAAGTCCCTCTCCAGCTTTGACCCAATGCAACATTTCTTTCAGCCACGGCTCCTCAAGTCGCCGCTCGCCACGCCACGATGGCAGTAGACGCAGCACCAAGGCCACCCGTGGCCCAGCAAGGTAGCCGGCAGCTGCTGTTGCTGGCGGCCCCCCATCCCAAGGCGTGGGGAGGACAGTTTGGTAGGTCACGCCGTTCTGGCACCTCTTCCTAGCCCAGCCCTGCCGTAGGGCACAGGTGCCGGGGCGCAGCACGGACCACGCAGGAGAAGGCGACACCCGCTCCCCCGCTGCAGACCCCGTAACACCAGGCGGAGCCGCAAGCCCGGCTCGCAGCGCCCACGGGTACCCCGCAGGGCTATCACAGGCCCTGCAGGGCTGGGGGTGCGTGGGACACGGGACGGGACGGGACGGGCCAGCGACGCGCAGGGCGACACGCCGCGCTCCCACCCGCCTGTTGGACTACAACCGGCCAAAACGAACAGCCCCTCCCGGGGACCGGGAGCACCACCGCCCGCCCGCTTCGCTGTACCGAGAACACCCCCCTCCCCGCGGCACCGGCACCCCCGGCGTATCGGCCCCCCCCACATCCGGGGTAGCGGCGGGGCGGGGCGCGCGGGCTCCGCCCAGGAGGCGGGGCCGCGCGTGGGACGTGTTCGCGCGCCGGGGCTATTCCCGCCCCTTTCCCCTGCGCCCGCCCCCCGCGCTGCCGCCACCGCCGCCGCTGCCGCCGCCCCCGCGCCGGTGATGGGGACACGGCGCTGAGGAGGGCTCGGGCGGCAGCGGGGAGCGCGGGAGGGAGAACAGGCGGGCGGGGGCGCCGCCGCCGGCAGCGGTGGTGCGCGGAGGACGGGGCATGCGGAGCGGGCGCCGCCGGGGGGCTGCAGCTGCGGGCTCCGAGGCGCTGAGGGAGGAGGCGGCGGCGGCGGCGGCGGCGGCGGCGGCTCCTCCGCGGGGCTCCGTGTGACTGCGCCCGGAGCGCGGCGCCCGGCAGCCGTAAGGAAGAAGGGGGCCGAGGCGGCGGCGCTCCTTCCCCGTTGGCGGAGCGAGGCGGCGAGCGGAGGTGCCGGTTCCCCGTGGCTGTAGCGGCAGCGGCCGCCGGCGGCAGCCCGGCTGCGCAACGGCAACGGCGGCCGCGCCTCAACTTGGCGCGAGGCAGCGGCCGCCGCGACGAGCGGGCGGTGCGCGGCTCGTCCGTCCCCATCCCCGCCGCCGCCCGGAGGGTTTACCCTGCGGGACTCTCCTCCCCGGGCGCCCGGTGACAGGCGCAGCAGCGGCGGGGCCGGCGGCGCCCGTTGCCTCCCCCCAACGGCCGCCCGCCCCGCAGCGACAGAGAGGGCCGAGGTGAGTGCGGGCTCCGGGCGCCTCGGGTTCCGCT
>RSEF01000002.1:95218817-95246397 GCA_003993805.1 Himantopus leucocephalus
CCCCCCCCCCCCCCGCCCCGGGGCTCGGGGAAGGGGAAGCGCCAAGTTCAGGCAGCGCCGGGCTTCCCCCCCCTCCCCTTCCCCCTCCTCTCCCCCCCCCAGCTCCGGCCGCCGGTGGGGGAGCCGCCGCCTCGGCCGATCGCCGCTTCCTCCCCGCCGGGCGGCCGGAGGAGCGGGGCGGCCCCGCCGCGGTGCCCGCTCAGGGGGGGGAGCGGGCGGGGGGGACGGGCAGACACAGCCTGCGTGGTGCCTTCCAGCGGCTCCCCGAGTTGCTCCTTGCCGGGGAAAGGGGCGGCCGGGGACGCCCTGTTGCTGCTGGCGGGGGTCGGGAAGCTGCGCGGTGTCAGCAGCCGCCGGGAGCGGGTGTCGGGGGGGGAATGGCGGGGGGAGCACCGGGGCGGCATCCCCGGCTCTGCCTCTCCCCCGCTGTCACGTCAAGTTCGATCGGTTAATGGTTATTACATAACATGTGACTAATATTTCAGACTTTATCTGCTGGAATCCGGATCAGCCTTAATTTATTTCCTTTTAATTCATAAAGCTGGAAAGGGTCGGGGGAACTACGGCTCTCATTCCAAGGAGTTGCCTAAAGCAACTTAGTTTTCATGTGACTTTCCCCGTGTTAACAGAGGGTTACTACCTCCTTCCACTCCGAGAAAGCAGAAGTGTGTGTCGGTCGTCCTCCCCTCCCCTGTCGTCCGCCCCCCCCGCCCCCGTTTATTATTAAGTGCGGCCAAATTTCTTTAGGTCCTCCTTGTTTTTAGCAGTCTCTAGAACCTCCCACTTTGTAAACTTACAGGGTGAGATACTGAAATAGATTTTTGTGCAGCAGCTGCTGAGAGAAATAACTTTTATGGCGATGAACAGGAGTGAAACAGCCTCTTCTGTTTATATAAATGATGTTGGCACTACATGAACTGTAAATGAACATAGCCAACAGCTGTACAAACCAAAACTATGTAACTAACCATGTATTTTTATACACTGCTACTCTCGACTTTGCTCCTTTGCAAAGGCAGTGAAGATCATGCTGCGCTGAACGCTTGGAACACCACAGAACTCGTTTTTCTTGTAAATACAAAGGATTGCTTATATTGGAGAAAGCTTTTCACTTTCTAGTGCCAGCTTCATCGTTTTCTGTGACTTGGAATTTTGTCTGTGTCCTCCTGTGATGTTGGCCTTTTTTAAGTGGTATCGCTAGCACTCTGAATTTGCTGCATTTTATCAGGCTTACTTTATTTGTAAAACATGAATGCATATCAGAGATAAATATTCCTCGAATGATTGTCGATAGGGAGATTGTGGCAGCATGGTCATCTTCAGAAAAATGATACAAATGGTACCTGGCAAGGACACCACGTACAAGCCACCCTTGAGATCAAGGTGATAATGATAACACTTGGACTATTATTGGATGCTGCTTGGCTTTTCAGAATTGTAAGCTGTGTGAACGAGGATACCTTATTCCTCACATACCTTGTTCCTGTAGGAATAGGGCAATTCAAAGACACTAATGAAAGTCATGGAAATGTTTTAAAAATACCATGTGACAGTCATTGCATAGCCTAGTGGTGAGGTGGTACTGTTTCACTTCAATACAAAAATATTCTCCCCCCTAATCTGAAACTGGATTTGTTCAAATGAGTTCAGGAATAAGCTATACAGAGAAAGAATTGAAGTAATCTATAGATTTCAATCCCAAAATTGCTGCTTTAGTGAAATAGTACCCTGCTTTCTTTGTTGCATACATACTGATAAAATATATATTAGCTGTAAACTTGTTCAATATTTTTCTTCTATCACAGAAAGAGTGTGATGTTTGTCTTTGGGATGAGAATAAAAAGTAGCTCCGGGGACACTCATCTAAAAATAGGGTACTTCCAAATACTTAAATCATTTGAATGCAGTTTACATTATGTTTAGTTCAAGAGACAAGAGATTCTTGACAGATTTTGCATTTTATATTTTTAGTGCTTTTTTTGTGTGCACATGGTAAGTCTCAGACTGTACACCTCGCAAAAAAGTTTGATTCGCAGGACAAAAATGGTGTGGTCTTTGGCTCTGCGGTCCTCCCCAGTCTGTTTCTTTAAGTGTCTTCTATGTGGCAGTGCTGGAGCCATCCCTAAATGCAAGTTGGCTTGTATTGGGAGCCTTCAGTGCTTACACGGAAAAGGACTGTCTTACAAATTGAAATAGAACTTTTTTGGTGGAAGATGCATTAAAACACCTTTTAGCAGTTGGAGTGGTGCTTTTGAGAATGGTGCTGTTTCATACTTGTAAACCAATCGCTATATCAAGCATGCTAGAGTTCTTTTATTTGTCTTAAATTATTAACCAAAATCTGAAAACTCTGTAGTGTTCTCCTTTAGGCCAAGTTATAGTGTATTTTTTTGCATTCTAGTGTTGCTCTTCAGGATCTTAATTTTTAAAGTTTGTTTGGAAATTTGTTCTTTGTGTCTGCCTCTGTCCTGTCCCATCCCCCCCTCGCAAGGCCAGCATGGTGATTTTAGCATTGAAATTGTGGTAGTGGAACTTATTTGGAGTTCATCTAGATGAATAGCTTGTGGCAGATACAAGAAGTGTTACAGGAGGCAGATGTTGAATACTTCTGTTGCGGTCTGGGTCTTACACCAATACTTAATACAAGAAGACTTGGATGCTTAAATGTGATGTTCCTCATCCCAGTCCTGTTTTCTGTCCTTCTTTGACTGTTGGCAGATTCTTTATTATAAATATGCTCTAGAAATTACTTAATTTTTGAGGTGTGAGTCTCCTTATAGCTATGTATTTTTTCATGTCTTGCTTTGTGATTCTTTGTATTAACAGTATTAATTTCTAATTTTCCACCTAATCTAATACTGTAGTAGCCTTTTTCAGGTAATGATTAAGAATGAAGCACTGTTTTTATATGAAGATACCACAGTTTTGCTAGTGCTTGCCGCTGCCACTTTTGAATCCTGATACTTTTAATTTTCAACAGCTATATTCTCATATTGAACAGAGATCTTCCTTGAGTTCCACAGGGATGATTGTAATCCTCTTGTTTGTACTAGGTCTACTTAATTTAGAAGGTTGCTGACCATACTAATAATTCTGTCTTTAACTTTCAGTGACACTTCTCCATTTATTAACATTGAATTTTATCTGCCACTGTTACCTGTACATTATGGTTGATTAGCTCCCAGTTGGTTACGTTTTCGGTCTTCTATACTTGACTAACCTACGTAACTGTTAACTTTTCAACTTTATTTTCCAGATCATTAATTAGTGCCTTTAAATGTTGCTTGCTTTATGGATCCTTGAAGCATCCTGCTGTTAACCTTCTGCCGTGTTGAAGTTTGTCTACGTATTCATACTTCAAGCTTCCTGTTTCTTAGCTAGGAGTAAAACACAATATTTAAAGTGAAATATAACTGAAATCTGCAAAATATATCTGCAGTGTTGTAATCATGGCTTTTACTGAACTCTCAGTACCAAAGCTATTCTTGTCAGTAGTACTCTAAATTTAACATCCCCAAATAAAATATTTTAACTGTATGCTTGTCAGTCATAAAAGCATTTTGACACCATCTTCCACTAATTCTGGCAAAGCATTTTTTCCCTTTTACAGTCTTTCTAGTGAGCTTAGTCCATTATATGAAATCAGCCCATCATAAAAATCAATGGAATTGATATACTTTTAGCTAATGTATTAAAGAGCTGGCTAAATGCTCTATTATTCACTTTTTGATTGCTTAGATAGGGCTTTACACTATGAAATACAAAGATTCTTAAGGGGCATTTACTTTCGGTTAAATTAGAAGCTTGTGACTTTGAGCACTGCATAAATATTTTGTGCTTGTACTGTTGTAGTAACTCCCAACTCATTGAGGCATTCTTACCATCAGATTCACATACAGGTCTGGTTATAATCCAATAAAGAGAATTAACTTGAGTTCTAAAGACCTGGACTATGCAGGTTGTTAAGTGGTGGCTTGTAGTTTCTTGTAGGAAGAATGCTTTGATTCCTTGAGTCTTTGTTTGAAGGGCCAATGGAACCGAGCTGTCAACATAGGTGTGTCTCAGTTGTCACTGAAAGCAAATGTGTTTGGAGACCTGGTCAGCTAAGAAAAAGTCCCCTTGGCAAGGTGGTCTCCATAGATTGCCTCTTGATATCGCTTACCACCCTTGCTTCTGTGATCCCGGTCTTTATTTTCAACCGTTTAAAAAAAATAATAATTCTTTTTCTTCTCTTCTGCCTTTATGTGGTATGTAACTATCGTATGTAACTTGACTGTGAAGTGGCTTCAAAAATTTATTTTTTTTTTGCCAAGGTATTTGGTTTTGGTATTGGAATGGTCAGCTTCATTTCAGCAGAGTTAAAAAAAAAGTTATCCTCAACAGAGTTTTGTAATGGTGCCTTTTCACTGGAATCAGTGTCCAGTGACCACTGCAACTCTCATTGATAATTTCAGCTTGTGTATTTATTCTGTATTACCAGGTCTTTTCCATCATTGAAGAGAGATATACAGGTAGGGATATTGAGCACTATTTGTGTTGTGGACTGCTATTCTGCGTAATCTGATGGTCCTTAAGACATTTGTGTTTGTTCTCCTGAGAGAGGTTACTGCTAGCGAAGAACAGTATAAAACAACAGCAGTTTGCTGCTGTGTGAAGTTCAGGCTGTGGGACCAGCTGATGTACAGCTGCTGTGAAATTCATTCCTGGTTAAGGAGGGAAGTGTTTTCATACTTTTTTTTTTCTTGTGCTATGCTGGTATCAACTTTCAGAAACTTTACTCTTGTTAGAAAACTTATCCAAAAGATAAGCCAGTCCAGTGTTCTGCTGTCTAGCTGAAAGAGCATTAGCATCCTTTGGAGGCAGAATGTGTAAACTGCTCTTTTGTTCCATAACACTTGTCTTGCTTTTTAAAATTTTGTCCTGTAAATTGCAAGCCAGTGTATTATTGTAAATGTTTTGGGAAGTCTACTTTATTTTCACTAGTGCTAATATTGGTTAAGCTGCGCAAGTGGTAGAATCTCTAGGGATTTTTTGTTGTGGGATTTCTTACTGTAGGTAAACTTGTTGCATTTTTGTACAAATAGTATTTCTTTGTAATGGGGTGCGGTACTATTTTGACATTGAGTTCCAGTATTTCTTCATGTAACAATTCCCGATGTTTAAGTGAAGTCATATGACAAAATTTGTCATCCCAGTTATGCAGAACAATTGAATCGGGATGATATTCAACATCCAAGTTGCCTGTGAAAACTTGTTACAGGCAAGCAAAAGGGTATGTCATGTTCTTTGACTTTTTTTTTTACAGTGTATCAGAATAGACTCCAGAGCTTCTACTGGTGCTTCCCATCAGCCACAGGAATTATGATGATATCACAGTGCATAAATATCTCACATTAAGTAATTCTGTAGGAGACAGGAATACTAGCCTCACTTTACAGGCATAACATGATGAAGGCCAACAGAGCCTGAAGAATTCGAATCCGAATCTGTTTACTTTTCTATAGCCATGGGTCATTGTTATCTTATCTTTTTCCATGCCATTTAAGCCTGCGCTCTGTATGCTAGCAATGCTTTAGTGCAAATTGTGAATGATAACCAGAATGACACTGAAAATTAAAAGGGAAGTGATAATGCCAGGATCCTTCCAGGGAGAAGGAAACAAATTGTGGGGTTTTTTGAGTGTTCTGTGAGGAACAAACCAAGGGATGGGAATATTGGTGGATGGGTTGGAGTCAATTGTGAGTGTGTGGAGAGAAATTTGGAAGTGCTCATTACATATCTGAATGAAGAAGCTGACTGAAAAGCGGAATTAAAAATCGATTGAATGACCGTGGACCTCCACAAAGAGAAAGAGGTGTCTAGTACTGGTCTTAATCAGATGTCTCCACAACAGTGTTCTAAAATGAGTTTAGCAAGAGTGGCTGGGATGAGCAAGGACTAAGACCAAGCATAAAGCTGTCTCTCAGAACAGCCAGAAGTGGGTGACACGTGGATGTAATTTCATGTGTTCAGTTCTTAACTTTGCTCGGTGATGCTTTTTTTTTAACGCACCCACCCCCAGTACAATAGGTTTCTGAATCTTCAGATGGTCCAAGTGCAAATTAGTTGTAGGTGAAAAAACAGAATTGGTCAGAGTTGTGCTTTCACTCTGTGACATGCATGAGTTTGATTACCATTATGAATAATTTAGCATTAAGAACAATCACCTGGCCTCTTATGTGCATATCCTGTTCATGATGCTTCTGCATTAAATACATTGAAGAGAGAACATTCACTGATGGGGCATTTTTTAAGTATCTTTAAGGAGCCATTTAAGTTAAAATTAAAGTAATGGATTTATTTAATTTTCAGTTCATTGTGTACTCAGGGTAATTGGGATTGATACACTTTTCAAACACAGAAGCTGAATCCTAATTCTAGATGCAAAACTCAGCTTTGACTATTGTCTCCAGACAGTACTTCTATAAGAAATTACTTCAGTTTCTGCTGATTGGAATACTACTTTGAATGTCCAGTTTGTGAGTTAGTGACTGTCGTAAAGAAGTTAAGGACACATTTCCACAGAACTCTTTCTTTTTTAAGACCATTTTGTGGTTTTAAACTCTGTCTATAGTATCATGTGAATGAAATGAATGTCTGCTATCTTTATCTTTGAAAAATGGTTGAAGACAGCATACCAGAGCAGTCCTGTTCAAATAGAGATACTTGGAAGAGCAGATATACTTAAAATAGCCAAAAAAACCCAGCCCTGCAAGCAGTGTGTGACTTTGTTCACCCCTTTTCCAATATACTCTTGCAATTTTTTCTTCAGCGCTCACTGATCAGAGGTTTAAGAAATACAGGTACTTAATAGGTTTACTAAACTATTACTAATTTTTGTTTTCTGTTTTCAAATTCTGGAGATAGTATGATGTGTGTCTGCACTACAAATATTGAGCTTCTTAAAGTGCAGCAGAGGTACTGCAGTTAAATATGTTTACTTGAAATATATATTTCAAGAAAAATGAGACTCACCCCTTAATGCCCTCTGCCTGCAAAGAGAGGTTATAAAATTGAAGTTCTTTTTCAGGCTGACATTTCTAAATATTTGATTTTGTGTTTTTATTATCCTGAACTGAAAGTCTCAAACAGCATGAAAAATAAAGTTGCTCAGTTCAGTAACTTTAGGGAGTAGGAAAGCGCACTACCACCTTCAGGAGTCTTAATGCAGCTTAAAATTATACACACTTTGCACTTTCTCACAAACTTTGAAAGGCCTTTTGGTCCTTATCATGACTTACTCCTTGCTCTAATGCTGTTTGTGTGTGAAAATGGTTACAGATAGGATAGGAAGGTCCAGTAAGCTAAAGCTGCATTTGTGTGAGACTCAGCTTTAATCTAAGTATCTGGCCTTTTTAAAGAACGGACTGGTAATGTTTTGGACACGTGGTCTAAGAGAGCTCTGGGAAAACAACTCAAAGCTGCGCAGTGGTCCGTCTTCTTCAACTTCTGCTCTCGTTTATTTGGGCACTGAAGTGAATAGGGAAAATAATGTGATAGGAAGGATGCACAGGAATTCGTTACTCTGTAAAAGCTCAAGTTCCCTGCTAAAGCAGAACAGAATGGGGCAGGTGCTGATATGTTAGGTGGCTTACTCATCAAAAACGTGGTTTTTTCAGCTTCAAATTGGTTTTAAAGTATGGCATCACAGGTTTTATGAACACTGGACTAAAATATTTTTGAAGTGTATAGATCAACATCAGCCTTAAGGACTGCTTCAGCTGTGCAGAGTTCCAGAAGTAAATGGTCGATAATCTAGCCTTCAAAATAACTCTAATGTGCTGAGATCTTAAAAAGTATTGGTATTTCGAAAAAATAGTGTTCATCATAGGTTTTACATGCTCTAAAATTTGTATTTGATGTTTGACTGTGAATAGATTAATTCAGTTGCTGGGAGCTGCATTACTATTTTATCAAGCCTAAAACAATTTGTATGTTTGTAGTTGAAATGCTACTTTGTTGTACAGAATGTTAAAGAATGAGGCAAAACTGTGACTGTCCAGTAACACTAACACACTCCTGCAGAAAATATTAACCAATCCATCAACTCTCGTAAAAGCGTAATTGGAAGGAAGGTATCTAAATGTGGTGCAGCAGAATCAGAGTTACTCTGACAAAAGCATCTGTAAAAAATGTTAACTTATGTTCAGAAGGCATATGGCATAGTTTTTAAGTTGAAGGCTACTTTTTTTTTGTGTGTTACAAATTGAAGTACTATTTCATAATATTATTCACGTTATTCTGCTACGGTGTCATCTCACCAAATGAAAAAGGGTGTTTAAAAAACTTGAACAATTCTAGGAGTCTAGTGAGTAACCAGAACTGGTTAAAACACTTTAAAGCAATGTTTACCTTGTGTATGCGGACCCAGCACAAAACTTTTTTCTCTATCAAAATAAGCTTGTCAGGCTATATATCTAATTTTGCACTGCAGTTCTAAATCATAAAAACATTATATCTGCAGTAGTTAATTTTCAAAAATGTAAGGTAACCAATGCCCCAAAGAAACCAATTAATCTTGTATATTGAATTTGTTACATCTTTAAAAACACCCAAACCTATAAAAACCCCAAAACCAAGCCCCTTGTTCCTGGAAAATATTTATTCCCTTCCTTCCTTCCTTTTGTTTCTTTCTTTTAGTTCCTTTTGGATTTTGCAGAGTTGTCAAATCACATCTCTTATTTTGTCTTTCCATGTCCAGCAAGACTAATCACTCTTCTTCAACCAGTTAACGCTTGAAATCTGCTGTGTGCAAGAAACCAATTGTCCAAATCTCAGCTGTGATCTGATTCACAGAAGTACAATAATATGTAATTTTCTTGCTTTATATCAAAGCTTTCTTATGCAGTTTTAGACTATCATGACTATTCCTTTTTTTTCCCCAAAATTGTGCTTTCCCAAACACAGCAAGAACTTCTTAGAGCTGAAACAATGGCTTCTCTATATTTCATGAGTGTTATGTATATTTGAAAGACATCTAAGGATTCTTTTTAACCACATTTTCCTCTTTGTTGAAAACTTCATAAAACATCTCCGCCTCTGCCAGGAAACAATGCCTTTTATTTTTTTATAGCATACCTCATGTTATTTGCAGTAGAGTTGAATGGCACTGAGTTGCGGTCACTAGTTTGCACTAATCCACTAGTTTGGATCACTAGCATTTTTAAACAAAGAATCCACAATGGGATGGTTTTTAAAATGAGCAGGCTTTCTTTATTGTCACTTCTGTGCAGAAGAGCCCAGACTTAAATAGCATGCAAGTCAGACACCAATTTCCAAATCAAATGTTTGACCTTGGGATCCTCGTAGCTAAATTTTCAACTCCAAGGCTGTAAAAATATTTGATACCAACTTTCTTATAATCAAACCATCTTTTGTTGCAGAGGCTAATGAAATTATGATTCACTACCACTTCCGTCTGCAGGGATGAGCTGTACAGTATCTTTCTATGGAGCAGAAACAAGAACAATTTCTTGTTATTCTGAGACTGTTTGCTTCTTTATCTTTCACTTGTAACATGCTGTCTAAATTGTTAGTTTAAAACAGCTCTTATCAATTACTTTTGTAGCATACCAGCCTAACAGATTTCCATAATTTGTGATTTCTCCATTTCTTCGTTTGTTTGGGTGTGTAATGAGCGGTTGGGTGTATCATTAATCTTTATTCAAAAGGATGCGGTAGTGATTCAGGAGTGGGAGTGGAGAAATGTATCTTAAAAAATCAAAATAATAGAAATTGCTAGTAATTTGAGGTTTTTTGATACCTAGTTTGACATGTCTTAGAGACCTGGCTATCTGAAAGTGAAGCTCAACCTTTTTCAGAAAATCGTAACTTTTTAGTGTAAATCAAGCATTTCAGAAAAAAAATTACCTCAAAGTCAGCTTCTTGAGAATGTTCATTTTACTGTACTGGTGCTTGGAGAGTATTTAGAAAAGGCATCAGGCCTTGCATTTTCCTTTGCATGCAAGTTCTTGACCTAATTTAATTTACTAGAGATATTTCAATGTATTTTGAATAACTTAATGTTAAAACACAAAGGAACTCATTATATGAAACCGTTACATAAAAGGTAAACTAGGATATGTCAGGAGAGGGAGACCATACTTAAAAGTGATGACTGGCATCTTTGAAGTAAATTGAAATCTATTTATAGATGGGCATGTTGAAGAGGAAATGAACACGGTGGCCCAAGTGACAAACGCTGTATTTAAAGATTTCCAAATCTGAGTCTTATGGTTTGGAGGAAAGGGGGTTAGTTTGGCTCTTTGATGGCAGCTGGAACTGCTACTGCTTTGGCATCATGGAACTTGTCATGGGCTGAGCAGTCCCTTTCAGACACAAGAAGGAGAAAGTTTAGCCAGTCTTATGCAAACAGTTGTTGAAGAATTATCTTCCTTTCCAAAAGGAATTTCTTTCAGATGGAAAGGGGAAAAAAAGTATTTATAAGAGCTTGAATGCTTGTGGAGGAACATTACTGAAAAACCTCCAAGCTTATGAAGTCAACTGTATATAGACTGGGGAAATTTTAAGACTTCTATCTTAAAACTGTGTATAGGTCTGAGAATCTTTGTGTGTACTGTAAATGAATGTAATGGAAGAAATACTGTTTTCTGTTCAGCTTCAGAAAGAATGCTAAATGGAGTCATAAATAAACATTTTTTTACATGGGTTATTCAGGAGAGAGGGAAGTTAAAGGCAAAACTTTAATAAACAAAAAGGTTGCAGGACATCTGGAAAAACTTGAAGGCACTTGATTTGGCTGCATTTGTATGGATGTCCAGTCTTCAAGTGATGGAAGGGGCATTTCCCTGGCCGTACCAGTGCTGGCTGGCGTTCTGTTCTCTGCCTGCAGTTTGTCTGTTTTCTCATCATATGTCAAGTATGGTAGCATCATGCCCTGTGGTAATCAGTGTTATAGAAGCTAATAGTATTTTTTAGGTGAATGCTTGCCCCAGCCAAGCAGCAAAAAATCGCTTTGGCAGGAGTGGAAGAGTTGCCTTTTGACACAATTTGATCTCTTGTGCTGTTCATCTTTAGCCCTCCATCATTCTTCCCCCACATGCGCCCCCACCTCCCACCCTAGTTTCTAGGCTGCTTTTAGTCATGCTTAATGGGCAAAAGTCCTCAATATACTAAGTTGACACAGGTTTGTAGAAAATCAATGCTGAGGAAAAAGGCAGACAACTCAATAGCTCAACGGCTGCCTTCTTTTTCTAGCCTGCCAGTTCACCAGTGAGCCATGTTTCTGACTGACCAGATGGCATACCTAAACCTCGGCACAAACCCTAGCATGCGGTATCTCTTGCTGATTTAGTAATTAAGAGACATGGGGAAGATATAATAGTATCATGCGGGGAATGGATGTTGTGGGGGTGGAGGAATAAAGGAGAGCTTGCAAGGGGCAGCAGCAGCAAGGTGCTGAGGTTATTGCAGTTCGCTGAAATCTATGGGAGGTCAGGCCACAAGTTCTGCTTTCCACAAGGCAGGGTAACTTGTTTTAGCAAGGACTGCTTGCAGATAGGCTGTAACTTATTTTTCTAAGCATCGAGATGCCATCAGATATTTTTCAGTGTGCTGCAGCTCGTCCTTTTAAATTAAAACACTAGCCAGCTGCTGCTACAGGGTAGTTTTTTAGAAGAACATAGTGGGAAAAGCTAAACCACTTTTCTTTCATTAAGGAGTAGTAGGTGGTGTTTCTTCTCCCTGACACAAAGTTTCCACAGTTTGCTTGTGAACTCTTCAATCTGAATTTGCTGAAGGGAGCTGTGTTTTGGTTTTTTGTTTTGTAATGAGTATAGTTTGATATTTACTCATCGAAGAGATAATTAGCTTATAAAGAGGCTATTTTGTAGGTATGCTATCTCCTGTTCTTTTGAAAAACCAAAGAGAACAGCAGGAAACCAAACTGCAGACAAGATGAAGAGAAGATTAATGTATTGTTCATACATGTAAAGTACGTAAGCTGATGTAATTAGGGAGTGTGATAACCTGGTTTATTAACTTTCTGAATACCATGACGAAAAGGAATAAAGAAGCTCAATTCAATGTATTCATGCTAGTATTTTCTACATTAAAATTAAATTGGATACCTTCGTGCACTGGGAAAACCAAAGCTTATTTCTTAACTGTGACAGCTACTTGGACAGAAGGGTGGTATGAGAAAATTAATAAAGCAACTGTCTGCTCAGACTTTCTTCAAATTCAATTGTTGGGTATGTAGTCATGACCTAGTTTCTTTGGTGGACATATGTTCTATGCTGTAGTGTCCCAGAAACTACTAGGGAAAGACTTACCTTCTTATGCTACACATAATAGTATAGCCACTTACGATAATGTCACTTTCCTGTTTGAATGCCACTAAAGGATATGACTTTAAGGACTTCATTGGTACTAAGAAGTGAAATGTTAATGTAAGCGTGGACATGTTTTTAACATTGTTATTACCTAAACTTCCACTCCAGTTTTTTACCTGAATTCTCTATTTCTACATATTATACATAATGTTATAACAACATCCTTGTCATCAAAAAGATAATCATCAAAAGAGTTGGTTGTTTCAAGCCATCAAATGAGTAAATCATAGGAAAAAGCATAGGTTGTCTTTATGTGTATTTTAACTATTTTTCATTTGTTGCTAATGATACCTGAATTACGTGTTTATGTTGATCTGCCTAACAGGGATTGCTCTTCTTTTTTCTTTTTTTTCTTTTTTAGCATATTAACAAAAATTTGCAAACTACATGTAACATTCTGTTACATTCAAACTTCCCTTCATTCTGGTAACATTCATGGGTCACTGATGTTCTTTACAAAACTTTTTAAGGATATGACTGAGTCACAGTGTTGAAATCCTGTACTATTGGCTCCTCAGCTTGTAATTATTTCAGTAAGTATATAAGCTGTAAATGGTCAAATGCTAGACCTCTACTTAAAATAAAATAAAAACCTTATGAGACATTGCTTTGTTGAAGGCTGTTAAAAAGAAGTGGTAGAGCAAATGTTTGAGACTAAGGGAAATTGGGACTGGGTGGCATAAGCGATGTTACCAAGCATCTTTTAACAATTAAAAGTAGTTAAGGGTGGGACAGAATTAGAGGCTTTGGTAGCATCTGAACAGCTCTGAAATACGAACTCTGCTGCAAGATCCTGTTGATGAGACTAAAGCTGTGATCTCCAACCTTCCCAGGACAGCTGCACTGGACAGTGTGAAGGAATCAATGACATTCCTCTTCTCAACTTTTTAATTTACTGCAACTGCAAACAGCACTGACGAGTCTCCTAGCCAGCTCATTGCCTAAAGGCATGTGTTGGGGGTCCAACTATAGGCAAACAGGAATTGGGCAAATGAAAACCAGTAGGAGGGGGAACAGAAGAGTTGGCAAGAAGGAATAGAAAGTGTCTTGCTCCAGGAGATAACAAAAATATTTAAATGGCTAAATAGTATCTCACTAGTTCTTTTGTCAAATACTGCCAGTTACAGTTGTGTAGCAAGCTAAGTAGTAAGAGTTTGCAAATCCAGAACCATTAAGGGAATGCAGAAGTGTTGACTTGGGAGAATCTACCTATTGGCAGGTGAAAGTTTTGACTAGCATGATTACACTGTCTAGTCAATTTCAGGTAGGAAACAATCAGTTTCACCTTCTTTCTGCCCCTCTTGACTCTGGGAAGAGTAAAATTTACTCTTGACATAGGACTTAGTTTCCTTTCTGTACTTGCTTGTGCTTTCTGGAAATGCAAACATTAAAAAATGGAACATTTTTGTACTGTCTGCTTTCATTTACAGCATAGGGCACACCGTTATAGCCCTGGGGTATGTTGTAATAATTGTTGAGGAGTAAGACCAGGCAGTTGATGTATTTGGATAAGACGTGATGTCTCTTGAGCAAAACATTACATGGTAGCCCAAACCAGACAGGCAAGATAGTTATATAAGGAATTAAATTTACATGCTGTCTAAATTCTTGTAGTTTCTTTTACATACATGTGCTGAAGATAGCAATGAACGTTTAGTCTTTTGCAAACTTTTTTCAATATTTATTCTTGATGAGCAAGCAGAATATTGTTTTTATGATACGGAAAATCAAATTGACTTTTCCATTCTGTATATAGCTTTTCCATGAATATGGAAGGTTGATAAGGCTTTTGCTGAAAGGATCATATTTAAGTCATTATCTTTTTATTTAGATTTTATTTAGAACTTAGTTTCTGGAAGCGTGGAACGCTTTTTGGTGCAAACCAAAGAGCGATGCTGACAAATCAATGGTTTGAGTGTACTTGGTCTGTAGAACACTTCAGCTTGCAAAGCAAATAATTGTTCTCAGCGTTTGCTCTTCTTTTGAAGCTGATGAAGCACTTAAGCTGCTACTTATAAGTTGGTTCCTATTAATTTTATAGCAAAGTAATTTGAAGCTAAATGTTCATGTGTCATACCATGGAAATCCAGCTTAGGTATTTTGACAACAGGATGGTCTCCTGTTTTGATAGGAGCCTCACAGGGAGTTAATTGCAAGCCCCAAGTTTTCAGTTGCAGAGGAAGGACTTAAAAATGCTTTTTCAACTGGCACTGCTTCTCTAGTTTCGTTACTAAGGACGAATTGGATTTGAGGCTTTAAAAAACATAGTACACTTCCTAACGTACACAAAAAAGTTAGCTGATACTTTTCACGTGAGCCAACATTAAGAAGTGGTTTGCTAAGGGTATGACTTTGTCAAACAGTTGAGCTGAAAGCTGAATGAGTTGGGAGGCTTTGTGTTGGCCTATCGGGAGGTGTGCAAAGCTGTTGAGAGCTTCCTGCTTGCTTTTCTGGATGTAAAGTTAAACGTTTTGGGTTAAGTGGTTTAAGGCAGTATAGTACTTGCAAAGATTTTTCCCGTCATTCTAAAGGAATAAGAATAATTCCGTGTCGGTTGAACAAAAGTAGTACATTCATATTTTTATCCATTTTTATTTAACTTTATTTTTTTAAAGGCACCTTCCTTCATTTTGGTGCTTGCTGAAGTGTTCTATAGTATTGCATACCTGCTACCACATAAAATGTTCAGCTTTTGTTCTGTTGTGAGTCATAGTCTCTGTATCTTGACCTTCTTTTCAAAATAGCAAGTACCTAGCCTACTTGTTACACTATTTTATCTTTAGTAACTTTGTTTTTAGGGGTTGATTAGAAACTTAAATATTTTGAATGCTTTCATGTTGCTACCTAACTTTTGGTGTACCCTAGGATGAGCTTCTATACAGAAGATTCCTGTTTCATCCCTTTCTAGAATATTCAAACAAGAATTATTCCTCAACCCTGAACTAGCCAGGTGTTTTAGGGAAGCAAACTGATGTCTTTCCAGTTCCTGGAAATGCTAAATGGTTGAATTTATATCTGAATAGCTGATGGAGATTTCCAGTAGGGAAAGTTTCTCAGACCCTGAAGCAGTCTGCTAGGTATCAGATTAATAATCCTTCCCTCATGATGTTATGATGTAATTCACGATGTTCCTGGTCCACAGCAGCTGCTAAAGAGGTGTTTAAATTGAGATGGAAAACAGGTATAGAATAACTGAAAAACAAACAATTAGAGAAAATAGAAGACGTAATTAACATGTAATAGGCCTGTTGAGATTTAGCATAACAACAAAGGCAAGTCTCAAAATTTAAGAATTAGGTTGTTAGCTTCATAAGCACACCAGTCTGCCACTGCTGCTGAAGTAAAGAGTCGTTCCTGGCCATTCTTTCCCTTCCTTAGGCATGTATTGTGAAAGAGATTGCAAAATTTTCTGGATTGCAGTACATTTCCTTGCTAAATTAGCTCTAACCTGTACCCAAATGTGATGTTGTCAGAAAGGAGTGTGGGGATAGAGGCAAATGCTTAGGGACTAGGGGACGTGATTATACATTCCTTGAGCTGCAGTACTGATTTTCAGTATTCTTGGGGTTTGGGTTTTTTTTTTCTTGATTTTAGGCATAATGTGTATGTAAGCTGCATACCTTGTTTCCTGCATACCAAAGTATATTCTGGGTTTGTGCTTGTAAAAAGAAAGGCACTGCAAACAGCTGACTGGCTCAGCAATTAGTAAACTAAGTGAAACAGGGTGTTTCTAGGAAGAAACCTTAAGGTTTGCAGCACGTTTGGGGAAACTGCTGGATTGCTGCATTGCCAAAGGCTGCATTAAAACAGCAGTGCTTTTTTTAGAAAAGTTAATTCATTGGTTTATTGTTGCAGTTTCCTCGTCCTTGTTATGACAGTGTTAATAGTGCTCAGTATTCTGTTTCAACTACCTGTTACTGATTTTACAGAAAGGGACAAGAAAGAATTTAGGATTGGTATTACTGACTGAATCCATTGTTTTGGAAACTTGATAACGTAAGGTTTCCTGTGTTCCTTTGTGGTAAACAAAACTTCCTGAAATAGGGACCATTATCTCACCTGAAGCCAGAAAATGTTTGCCTGCCTGTTTCTACTTAGAAGAATGGAAGAAATTTTTTTGTTTAAAGCAATCTTCCTGCTCTTGCAAATGAGAAATGATAGTCATTTGTCAGCTCAGCCAAATTTCAGATGCTATTGCAAGCAGCAGAGCTTCGCCTGGAGGCAGATGAAGATATCCGAAACTAGAATTTCTGTGGGAGGGTTAGTGTTTGTGTATGAAGACATATGCTCACTCAAGCAGTTTGTTGTTTTAGGGTACGTATTCTCCTGTTGACACTGACAGACAGTCTTACTGAATTGCTTTAAATCTGGCAGAAGGCAGCAAACTAGTCCCTCTTCACTTCCATTTATTTCCCTCGCCACAAAATTTTTGTTTTAAATAGAGCATTAATATTTTCAAAGAACTGAGTCCCCAGGCCAGACTTTTTTCCTAAGGGAGGTTTGGTGTATTACGTCTGTGCTCCAGGCTACTTTTTTTTCTAAAGGTTTACTTTTATGTGCTGTAAGCTTCCCGTTCCCTGAGTTAAAGTTCTCCTAATAAGCAGCATGTTATTTTGGACTTTGGAGTTATGATATGCTTGTTCACCTCTTAAACAGCTGTCTCTAGTTCCCCAGTAAGCAATAGAAATATTAATGTTGTCGTGTGTGATAATATAGGGCTTCGTAAAAGCTTGTAGTCAAGAATACCATTTCTCATTTTCCTCTTTGATTAACAAGTGCTAATCACATCCTGCAAAAGAATATTTCCTATTTGATTTGTGAGGTTTTTATGGTTACATTTGGTTCCTAAGCTAGTAAATACATAAACAGCCTTTTTTAGCTCTGTACACAGCCATAAATTATTTGGTGTAGAGTAAGGACTCCTGTATTTATATTTCTTCCGCAATGAAGGTACAGAGCTGAATAGACAGTAGGCTGTCTCTTATGCCAGAGTGCTGGAAGAAATGATTTCTCAGCGTCTAAACAGACATAATTAGATGTGTGAAGCAGTGGTTTTACTTTGGGGACTTTCTAGCACTTAGCACTTTGTTTATTATCTTCATGAGAAAATATTATATCATTGAGATCCTTTGTAAATGTTGAGAGGCATTGTGTAAATTTGACATTTGCTTTTACAAATTTACCAGTTGATTTATTTCAAGGACAGCCTGTTGTGAATCTCAAGTCTTAGGATCTTGCTTAGATACCTCCTCCTTCCAGCTTTCTCGCTTTAAGTAATATGCTGTAGTGCACACTGTAATACTGTGTGTGTGTGACCTCCAAAACAGCTAAGCCTTTGGTTAGAACAATTCTGTAGTTCCCTTTCTTTATGTATAGGACAGACACCGCTATAATTTTATTATCCCACAGTTGCCTGTTGCCACTTGCAAACTGATTTCTTGGCCTGTGGAAGGCTGAGGTTGTGATCTTTTAAGCACCGTTAAAGCAGCATATTTGAATGTCCATAATTTTGCATCCCTCTGATAATTTCTGAGGTAATGGAAAATATTTGTTGTTATCTTACTCTCTGCAGTTCCATTAAAGATTATCAGTGGAAATGGAGAAACTGGGTATGACTATAACTCGGGTACATTTTTTTTTTTCTAAACTCTGTTCTCCCACACTGTCTCCCTGTAAGCTTTCTTACTGTTTTGGTTTTGGGTTTCTTTTATCAGATCAGAAAATGAGATGTTACAGATTATTCAGTAGAGTATTATACCAGAGAATATAGCTGGCAGCTTTCCTGAAGCGCTCTGCTGACTGTTGAAGAAAACATTGACCATCATCGGGCATGCAATTTTACTGAAGCTTTATGAGGGCAGTTGTGATTGATTTTAATGTAGTTANTATACCAGAGAATATAGCTGGCAGCTTTCCTGAAGCGCTCTGCTCAGTGTTAAAGAAAACATTGACCGTCATCGGGCATGCAATTTTACTGAAGTTTATGAGGGCAGTTGTGATTGATTTTAATGTAGTTGTGTATTTAACTATTTTGTATTCAAAATTAAAAAGGATTTCTTTTTCCTCAGTAGGTCTGGGAACCCCTACTATTTTCTGATGAGTCAGGGAAGACTGGAAAAGGTTGAACAGATAGCATTGGCTTTCTCGGTGGAGTCATGTACACTTTTTCTAGCAAAGAATACTGCTCTGAAAGTGGAAGTCAAGCCATGTGCATAACAACTAAAGGAAGAAATCCACTTTGTGTACATACCTATGCACGTGAACACGTGCACACATCTATATAGATGGCTGGGTTAATGCCAGTTGGCATACTGGAAGGAGTTGATGATTCTGCCTAGTTGCTGCTGCTTGGTTTAAGGCTGTTGCCGTACTTGCATTTTTTGAGGAAGATGAGCTGTTTCAGTAAGTGGTGATTATCTGATGTCTCCTGAGCTTCATGTGACTTGAGAAGGGTTGTCAGTGAGGTCCAAAGTCAGTGCTTTGTATACAGGAGATGTGTTGTCTGTAACACCAAGGGGTGTGCATCTGCTGCTGGTCCCACCTGAGCTCTTGCAAGTAGGGGGAGAGAAGACAAGACTGCAGTTTGAAACTATTGTGGAATAGGATAGGAAGGTGGAGATTTTGAGAGGGAGGTACAGCTCAGTCTTCAAGTTTTCAATAGCCCATTACAACAGAAAAATTACTGAAAAGCTAAATTACCCACTCTTTATAAACAAACAAAATGAACAAAAAACTTGTAGTTGACACTAAATCTTGTTTTCTTGACTTCTGTGTTCCTTCATAGTGAACGCTTTGTTCACTGAAGGAGCTGAGAGGTGTCTAATGCATTTTGCACTGTGGCTCACATCCTCCATATGAATCTGTGCTGGTTACTTTGCATACTTGTGAAACAATGAGGGTAGTGTTTCCTGGTGGCTGAAGAGAAGGTGCAGAGGGTGTCTGCCAGCTCCCAGCAGTCAACACACAACTCTTTGTTGATAGTCCCACTGAAGGCAAACATGCCTGGACCATTGATGCTCCATGCTCATACTTAGGGCTGATGTACATTAGTGCTATCAAGATAAACTGTTTTTTTTACTAATGTTTTTGAATCATGATAGTTAAGAAAAACTTCCATCATCTTTACAGACCTGCAGTGTTGCTCCTGATTTGCAAATAATTCGTTTTTTTTCTTTATAGAGAGCAGTAGTGAGGTTATGAAAGATGGCTTTTATGTTTTTTGAGTTGTGCAATTCTGTGTAGGTACTGTTTGAATTATGAAAAAGATATTTCTTACAGTCCAAAGAGATATAGTAATGATGCTGAATATGATAGCAGACACTTTGCTGTTGAGAGCAGTAGATTGTCTTGTATTTTTTTTTCTTGTGCTTTCCAGCAGTGTAGTACTCTCAAGCAAAGTGAAAGATGAGCTCTTTCGTAGTCTTGATTTGGGGGCAGGGAATGGGGGGGAGCGTTTTACAGCTGACTTCTAAAAATATTTACTTAAAAAATACCCCATGGGTTCAATCACCCTTGGTCCCTTTCATACACTGCTAGTATTGGCTTGTTTTGCTTTGAGTCAGTGTCCACAAAAGACAGAAGAAGGCAGGAGGCCTGCAAGAAGAAGGCACTGCTGCGTTGTTTGCATGGCTGTACTTGCCAGAATCATTGTTTGGGGAACAACCTATTGATGAAGGCCAAGAAAAGTAAGGGCATACACTTTAGGTGTCAGCTGGATCAAAATAACTGTTACCTTGACAATTTTTTATAAGTTTTGGGGAGATAGTATGATATCAGTGTGTACTTTACACCTGACATCTCTGTGTTTATGGTTTTGGTGATTGTATTTTAAATGATGCCTATGAATCTTATTTTTTTTTTCTTCTGACAAGTTGCATGCAGGGAAAAAAATCTTTGGGTTGTCTCCATTAAGAAAGATTTATTCAAAAAATTATTTCCCTTGCTGTCTTTCTGTATAAGATAAAGCCACGGAGACTTACGGAATAAAACTGTTGTGTTTGTGTTGTATACTCTGTTTTTTTTTTTTTAATGTATTGTTGGTCACTTCAAGACCAACAGGTAGGAGATGTTTTCTCAGTGTTATAAATCTGTTTTCTCTGTAGTTTCAAGGCAGGCTAATAATTTTCTCTCCTTTTCATGCTTCTCTCTTCACTCCCTTGCTCTGATGTTTCTGACCACGTGCAGGGTCATAGCACTGCACTGAGCTGGTAGCAAAATAAGCTGACAAAATGGAGTTAGCTACATACTTAATGGCAGCTGTATGATTTTGTGTGTGGAAGTGTGTCACTGAATAAACAAACTGACTGTACAGACTGGGAAGATAATGCATCACTAAAAAAATCATACAGTCAATCCATATTATATTTAGGAAGAGGTGAAAGTGGTAAGTGGGATAAAGAGTGACAATTAGGAATAGATATTTCATTGTGCATAAGTAGCTCTGCATGATTGTTGCTGTTATTAACATTAAATGTGTCAAAAGGAAATTCTTTGAATAATGTGAATGCAAATATTGAGACTGTTCAGTATAGACACTTACTTGAATACAAGACAGTTACACTTTGCACTCTGCAAACATTGTGGCTGTGAATCTGGTCAGCATATCAGAGTGGCTGGCTAAAATTTGTTCAGGTTTAAATAAAAGCTCAGAGTATTGGATTCCCCTGAAAAGTCAATTTTCCAAAAAAACCTTTCCTCCTCGTTAGGTGCCACTTGGAAAAGCTAAGCCACCCACTGTGCGGAGGGTCTGGTGCATGTGATGACGGAACATTTAGCTGGTGGTAACAGATTATAAAACAGGACAGTAAGAATTATTGGCAAGGGACATCTCTGCCTGGAATCATCCTTATCTAACTTTAATCCTGTGAAATACTTGGAGTTGATGTGAGAAGTTCTCATTAACAGAAGCTGCGTGGATTCCAAATTCCAAAATCCTAGCTCCAACAATTTCATTTGAAGTCTGTAGGCTGTTTGTATGTACAGTTTAAAGCCGAGGTAGTCTTCAGTTTAAATTGCGTAGCAGCATAACATCGTATGGAACTACTACTATTAAAGCTACTGGTAGCCTTAATTTAAGTACTTATAACTGCAATTGGAGCAGATGCTTTCTTGTTTTTGTTCACCTACATGTTCTGTTATTGGTCCAGGTCTCCTAACCCACTTGCCTTTCCACATCATCAGTGTGTGTAGATGTTTTGGTTTTTTTTTTGATTACTTAAGATTCACATAAGGAAAACGAAAGGGTGCAGTGCGTCTTCTTCACCTTGGTTCCTTTTACCAGTTTCTGGTTGAAATGGCTTTTGTTTTGAGTTCGAACCATGACAAAATCACCAGCCAGTTCTGTGTGCATACTGTGCCTTAATTTTTGTCCCTGACAGGATATAATGGAAAATCCAGCTAGAGTAGAAACATACAGAAGAGATGTAGTTACAGGTAAGACAGTCCTCTGTTTGAACATGCAGTTTAGGGAAGCAAATTTGGAAGCCTTATTGTGAAGATCAGAAATGCATAATCAAGCCAATCTAACTTCCTCTACAACAGGAAGCTTGTGGACTGGAGAAAGCCATATGTGATACTCTTACCGAGCAAACTAAGGAAGCACGGCCTAGATAAAAAAAGCTATTTTAGGATGGGTGTAAAATCATTAGGTTAACAGTAGCCAGAGTTTTATTTTTCAGTAGTTCACTTTCAGCAAGGGGAAGGCATATTGTATGGGGTTTTGTGTAGCTGTTTCAGTTTATTGTTCTTGTTCATGAACTGGGTCATGGAATAGCATATGGTTATGAAATACGAAGACAAGATGTGCTTGGGAATAAATGCAGGTACACAAAACTGGGATGGCGATTCAGAAGAATCTTGAGCGTTGGAAAGATGGCTTGAAAGAATAGGATGTGGTATAGAAGAATAAGTGAAATGCTTTATATTTAGGTCAAAATAATATAAAATAAAAGATGGAGAACAACTGTTTAAATTGTTCCTGCCACCCCATTCTCCACCCCAATCTAGGACAAGACATGGATTATAAACTGAGAGTTAACAATGCAGCATTGTTCAGAAAGAAGAGGCAGGGGGGTGTATTGGCATGAATAAACAGTATAATCTGGAGGACATGTAGAGTTGAGCCCTCTGTTCTGTATTGTAAGGTTAAAGTCCTGTATCAGTTTTGGCTATTGTACTTCAAGAAAGGTGTAGGCACAGTTAATTTGCCTCTGGAAGGTAATGGTAATGACTGGCGATTTAGAAAAGATGGTATGTGCAGAAAAAATAATTGAATTGGCATTTTTGTAACCCAAAGAAAAGATCAAGGGGAATGATAAGCTTTTAAGTGTGTGGAAGTTCGCCGCAAAAAAGCGAACATCTGCCCTTGATAGATGTGCCTCGCTTACTAATGGCATCATGGACCATTCTCTGTGTCCTGCTCTCATTGTTTGCTTTTTGTTTGTGTGTTTTATAAGAGCTATTTCTGTCCAGTGTCTGGACAGCAATGAACAAAGAGCCTGTCATCTTAGGATCCTTTGAATAAATATATAAATTAGCAAAATCTCTAAAAGGTGAATCTTCATCTAACCAGACAGATGTATAGATAGATACTTCAGTTAAAACCCTTGAGCAGATAGAAGAAAACTTGCTCCCAGATTTACCAGCCACTACATCAGTAATGGACTAGTTTCCTCATCTGTAAAAATCAGTCATGTTCTCCACCTCTTTAAGGGGCTTGAGTTTAACTGAAGAAAAGTGATATAAAAAAGCTAATTTAACATAAGCAACACTGATTTTTTTTGTGTGTGTGTGTATTGCATGTTGCAGTGCAATTTGTGTAGATCCTTACCAGATGCATCATAGAAGTCTGTGTTTAACCTTCTTGAAGGTTGTGACTAATTTGCTTTGATAAAGGTGGCTGGGTCTCTTCAGAATTATGTCATGATCTCATAATATTTAACACTTTCAGAAAGGTGACAATCATGTAATTTGTTAGGTTTCCTGCTGGGTATGTCTTGGGTCATCTTGTGAATGTGCATTTTTCTGGCCCTTTGAAACTTTCCTATTTTTTTTCAGATTTGGTAAAAATTGGTATTATTTCTGGGAGATCCTTAGCAGGTTCTTTTAAAATTCGGACTGTAAGCCACTTCTGTGGATATAAAACTGCTTACTATTCCTATTCTATCAGTATGCTTTGTCAGTATATTGGTAATCTATCCTCAAATGGAGAAAAAAATGAGGAGTTGAGACATCTTCCCTTTCTATTTTGATATGCAAAAAAAATTGGGTGACCGCTAAGTATTATACTTAGTTCACCTGCCTCAGTACTGGGGTAATAATTTGTTTCAGAATAAGCAGTTGATAAACATCTTTTCTATCACTGCCAATCTTAGCTTTCCTTATCATGTATTTCCTCCATACTGTCATGTTATCCTTGTGTCAGCGTCTTGTTTTTTCTCCCTTGTACATAATTTTTCATCTGGACAGGCAATACGTAAAGCTAACACTTAAAAGAGGTAGACCAATAAACTTGAATATCTTAGTAGGCTCATATATAACATGGCAAATATTACTTAAGTGTAGGCAGGTTGTAATTGCATTAAAAATTGAAAAAAATCTACTTTCTTGTCTAAGATATCTTGTTTACTTTTCAGCTGCTTAGAATTTCCTTCAGACATTGCTGTATTAATGGGGTAGAGGAAGAGGTTTGAAGGAATACATTCGATATTGCTAAAATGTTAACAGATAACACTTGGGAAAGGCTCAGGTATCACTTTTTTTAGAAGTGAAAAAACATTACTTAAGCATCAGGTCTGTGTTAGTTTAATAACTAACTGTGTTAGTTTAATAACTGTGTTAGTTTTACAAAAGCTGTCATTATAAATGCTAATGTTTAGCTTGTGGGCGAGAGGTGAAAGAATGTAAAAAACCCTACATCTATAAACTAGAACGTGTATGGGAAGACTTAGTCCAAAAGAGTGATCATTTGGGGAGCTGCTCATGTGAATGTGTGCTGTTGAGGAGGCTGTTTTCTAGCCTTATCGAGAACAATTCATAGTTTGTTGTGCTAAGTGTTCATGATTGGATAGAGGACGACATATATAGAACTCAAAAATAGATAACTGCTTATTTGGGAGGACAGGCAGTCCTCCCACTTAAATCATATCATCTGAAAGGCTAAAAAATTTTGATGACTTGTTCCACCTCTCCATTCTACCCTACATATGTTGTTTTCCTCACAGGCTCAGTTCACTGCCTCTTTTTAGAAGCAGTCTTTTGGCTCCTTCTCCCTTGCACAGGGTTTTGAAGTCTTAAATGCTGGAAAACTTTCCTCCCCTTCCTCTTCTACCTCAAGCTCTGCCACAAATGAGTGGGGAACTTATTTGAATTTCTGTTCTTCTTCTAGGACAGCCTTAAGACCTTGTGGATGGAAGACCTCTTGTGGTTCTGCGTTTGTGTCAGGATGGCCTAGGTCAATCTGTTGCTCTATGGTTCCTACCACAGGCACTCTACAGCAATATATTGGGATTTTGCCACCAGTGCTAGTGGACCATCCAGATGGCTGTAAACCTGCAAAGGAGGTTAGTACAAAATGTGATCTGGGAATTTTTGACACTTTGGTCAGGACTGTCTGCTTTGGATGTATCTTAGAGCAAAGAGAGCACTGGGATACTGCATGTACACTACTACTTTGTCATTGCATATTCCATGTTTTTCTGTTCCTTCAGGGTTCTGGTGGACCAGTTCAGTTGTCTGCAGCTATTAAACACGTGGCCATAAGAATCCCTTTAGATATTAGCACAAGCCTAATTTATCGGTTACTGTGATTGTTTCTGGGTATTGGAAAATACAATATTCAATGGGGTAAAGCACCCCGTTTTTAGTTCTCCCAAACTTACCTTTACTCAGTATGATACCATCTTGAAAAGAGTGATAAAATGAGCTGGAATTCAGATCAGTTTTTCATCCAGCCGAACTAAGAAAGCGTGGTTTTCATTTTCTATGTTTCTACAGTAAACACAGTTCCCTTAAAACATCCTTGTTGGACAAGAGATGACTTATTGAACTACCACTGTGTAGTCACTGGCTGCCCTATGAGGTGTTTAACAGCTAAGTTCTTGTCAAGCCTTCTCTGTGTGTGTGTCTCCCACTTGCTACTGTTTTTTTTTAAGCTTGATTGAAACAAGATGAAGAATCAAAGTTTAATGGGACAGATGGGCAAAGATGTGTTAGGACAAGTCTGTTTCCTTTGGCAGAAAAGATTGACCAGTTCAGTTGTAGTTAGTGTGTTAAATGTTGTCCTCCACTTGGAAGTCCTTGGTATTGACATTTTGTGCTTAATTTTTGCCTTGATTTTTTTTTTCCCCCTGCAAACCTGTTAACACCTTTCATAAGGTTAGTTTTCACAGGCTGAGTTCTGAAGAACTCATTGGGGCCAACTTTAAAGTTCAGGTTCAGTAGGGGGAAAAAGAAAACCCTGTTTCAGGTCTAAGAGGATCCTTTTCCACTCAACTTCAACTGCAAAAGATCTTAATCTGGCATGTACTCTTGAATTCAGTGCTTAAAACTTATAGCTTGAACAAGCATCAGTTTAGGGGAGAGGGAAAAATACATCCAAAATTACTACCTAATACTGTTAAATAATAGTAGAGGCTACTTAGAATAAAAAAATTTGGGTAAAAAAAAAAAAAGCAGAGCAGCTTTTTTATTTCTAGATTTACTGCTTATGGCCTCTCAAGCTGTAGATCCACTGATACTTCTTTTGCTGTAGCCCAGCCACCTCTGCTGTGGTTGTTGACTGTATTGGTGAGTTTAATGAGAACAGCTTTGAGTGGAAATAACTGTTGTTGAGGCAGATATGTGACTGGTCTGCACTTTTTGGTCTGGGTCTGCACTGGGAGACTGGTGTGGCTGAAAAAAACACAATTGTTCTTGGTTATTTTTCAATTGTATCAGTTCCCTGATTGAGCTTCTTCATTGCTGCGTAAATTTTTTCTGGCAAACCAGAAGGCTGGCATGTTGGAATGAGAGAGAAGCTGGAGTAGCAACNTGTTGTGTAAATTTTTGCTGGCAAAGCAGAAGGCTGGCATGTTGGAATGAGAGAGAAGCTGGAGCAGCAATTACTTACGCAGTAGTGTGCTGGTGAATCTTTAACCATGTAGTATGGCTTCTCAGGCATGTCTACTCTCTTATTGTAAAGGTTTTAGTATCTTCAGAGAAGATGAAAATCTTTCAGAAAAGTTACTGAAAAATAATTTTAAATTAATTGAAGCACAGAATTTTTAAAGAGATTTTAAAAGTATCTGATTTAATTTAAATTTTAAAAAGTGATTGTATTACTCAAATGTTGAAGTCTCCGATTAATGCATAGCTGAATTTGCAAAACAGTTCCATCATATCCCCTTTTTTAATGTTCTCTGACACATAACTGTTTTTATGGCCACCCGTTTCTCTCTTGGCTTCTAGTTAGGTATGAATTTTGGATTGTAAAAAAGCTTAAGTTGCTACAAGCTTTATACCATCAAAAATGATGCGTCAAATTAAATACATTAGCTGCTTTTTACAAAGTGCCTGACAAGTTCTGCAAAAAAATTGACAAAGTAATAAGCACCTGAGTATTTGAAGAAACTTAAGTAATTTAGTAAAGTTTAATACATATCTGCCATACCTAATGTTATTCTGACTATTTTCTCTATGCAACTATGCAGAAAATTGTTAGCATTAATCTTATAGTTAACTGGAAAAAAAGTGAACTCTTTCAAGGAATAATCTTTCTGCCTTAAATTACGTATCACACTCTTCAGATTTCTCTGGACTGCTGCACAGTTCAACAAATAACAAAGTCTAAAATTTATTTCTTTTTTTCCCGTACTGATGCAATTCCTATATCTTGATATGGCTATTTTATTTAAATTTGCCAAACCTTTTTCATATTAGGATGAAAACTTACAAGTTAAGCCAGATGGAACACTTTTTTTGGAATCACTAGCTGTAAGAGTAGAGTCTTGAAATTTAACATGTGAGTGAATCTGCCATTTTTTTTCTAGAGAGTTAAGAAACAAAATCCAGCAACATTGGAAAAGCGTTTATTACAGAATGCTGAAAATGTAGCATTTTCCTGTGAAAATGACTTTGTTTAAATTCTTCTGTGATCTAAGTGAAAACTAATTTTTTGCAGTTTTATTGATTTTTGTTTTTCTAGCACTTTC
>RSEF01000002.1:95246497-95264695 GCA_003993805.1 Himantopus leucocephalus
TGCACTACAAACAGCATACTCTTCAGTATTAAAATATACTGGGAAGTAAGCATTGGTACCCTTAGACTTGAAAATACACATTTATTTTTTGTTGAGGTAACCAGAGTTAGTGCCAGATTGACAGAGAAGAAAATCAGAAAATCTGAACTCGTCTCATGAAACCTCAGGCTTTAATTACTGATATTTGATGGATATTGCTGCAGTGCCATAAAATGTCAGTACTCTATTGTTTACCTGTCCATTTGCCATAAGTTATAGCCTGCAATACAGTTAATGTAACAAAGCTGAGGCACAGCTATGCCCAACACAAGAACTCCTCTCTACTTAAGTCATGGATGAAAACAGTTTTGAAATAAGACTCAGAGTCACCCTGAAGCTGCTGAGACTGACCTACATTTCCATCTGAGGATAACGCCCTGTAGCAGGGGTGGCAGAGAAAGTGTCAAAACACAACAGCAAGAACCACCAGCACTCAAGTCAAGTGATGTGTTTCTGGTAAACACTGACTTAAGTCTTTCCTGGATATGAGTAGCAGACTCATAACATCATGATGAACAAAGGTGTCAAAAAATCTGCTTCTGACATAAATTTTAAGAATACCTCAAGCCCTCAAATTGAAAACAATTGAGCTGGATAAAGATCTAATTTTCACAAAGAAATGACACAGCTAAAAAGGCTAAAAGCAACACTTCTGAGAAAGATGGAATCGCTGACTGTTGTAACATGCCAAACCACTTTTCACTACGCAGACTTTGTATATAACCACAGTTTTAACTTGTGGCCACACAAAGAGAAAGAACTGAAGATAAGGTTGAAACAAAACTTCACACTACCCCTGAAGCTGCTTCGTCTGATCAAATGAGAACAATTCGGTTTAGAAAGAGGTTTTCACTTCTGTAATTCGTATCACAACTCCAATTAATCTTTCTGAACAGGTTACCTGAATGCAGGCAAATCCCTTATTCTTATTTAAACATTTCCATTCAGCCTGCTTAACGTCTGCCTTCAATAGTATTATGTAATTTACCTGACATCAAGAGTATGAAATTTTTCTTTCTTCTGATCTCAAAGATTTGGATATAAGAAAGGTCGCATTATCTCATGAGTCAAGTGGAAATCTTCTTTAGACCCTGGAAACAAAATCCAAAATGGTCCTTAAAACCATTGTGGTTACAGAATTCAAGCAGATTTTCACAAAAATAATTAGCTGCAATTGACAATCTTCCTTATCCTGAAAGCGATTACAGGAAAACCTCTCGACAGAAGCAAAACCAATTCTGTCCTCAAAGACCAAAATTGGACCTTAAGGTTTCTAGCCAAATTAATTTCCATATTTCACCTATCAATTTGAATAAAGTTCAGGATATGGCTGCTGATCGAAAATGGAAGATACTCATAACTAAGAATGAGATCGTCAAGTGTTTGTGTGTATATCCAGACACACACACACGTGTATATATATCCATATATACACATGTGTATATATATATCTATATATAAAAAAAACAGTTTACAGGAAGCAAGCTGATTTTTAAAGTGACTTTTTTTTCCCCTCTAACCTTTCTCTAAGAAAAAGATTTATAGATAATTTCTTCCAGCTAACTCACTAAGTCAACGTAAACATGAACTTTTCCAAATGTTGCTTCTACAGTGGCCAGTACCAAAAGGAGCCCAGCGTAATTGCTATAAACTCCACAACATTCATGTAAGTTGGACTTAGAAGAATGGCTTTTAACCCCAGAAAAAAAAAAAAGTCGTCTACTTCTTCCTGATTGTGAAAGCAAGCTTGGCAGCAGGAACTGAGCAGGGTAGTTTGATTCAGTAAAAAAGTCTTCAATAATAACTTAAACTGACCACATTACTGCACTAGTTAAACACTATGGTCTTAGAGATCTGCATCTTATTTTTCTATTAAGTGGCTGAAGTCATAGTTCATACGAATTTAGACCCAGTTCACTCAAATATGTAGAGCCATCTGTCTAAAAACTCTGATTATATCCTAATACTATCTATACCACTCGAAATTTAACATACTTCCTGAATACAGACAGTTTGAGAAAAGGACAGTTAAAAGATCCCAAATGTTATGCAGAACTAACGGAGTTATAATAAGGTGTCCGATACCCTTAAATCTAGCAAAATTATACCAACTAAGGAACAAAATTACAAGGAAGCTCTTTTATGCCAAGTTCTATGGAACCTGCAGCCTTGGAGAAAGGGCTGCTAAGGTATCCCAAAGCTATCCACACTCCTCCTTGCTGCAGGTCTGCTTGGGGAAGCCCATCACCTTTCCAAGAAATCTCAACCTGCAAAATATGACACCCTCCTCGCACTGCATCATAAGCTCCAGAAGGGACCAGAGCTTACATAACAACATCATTCTGTCCCAGCTATGGCTTCCAGCCTTGACCACTTGGTGCCTGGAAAAGAACAGCGTTTTAAGATGCTCTTTTCTAGGGTAAGAAAGTCAGAATTGGGTTTAAATTCTCACATCAGGGACCCAAATGTCTCCTTAAATGTTTTATATATTCCACAAATTATTAAATAATCACTACAGCCTGGACAGCTCAGCCTTAGAACACAGTACTCATTCTTCATTTTACAAAGCAGCTTCCAAGTCACCTCAAACAGCATTGAGAGCAAAACCAAGTCTATAACACGTACAAGTTTCATGCATTTAACCACACCAGTTTCCAGCCTGAATGCCGGTCTAAGACACATACGCACAGCTGAACACCTATTTTAGTCATTGACACCTATTTTATTTATTGCCTCCTGCATCTTCAGCAAAATCAAGGCAAGACTCTGATGTTCCTAATCACCCATCTTTTGCTCTTTGCTGTCATGTCAAGCCCACAGCTGCGTACTTTCCTGGCAACTATGAATCAACTCCCACTTTGATGACTGATTCACAGACCAGAATAAGACGTGCTTACAAGAATTATTCTATTAACAACTTAAAGCCAATCTGTTATCCCCAGCTGCTTGTTCCCCCGCAACAACATCCCTCCAGAGGTTGTGGTACTGTCAGTTATATTAGCTAGTGATGCTAACCTGCCCCAGTCCAGATTCAGGGAAGCACCCAGGCTAAAAAAGGTACTTCTGTTTGAGTTCTTTCTGTTAAGCAAATCATTTAGTTGGGATAAAGAGAAGTAGAATACTGTTGCTGCTTACAGACACAAAATGACTAGCAATTCAGGCATATGTCAATGATTTTAAAGGCATCTATGTGCCTCGGTAATTTTGTGCCAAGTAATAAAAATAAATATAAACCTGTTAATACAACTGGGGCACAGCTCAGCAGAACACAGATTTCAACTTCTGTAGATGTCTCATACTGAGGAGTTGCCTGAGCTGGAGAAGTGCCTAGAAGTTATTAAAACAGCTCACATTTTTGTTCTTCTAGTAAGAAAACAACATTTCCTGGCCAAAACAAACACGATGCCTGGAGTGGGTCATCTATAGAGATTCACCTATGAGCACCTGGAGGCAGAAGTGCGAGACAGAACACGTAATCCATGAAGTTACTCGCTGCTTTGAGGACCGAGCAGGTACACAAATGTGCTTGCCTTCCTACAGATGACGGGGGCTTGGCAGAACTACAAATTAATGTGAAGGATAATGTAGACTACTTCAAAAGCTGCTCTCCAGCTGACAGGTTATGCCATCCCCATTAAATACATGTGGCAAATTGGTCCTGGCACACCTAATTCACCAGCTTTTCAATGATTAACCATTAGGCAAAAGTTTTACAGACCTCTGTATTTCAGAAGAACTGACATGCCGAAGAATTATAGGACTTGAAATAGTCACATCTTCCCCCCACACCACATTAAAGGAAGCAACCCACAAAACCTGTGAAGAAAATAATTACATGGTTTAACAATTAAGTGTGCCTTTGAACATATCCTGCTTTTTCAAAACCTTGATTGAAAGTGCTACTGGCAGCTGTGCTGTAAGAACATAAATGTGGTAAGGAATTATTAGAAATTACCCATTCTCCTTCTCCCCAAACTATTTCCCTATTAGCAGGGATATAGATAGAACAAGTTATAACAGAAGCAACCCCACTAATGCAGCAGAAAGTGTTTCTGACCATGTGAGTATTTGGACTAATCAGATAAATACTTTCATAAGACATACATACAACACCAGAGCATATTTATAATTTTCACAATTCTGACAATGGCTACAGTGTCTTTGGAAAGTAATCTTAATCCACACATACAGATTAAGATTCCCTTGCATTATAAAGACAGTATTGTTCGCAAATTTGCTGGGGAAATGTTAACACGCTCCCCAACTTCTTAATTAGTATGACCTTATAGAGTATACACTGAAAAGATGACAAAAGGAGGAGCTTTTGGGGGCCGTTTTTCTCTCAAAATCTACTAAAAATGCAAACAGCAAATAGATGTTAAAATTGTCAGTAATTTACAAAAACAGAAATCCAACTCTGCCCTGAGACCTTACCTAAAATTTTATTCTAAGATTCCACTTTAACACACATAGTATTGTGACAGTATTTGTGTCCATACAAATGCAAAAGAGAAACAAATCCAACATTACTAAATTTATAATGCATATCTCACTGCGAAACACAGTAACTGCAGAGCATGGTCAAGTATGCAAAACAAGAATGCCTATAACTCAACTTACTTTTAAAATTGCAATTTCATGTGTCTGCAAAAGCTTGAGTGATGCTTAGGTAATAAATTTTTAATAGTTTATAACAATTTCTTTTTCCATTTTTGGTTAATTCAAAGTCTAGACTTCATGAAGCTTATGATTAAGTCAACTTTTTAGACACACAAATTCTTTTTCTTATCTTTGTACTTACACTATAAAAATGGTAGAATACATACATGCAAGTTTTCCAGTATGAATCCTGATAAACAGATGTTATTTAGTTTGTTCTATACTTCCAGGGCCATAATGAAAAATTACTCATATTTACCTTCCGAATAACCAACTGTGGTAACTATCATTTTCTCAAAGTTTTGTTAATTCTTTCCATTCAGCTCTTCCAGAAGAAACATACAGAATTCACCCCAAATTAGCATCCCAGCTTTGACAAAAGTCTCCAACAAAACTCATGATTTTCCTCGCAGCTAAAACAAGCTGAGAATGTTAACTACAACTTCTTAACCGGTGGAAGTCACCACTTTACAGTGAGGCAATTTCTTATCCTATAAAAAGTGTGATAAAAGGGGCAGACACTACATATGAATCTGCATGAATGCCAAGAGATCCCACTGCCAAGTTACAAACACAACCAGAGCAACAACATGAGAGAAAAGGATATAAACCACCCCCCAAACCAGCATCTGTCAGTTTTGAAAGAAACCCTTCAAGTTCATGATTTGCATTCTTCTACTATACTGAGAAACAGGCAAGTAGTGACCATAAAATCTGACTAATAATATATCTGGAAATAAATTGAAAATTTACATTAATTCAAACTTATGAAATAATATTTTCAAAAAATATATAGCTCAATTAAGAACACCAGCACTACCAGGAACTCACATGCTACACAGAATCACGTTCATTACAATACATTAAGGTACCTACAAACCGGCTCTTTATCACTCATTAAAAATGAAAAGCGGACAGAGCTTCATCTCATTCTTCTAATATTATCTTCTGAGGTAAGAAATGAAAACAAATTAACCCAGCAGCTAGGCTTTGTCTATACAAAAGCAACAGCAGAGCTTCTAAAGAAATGGGGTTTCTATATCATCTGATTCTTGCAAGAGAACGCAGATAATTGATTGGGAAAAATCTTGTTTCGTGAGCTTTATTTAACTTGAGAGTCCCTATCAAAAAAAGAGGGGCTGGGGGTGGAGGGAGTTATCAGCTACCTGGCCAGAGTAGTCCCAGGAGAGTAAAGCAATCTTAGTTTTATTTAAAACAAGGCTACAATTTTCTTTTTGATTACTTATGACTCAAATAGCTCTGGAATGATCAATATTTCAGAGGCAAGATCAAAAACAAATCAGACGGATATTAGAAAACATTATAATGCAATCTAAATGAGGCTTTGCACATTTCATGAGGTAAGAAATTTTTAAAGTATTTCTCAAACCTTTTCTATTTCATATAATGCAGAATTGTGGTCTGCCTCATTACAAGCAGTGCATGAATTTTTCAAATAAGTAATTTTTTTTTCTGAAATGTCAAGCCTTCAGTTAACTTTGTTCTCCTTCAACCAAATTAATTTCTATTCCCCAAACAGGCTTTATACTTGTAATCAGATTCAAAGTTAAAAAACACTGTAGAAAACTGGTTTCTGCTGTTCAATCTTATTTTACAAATAAGTACCATATATACAGGAAATCTCCTCCTACTTTTTACTTCAACAGCAATATCTTACAAAACTGAGCTCTTGTTTTGGATCACTCTTTGCACATTTTTCGTTTAAGTAGAGTACATTTTTAATACAATATAAAGCACTTACCCTTCTAACCTGACATCAGGTAAAGATCTGTTGAGTGCAATCATTTCACTTGCCATTAAATTAAATTGATTTATTTTAAACATTTCTTTCATTTTTTCTTGCTCCTCTTTTGGAATGACCACAGGCTTCCCCATCTCTCCAGGTCCTTCATGTGGTTTTTGTATGGGTTCTGGAACTAAGAATAAATAAAACATTGGTAATTATTTTTATGCTTGCTTTTTTTTTGTTTATACTTTATTTTACACTGTAGGAGTGTTCCTGTTTAAAACAGAGTTCAAAACCCACCAGGTTTTGGAACTAACAACTAATCTTCAGATTTGGGATTTTAATAGTAGTAGTTAAGTGCTATTCTTAGACACCACAATTCATTTGAAAAAACAATAAAGGTTTATATCTATCCATCATCATGTCCTAACTGACCTTACTGTTGAAGTTTTGGAACAACAGACATTTATATCCCAGATTCTTCTTGCACACACAAGATTTTCAGGAAAAATGGAATTTTCCTTTACAGGGACTATAGCAAAGATTAAAGTAAAATTGTAACTTTACATTTATTTCCACATTTTTATTTTGACAGAATGACATTGGCATTTACAGTTTAGAAATAATTTCTCTTGGTTTTACTAACTTTATTTTTAGTCAACATAATTACATTTTGGAGATTAATGTTAGTACTCAGAACAGAAACAGTAACACTTGACATGTTTAAACCAGAGAAATCTTAAATATCAAACATCTGATCAAACTGACAAGGGAGAGAGGGAGGAGAAAAGGAATCCAGACTTTTGCATTATTTGGGGTTTTCAAACAAAAGAAATGAAAAACCAAAACATAAAAAAATCTGTTACATTTTCTTTACAAATACCCATTTACTTTTCTCCTGAACTGAAATGTTTTAAATGCTCGAATACTGATTTTGAAATATATTCCTACTTTACAAATTAAGTCAAAATTTTAATTTAAAACAATAGTAATTTAAGATCTAAACAGAAGAACAGGAAGTATTTTAAAATAAAGGCAACAAAGTCCTCAATAATAAGCCTAGCTTCAAATTGTCTTTAATTTGCATCTAGGACAGTACGGTGTAATTAAAGATTATACCAAGAGCAAATAGCCATTTAAAGAATAAAAATATTTATTTTTTTTTACAAAAAGTCCAAACCCTCCATCCTTGCCGAAACACTAAGACTTATAATATACAGTTATTAATAAGTGAAAGATTTTGCTAGTTTGCATTTAGCATTAATCGGTTACAAGTACAATGTGTTCCTTGAGAAACTTTCATTTTCAACTATCTGAAGCAACCGCACTAGTTGCGTTAACACAGTAACGTTTAGCAGAGAAAATCCTCCCACCAGAGAAATGCTTTCTTTTTACCAAAGTCCCCTTGACTGCAAGTTGAGCTCTGTAATACTAGAGGTTGCCAGCCAGCCACTCACACACTAAAAATTGATAGAATCAGTATGTCTAAGCAAACCCTGAGCAGACTGATTTATGCACCTGTTTTACCCATGGGCTAAAATCAGCCAGCAGTTTGCTTTCATATGTGCCTCCTAAGAAAGTACGGTTGAACCCACATTAAAATGTGCTGATTTGCAATTACATAACCTTTTAAACTAGAATGTGTGTCTTTTAGGGGGTAATCAACGTAAAATTATGGTATACAATAAGGCAATTATTTGGGCTTAATTTTATATATTCAGCTTGGTTATCGTAACTATTTTTATTACGTGTGTAGCAATTAGTATATAGGTTCACTTGGGCAGAAAATGATCAGGTGTTCAACATACCTAAAATGATTAAACAGAAACTATCAGAACATAGTTATATGTTAAAAAGTAATTATTCACCATGTTTTTCCAGCATTCTCAAGACTGAATGTCTTATCCTACCATATTTGCTATTTGGAAGAAAAAATAATTTGCTGTTTCATTTATACGTCCAGTTGTTTCTTAACTTTGACTAAACCAGTTAAACCAAAGAGCTAAATTAACTGAAAACTCATCTTTCACATTTGCAGATCTCGCTGTTAGATGCTAGTTTAGCACATCAGTGAGCTGGATCCAGGTGTGCAAATTCCACAAAGTCATCAGTTGAATTTTTAAATTTCATTAGCAAATATATACTACTTGATTACCCATTTTACCTAAATTAAGTGCTCTCTTCTCCTGCAGAAAAATTCAGCAATAGCTAATTAGATCTGCAGATATTTTACTGAACTCACTAAACGCAAAGACAGGCAAGCTTGGTGTGCAAGTACAGAGATGACTTTCCAAGAAGAGCTAACCATCTTCTCTCAGGTTTCTGCATTTACAGTAATCTGTTTTCCCACAAAAACACGTAGTTTTCCAATCAACACAAACCAACAACATTCTCCCAAAATGACTGATACACATCATTAAAAAATTCAAACTGCAGTGCTCTTTTGTCAGTTAACTATGAAAAAATACTTTCTTTGAAGGACTGTAGACATGTACTTATGACATACATCTAATAAACAGTAATTTAATTTACCGATACAAGTTTCGGAGCTAAATGAATGACTTAATCATCACCTGAGCCAATGGGAAATCTAGTAATGTTTTTGCAGATGTTTCTCATTTTATCAGTAAACCAGTAGTTTCAAAGAAGGTTTGATCTCTTCCAGGATCTTTGTTAAAAGTCAGGAACTCTCTATGGACTATGGCCTACGAGTTCCTTTTTACAAGGCAATAGGCCTGATGAAAGCCAGGTATTTCAAAAATCTAAGACCAACTGAAGCCAGAAAGAGGAATGGATTCTTCCCTGACATGTCTTTAGGGGCCACAACAATGGTAAACTGACCAAAACACCAAGTCCAGTCACCTTTGGAGGAACCACCACAATTACAAGAAAGTTGTTTTGACAGGTAGAAGTTCAGAGAAGTTTTGTCTCTTACACACACCTCAGGCTTAATAGAACAAGACTGATTTACGATGAACAGATCCTATTTTCAAAACTTAAATCTGTATTTTATATCTTGAACCTGCTCACTTTTCTTCTTCGGAATTTTTTATGCAGATGAGAATATTCAGAACCAAGTCACAACTTACATATTCCATCTTTACTAAAGAGCTCAAAATTCAAAATACAAAGCCTTGATTGGTATTTGACAAAAATGACTGGTCCTAGTTTAAGTTTGTCATTGCCCCAAGAAAAGATTGTAAATAGCAAGTAGCTGAGATCACAAGACTCTTGCAAAACCAATCCTAGGTCTGAAAGATTATTTTTTTTTTTGGCAGAGCTTCTAATCATTACACAAGTAGAATGCCCCTTGATGGGAAAAAAGGATGAGTTTCGAAGTTTATTTAGAAACTGTATCGAGTTCCAAAGCTGGAAGTTCCTTTGCACTCATACCTTTCAGAAGCCTGTAACTGGGAGTAAGGAAGGACTCCTTTGATCTTCATTTAAGTCAAGACCTCAGAGCTGACATACAGGATTCTTACAGAAATAAGACAGAACTACACCAAAAAAATCTTTATTAGTAAAACCACAGTACTACCTGGGCATTTTTTGTTTACAGTAAAGGTCCCTTTTTATATTGTTAGAGAACGGCTTGAACCCTTTAAGTCAAGAACTTATTTACACTTATCAGTAAGTTCTATTCCAGGCTGCAAAATCAAAATTGCAATGCCAAATCCCCATCTGGAAACAACAGTGCTCAACTAGACACCCTATGAATTTCAGGTTTGGAAAAAAACGACTACAAAACATGGATGATGCTTATTAAGGTTCAGCGATTTGCATTCTAACTCATAACAAACTAAGTTTACAGCAACAGCCTTCCATCATCAGCTATTACTCTTCGTGAATTTGACTGATGAATCATCAGTGGTAACAAAAGGGGAAACCATCACCCAGAAGATACGCCAACAGAAAGAACAACTGTGACAGTTTGGGCAAGGGGTGTACACCATCCAGGTCAGCTAGATAGCTCAGAATAGGCGGGACAATCTCAGAGCTGAGCACTGGAGAGAGCTTCCCTGTGACCTACTCCCCCCGCTCCCAGTGATTATGGTGGGGAGAAGAAAGAGCAGCAGTATCAGCTAGGACAAGCACAGGCTCCCTCCCAGGTCCCACAGATGGATGCCGAAATCAACACTGCTATGTGTTCTGATCCAACTTTCCCAGGCTACCTCCTGAAGCTACTACTGTCGTCTTCTGCCATGGGGGAAGGAGTGGACAAAGGCTTAAGCTTACGGACGTATCATCCCACACAATTACAGTCTCTAGATTCCAAATATCCTTCCTCTGGTATCACTTTAGTTCCCCAGTCCTGTACTAGCCAGACACCGTGCCAGGCCCCCTTTTCCCAAACATCTCCACCCCAGCTCTCTTACAGCCTGGTAAGTGCCTGTCCCTTTTTCACTGCACCTTTTGTCCCCTCATCTCCACTCTTGCATTTCAACTACCAACCCTCAATCTCTGTGACAGTGGACACAAAGAACTTTAGCCCACTCCTCTTACAGTTCCCCATAATCATGAACACAGATTTTTTCCACAGATTCACATTCATGTTCCTTTATCATTTCTTATTTTGAGCAACTTGTAAAATAGAACAGCAGAATACATACAATCCAATATTAGACACGTAAGCTAAAGCGCATGATTTAAGATGCTAGTATCTTATGCCATCAATACCAAGGAGAAAGATTTTTCCCAAAGGCAATTTAGAAACCCGCTCTACGTCTTATTCCAAAAAAAGAAACTCCCTACATTTTCTGTATTAAAAAAAATCTAAGGAAAAACACCCTTCTAACTTCATGAAAGCCTGAACTGTCAAAAATTATCCTCAAAATCCTTTGCTCCTGCTGAAATATCTAAAGACTAATTTTTCCAACTAGGCAAGCACAGCCTAAAATAAACTTAGAAATTCTTCAGAAAAACTTACTCATATGTTGAGTAGGTTCATTAAATGCCATGGAATTCTTCCACAAATTGCAAAGAGTGACATGGACAAAGAGGCTATTAAATTCAGAACACTTACATAATTTATGCTGAATCAAGAAAACTAAATCAATTATGGAAATGAATGGGGGGGGAGTGAAGTGAAAAAGCAGATTTTGATAAAAGCTTCACTAAAAAAAAAATAGCCTCGATGTTATCTGAGGAGATTCTAGGCATTCTGAGTGGAAATAAATCCACTACAAACTCCAAATCAGTAAACTACTGCAACAAGTAAGAATATCAAAGATCAGCCATGCAACCAGGTTAAAAGGACGTGTCAGTGTCAACTAAAACCATGGTTTCTAGCAGACATACTTCTGCACATACCTTACTACAAGTGAGCTGTTTATAAAAACCAAGAAAATGTACAAAACTATATACAAAGTTTTGTTTGTTTGGTTGGTTTGTTTGTTTACAAGCCAATAAGATATTAAAAAGATATCAGGGATTTAACACACACAGGTTAGGGACAGGCCAGAATGAAGACTGTACTCAAGTAAGTAAAGCTAATGCTGCATAGTGAAAGTCTTAATACTAATCTTTAAAAGAACGCATATTTTCCCTCACCTGAAGGATCCCCCAATGACTCTGTGTGTAAAGTCACCTGAACTTTCAACATTATCAATTGCTGTTTGCCACCAGCAAAACAAATCCTGTTTGCAAGACAACACCAAAGAAGCCTGGCAAAAGTTATCTGCTTAGCATCATCTAAAAACTTTGTGGGAATCCAAAAAGTGGATCCATTCCTTAACACCACAATATCAGTCATCATCTTATCCTCAAGAAAATTTCCCAACTTCTGAAGACAAAAATTAAAAAAAACCCTGAATTCCTATAAAAGACACACTTTCTACATAACCCTAATTCATTTTCTTGTCACTTTTTCTTCCACTTATTGAAAAAGAAACCCAAAAGGTGAAATGCAACTGAAAATGTCAGTCCCTTCTGCAAAACTCAGGTGAATTAGAACCTCTCTAAAATGTCTGCATGCAGCTTTAGATACAACAGTTCAGAGGTACTAAGTGCAGAAATTCTACATTCCTATACATTGTTGTTCTCTGTGGAGAACAATACTCCTTTTCACATGAGCCTGTTTTCATCATGGGGGAAAATAACCAAATCTACATTTCCTAAACACGTCCCCAGTGTTATTCTGTAACAGAGCAACATTGTTCTTAAAACATTTCAGAAAATTTCCCAGGGAGGTCAAAGTTGTCTACACCAGATGTCAACAGGTGAAAAAGTTTTTTTGTGATGGAAACCATTAACTAATCCTGGGTACAGTTGGCTGATCAGATTTAACACTGAGCACCACTGCATAAGTTTCCTATAGCAGCAGTGAAACACACAGACACAGCCTTTCCGGTGGGTGAGACACCAGACTACAAAATTAGATGTTTCATAAATGAACTGGAGGCAGCAGCTGCCTGCAGTTCTAAATGCCTGTGCTGAGATGTTGCAGGGATGAGAATTCTCCCTCCACCAGCCCTTCCTCCCATGTGATCAGCTATGATGACCTCCCGAGAATAAAGTTGGCAACATGAATGGTACTGGCTTTCAAAAAAAACCACCACACTCAGCTCATCTCGCTGGCACTCAAAAACTAAGATGGCAGTAATGAAACTGAAAGCTTATCTGAAGAGCTTTAGTATTGAATAATACAGCTCCCACTTCAAAGAAAAAGTTACATACATAAGCATGTGCATATGTGTGTATATATATACACATACACACCCCTCATTTGTCACTTTTACATCCAAGTTTATTCTAGTTATTTTCAGAAATTTTCACAACATTCGCTGTCCCTTATTGCTATAGTCACTGGCAAAATTTTGGCTTAAGTAGGTTTTCGGCATTTGGGTTTTGTGGGTTTTTTTTGGGGGGGGGGGGGGGGGGGGGNGCGGATAGTTGGTTTGTTCAGGTTTTTTCTGTTTGTTTTGAGTTTCTTTTTGCAGGGGCAGGGGTACAAGTAAGCTTGGTGGTTGGTCTGGTTTGCTTTACCTTACCACCAAGTCCAGTGATGTTAACAGTGCCTTTGCTTCCTCACTAGTGGAAACTTAGAACATTCTTTAGACTATATTAACATAGCTTACATTCCTGAACTGCTTGTTGTGTAGTTTTATTATTTTTCATATGCATTAGTGCTTAAAATTCCACATCTTAAGTAAGCATTTAAGTCTGCAATGCACGTCTTGGGCAATGTGCTTATTCCCTAGTCATTCAAAGAAACATTGAACATCCTGCAACACCTAAATGCTGATGCAATGCTGTATTTTTGAGGCACACAAAAAAAATCAAATGTTTAAAAGGAGTGAAATTTTAGATGAACATAATTTAAAGATTACTCAGGCAGAAAACTTACCATCTCCAGCAGGCAGGCCTCGTTCTTTTTTCTCATCACATTTGTTGCATTCACTGAAGTACAGCAATAGAAACATATCCAGAAGGACCCAAACCAAAGAGGTGGCAAGGACCACCTTGCAATATGCAAATTTTTTCATGGCACTTTAAGTCAAATACAAAAATAAAAAAGTATAAATAAAAATATCAACAGGTTTCTTTAATCCAGTTTGAGACACACTGTTCTATATCTGCAAAAAAAAGAAAAAGAAAAAAAGTCACAAAAAGTTACCTAAGGACAGCAGCTAAAAGCAGAAATTTTAACTACGTTTTAAAGGTAACAATTTAATTACCCAATGCTGTATGCACCAAAATGAATGCTCTACGCACTCCAATAAGAATAAGGGAACAGGATCAATTAAAGCAACATTACTCCAGTCTTTCGCTATGTTAACATTCATCACCAGAAATGTTAAAATTAGTGACCAAAACAGTGCTCTGCAGAGCCACTGCAGAAGAGGGTAAACACATCTAATGAAATTAAAAGGAACAATTTGGACCCTTCGAAGTCAGAACAAGCTAAATGAATGAAAACCAGGAACATGTCGGGAAGCAAGGTATCAATCTGTGCTGCGTGAAGCCAGTGGCTAATATTCCTCATGCTCCCTCCATTTAGTACATGCTGACTTTCTGTAACCATCACTAGGAATGCTAGTCTACAAATGCCTGTATTTTACACAAAGTCCAATGGCACATTACACCTTCACCACAAAGACAAATGCTTTGCTTTCAGCAAACCAAAAATAAACAGCCCTTTTGGTAAAGTTAAACAGTAAGCAAACTGAAGAAAGTACACACAAGCCACCGTGATCACTTACTAGGCATTCAAAGCTAAAGATATCAACTCATAATTTTGATGTGTAAAGTGATTTTACAAGTTTAAACAAAACAAATGCTAGTTATAACGTGTTGTAAAAGAAAAATCAACAAATTCTTATAATCTCAGACTTCTTGAAGTTCACACTCGTGAGATATTAGGCTATAAAAGATAGTGTAAAACACACAGGAGCACAGAGCTTAGGGGTCCTCAGACACCAGACAAGACACCAGGAAGAAGAACCGTTATCAAGACTTTTTATCCATAAAAATACCAACTATATCAAGTGTTTGAACATGCATAGGCTGGCACTATATCTGCCTCTAATGCAAGAAAATTCCTTTGAGAGTTCAGAGAAATGTCAAAGAGACACTTTGTGAACCCTCTGAATCCCTTGAGGGTTCAGGGAAGTGATCAAGAGACAGCAATGCAAAGTTCAGCACACAGCAGGTACTATCAGTAAGGCCCTTCCCTGTACCTTTACACAAAGGCTCTCACTCCCTTAGGAAGTTTAACATCTCATGAATTAAAAGCAGCGGTAAAAATACAGTGTATGACAGCACTTCCACTGTCTGCTTACCAGCAGAATTCAGGCAGCACAGCAGTGAAGCACAGGGGCCCAAAAACTCTGTTGAAGCAATTGCTCTTAGCATACCAGAGCCTTGACCCAGATAGACCTCTGGAAGAGGATTCCACCATCCAGGGCTCGGGCTGTAAGAAATGCTAGGTACTTCTCTCTGGTGCTGGAGCAGTGCTGGTTTCCATGAGAGGGGTATTCTGCCTGAGGTGCTGCTCCTTCAGTGGAAGGAGCTGCAGGACAAAGTGGGCAGATTGGTACACCATGAGCAAGGGCAAACAGTGAGTAGATGGGTCTTCACAGAGACCTTGCAGGGCCACAAGTCTGAGCCCCATGATGCAAGGAAGAAGAGACAGCTGGGCATTGCACTCAAAGGATGAGTGGATGGAGACTCCTAAGATTGGGGCTGAGTGAGGTACAAGTCCAGGAAACTACTGACTTGTGGCAACAGAAAAGCCTGCAGATGTGCATTCCGAGCACAGTTCTGCTGCCTGGGATGCTGCTGAAAGAGTGATGAGTCTGCCGGAGTTCAGCTCTTAGACAACCACCCTTTGGCTATTCATTCATGTATGAATCAATGATACTGCCAGGTGTGAACCTGAGCATATGAGTAGTGACTGCAGAGCTCAGGGGGGGCAGAGTGTAGCAGGAATGGGACCCAGATACTGCTCTCCTCAATTGCTCCAGTGGGCAGGCAAGGTTCAGGCAGGAGTGCACACAGCCTATCAACACCTGGCTGCAAAGCTGGTGTCAAAAGCAGGCTTCTAAGACCATAGGACTAGCTCTGAGGAATGAGGGCTGCTGGCCAGGGTCTGTGTGACAAAGCGAGGCAAGCAGCATCATGGAGAGGTTCTTGAGCTACTTCTGCAAAATACCCAGAAGGCAGAAGCAGATCTACTTTGGAGAAATATAGAAACATCTCCTGAGCACGTGGGGAGGTACTCAGGGAACCCTGGAGTTCAGGCTCAGAAGAAACAAGAGCAGCAACAAGAAAGTTGTAAGGATTCTGGCAAAAGAAAGGCTGAGAATAACGCAGATCCACTGCTTAGTGGGACAGCAGACCTGGTGACAATGGGTGTGGAAAAGGCTAAGATACTCAGTGCCTTTTTTGCTTCCTTTGTTATTGGGTGCCCCGGATCAGAGTCTGCTGGCAGAGTCTGTGGGAGTGAAACTTCACATGCAGTACAGACAGATTGAGTCAGGGATCTCTTAAGCCACTTGGACATGTGCAACTCCATGGCACCAGATGGGAGGCATCTGAGGGTGCTGAAGGAGCAGACTGATTTTATTGCAGGGTCATTCTCTATCATCTCTGAAAGGTCATGGTGATCCAGAGTTGCCTTAGGATTAGGGGAAAAAAAAAAAAAATCTATCATCAAGAAGAAAGAGGAGGATCTGGAGAACCATCTGCTAGTCAGTCTCACTTCAGTCCCTGCAAAGATTTTGGAACAAATCCTCCTGGAACCTACATACACACACAAAAAAAACCACCAAAACAAAAACAACAACAAAAAAAAAAGCCCAACCAAGCAAAAAACCCAAACCCCAGAGGGCAACTGAGAACAGACAGTACAGATTCACCAAGGGCATATGATACTTGACCAACCTGGCAGCTTGCTTTAAAGCAAGGTCTGGTTTGGTGAGCAAGGGAAGAGCAGTGAATGTGACTTTAACAGGGACTGTGACAGTCTTCCAGAGTACTCTGTCAGAAGAGAGGGAGATATGACCTGAAGGAGTGGGCTACCTGGTGGATGGACTGCTAGCTAGCCCACCAAGCTCTATGGGTTTTGACGAGCAGTACAAAGTCCAGCTGACAGACATTCACCAGTGGTGTCCTTCAGAGGTCAGAACTGGAGCTGATGCTTGTTAGTGTCTTTACTGAAAACCTGGAAGATGGGACCGAAAGCACACTCAGCAAGGTTGCTGATGACACCCAACTGGGGGTGGAGCATGCAGACAATACCCTGAAACAATACCCTGGAATGGCCCTGGGTGGCCAATCCAAGGGACATCAAACAGCTAGAAAAGCAGGCAGGTTGAAAATCTCAAGTTCAATAAATGCAAGTACAAAGTCCTGTACCCAGCACGGAATAACCTTATTATCCATATCAGCTAGGTGTCAACAGGCTAGGAAGCTGCTCTGCAGAAAGAAACCTTTGGAGCCTGACAGCAACTTGAACATGAATTAGCAGTGTGTCCTTATGGCAAAAAGTCAACTGCACCTATAAACAAGTCCAGTAACCACAGCAATAATCCCAAAATGCATAGGTTTAATAATTGCCTTTGCTACAGAGCAATGTAATAAAACTGAAGATTTTTGCACAACCAGGTACTTTTCCTCCCTTCAAAACACTGGATAATAGATAACAAAACCTTTACACCATGGAAGTAAAAGGAGTATTAAAAATACCTTGGAAAGAGTAGAAACAGAGGCTGTAACTTATCAAGAATAAAGTGAAAGGAGGAAAAATGGGTACGTTCAAGTCTTGTTACTTCTGAAGGTCAAGTGATTTTCTTTTCCCCTCTGACAAAATCCATGACACACTTGACACTATAGGAAAAGGTCATCTTTAAAATTACTGCTCATATGAAGTGCATTGTTTCACTTTACCACCTCTTTTACGAACACAGTTGGCACGGGAAAGAATGCTTACTCTTTTCAGTATGACACATAACTATTCAGTCATTTTTATCTTTGGACCAACTTCATCTTTGTTTATACTAGTCATCAGTCTTCAATACAACTTTGTGACAGACTTGACAAAGGACTTCATTGCTGTTATTCAACTAAATCAGGATTCTACACTGGATGTGGCACCTAAACAGACGTGTAAAGTTTGTTTTCCAAACTTTCAGACGCAAATAAACAGTAGTTGGCACAAAGTAGGAGCTGACACAACATTTACTATTTCTAAGCTATTAATATCAATTTAAACCAAATAGAAAGTGATTAACTGAACAGCATCTAAGGAAAGA
>RSEF01000002.1:95274654-95288160 GCA_003993805.1 Himantopus leucocephalus
AAAAAAAAAAGGATAAAAGGCCATAACTGTATATGTGAATAGAGGAAACATAAGACAACATTGGCAAACTGTTCAGGTGAAGTTTCCTTTCTGTATGAAGTCTGTTTCGTGAATTCACTGGACTGCTACAAAACAAACAAACAAACAAACCACCACACCACACACCCAACCAACCAAAAAAACCCCACAAACAACAAAACATGCAAGTACAAACTACTTCCGCTCTGTGAGGGGAATTCACCATACTTGTAGCCTCTTGCAACTTTTCAATGCACAGGATATGCTCTGTGGACGTTTAGCCTACACACAGATTGCGGGGTACCGCCCTCAGTTATCTCCAAAGGTGTTTGCTACGTGTGCAAATGACTTGAGGTGTTCTGCAAACCGAGGAGCGTACTGCTCTGGGTGCACTGCTGACAGCACTGGTGAGAGCCACTGCAAAGCCAGCCTTCTGTTCTGATGGGCACGAAGCAGTTTTGAGAGTACTGATATTTGCTAAACACCAACGGAAAGAGCAGGATCTTCTTTGGTGTCACACAGGGATGCTCAGTATCCCTCAGGAAGTTTGCAGGATCTTTGACCTCCCAACAAACGGTTGTCTGCTTGATTTGAGACTTCATGTGCCCATTATGTCTTCCTTTCATAAATATAAATTATTAATTATTACTGTTATAATGTTATAACTTTTTGGCAAGTTTGTTCACAGAAAATGTGTACTGATGCTTTGTAATTTTCATGGTAGTCTGCTCACTGTTGCAAGACGGCGCTTTCTGTTCCAAGACAGAGCTAAGCTAAGCCACCCTTCCGAAGTTAGGTAGAAAATTTAAGGAAGGGCATCATTTTACCAGAAAAACAGGACAGGTCTCCAGACAGAACACTTTCTGTGTCAGTACTCCTTCCCCTAATCTATGGGCAATTTAGCGCATTAAGCCCTAAAGCCACCACTATTTTAAACAGGCAAAAACATTACTATGCATTTACTGCTGACTTGAAATTTTGGGAAAACCTGCATTATGCCAGCTGCCTACAAAACTGGAAAACAGGTTCCTGCAGTGCCCACAATCCTGAACACCCTGATGGCCCAGGAAGCTGCTGTCTAGGGAATGACTTAAAACAAAAAATTGTCTTTCTTTCGGTGGAACTGTTTCACTGGGTTTCTCCTCACAAATATTTAAACTACATTAAAAATATTATTTTTATAAGCATTTGATCCAATTTGGTAGCAAAATAATTCCTTCTTCCAACCCCTTCCCCCCACCAGCTAGGGAGAATGTTTTCCTCCCCATGAAAATTACATGGGAGAGAAATTCTCTTTTCTAGCCAGCACCATCTGGATGCAAAGCTTAAAATGTCGAGAGGGCATGAGGAGAACTGCAGCAGGCCAGCAAGTAGATGGGGAAGGCTAATGTTAATTTGCATACTCATTAAAATTCAACATGCTTCAAAGAGATAGAAGAAAATTGAAGGAGATAATGTATAAATGCAGTAAAAAGTAACAACAAGCGCAGATAGTCTAAAATCAGGAAAGAAAAAGATACTGCAGACACCGGGGGGGATGGGGAAGATGCAGTACTTCCAGTTGGAAAATTGAACTATTTGAGAAAGGAGACTGCCGAAAAGTCAAAACTTGATGAAACACCAAAAAAAAAAATAAATCACTTTATATGGAAATCCAGCAAATGCTTCTAGATCAGCAGTTCTCAAGCTTGTTTGGACTGGGGCTTCATCCACAGCAGAAGCTATTTCCAGACCCCAACCCCATGTCATTACTTAGAAGATCAAAGCTGCTGAATACTCAAAACTCTCAATGGACCATCACTGCTCCCAGTGCTCTACAAGTTCTTTCCCATTTTGACTTCATACATTGAGACAATAAAGTACAGTAAGTGCAGAAGAAGCATTCTTAGTGCAAAGGTAGCCTGAAGCTACTATAATTGGTCCAAGCAGGATTTCCTCAGTTCAGGGGATAGCATACAGCAGTCACATCCATTTTCATAATTACCACAGAGAGCTAGAAGGCCCAGGGGTGTCCTCCCCCTCACGTGAACATGCAGGCAGCCTTATAGCGCGACAGTCCCACGTTCATAATGTCACTTTATATTGGTTTCTCAACATCTTTCTTTAGTATTTACATCAACTTCCTTCACTGGACTCCAGAATCAGGCACACAGGAAACATTTTTATTGTTTTTCTCCATATCACTGCATTGCTCTGTACTATAGGAAGAAGAGAGACCATTGTAGCATGCATCATGGGATCTCAGAAGAGTAATGAAGCCTCTGGAGCTCACTAGCATCAGTTTTAACCTTCTTACTCTTCACATTGGAATCAGTCCGGAACATAAAATTTACATTGTACAAAAATTGTACAATACCCAAATGAGGAAGATTACATTCATTTAATCTCTAAAGTTTTATATAAGTTCTGCACAATTAGCTAAATAATTGCCAGAACTCAGAAGTAGTAGTTGGAAGGACCCTAATTATATATGTGGTCCACCATCAGTGTCCAAATGCCAAGTGTACACAAGCATAAAAGCCATCAATTACAGAAGAAGAAATCCTAATTGTAGAAGGAGAAAAAAAATAATCCAGCAGAATGTGTAAATATCAATATTTTATGCACTGAAGCACAGGGTACAGCAGAAATCTTCCACCAGCTCTTCTCACCAATATCAACCACACATTCCTTCTAAATCAAAAAAGGATTCGCTGCATCTTCAAGTTATTACTAAGATGCAGTATAGTGTAATGGAGAGTGCTTTACAGTACAATAGGTAACTTGTGCAATGCATCACCCAGGATACTTCTGTTAGATAGCTATGGTAAATTCAATAATTACTTCTACCTTGAATGTATTATACATGGCAAAGCCTCCACAAACACATGCTGGTGCCACAGTAAAAGTAAAGGAACTGCTGAACTTATAGGAGGAATATCCTCAGGCAGACATACATGAAAAGCAGCTGGCACCAAGAATAAGGTTGACTGGGTCTTTAGCAATCATTTGTCCATCAAGAAACACACAATCGGCATCAGCCCCATGAACTGGGGCCTTATAACATTCACGAGGGCAGCCATGATCACAAAGCCTCTCTGATGTTCCTCCTCGGGGAAGGGTCATGTTCCACTACAAACCTGAAAATGTGAGTATGAAGTGTGGGATCATGTCTTGGAACGGTTGAAGCTTCAGCAGCTCATTACCCAGGCCCATTCTCTGCCATTTCCTTTTTCAGGTCTTCCTTCTTGCTTACGCTGTTGCCCTTCTTACCTTGCCTGCCTTTCCTTTGCTAGATGCAGAGCTATGGCTACACAGTTTTATTATTAGCTTTGAACCTAGCTTTAAATTATTAATATTTCATTCTTATAATCAATATTTATACTATCCAGCATAAGGAAGTTAACATTGATCTGTGTACTACAGGTAGTGATTTGGAGCTTCCTATTTTCGCAGAGGGCAGAGTTTTTGTTTTGTGCTTTTTCCATGAAAAATGGAAAAAACTAAAACAAAATAAAACCCTAACGATCCTATGAAATTGTTTCTTCTGGCAAAGATTCTTCACATGGTGGTTTTCACTCAGTTCTAACCCAGCACCTTGTAAAATCATAGGGTCAAGGGACTCCAAGCAGATACAAAAATACGCACGCGTGCACACACAGTCACTGACAATAAAGGCCTGAATCAGGCCAAGGAGGTGCCTGAGCTTCACAGCAAGATGCCCAGTGTCAACTGGAAACACCAGGTCAGCGAAAGTGACAGTTGCTGCAGAAATTACAAATTTCACCACTTTTCATCTCAACCCACTTAAGAGTTTTCAGGGTCAAGTCAGTCCCAAATTCAACCCCCAGGGTCAGCAAAACAAATCCTTTGAAGCAAAGATTCTTGCTGTAGCTCATCAAAGCCATAAGATTTGGGAACAGCAGATTCATTTGCTCATTACAGCTTTCGGGGCAACTCTTAACAGAAAGTTAATACAGTCTTTACTTAACAAAGGGCTCAAGCACAAAGGGTTACAACCTAAAGCACCGGCATTTAAGCAGCGTTTAAGAATGAAGCTGCGGTGAGAATTTAAAACCTGCTAGCTCTCAAGGCAGTAACAACAAGGTACCAAATCAGCAAGATTCAGATCAAGTCTACACAAGCCACTTCTTAATTTGGCAACTCTTATGACTTCAGTCTCACACTCCTAAGAAAGTAATATCCCCGTGTCCTCATTCTGTCATTCTAGATTTCAATGGTGCACAGAGAGTTTTGTCAGCCTGATTCCTCGCACACACAAGAAGGAAATGATTTGAAGAAAGCAAAAAAAATATGTGTCTGTCTCTCCTGCCCCACCCACCCCCTCATTATTAAACAAAAGCCTAACGAGCTAACTCTGAGGGATTTTGGTTTTATCATCTTCTTGGGAGTCATGATCTCTTCAGAATCAATTACAACAGCAGAAATAAGACAAGGTGCTTTGTTTCACCAAAAACATGCGCTTAAAGACTATGAAGCTGCATTGATTTATTTCTTACCCAGGGAGACATACCTGTAATTAAGATTAGTGATAAAAACAACACTTGGAGCTCTTGACTCCCAAACATTACAGTCAGTAATTTTCCCGTGTTGGGCGACCCGTGCTCTAGCAGACACATCACCAAGTCTGTAATGTCTTAGGGGTAGGCACAGCAGCTCTGTCTTAGCACTCCAAGCCAACTGCAGAACTGACACACTGAACATCCAGAACATAATTCAATAGTCTCAAGAGCATGCAGCAAATCATAAATATGTATAGCCAATCAAGCTTGCAACAGTATCTGTATATACAAAATGAGTTTGGTCGCATTCAAAAATCAAAAGTCGCTTACTTTCTATTGACAGAGAAAAATAAAGTATTTTAGCCAGCCAGAGTATTATAACAATCTCAGGTTCTTTCACAAAGAACGCTTACTAAAATGACATGCAATAATTTTTCAAAAACGTGTTTTAAAAGGTTTAATCCTTGAATTAATCAAAGCAAGTGTATTTCAGGGTACTCAGAACTGCAGCTACAGAGCAAATTGACTTCTTGGTTCAGCAGTTGAAACGGGAGAGTGTGGGGCAGGGAAATCAGTTTCAGGATGACCCAAAATGAATGTTTTTCACTTTCAGCTGACACACAAAACTGAAAATATTTTTGTTTGGGTTGAAACATGACAGTTTGTTTCCTTTGGGAATGCTTTTCCTTTTCTTAAAATTATGTTTACTACAGCTTTCTATATTAAAAAAAAATATAGTTTAGAAAAATAAAACAGTGCTTTCATTTCCTCACTGTTCTTGTCATTTTCNGCTTTTCCTTTTCTTAAAATTATGTTTACTACAGCTTTCTATATAAAAAAAAAATATACTTTAGAAAAATAAAACAGTGCTTTCAGTTCCTCACTGTTCTTGTCATTTTGACTGCAGATGAGACTGTTCCCAAGTTTCACCAAAATCCATAGGTAGTTTTGCTGACTTGAAGCTGCATCTTTAGGCAACAAAACTCCATACCAATTTTTTTTGCATGACTTTACTGGTCAGCTTGTGCTACTGAGCCATAAATACCCAGTGACAACCTGTCAACCCAATTCACTGCAGGCAACGTACAGGCAGGCAACTTCATCAGCATGCTACGTTAATTGTATCAGTTACAGACTCAATCTGATGATGTGCAAACCAGTACAAGGAAAGCAACAGGATTATTTTTTCTCTCCCTCAGACTGAATTCAACTTGCTTAGTGTAACCAGGACGAAAGGGGAGGGGAGTAAGGGGAATTCCCCAATATTATTTTAGCCAGATATGTTATAGATCTGAATTCAATGCTGTATTCGGGGGGGTGGGGTGTGTGTGCACATATGAGAAAGAGTTATGCATATGGTACGTGGCCCCAAGATTTTGTCTATGCAGTTCAGCAATAGCTAGTGCCTCTCATTCTTCAGCTTGCACTTCCTCTGAAAAGGTCTCTTTCCCCTTCTCATTAAAAATATGGTAAATATAAATAAATACAAACCCCAACAATCTTCTGCCCCTAGTAGAAAGCAAATAATACCAGGACAAAGATTTCATACTACAGAGAACAAGCATTTGAATTCTTTCCTTTCTTGACAAGATTTTGTAGTTTAGGTGGAAATGGCCAGAGAATTAACTTAAAGGGGGCAAGAAGCCCTGATACACAAGGGAAATCAAAAATCATCTTCAAGCATGGGGCAGATGCTGGGAACATACCTGCAGTGTAAAAACACTGGTAAGATAAGCAAGAGTGAGAAGCAGCAGGAGGTGGAAAAGAGACAACAGAGCAACTTTGCAAGGAGAAAGACTGCAAAGAAACAAATTGCAAGGAAGGAGCAAGTGCATGGATAAAGATCTTGAGTACTAGAAGAGCCTGTTGAACAGAAGATAATTCAGTGGGGCAAGACTGCACTGTAGTGTGTAAACCCCTTGATCCAAAAGGAGAGCCAGTGTTCCTTTGGAACACCAAAGGCAATGGGATTATTAACAACGGGAACATCTGCACCTTTCAAAATGCAGCGCAGTCCCTGCTGAAATTTTGCCAAATGTCATGAGCCGGGCAACATCTGGCTCAGAAGCCTCACAGTGAACAAGGTGACCCAACTAGTGAGCTGGTGATCACGAGTCACTCCTGAACTTCCTTCAGGTTTGGGTGCTGAGGGAGCCATCTTTGTCTATGAAGTATGAATGATATTTGTCTTACCTGAGCTTAAAAAGCCCACAAGTATTTTACAGAACTAGTCATTTTGTATTGTTTCATTGGCAAAGTTTCACTTTCAGGGAACCACATTTCTATGACCCAAGTTCTCGCTGCACTTTCAACCATCTGCTCTTGAATACTTTCTACCAGTTGAGCCAACTGTGACCAGTGACTGGGTTTCCACGATTCATTCAAGTTATTGTGGTTCACAACACTGTCTCAATCCTCATCAAAGAAAAGCACCTCTGTACAATTAAGATGGTCTGTGTGTAAATAGATGAAAACCATTTATCACATCTTTTCCTCTGTAATATTCATTGCTCCCAGGAGTTAATCCATATACCCTATTTACAAGATGAAACACCTTCTCTCATTTTTTTCAATAAATATCATGAAAATATATTAGATTGTTGGGATTTACACAGATATTTGGCAGGCTTTTCAGGGCTGTCAAAGATAAATTGAATATGTGGTTCTTCTACACAGAGTGAATTATCTGAATAAATAATGTATTAGACGAATTTCACTTCTTATCTATGTCTGATTCATTCTCAGATAAATATATATACATTTGCACTGATATCAGTGAGGTTGCAGAACACATAACAGCAGAAAATATGTCCTTAGGCTGTTTCTGCAATATCCATGAAAGAAAACTGACCAATAATACTGATATAGTAAAACAAACAAAAAAAACACAGCTTGAGGTATAGAAAAGGGAGCTGTTTATTTTGCTTGNAGGCTGTTTCTGCAATATCCATGAAAGAAAACTGACCAATAATACTGATACAGTAAAACAAACAAAAAAAACACAGCTTGAGGTATAGAAAAAGGAGCTGTTTATTTTGCTTATTTCAGCTTTTCATTATGCTTGGTTTTAGTTTTACCTTGTAAAGCTTTAACACAGCAAACACAAAAACAGCAACTAAACCTTTATCAGTTGCATATCACACAACACCGCAAAGCACTTTCCAATAGCTCTTAATTATGGAAAGCCAGCACTAAGTTTAGAAGGGCAATTGGACATATATCTGGCCACCAGGCCACTTGCCTGTACACATGGCCAGTGTCACAGCATTCACACAGCATGCATGAACCTATTTAGGTAGACAACTGATGTGTGCATATAATGAGGCTTGACATACGTTTGTCTCCATAAGCTGAGAGAAACTACAGAGGTCCTTACCTGCATAACTCTGAAAGAGACCTTCATGATCCCCTACAAATGTTCTCTCTTTCAGACACAAGAAAATACAACCTTTTGTTATGGTATTACAGAGAAGCGTTCAGTCTCACAAGGAAGATATACTGTCCCTCACACTGGAACTACTGTGAAGTCAATGACAACTGACTGTTCATATCTTGAGACAAATAAGAAGTTGCAGTTGAGAAGACTGATCTTATTCCAAAAGAAAAGGGAGCAAACCCACCTTAATTCCAGCAGAGATGAAAATGGTGGCAGCTGCGTTGCTTCTCCTAAAGACACACCAAAATTTGAAAAGTCTGTCAAGGGAAGAAACCACGTGTGCGTGGTCCTCCCATATCCATTCAGTGACATAACCATGCAATATTCAGCTAATACTGAACTCTTGTATACATTCATCTTAAAGATATGTCATGCAATCAATACAGCCGATCCCACTGTTGTCAATGAAAGAGAACTTCCTTAAGCATTTTTAATTTTATTTTTTCAATTGCAGGAGATGCAAGATATTTATACCTTAGACCTGTAAGAAAGAGAAGTGTGGATGCAAAGATGGTTTTAAAGAAAATCTCTTACTACTCAGGAGCAGATGACAACTTTCTTTGCTGGATGACATAGTAACACTTTTCATGTTCATCAATGGCTGCTTCAAAGAGCAAGGGAATCCTATGGGAAACCCCATACCCAATTGGTTATATCCATGACTTAAGTAGCAGGATTAAATTGCAAATTCAGATTTGACAACATAAAGTTTTGATTGAACAAATATAGCAAAGCACTAGACAGATCATCTGTCTTTAGACTGTGAGGCTCTCTTCAGATTTCATGGACAGGAATCCATATGTTTTTACAACAGAGCAGAAGAGGGTAGGTCTACAACAACACCACGCACACATGCAGCTGCTCTGGCCAGGCTTCCTCTGTCTCAGCAAAATAGCTATAGTCCACAACACCTGCCTGAACAAAAAGTATTGGCAGGAGAATTGAGAGGTAGCTGAAAAAACTCAAGTACAGGCTAGCCCAAATCTCAGTGTTTCAAAAGCCAAAAGTTTTGGGCAGAAAACTCACCAGCCAAGACTCATCTGGCTTGGCTGTATAGTCCAGTGAGAAGACTGAGAAGGACAGATGGAGCTGAACAGAAGATGAGATCTTCTGATTCTAGATCTGCTCATCCAGCATTAAGACAAAGTCCAAACTTCTGGCTGCACTTTCCATTAAAACATACAACAATCGTGAATGCTTGTAGCTGCAAAAAAAATCAAAAGCTAGAGCTCCAACTTTTATTTGAATTTCAATTGCGTGTAAAACTTACCAGGTAGTCACTGATTAACTTTCTATTCCTTTTGCAATTGGAAAAACGAAACGTATTCCAGCTGCCCATTTCAGCACTGGCTCACAAAGCCAGTGGTGATCAAATACTGGCAACTACAGGTGACAGGACCCTAGATGGAGTAAACTTCAGTCCATACTCCACATGCCAAAGATACAGAGGATTTGTCATGGGTACCTTATATTGGGAAATCACTCAGATGCCAAATGGCTGTTTTTCTCATATTCTAAAATGTTTTGTTGTTATGCCTCAAAAAAGTAGAACTGTCCTGGATTAAAGCAACAGAGAAAAACAGCAGCATCCTACACAGACCACTTGTCAAGAAGAGGCCTAAAAAAAAAAACCACCCACCAACCAAAAACACAAACAAACAAAAAAACCCCACCCAAGCAAACAAAAAAACAACCCCAAAAACAAAAGGCATGGGTCCTCTATGTACAAGACTTTGAGCAAATCTTTAATGTTCAGCTTTCTCTTCCCCCATCTGTAAAATAAATAATGGTAATTATCTGACTGTCATGAAAGACAACCGTGAGAGTTTGGACCAAAGGGGCAGCTATGAGATTTAGCCACAGATTGACAAGCACACTAGATGTATTGAATACCACTTTCAGAAAACTAGAAATATTGAACTGATAAAACAGCAAAGTAATTTAGGATTGCAATAATTGGCTTCAGATTAAAAAAAGAAAAGAAAATCGCACTACTGAAAATTCTCTTTTTCAAAAGAATTCCCATCACAAATTCCACTTGTAAATTTCAAAGCAAGGCCTCAACCCTACCTACATTAAATATGGATTTAGAAAAAGCCATTTAGAAGAGAAAGAATCAAGATTTCCTTTTCTTCTGCGGGAGCTCAAGTGTGGGATTTTAAAAGAAAGTAAAACTAGAGGAGCCACTAGACTATTTCTGGTGCAAGTTTCCTAGAATAGTACTTTAAACAAGATCTTGGGTGATATCTCTTCTTTCAAGGGAAAGAACAGAGGTGCTCAAATGCCTACACGTGTGCTCTACCACTTTAAAGGGAATTAGTTTTTTGTTCACATTTAGGAAATGCCTCTTGGTTTTTATATTTTTTTTAACTAACAGTGCCTACAGGAAAATACAAGAAAGTGCTGCCATCTTCAGTAAAAATTCACTGCAGCAGCCAGGGCACCACCTGCTTTGGGCACAGACATTTTGTAACTCAGCCAGGACAGCAGGGCGGACTTGTACTCTGAGAAACCTATCAACCCCACCTATCCACTTTTAGTCATAGCTAGCCTCTGGCTACTTAGATGCCAGCATAAGAGTAGACCAAATAGAGCTTTTGGGCCAGTAACTGACATGATGTGATGGTTTGCCAGTCAGAAAGCCTGGAGAAGTCCCATTTTCTGCCATTCCTCCTGCATTCCTATTGGAAGTGGGAGGACGATATCATTATAGCAAATGAATCTCCAATAGGAAGCCGAAGGTAAATTTCAATGGGCTGGCACTGGTTGGGACTGTTCCTTAGCACACAATTATAAGCTTTCAGTATAAGCTACCATCAAAAAATTATGACAACCTGCAGGTCCGTTAAGAATTTTCCTTCTTGCTTAGGGCATTGCTTTGTCCAGAAAGAACAGACATTGCCATCATCATTGTTATTTACTGAACATGAGGAAACACAGTGCCTGAAGAGCAGCTTTCTCTCAATTCACTCCATTTTCATGCTCTTTCCATAAAGGATCCCATAGCCTAAACATATTTACATTTGAAAATACATAACATATGGTCAGAATGACATTTAACAGAAGTCTTTGTTTCCTTGTGACCATGCAAGCCAGGCTGGCTGTTGTCATTCCTGCCCCACCCACCTCCCTTCAGCCCAATAAACCACAGACTCACAGGGCAGTTTCAAGCCAACACAAAAGGAGATTGAACCTGTGGCAGCGAGGACAGGATAGACCTGGTTACCAGAACCAGGCAATAGCCTGTCCCTTGCTGACACCGCTATGGAGAGCCTTCCAGAGCATCAGAGGATGAGCATCAGTGATGGCAACATCCAATGGCTAAGTGTCATGGCAACCTGAAAGAGTCAGGCTCAGGTATTTGTTACCTGACTCCAGAAGGGAGGGGGCCTGCAGTCATTGCAGGAGACGCCCAGAAGAGACCCTCAGGAGCACCTGAGGAGTAGCAGAGGAGATGCCCAGCCCAGTCCTGTGCATCTCATAGCTGGACCTGATATGTTGACATGCTGGGGTTCTCTCCTGGACTGAGCTCTCTCTCCCACCAGGCAGGGAAGTCATGCCTCTCACTAACATCAGTTACAGAATAACCTGACCTAAAACATGGAAAATGTCTGTCTGTAATATAAATGAGACTCTCACTACAGATGAATTTGTCAGCAACAGTTCTTCACTCTCTAGATTGATCTAGACTGAATAACTTTTTAAAACTCCGAACAGCTATCTAAACAGTATTTCCATGGTTTTTTTTCAGTTTCACTAGTTTCTTCAAGATAAAATATGAAAATATGATTCTGGCAAGAGCAGATTAGTCCAGCCACTAGGGAAGGAAAACTTGTACACTGAGTGATTGCTTTGGCTCCGAGCAAATTTAATCTTTTCCCATCAATTCCTTTCCTCTTTTTTTCTGGCATTAGGCAAAAGCTTCATATCTGACCACGCTTTTTCTATGGGCTTTGATCTAAGTTATGTTTTGACAACATGCAATTAAAATACCTTTAAGTAAAAGAGCATGATTAATGTACGTCCATGCCTATAAACTATCTAGAGAATTCATTCAATTAAATATCCACCAGTTAACGACATAAGAAGGAGTACTACCATTAAATGTCTATCAAGAAAGGATAAATCAATAAAAAAAAAATCGTAAAAGCATCTAAAGTAACCAAGATTTACTCCCTTCCAGTAATGTAATACTTTGCTTTCTGTCCTCAAATGACAGATGCCAGACAATTTAGTCTCTTCTTTGAGAGCAAGAACCTTAATTTAATTTTATGTTTAAATGGTCATTAATTCCAGATTTTTCCATTCACATGGGAGAAGTTTTATTACAGTAAGGGGGCGCTGCAAAAACTGAGAAAAAACACACATAGATATACAGATACATTTTAAAAAGATGACTAGCACTGCTTTTTTCCTGCTGACTTTTTCTAAAGGTCTTTCTTTGCTCTATTTGCCTTCCTACACAAGTCATTGATTTTTATCTGGTTTTAAATTATCAGTCCTAAAATATGCTGTGAAACGTCTGAATGCCCATTTACTCCTAAAGCCATTCAGATTCTCAAGCAACACAGAAGATGCTCAAAGACGTACATATTACCAGCTATACATGTTACTTACAAACTGTTAGCAAGTTGGTGATTTTCTCTCATTTACTATCACTTAACAGGAAAAGTGACAAGACATACATTAAACCTTCATGCTTGCACTGCTGAAGTATTCGGCCACGTCCCTCTACTACACTACAGCTACCACATCCTGCAGCTCCTAAATAAAAACACTATGAACTTCCATCTCCTGGAAACACACTCTCCAGAACTTACTGCTTCTCTTGCTGTGAGAACGGTAAACTGCTCCAAGGGTTGGTGTCCAGAGTTTCCAGTTTGGCAGATCACGTAGCTCCATTCCCACCAGAAAAGCCACAGTACACGCACTGTACAGTCAGTCGATACCTCTGCAGTAGGTCAGGCTTTTTCCAGAAGTGCAGTGTATGAACTGCAAGTCATACCTTTGATAAAATTGTACCGTTGAAAACATTAGTAGCCAGGAACAAACCATGTGCATTGACCTGGCAGAGGACAAACAGCCTAGGAACAACAGGCTGACCCTAACTACTGCAAGGCCATACTTTGGCAAGTGACACCCATATTATTTTCCAGGTACATAATTATTGGTTAGTGTTTTCTTCTTGCACGCCACTATTATTATTATTTTTTTTAATATAGGGATGCTTCTGTATTTTAAAGCTGAGGAAACTAGCAGTGCTAAGAGACATGGGCATGGCTATGACCCTTTCCTAGTTGGAAGGAAAGTGCTATGTGCTACAGAGACAGAAGGACAATCTGATCTCTGTCCATAATTAGGCTTTCCTACCCCTGACTTATCACAGGTAACAGATATACATGACTTGTCACAGGTAACAGATACACATACCATACCTGTGCTCAACCTTTATTCTTACTTTCCCCAAACGCAAGAAACCTGGCTGCAGGTTTTGTGGTAGTGAGGATCACATTTATGCATTCCCCTGGTGGGGAAAGGGAGCAAGGTGTG
>RSEF01000002.1:95288170-95302556 GCA_003993805.1 Himantopus leucocephalus
AAAAAAAAAAAACCAACAGAAAAAACAAACCCACAGCTCAAAATTCTAGAGAAGGTAGTAGGCTTGTCTTCATCTCCAACAGTCCTTGAGTGAGGATGGGAGAGAAGGTAGATGATTTTGTCTACCACAGGACAGGAATATTTAGACAGAAAAAGGGCAAACCTTTACCTTTCTAGGGCACGTGGTCAGGTCTCTGTCTTTTGCAACAACAAAAAGAATGGGTCAGCTGAACTCTCCATGGAGAAGATATAACTACCTATCATTTTTATGGCCAAAAGTAACAGAAAGTGATCAAGCAGAGAGTTTATACGAAGTCTATCAAATACATGTCTCTTTTTCCTAGAATGCCCAAGTAGATCAGTTCCTTCATCACTGATGTGGGTGAACCATGAAACCCCAAAATCCTTACAGCTAGCTGTTGCACCCTCTGCCTCACTCTTGCAGCCTCTCATCTAACCTTCAAGGTAAGCTTTGTAGAATCCTTCCCTCTGTCAGTGAGGAAAAAAAATTTTTCTCTGTTTACTGAAAAAGGACTGATGTATTCCTGCACTCTCTTATGCTAATGACCAATCAGTAACCACTCCCTAACAAATGAAAAGCCAAAACGTGTTAATGCCCAGCTAGAACCCAGAAGGGTGGTTGGTTTTTTTAAGTTTAACAGCTAATCAGTTAAGTTATTCTGGCTTTAGCTGACAACACTTATTTCAAGATCAAGAGTTTTGACTGTAATATAAAGTATACTAGATAAAAAAGATTTTTCGAATAAGATAACCATTTTTCAAAGCTCTTTCTAGAGGCTGTCAACCCCAATACACCATTCAACAAGTACAAAAGTTTTCTGTTCATTCCAGAGAGCAAAGTGAAGATAGGGGAATCTTGTGACAGAGAGGATGTATCTGTCAGGCAAAGAGTATTAAAAAAGGTGTTTGACTAACAAATATAGAAGAGGCTTCTAAGTTATTTTATTCTATCATGAAAAAAATCAAGATTAAGTTTCCATGCCATGCATTTCCCAGCTGCCATAAATAGAGGATAACTAATGGGATTTGGGAGTTAATTTTATTTCATTGTTCCAGAATAAGAAGTTTAAGTCCAGTACCCACTGCTTTATCTGCCCCAATGCACATCTCAACCCGATTCTCTCTGTACTGTTTCAATTGAATTGTAAGTAGTATTTCCACATTTCCACATCCTTAACAATGCTTTTGTTTCTAAAACAGCCGGTTCCAAAAGTTTGATAAGAAAAGAAATCAAAATCTTGCTACTTCTTCATACATGTACACCAATGTCTAGAGAATGAGTTCTGGAGACCACCATCCCCATCCTCTAGACTATTCTGGGTCCTTAAGTCATTGACTGTATTGCTGGACTGTGGGCAGATGGCCACCCTCAAGTCTGCTTGCAGGGAAAACAAGCACACTGTAAGTGGAGATGCACAGATTAAAGGTGCGTCCTCTCCCCTCTAACCACTCCACATACCACCTATACATGGTAGCGAAGCAGAGGATTTGCAGGAAAAGACTCCTGTTGAGGGGTGACATATTTGCAATACAGGATTCCACATTTTTGTGAAGCAGATCACAGCCCTAAGTTTAGAGCAACTTCATCACTGTTTCTGAGCTCTTCAGAAACAACCAGGAGCTACACAACGCGTGACAGTTACATACCAATAGCCTAGAGTATTTTTTCCATTCACTGTTTTAGGAGAAACAGATGCCTGCCTCATGCTGTAAGGAACAGCCATAAGGATCTAAAATGTTACATGCTAAACAGACATACCACCTTACTGCAGGGGCAGACACATTCAAAGGAGCAAAGAGGGTTGTAGGCATTGGCTTACCGTAATTTTTCCTTCATTTGGCTAGAATACAGTCATTCTGCTAATTGATACTCCTACCACAGTGTCAAACAAACAAATCAGATAAAACACAGTTTGCCAGTATTTTGTCACATTCTGCGCTTCCTGGCATTAGTTACTGTCTGTATATCCTGGGGCACCAACAGATGTAAGGCCTGATAAAAGCTGTTTCCTCAATTTCATGTCCAAGAAAAATGCAGGCTTTATTCTGCAATGTATGCACACCTGGCAGCTTAAAAAAAGACCACAACCAACAAACCCCTGCCCCCTCACCCACACTGGATTTCACAGCCTAAAGAGGTTTTTAAGCTACACTGGGGAATCAGGGTTTGTCACTGCAGATGAAATCCAGAGGGCTCCCTCAAAAAGCTGGGATTTGGACACTTAATGATGATTCTTCATATATGCTGACCCTAAGTTTCTTATGCAGCCATCACTGTTGACCTGTTGAAGTGCAGAAGACTTCAGTTTTACCAGGTGGTGCTTTTAGCCCACTTGGGCCCATGAAACTAAAGAGAGTGAGACAGGTGTGATATGTCAACTTGATGCCCAGGTCTTACACAAAATTGATCTGAAATACTTTTCAATCCTCTGCTTTCAGATTTTCTCTGCTTCCCAGCTCTCAAGGATTCCTCTTTTATTATATGCTGTGGACATAACTGCACTGAGCCATTTCATTATAACAAGCTCATTTTGTAACCAACCACAACAGTAACAGCTGTTCATTCCAGAGCCAGCACAGACATGCTGCACCCAAGTGGCACACTGAGCACTGGCACTTTAGCTACCCAAATCAAAAGCAATAATAACACAAAGTATGTGTTGGGGAGATGCCAAAAAGGGTCTCGCCTGATTCCGAGTGGTCCAGGATTGCAACAAACCTTATTGTCCGTGACTGTAACAATAAACAAGAGATTATTGTAGGGCATAATTTCAAATTAAGGTACAATGCAAAAAAAAAAAAGAAAAAAATAGTTCATCCAAACTAGAAGAACAGAAAAATCCCATGAAATACCATGGAAAATAAAGTGGCTGAAAAAGAATTTGAAGAGTACCTTGTAAAGACTCAAGACTAAACAGTAAAGAGTCTCTTAAATAAACTATAAGTAGGAGACCAGCAAGGGAGCAGGTAAGACTACTTGATGACTATGTTATAAAAGGGACACTCAGGAACAATAAGACCACAGACAAGAAAGTCAATGCACTCTTTTGGTCAGTTGTTACTTCAAAAGGTATTGGAGAGACCCCACACCTTACACATTCACCACAGCAGCTAGCTTGGAGAAGCTAGATCAGTTTAAAGCAAGTACACAGGAAGTATTAGATGAAATGGACAAACTGGAGGTTTGCACATGACCAGGAGTGGATGGCATTCACCCAAGGGCTCTGAGGAAACTCAAATGTGGAACAACAGGACTGCTGGCCAAGGTTTGTAGCTGATAACCACAAAGACCTGCTATGCCAGAGGACTGCCAGTGGACTCCCATTTACAAGAAGGGGTCCAGAGGGCCTCATGGGAACAACTGGAGAGTGATTTCCAGCAGCAGTGTGACATACACAGTCTGTATTAAACAATAAGACCAGCAAGCACACGGGGAAACTGAGTCTGTGTCAAGGAGTTGCCATGGCTTCTGCAAAAGGTAATCCTGTTTTATCAACTGGCTGGACTTCTACAGGGGTGTCAGTAAGCATGCAGATAAATGGGATCCTGCAGATAGTTTTTAGTTTTTCAAAAAGCCTTAAGCAAGCTTCTGCACCAAATTAAGATGCCATAGGGCTGGATAATAAAGGCTCTTTCACATATGAAAAATGGTTGAAATAAGAAGGAAAGGGTAAGCCTTTGAGCCTAACAATCACTTTTCAGGATGGAATAAGAAGTGGAGTCTTTCAGGAATCAGAGTTGAGACTGGTTTTGCTCAATACCTTTATTAGTGACCTGGAGAGGGGAATGAACAGTTAAACTTCTAAGTTTGTGAATGCTACTGAACACTTTCAAGCAGTCAAATACTATGCTGATGGCAAGAAACTTCAAAAGGATCCCACAGAGCCAAGAAAGCAGACAAAAGAACTGGCAGGTGAGAAAACTGCAGTGAGAACAAGACATAAGACGTTATTCTTCCACTATGTAACATCTCTACATGCCCATTTCTCGTCTACTGATGCATTTCTCATCTCAAGAAGGATGCAGTTGAGTCAGAGACACTGGAAAGGGCCTCTTGAGATCATCTAGTCCAACTACCCTGCTCAAGCAGGCTCATCTAGGATGGGTTGCCCAGGACCATGTCTGTCTGGGTTTTAAATGTTTCCACAAGTGGAGACCCCATAACCTCTCTGGGCAACCTATTCCAATTTTCACCACCCTGATAGCAAAAAAGTGTTTTCTTGTATCAGACAGATTCTCATATGTTTCAATTTATGCCCATTGCCTCTTGCCAATTAAATGATCAATGAGAGGATCCAGGGGATAAGTGCTTTATATGGAGACACAAGCAGCTGAGAGAGGAGAAATCGAGTGCGGAGTAGTATCTCTGAGATTTACAGTGTCATGAGCACAATGAATGACCTGAATGAAAAACTGCTGCTATCATCTCTGGCTAGCCAAGAGACTACACCACCATCTAAGGATATGCTTCTTTTTAACTCTAATATCAATTCACATGTTACCTATGAACCAAGGAACGACGATGACTCAAGGTGACAACAAACTTTGTTGTTTCCCCACTTGACAAAGAGCATATTTCTCCAACACCCTGCCCTCTCCACTTGTTCCATACTGAATAAACATGTAAGTAAAAAACTTTTCTGACTTTGACACTAACTCACTGGACTAACTTCTGGCCTGCCAGGGGCAGCCTTTCAGGTGACTGACACCCCAGCCCATCTTGTCCGCACACAAAAAGCTTCTCCCATAGAAGCAGGCACAGGCTACCAGAACTAATTTGTGTCCTCAAGCATCACCTTCTTCAAAAGAAAAATGAAGCGCTTAGTTAACAGAAACTCCTAGAAAAATTATGAAAGCAAGTCTCCAGCCAAGAGGGGAAAGGAAAGACAATCACATTTAGATTATAGAACAATGAATTTTATTTACAGCAACTTACAGTTCTTGTTAGCATTAGCATCGTGAAACTTGACAGTTTTCCACTCCTTCATCTTCAGTGCTCAAGAAACAAACTAAGCTATGTTTGTTTAATTCTCTGGATTAACATTTACTTTTCTACTTACTTCATCAATTGCATTGGCAAAGGCATAAACAACTCTAGAACTGGGACATCACAGTGATCCCTGTAAGTCTTACTAGTCCTTATATAGACCAATCTAATATTGCTATTGATAGCAGAAGGCACTTCAACGTTAAAGTTATACAACTATGCAAAGTAATACACCCAAGCTGGATCACTCCCAATGTCAGTGTTATCAGCCTTTGCATGTCCTGCCTCCTTACGTTCAGCCAGACCAGTACTGCACCATTTTGGCAGTGATGAGCTAACAGATGGTAATTCAGCAAAGCTTCACAGTGAAGGTCATTAATAACATCAAGTTAATTTGATACTTCAGTCATAGATATCCCTTCGGAAGGGCTGCAGCCATCTAACATTTTCCCACAAGCAAGAAAGACTGAGGGAATACAAGGCAGTTCTGCTCTCCTAAACCTCAGTTCTTTTGAAGCCAAGAAGCTTCCTGATGAGTGAATTCTTGGACTTGCCTCTGCACATTATCACTTAAATAAAAGACTCCAAGAACTGTCATTAGAACAAGAACAAAATGGGAGAATGTTTAGGCTGGACTAAAATAGTCTTTCTTATTGTCCAAGTCTTTTCCAGCAAAATGTAACAATGTAAGAGATTAAAATGAAACATTTCAGAGCTCCCACAATCCAAACTTTCTTAAAGTTTGTATTTAATTACCGACTTCAGCCTTTCTTTCCAGATCTCAGAATTTCTCACAAATTGCCAATTCTAGCTCCAAACCAGCATTTGTTCACATTTCATAATGGGAAAACAAGCAAAGAATTTGGCCTATGTATTTCCTTCAAGTGTCCATGAATTTCTCTCCTAACTACTTCACGGATGACAACTAGGGTCAATCACCCACTTTTAAAACACTGAAGAGCACAGGTCTGTTGCTCTTAAACAACTACCCAAAAATCAAGCTTCTCAGATATTTCTGAACAAGGCATTTGTGATTTGTCCAAGACCACAGAGAAAGTCAGTGGCAAACTGGAAATACAATGCATCTTTCAGATTCCTGTTCCAATATTATAACCAGAAGACTCTTTCCTTTTGAAAAGCCTTTTCTCTTTCACAGAACTTTTTTTTTTTTTGACAAGAAATTCACTCAGGAATGAAGAAACTTTCCTGACAAAGCTCCTTTACAAAAACCTCTTACTGCTGACAGTAAGCTTAAATGAACTTGCATTTTCCAAACAAATCTGCTTCCAGCATAAAACAGCTCCACTGTCAAATGTGCTCTGCTGCTAGTTTATGACAATACTTATCAAATTACTGTTTATCTGAAGAAATTCAGACCTTCAGCCCGTCAGATAAAGAGACATCTTGAACACAGAAAATGCAAAACTACTTGACTGAGAGTTTGAAAATGTACAGTTGGCTTGGAGAAACTAGTTGTATTTTCCTCTTCTACTCCCTTCATTTTAAACAGACACACAATTTTTCTTGAAGGATTTTAAAAAATATTTTCTTTGAATAGACTTTTAACTGTTTTGTACTCAGGGTTTTTTTTCCCAAATATGTTTTTACATGAAAAAACAAAAGCTGAGACATTTTGATTGACAAAGCATCCTAGCCAGTCATGTAGCATAAATTTGGACCCTTTTAGCTACTCCAAGTCTCGGCAGACAATGACACTTGATTTCTTCATATTGGAGAGACAGGGAGAGGAGAGAGGCCCAACTGCCTTGACCCTGCAAGACAAGTGATACCTATTCCATCTGGCACCTTATAGAAACGTTCTATTATCCAGGTATGCCATACTACAATTAAACCCTACAGAGTTACGTATCAATTATTTGTTCAAGCTGACACTACTCAGTAGCTCCATAACTAAGACTGCTCTTCAGTTAACATGAGAAATACAGGCCAAGAAGAAAGAAAATACGTTTCTTGCATATGCATCTCACTCATTTTTTTTTGGCTGTTTGGAGCTAAATTTGGGCTTGTGTCAAGTCCCTCCTGATGGTAGCCCACGATTCTCTGGGAAGATTACAATTTGTCTCCTGAAGTCTTCCAAGCTTATTCACATTGTCTGACCTGGTGAGTCTTCACAGCAAAGCCAAGCAACCACACTCTTCTAACAACTTGCTTGTCTCTTCCCGTTGCCTTTGCCTGCCCCAGACTTCTCAGGCAAGATCAACCTTTTCTCTCTTTCTCAAGGTTCTTTTTATTCCCTTCCTTATCATCTCTACTCTTTCGTTCTCCCTGAGAAACATGTATTTCCTACATCCCTCTCACTGAAAACAGATGGCAAAACATAGTTCCTACAGTTCTACTCACCATTTTGTTTCTCAAAGCATAATTGCAAAAGTTCAGTGCTTGCCATTGTCTCCGATTTGGTGTGTATGTGCTAATGAACTCACCAGCCAAACATACATAGATGTACTTCAGATTAACAGTTTCACACATACCAATCACATTTTAGGTTGTGCCCACACAGAGTCCCCACGGTGCCACAATATCTTCTCACAGCATTCCTCAGGCTCAGCCCACTCATGCATAACGCTGACTTTGCAGAGGAACTCACTCAAGCAATGTTTTGGGGAACCAACAGCCAGTAACAGGTGACTGTACCCAGCTACCATCCTCTTTCATCTTGATCCAGGAAAACACCTACACAATTACAACCTCCATACTCAGACCTAACGTTTTTCAATACCCTTAAAACGCTATTTCATCGCGATAGGTTAGTTCCATTAAAACTGAGTTCTGGGATCAAGACTCAGGATAAGCAGTGATAGTAGTTTAGGGCCCTCACTGGGTGCTACTTAAATGTCTGTATCTAATTTAGAATCATAGAGTGGTTTATGTTAGAAGAGACCTTGAAGATCATCTAGTTCCAACCCCCCTGCTATGGGCAGGGGTACCTCCCACTAGACCAGGTTGCTCAAAGCCCCGTCCAGCCTGGTCTTGAACACCTCCAGGGATGGAGGTTAGTTCTCTGATACAATGACACTTACCCTTAAGCCAGTCCAGCAGAAACACTTTGTTAACTCTCCTCACTGATCTCAAGGAGAGATCAGTGTTATTTACAGCAAGAAACGCCAATTTCCATTTGGTTCTCTGCCCACAGAGGTCAAGAACTGAATATGGAGAGAAAAAAGGGCCATTTTTCTTCTCTAAGACGACCTCTGTAGGTCAGGTTTACACGGAAGTGCAATCAGCGAGAGTAAGAGAGAGGTAAAGCGTCATCAACCTGTAACTTCTTGGAGGTACTAAAATGACCACGATGAGAAAAAAAGAGGAGGAAGAAGATAAGTCTTCCTACTGCCCTTAGGTGCAGAGCAGCTAAGCAGTGACACAGTAAAGGTTGGCAGCCATTTGGCTTCTGAGACAAGAGAACAAAATATCCAAGCACTGCCAGTCCTGACAGCAAAAGCATGTCACTCCCTCATCTTCCTTGCAGGTTAAAGAATCAACAGCAGCAGCTTGCTAGATGCTGAGTTCGCAAAAGCTCCTGACACATGACTTTAAAGGGGCCAGGCCATTCCATTTGAGCCAGTAAGTGATCAATGCAGTGGCTTCCTGCAACACAGCACCAACCTCCTCCCTCCCCTCAGTATTTTTTTTTCTTTTCCTTTTTCCTAGCCAATTCACCCAAAGGCCAAAAGTCCACTGGCCTGTCTGTTGGAGGCTAAGATCTGCCTGTTCTGCCAGGTCTTTTCTGAGAGAGAAGAAACAAGGCAAGAGAGATGCGTTTCAGCTTGGTCTCAGCAACTGTTAGTGATTACATAAATGTTAAAGGGAAACCATTCTATAAAGTAATTTCTCAACACACTTTCAAACGTCATCAAAAGATAGTCCTCTCACTGGTAGCTACTAAAATAAGTTATTCCATTTTTTCTCATATAAGCAGGTCTTAAGAGCATGAAGACATCTAATGAGACTTTCTGGATTTCATACAATTTGCTTTGCCCACAAAAGGGAAAAAAAAATCTACAAAAATCCAAATTCCTCCTGTAGACTGCATCAGATTTCTGAGGGGGGCCATGAGGTATTCCTCCTTGCTATAAGGAACATCAGCAGGACAAATACACCCCCTTGCAGAGCTGAAAATTCCTGTAGCTCTCCCAACAACATCTATCAGGAAGCAGACTATCTTTCCTGCTTGATTGCTATAGAGAAGGAAGAAAAACAGAGTGCCATTTACAACCTATTCAAATTGCATCCATTTATTTCAAAATAGAATTTAACCCCAGGATACAAGAGGAAACCAGAAGTCTCTCAGAGAGCAGGATAACAGGTCAATCTATGAGACAACAGAGTTTCACCTGGTTCCCAGACACATCTATATGGTATGACTGCCTTCCAAGCTGTCCTTTCTCAGAAATACAGATGATCTAAACAGATCACAAAGACGGGAATAACAACAAATGCCTAAATATCCTTCCAAAATGTTAGACATTTAAAGATTTTTTTGTCAGATGTATCAAATCCATTCAAAAAGATCTTAACTTAAAAGGACATTTAATTCTTAATCCGTCTCCCAAATAATCCTTACAGGTCTCCCAGGTTAGTCTCTTCCTTCCTTCCTTCCCAGCACAGAGACCTCTTTTGTAGTCATGACAGAGCTGCATATTGTTTAAACACAAATGTTTATGGCAAGAAGCAAGTCATCTGTTGGCTGGCACAGTGAGCTACAAAACAATTACTAGGAAGTGACAAAGCTATATCAAAATAATAGTCTATTGGTGCTACAGCTGTATTTGTTATCTCAGAGCATCTGAACCACCCCAGCACGTTTCAAAAGGCAGCAACAGAAGAGGCATTGCAGTGGTGGGTATAGGACCGAATGTACATTACTTAGGTGCTGGTTCAGGTTCAAAGAAAAAAGGTTTGGTAACCAGAAAGGACAGAGAGTATTTTCAGTTCTCCTGCATTTGTGTCCATTTTCTCCCCCAGAAGCACAGAAAGTCAAACAGAACCGGGGAAAATGAAGAGACTCCTGTGACTCACATCCCAGACTGTGTTATCAGATGTGGCCTGCGATGGAAGCACTAGGAATTGAGGCCACAATCTCAACCGCACTTTCTGGCACTACAAGGAACACAACCCACAACCCAGCTCCTCAGTCTGGACTTTGACACTACAGGACTCTCAGTGGCTGAAAATAAGTGGTTCCAAAGCTGTGGTGGTGCTCACAGACTGAACCCAGATCTCAATTCCACAATCAAACATCCTTTATTATACCCCAAAATAAAACCAGAGTCTGAAACCCTTATATATTTTTATGTGGCTGGTGATAATTTCGAAAAATTACAGAGCTGGTCAAATATTCAGATAGGAGTCAATGTAATGTCTCATTCAAACAGTGCCCTCACCACTACAGAAGCCCTCCTAAACAGCTTGCACAGCCATGACCCAGGGCATAACATCAGAACAAGCTATCCCATGCCTTTTTTTCTAAGAAGGCTCTTGCAGGCAGCAAAGGTGACTAATTATGCTTTCTGGTGCATCATCTATGTAAGGTTAGCAATTACCCACCACATAGGGAGCACAGGGGATGCCTAAGGAACTGTACGTATTTCTAGTCCTCTTTCCAAAAGCTGTTACAAATGCTTTCTACTATTCTCTGAAATACACTTCACACAGCAATAAGAAAACTATCATAAAGCCATAGGATAAAATACGTTAGCCTTACGGGCTGAATTACATTTTAAGCAGGTTTTTTTTTTAGAAAGAAACACAACACTGAGTCAAACCAAAGTTACACTGCAGTATCTATAATGAGATTTCCTTAGCTATCAGAGCCATGAAGCAAAGGTCACCATGTTGATATTCCATGAAAGCCTGCAGCATTTAAGGCATTTTAAATACTGTAAGAATACCTCTGCATTTGCACAAAAGTCTCCCCAAAATACCTAATGACATTGTCAGCATGAGGTGGTTAGTCAACACTTCTAAGATCTATGCAAAGGTCAAAGCAAACAAAATATGTTGGAGTGCTGAGCCCAAGGGCACTCTCTGAAATCTGGTTTGAACACAATCCATCAATATGTACTTTTTGTGTTCTATTACCCACATAATAACCAGCCCTGTTCCACCATAAATCTGTTGTTCAGAAGTGTTCAAAAATGTCACAGTATTGGTCATCTGTGTCAGTTGCCCAAGAGTGATTTATTAAAATGTTTGGCTAAACAGGTCATCATCCCAGTGGCACATAATAAATCGGGAAGCACTTGACAATATTGCTCTTTCAATAGGTGTGACTGCCGGTGCTGCCAAATATTAAAGTTGCCGGGCATTTCTATGAGAAAACCCTGTTTTCAGTTACTTGCAGCTTCGTCAAACTGTTCAAGCTGAAGTTTTCCATGCTGGAGTTCTGCCTTAGACTGATTTTTATTTTGTTTAATGGAAAATTTTAGCCAAAGCAGTTCACTTGTTGTGCAAGCAGGACAGGGTACAACATGGTTTATTTCTGTTAAGAAAAAAAACGAAACAAGAAGGTATTCTGTTAGAAACTCAAGAACTCTCATGTTTTCGAGAAGCCATCTTGACATTCAACAAGGATGGTCTGCATTTATGGTGGTGATCCCAGCTACCTGAATATCACCCTAGATTAGGTCAAGTTGACAGCTTGAGAAAAATTGTTTGTACTACAGTTTGCCAGGTGTTACAAGCACCGTAATAGCACCGTCTGTGTCCCATCACATGTGCCTTCTGACCACGCAGTTCTGTTGCCCTACAGGTGCAGCTCCCAGCTGCTTTGGACCAGCCTGAGCCAAGGCACCGGTTAAAGAATGAGATCCTGGAAGGGGGGAGCTGCTTCTGTCAGATCTTGAAAAAGCAGACTTAATAAAGAGAGAAAGCGAGACTGGTCAGAGAAGCAAGAAGCAGTTCTGTGATGCAGCCAGCAGAAACACCCATCTGAGGGATCTGTAAGCTGTAAGGCAGGCACTGACCCAGGACTGCTGCAGCTGGGCTTGCAAGGAGGCTCAGAAGCCATTGGAGACTCTAAGGAACCATTTTCAGCTAGTACTTGTGAAGTAAGCCCATCAGGATTGCAGCTACATGATAGCTTTACAGATTTCAGTTTTTATTATACATTCAAACAGGAATTTGGTTTGCTGGCTCCTCTGTACAGGGATCAGCATCAGCTGCTGTTGTATCTCACACCCAGAATGGCAAATGATTAACAAGCAGCACCTTTACAGAATCTGTGGTTACTGATTAAAGTAAAATCTTACAGAATCTTCCAGAAAGCCAAGGTATCAAATAGGAGACAGAGAATGAAAAGGTCTTCTTAATAATCAACCACCAAAACAAAACCTGCACATTTAGACTGACCAGGTTAGCAATTCTAGACCAATCCCAAAGCACCTGGCCTTGAACTGACAATCACCTAGAGTCCAAGAAGGGCAACATACTAATTCCTTAGTTCGGCCCTCAGAAAATGACAGATGAGTACCTCAGAAAAAACAAAGCCTGTACACAACCAGGCCCACCACAACAGAGGAAGTAACACAGAGCTTGGAAGTTTGTTATTCGAGTGCCTCAGCCTCAAACACCACCACCCCCCCTCCAAACTGCACTGACGTCAAAATTACCTTCCCATACACAAAGACACAGCCATGAGGGGTGATGAGAGGCCCTCAGTCATGATTAAAAAAAACACCAAGAGGCTGACAGGCAAAAGGAGCCAACTGCATTCTCTAGAAAAAGCTACCACTTATGTATTTAACAATATTCATTAAAAACATCTCAAACCAAGTACTGAACAGCCTCGAACAAGTGGCACACAAACGTGTCACAAGAGGCCAGTGATCTATGGCAGGTCTGAATGACTCGTGCCTGAAGACAGAACGGAACGCGAGCTCTCCAACAGCACAGCGCCCAGCCTTCACTCTCCAGTTCTCTCGTGCTTCTAGAGCTGGTTGCAAGAAGCCTTCATTGCTCATAAAGTAAATACAAGCAAAAAGATTCACAGCTGAGGATACACACACTCCAAATACAGAGGAAGAATACATTACATTACGCTTAAGGAACACCTAGAATAAAGCTCCAACCAAACAGTTTAAAGAACGTGTCAAATATTGAGAGCTGGGTGGCTGCTAAAATTGAGAGTATTGAAAGTGCATTCAACATCAACAGAAAGGCACAGATTCCAAAAAACAAAGTAAAGAAAAAAAAATCAGCAGAGTGCCTCCAATACCAGCTCCCAAACTTGTCTTTAAATAAGGATTTTGGACAAAAACTTCCCTCTTCCCTTCCTACTACAGAAAACAACAGTGAACTTGCTTTTTTCTGTTGATTAAATGTGCTTTCTCAAGTCCAGGAGGAGTACAGTTAATTTACAGCAAGGTAGCTGGGAGAAAAAATTGTGCAGCAGCAGTGAGTGCGCTTCAGGGCTTCCTCCTCCCAGGGCGGGGGGGGGGGAAGAAAAAAAAAACAAAACAAAACAACCCCAAAAACTAATGTCCTGTTTCCCTGAAACCATTTCAAGTCATACTCTCTGCAGAGCACTGAGCAACACTCTCATACAGGCAGAGTCTTCTCTCCTTCTCTCCCCCCAGCTTAGTTAATAGCCGGTGTCCCTCAGCAACTGCTGTGCTGTGGTTCAAGGTTGTTTCTTTTCACTATCCGGAAATATAGAGAGTCAGTATATACACAGAGAGAATATATACACTAAAGGCAACACACCACAAGAACCCGCAGCCTCACAGCATAGCTAACTCACAATAAAACCCTGAGACCATGACTGTAGCAACACAAGTCAGCAAGCACAAGCACACAGTTATTTAAATGGGAAGTATTGCATTCTATGCACTGGTACGCAATTTCACAGAAGCGAGAATTTTATCAGCATGGAAAATCAAAATATTAAGTTTTGTTCTACTTGTAGTGATGCATTTCTAATGGTCAGAGGACAAGCTATTGGTGGGCAGGTATCAAATAGAGAGATGCACAGTCAGACGAACAAACAGATATCTCGAGTCTCCGGCACTTACCAAAAAACAGATTTCAACATTTCTGAATATTGTAGACTTCCCTGCATTTTCCTCTCCCCAAGCTGCCCAAATATAATCTTGACTTTTCCCTTTAATCACCAATTCAAGCCAAAATTTAAGTTGCCAGTTTTTGGCAATCACGCCAGTCCTGATACCATGGTCTCCTGTGGAATCCAGGCAGCCAATTTATTCTCTCAATCATAATATTAAGAAACTTCAGTTCCCTTATTTGGTTAGGTAATACTTACCTAAGAGTAAAAAAAAATAAATATATATATACATATATATATCAGGAAAATTATTCTTGTTAGTTCTGATAGTTATTTTAGAATCTGCTTTATATACCATAT
>RSEF01000002.1:95320772-95358471 GCA_003993805.1 Himantopus leucocephalus
TTTTTTTTTTTCCTTAAGAACTGTATCATCAGCTAACTTTGTTTCCATGGGGATTTTATGACTGTGAACAAAAAGCCCACCCAGAAAATAATTTCAGGTAAAACTTCACAGTCTTCACAGCATACAAGACTCTTTTATCTATTAAAAGAAATCAAAAAGAATAATGCATGACATAACAAGAACAACAAAATACTGATCACTATGCTAGTATGAGACCAAGAATATGGCTTAAGCAAACTGTACCTTAGGGTGTGTATTTTAGTAGAGGAATGCTGTGTTACCATGTTATCTCCTATTTGTGGAGAAAAAAAGTAATTATAATTTTTCCTCCCTTATTAATAAAAGATAGTGTATTTCTATAAGCTATTACATTGATTTCTTAACGATATAAGTTTTGTTAGACAGAAGTGTGTAAAAGCCATAAACATCTCAATTAATAGAGCTTCCACAATTCTTAAGAAATTAAAGAATTACTTTGCATATTTTTAGATAAGTTTCTGATTCTCAGCTGGAGTGCCCTGAAAGCTCCATACGCATTTGCTGCAGTTCTAATTTCTTTGATTGATAGTGAGAGGGTTTTCCCTACAAACAATACCCGTCAATCAATCCAAATCAAATAAAGAGTGCAGGATGAAGTGCCAAACTGCACAGTTCACCAGTGGTAACTGGAGAAAGTGACAATAGAGTACCATTTGGCCAATTTTCCTGTCCAAATAGCAGACCTCCCACTGTAAGATTTTTCAAATGATGAATGCTTATATGTTTTCAAAAGTTAATGAATAAATTCAAAGGTGAGGAATCCACTGTGTTTGGTTGGTTGTTTTTTTTTATTATTATTCAACTTCTAAGTTAAAAGGTAACATGTCTCATTTGGTAAGTCCTGGACAGGCTGTTGGGGTCTGCAGGAGTACCCTGGAAAGGTGCTACTGCAGGCATCTGACCTTGGCCATTGTTCTATTGTCCTTTCCAATTAGGGAAAGAGAATTAAAATGCTTCATGCCATCTCACCGTTCGAGGAGACTAATAACAAAATGATCACAGGAGAAAAAAAAAATTAAAAAGAGGAGGAAGAAGGAAGGGTGAAAGGGACAGGGATGTAAAAACAAGACACTGGCAGAGACACTGAACAAATCACTCTTGTCAGTGACCACTTCTTCTGGAAGCTGTTTAAAGCTGCAGAGCAATATCTCTACCCAGAATCAAGATGGGAATAGAAATAGGCTCCAGAGTTACCGGGATCCTTTGCCATGCTTCCTCCTTCTAGTGCTTGGTCATGGATCAGAGATGACCAAGATAGACATTTAGAATACCTAGCAATTAGGTGGGTAATGGTAATAACTTAATGAGATGATGTGGAACAGGAATGGACTGCTCCCTGGTACATGTGAGGTACATGTGTGCCAGGGTCTTCTCGTCATTATCTCAGAGCCAAGGGTGACTGAGGATACTGTTTTAAATATTTCCTTGAGAAGAAATTAGCATTGTCTCATGAAACAGCTCCAGAGGTTCCTGCCTCTACGGACAGTAGAATCTGCCTGCTAACAAAAATTAAACAGGTTTGATTCCACTTACCCTATTGGACACTGCTAGAGGAGCAACACTGGAGAGATGGACCTTTGAACGAATCTGATATGGTCATTCTTGTGACCGTAAGACAAATTCTACCATTGAAAATATCAGCTTAACTGAGCATCAAAGAACATTTGTAATGAAGGAAATATACTGTCATTTGCAGAGCTGGGTCAGTGTTTCATTCATATTTTCTAACAGCGTGTCTCTTTTTATGGCATAGATGTTGAAAGTGGAAAATCAGCTTGGTGCCTGACCTCACAGGTGAACCACAGGTGTTGACTCTCCAACTGTTTGACATTGAATGAGATCTCAAGTTTTCCAAAAATTTCAGATAAAACACCTTTTTCATTGTTTTTCTTTTCTTTTTTTTTCCCCCATAAGCAAGCACAGCTGAAACATTAAGAAGATTTCTAAAGCTGCACATCACAGAAAGCAAATAAGAGGAAGGTAACCTTTTAAATGGGAAAATTCAGATCTGGTGAGTGAGACAGACCGGAAGTAAAATCTGAAAACAAATCTCCTCTGCCGATTGCACTATTGGTTTTCCCTCTGATCTTGCTTCTAGAAAGTCTAAAAATAATATTTTTCTTGGTTTGCAGAAAACTTCACAGAATCCGCCCATTCCCTTTTCTGTACAGTATCTGTTTCCTACCCTGTTTACTAGAGTAACAAGATCTATTGATGCTACAGGGTCTATACATTTGCTTGATCTATGGCTCTTGTATTTCCCTATCCTCTTCCCAGGAGCTTATATCAGATTAATTTACCGAGGTGTTTTTAAAGAAAACACCTCTCTCAAGATCCACTGGACTTAGAGGGCAGAATCACACGTGGTATGCACATAGCAAAGGGTAGGCAAACAGGCCAACAAATTGTCTGGCACAAGCTGAAAAAGAAAATTCAGTCTTTGCAATGCCATTCTTCTCTTATACCTGTGTCTATTTTGTGTGTCCACTTAACAAATTGGCCATGGCTTTCTTCCTCCTTATGAGCCACGATGAAGTTAAAAGGGCAAGAAAAATCAGGGGTTTTGTGTAAAAAGCACCAGACTGAAGATCAGGCAAAACACAACTTTCTTCATTCTGCCTAGGACCTCATGTGTGCCTGAAGATGTTTAAGCACCATTCTAGCTGCCTTGACTTCAATATATACTTCCAATAGCAAGAGTCTATGGATATTAATAGTAGTAAAGAATTTAAACAACCTTTAAGAAAAGCAGCCTACTTATAACAAAGATTGAGGCTGCACATGTAAATCCAAGACAGAATTTTAGTAGTTGCAAGAGCAACCAACACACTTCCTCTAGTGTGTATGTCTATGTCATTTACATCCACATTTTCATTAATAAAGATGTAATATATAACTAGAGTTTCTGTAGATAAACATAAAAAAATGTCCATTTTGATGCTTTTTTCCTTTCTTTTGTCTTTTTGATATTCTGAATACACTGAACTGAGAACATGAGAGAGAAAACAAACCCATGACGTATAAAGGAATGCATTGACTAACGCAATGATAGGCTGTATCAAATGAAAACATTGGTGGTTTATGGTTTGGAGATGTCAGTTGTACTTATTTGATACTCTTAATAGTTTCCTTTTATTTTGTTCTATTTTCTCTCTCTTTTGCCTAACACTACTAAAGTTTTGGATTCTGAGAGTTTTTGCTTTGGTTTTGTCTGTTTTGTTTATTTATTTTTTTTTTTTTTAGAAAAAAAAATTTCTTTNAGTGTGATTCAGAAGTTCAGAAGTTCATCAGTTTACAAGTTCAGTATGACATTCATATATATATATATACACACGCATACATACATTTTATATTCACTTTCTGTCCATAGAAGAGTGAGAGATGCATGTCTACTTATTTTCCCATCTTACTCGTATGCAAATTTACTGTGTGCTGTTGCTAGGCCTATCTGCCACAGGATCAGAATTATAATGCTGGTTACAATATCAAACAAAGAGCTACCAGTTTTACAAAACCAAATTGCATAGGGATGCTGCAAGCCATGTAATTTTGAATTTCAGTTCATAAGTCAACCAATTCAAAAACATTTAATAGTAATTTATTTTTATTTTTCTGGTAGAGTGTAACAGTCTGTAAGACTGGAACTAGTTATATGCTATCTCCATGGTTACACATAATTTTAACTCTCTATCAACATCTCTCTTTCACCAATGATAAATGTCCAGACAAAGAGACCAAGAGAAAAATAGAGGGATGCTTCATTTGACTGGCAAGTTAAAATATCATTCTTCTTAATTTTATTTTTCATCCTCTGTAGTAGTCAGAAAAATATTATTTTGATTCTTGTAAATGAATACAGATACCAGAACAGTAACAGACAGGAGCAACAGTAAAGCCATGAAGGTCAAGGTATATTTCTTTTTCTATTTCTGCAACATATGTAACTTCTGAATAGTTTTGTTATTCTGATTTTAACAAGTAATTTCTTGCTAAGGCCTCAAGGTTCTAGACTGTGGTCTATTACACATATAAATCAATATCTTGCACAAATAATAATAAAAAGAAACACATTTGTTTTACTATTAGCATTTGTGGAATTGTTATAGGCAAGAGAGTCATCACCACTTTAGACACTTTTCTGGAAATATGATGTTTTTTCTGTCTAGTCTACTAGATAAGGCCAGTTATGAAAGGTAAGTCGGACTGAAAAGGAAAGTGTTGAGTTAAAAAGACTACATAATATTTTTCTGTATGCTATATGCTAAATCATAGGTTATAGTAAAGATACACAAAGTATTGCTGCAGATTCCTCACTGAATTCTGAATGTGGTGTTGCAAATTTAGATTTTGGATCTTACACAACTTTGAGGTAACAGCAATTTAAGATTTATTAACACAGTAAATCACAGTGTTGGGTTTTATGATATCTAATAATACTTAATCAGCAGCCAGTTAACAGAGCAACTTAACAGAATTTGTTATAATCAACACAGAGGCTTAGTTAGAGATTCAGGAATGACAAGGTTTACTTCAGACGTACGACAGAGGTTCTAAATCAAATCACACACACACAAACATATACTCACATACACCGATACAGAGGTTAATCTATGACCAAGATTTTTCTCTTTTTGCAAGTTGTAGTAAATTATTGGTACCAAACAATCTCTGAACCTCAAGAAATCTAATTGTAGTGAATTACTCCCTTTTTTCCTTCATCGGTGTTTGTCAACAGACGATCTTTGAACGTTTCCTCTTTGTCGAGGTCTAACAACAGGTGATCTTCAAACCTTCACAAAATCCACCCTGAAAGGGATCCCATCTTAGGGGGTGATACTGGGTCACAGCCTGCTGTAATCCTGTGGGCCTCAGAGGGTATCACTTAGGATCGCTATTTCTAGGGCCACGAGGTAATTTACTTTGGTCAGTATTTTCCATTTTTGGACACAATTCTTGTCAGGTAATTCTGATACCCTCCAGATCGGGCTTTGATCCAGGCAGCAGAACTTTCAGGTATGGTTAGGGAGTGCCTAATCATACCAACTCACTACAATTGTGACCAAGGCGATAACAAAATATTGGCTTGCCCTGATATCGTAACATGGCCCAGGGGGGCTGCACCACCACATGTGGAAAGTAAAGACAATGATTGAAACAGCAAGCAGACACGGAGATTTCACAAAAGTGGACTGTGAGCATGGTCTGATGGATTTAAGTCATTGGCTAGAGATGCCTGGTGACTCAGAGTACAGATCTTCCTGAACTCACGATGATCTAGGAAGCACATCGCTCAGGCTAAAAATTCTACACTTGAATATTCTTAAACTAGGCTCACAGAGAAAGATAAAGAGTGATAGCATTATTATTTTCCCCTATACATTTTCTTTTAATTAATTAATCTAGTGTAATGTGATTTCTGACAGTATTTGGATACTTTTTAGGAAACCATATTTCATAAAGGTACTTCTCCAAAGTCTTTTTGATGTTCTGATTTTAAACCAAGAAGAAATCTGAGGGCTCACAGATCACCCAGCATTATTCTCTCTTTAATTCTAGCTGACATCAGGGAAATACCTTTTTTGAGGTCACTGGAATATTTCATAACTGATTCTATGACTTTATGTCTAAAATTCTCATTACACCCTGTTCTGGTTTGAGGTAAAACAGAACTGATTTTTCTTTCAGTAATTTTACTTTTCAGCTAAGCCTCTTCTAACTAACTGAACTCTCTGGAATTAATGGTGCATTTTTAAGACTGCAGTTCTCTCCCAGAGACTGATAAGGCCCGATTATTTATAATTTATACCAAGGAATGGTATGTAGAGAGGCTCCTGCTTACACTTATTGCTATAACACCCAGGGTCAGCCAACTTTGTTGTGTGCCCCATTGGAGGGTCAGAAGCAGAAGAAGGTAGAGGGATTCCACCTGCGGGGAGGAGTGGACAGGACAGGTGACCCAAAACTGACCAGCGGGGTATTCCATCCCATCTGCATGATGCTTAGTATAAAAGCTGAAGGATCAGAGGGTCAGCCTCTTTCTTCAATGGCCAGCGTCTGAGGAGGACTCTGTCTGTTTGTCTGCCTTTGATCCCCATCTGTGCATTCCAGATCCAGATCCAGAATACAGCTCCTGCCCATCACTGATTCCAAGCTGGGACTTTCCCCGTGCCTGCCGGTGGTGTGATTGTCATCTTGGGAGCTCAATATGGTTTTGTATATATTGTATACACTTCATTATTTCATTTTCTAAATTAATTTATTAATTTATTATTATTTTCATTAAAGTACTTCAGGTTTTTTCCTAAACTCATTAGTTTCTTTCTCTCTCTCTCTCCTCTCCTTGGAGAGAGGGGTCAGGGAGAGCATCTGTCATTCACTTCTGTGGCCAGTCTGGCCCAAACCGTGACTGGCCACTGAAACTAACGACACACCCTGACTATCAATATAATCCACAGAAAGTGGCAAGCAATAGACACTAGGTGGATTCCCCACTTTCTGACAGACACATTACCATTTTAATCTAAACAGGTGAATAGAATTGCAAGCATCGCTGGTTTAAACTTTCTGCTATACCACAAATTCTACCAACCCTGTAGCAGATTGGTAAGGAAAATAAGAAACTTGTAACTGTGTGCTGGGTTAGACACAGCAGCATCCAGGTGCCCACCCAGCTGCAAGTATTCATCCTCCTCCTTCTTGGAGTTCCCTCTGGTGTTCCCTCTGTTGTTTCTCACTTTCTGATCCCTTTTCTGCTTTCCTCCTCTCTATCTCCAGCATTTCTACTCTTTCCCAAATACATTTTCCCTGAGATGTTGCCGTCTTGGCTGAGGGGCTCCGTCATGCCCTGTAGTGAGTCAGTTGGAGCCATCTGGAAGCAGCTGTGTTTGGCAAGGGGCAGCCCTAGTCTCTCCATACAGAGACTGCCCCTGCAGCCCTCTCCTCTGCTACCAAAACCTTGACCCTACACCCAATATAAACCCCTTCTCAGAATTTACAAGATATTAATTAATGGTGTTCAGAATTAATCAGTGTGGTCATTCGTCTGCATAAATAAATTATAAGGTTTAATGAAATTTAGGAATATAAGCTTATTTTTGAATTAAGTGGTTTCGGATCTTGGAATTAGAAGATTTATAGATCAGAGCCAAGTAGTTATTTTACAACCTGATGTAGGTTAACAAATTGACAAAAAAGATAAGCTGTTCACATTTATTTGACTAAGCAATACCCCACAGAATTTTGTGCAGACAATATTGTTTCTCCATAATGAAAGATGAAATGGCAAATTTATGAGCAATTATGAACAATATAGCCCATAATATAGCACTTTGCATATTATCAATTATGATAAAAACATTTGTTTTTCTCATAAATCTTGAGTGGAATAACAGCAAGTGCAAATGTAAAGCCATTTTTGTAGAGTTAGGCTTGCATGAGAATGACTACAATGGGATCAAAGCTTTCCCCCAAAAAAAAAGACAAGGTGAGGAGATGCACAGAGAAAGAATAGATTAATGTCATGGAAATGGAAAATAAAAGACCAGTGAGTTTGTCTAATCTTCCAAATCTGCTTCTCTGCAGATGAGTTTATTGTACATAGGCAAGACTCTAGGCTAGATGTACCTCAGGGAGTGCTGCCCCGTTCCCAGCTACAGATGTGCACCGCAGCCATGTTCCTGCTCCACCATGTGCTGAGTTCTGAGTCACACTAGCTCTAGTTTTCCTTTCCTGGGTACCTCTCTTTGCAGAGTGGGAATATGGAAAGTGAACCGGGATCACCTCCTGTTATGACTTGGTGAGTCATAGCGACCAAAAGTGGAACACAATTGCCACTTATGTTACGCAACATTCTGATAATAAAGGCTTTCCAGTCCAAACTGGTGTTCACGTTCACAGCATTAACGTCTATATTGTGCTACCGTTTGCAGCACTCCCAGGACCAACACAAGCCCTGGGAAATCTGAAGGACTAGCGTGCACAGTGAAAGTGGGAAATACAGCAGAACAACAACAACTTGGTTTCTCTACAGCTGCAGATTCTTGGCCACCTATTGTTCCAGACTTCCCTTCCAATGCCTCTCTTTCTCAAAAAAGAAGACAGGGAGTTTTAATAAGAGGGTTTGGGTTGTTTTAAATCTCCTGTTAACCAGAAAAACTGATTGAAATCCTCAGTCTGAAACCTCTGAAAGACATAAAACTTGTGACACAATTAAATAATGGATTTCCTTCTCTCCTATCCTTTCTGCTCCCTTTCTCCCTTCTCCTTGTCTCCCTTCCTCTGTCTCTCCATCCCTTTCTTCTCTCCCTCTTTCCCTCTTTTTTACAAAAGGTATGATACATGCAGGAACAATACCATATACTAGCAACCTCCCAAAAAGACTCTTCATACGAAGCCTTCTAGCCTAAACAATAGCCCTTTTACTTCTGCTTCTCCCCAGGATACACAGAGATGCTCTAAAACTTCATCCTATATTATATGGTTTTATTCCAGTTAGTACAATGTGAATTTCAAACACAAAAACTTAGGTAGTTCCATGCTGTCTCACAGACTACATAGTCCTGGGAGGTTTGAGACTTACTTCTCTGTCTGCAGCTGGTTTTAATATAGAAAAGGGCTTCAGTTAAATGCTTGATGCACGCAGAAAGTACAAGGTCTACTCTGAGGGTCTTAGTGAGGTATCACAACTGTCTCTGACATTTCTTTCTGCACTGCTTGGGGGAACAGCAATTGACATTTCACTTACCAAAAGAAATAGGGATGGCACTCCCTACTTCCTTCTTAAAATTTCTGTATAATCTTGATATGGTTGTCCATGTCTCAGAGAGTTTTGATTTCACTGAAAATGGAAGAAGTGATTTAATGAGCAAACGACTGAATTTAGAAAACGTATTAAGTCCTTTAAGACTTTATGAGAGAATAAACTGTAGAAATATACATTATGTTATTAACCAAAGTTTTTGTCATTAAGCATATCCTTCCTTTGGGCAGCACATAGATGTGATGATGCTATAGTGATGACATTCTTTTCACTTCTGATGAATGCAGATAAAACCTCTATAGGCCTCTCTGTCCCAGTGATGAACAAAATTCTCCTTTTTTTTTTCTTTTTTTCCCCAGGCTGTTAACATTTTACCTTTGAGCAGGTTGCAAGTAAATACAATAGAAGAAGTTTCACAGAAGGCCCAAATATCTGATTAGAATATCCTGAGTCTACCATCTGCTGTCAATTGCCTACATTTGTCATGTGGTGAAGAATCACCCCTTCTCTCTTCTTATAGTGATGTTCTAATATTAGATGAATAACAGTGTAGAAATCCCAAATATTGGAAACCTAAATCCCAAAATATTGGAATAGAAGGCAAGGAATTTTTCCATTGATTTGAAAAGTAGTGGTATTACTTCTTTAAGAACAATTTAGAAAAAAACTGTTTTCTATAGATTTCTTCTTTCCAGAGTCATTATTTACTTTCTGGTGAAGATGGCTCTTTGTGAATACTGGACAACAATAACAACAGCAAGAACAACAACAACTCAACATGAGACTGATAATCCCATAAAACTAACAAACTATGAAGGTTCTTTACAGACAAACTATGTATTCTATATTGTACTAGTCAGCATGTAATGATGGTAGCCCTTTTCCAGGAGGATATAATTATTTCACATTTGAAATTAAAAGCTAGAATATAGTGACCGTAAGCTTATTGCTACCTCAGTTGGTGAACTTTGTACAATGATTTCTGAGCTGTCTTCTCTCTGCTGCTTACCATGGACTTTTGTATGGTTTTGTTTCTTTAAGCAAAGATTTTGATGTTTTCCATTCTTTAAACGCCTTTTATACCAATAAGTCAATGACAACAGCCTGAGTAACTTTGCTATAACACACTAGCAAACAGCTAATCAAGGAAGCCAAGTCATAGTCAGGAAGGAGATTTCAGTATTAAGTTCACACAGAGTTATACAGACCAAAGAGAGAAAACCTCACATTCTGGAATTGAAATTCAATAAAACTCATGTTTCTGTTCCTTTTCTCAGGTACACAAACCATTATGTTGGTAAAATCATTTAAAGTGTTAATAGCCTCTGCACTGAGACCTGAATGACCTGAATTCCAGACTAATACTGACCACATGTGGATGCATCTCATGTAACTTGATAGCTTTTTATTTTACTGGCTGTCAACAGTCCAGCTCCCAAATTCTAATGCCAATCCCACTACTCCCTTCAGTGGGAGAAGACTCCCTTTTAGCAGACTCAACCAGGAGGCCATTCATACAGCCAGAGTCAAATTTTGAAGGGCTATTTTTTCTAAATTCCTGGTCAGTCAGGTATAAGCAAAGAAAACACTGGCTTATTTTTGCCTAGGCAAAAATTCTCTACAAATTTAGTTATTTTGAGTGAGTTCGAAAGCACAATCATGAGACGGAGCTGGGAAGTTCTGAATATCGCTGACCAGGTACTGTCTTAACCTGTGAACAAATGAAAAGGAGGAATGTGGGTTTTCAAGAGCACAAGTCCCATTGAAACAGACTGGCATTCAACTGTCAGATGATAACAAAAGTCTACAATCTCCAATTTTTCTTAAATCTTGCTTGTTTGTTTTTCAGGTGTTGCCAAATCTGGCAGCCTGATAACTGCATGCCTGCTGCAACTTCGTGCTTGCAACTCCAGCCAGTAGTAATGCTGATAATGTAACCCTAATGAGCACACTCACACATTACACCTTAAATGTGTATGTATATATCTACGTAGATCTATATATGTATTTTATATATATGGACAGTCACTATAATCAACACAGAAAGAAATCAGATGCACAAACACGAACAGGACTAACAACCTGATCCCCTCTTTAGCAGATCAGCTAAAGCTCATGAATGGGAACGACATATATCCACATGTATATCTGTACCTATCTGTGTACCTATATGTATAGTGTGTGTATGTCTATATGCATGTGTATAAGCACTTAACCATATACTTGTATGTACATATATATTTATCTGAATATGGAGTGTATATGTGACAGCGGAGGGAGACAGTTACCAGCAGCCTTGTGAGACAATGATGGACAGAGATGATAAGCAAAGGGCCTGGACTGACATGACAGAAACGTATCATAAAATCAACTAAACAGGTCTCAAGCAGAGCCACCCCAAGCATTTGTATGTAAGCAACAACAAGCCTACAAGGCACCTTTATGGGAAAAACACTCAGACCCTTTCTGGGTGTTCTGGTTTCAGCTGAGATAGAGTTAATTTTCTTTCTAGTAGCTGCTGTGTTTTGGATTTAGTATGAGAATAATGTTGATAACACATATTTAGTTGTTGCTAAGTAATGTTTATATTCCTCAAGGACTTTTTCAGCTTCCCATAGAAGATGAGAGGGAGCATAGACAGGACAAGCTGGCCAAAGGAATATTCCATGACATAGACATCATGCTCAGTATACAAATGGGGGTTGGCCAGAGGACGGGAATCTATGATCGCTGCTTGGAACAGGCTGGGCAACCAATCATTGGGTGGTAAGAGTGACTTGTGTTGTATTACTTTATTTTGTATATTCTTTTTACCCTTATTTTATTATTATTGTCCTTCCTTTACTGTTCTATTAAACTGTCTTTATGTCAACCTAGCCTTTTTTTTTCCTCTCCTTTTCTCCCTCTTCTCCCTACCCTACCTGGGGATGGGGGGAACAAGTGAAAGGCTTCATGGTCCTAGTTCCTGGCTGGGGTTAAACCACAACAATCCTTTTTGGTGCCCAATGCTGAGCACACAAACCCTTTCATCGATAGTGGATACTATGACCAGAACTAGAGGGGCCTTGCCTCCAACTAGGTGGAGGAAAGGGACAACTAGGTTTACTGGACTATGTGGATTAGATGACCTGGCACATCAGATCCCCAGGAGTATAAGGCTCTGGTAGACACCAGTGCACAGTGTACCCTAATGCCATCAAGCTATAAATGGGCATAACCCATCTGTATTTCTGGAGTGACAGGTGGATCCTAAAAGTTGACTGTATTGGAAGCTGAAGTGAGCCTAACTGGGAAAAAGTGGAAACGAGTCCCATTGTGACTGGCTGAGAGGCTCTATGCATCCTTGTCATAGACTGCCTCAGGAGAGGGTATTTCAAGGACCCAAAAGGATACCAGTGGGCTTTTGGCATAGCTGCCTTGGAGCCAGATGAAATTAAACTGCTGTCTACCTTGCCTGGTCTCTCAGAGGCCTGTTCTGTGGTAGGGTTGTTGAGGGTCGAAGAACAGCAGGTGCCAGTCACTACCACAATGGTGCATAAGCAGCAACATCGCAGCAACCAGGACTCCCTGATTCCCATCCATATACTAATTCATCAGCTAGAGACCCAAGGAGTGATCACCAAGACTTGCTCACCTTTTAGCAGTCCCATACAGCCAGTGCAAAAGTCTAGTGAAAAGTGGAGGCTAACAATAGACTAGTGTGTCTTGAATGAAGTCACGCGGCCGCTGAGTGCTGCCATGCTGGACATGCTAGAAATTCAATATAAACTGGAGTCAAGGGCAGCTAAGTGATATGCCACAATTGATATTGCTAATGCATTTATTTCAATCCCTTTGGCGACAGAGTGCCTGCCACAGTTTGCTGTCACTTGGAGTGGCGTCCAGTGCTCTTGGAATTGACTGCCCCAGGGATGGAAACACAGCCCTACCATTTGCCATGGACTTTTATAGACTGCACTGGAACGGGGTGAAGGTCCAGAACACCTGTAATACATTGATGACATCATCGTGTGATGAAAGACAGCGGAAGAAGCTTTTAAGAAATGGAAGAAAATAACTTAAATCCTTCTGAGACCCAGTTTTGCCATAAACCAAAGTAAGGTCAAGGGACCTGCACCGGAGATTTATTTTTTAGGAATAAAATGGCAAGATGGGAATTGTGAAATCCCAACAGACATGATCAACAAAATAGCACCTATGTCTCCACCAACTAAAAAAAAAGAAACACAAGCTTTCCCAGGCATTGTAGGTTTTTCGAGACTGCATATTCCAAATTACAGTCTGATCGTAAGCTCTCTCTATCAAGTGACGCAGAAGAAGAAGGATTTTAAGTGTGGCCCTGAGCAATGACAAGCTTTTGAACAAATTAAACAGTAAATAGTTCATGCAGTAGCCCTTGGCTCAGCCTGGGCAGGACAGGATATTAAGATGTGCTTTACACTACAGCCGGGGAGAATGGCCTCACCTGGAGCCTCTGGCAGAAAGCACCAGGGCACACTCAAGGTCAGCCCCTAGGGCTTTGGAGTTGGGGATACAGAGGATCCAAGGCATGCTATGCTCCAACTGGGAAAGAGATATTGGCAGCATACGAGGGGGTTCGAGCTGCTTCAGAAGTGGTTGGTACTGAAGTACAGCTGCTCTTGGCATCTTCCCAGGGAGAAGAGATCAGCACCTCCCTCTCCACTTACCCTCCTCAGGAAGCTGTAGAGACTAATGAAGTGCTAGTCAATGCATTTTTCTTTTGACATGATAATGTTGATTTTTTTTCAAATGGCATTCACCTTTGTAAGTGGTTGAAAAAGATTCAAGACTTTGGGGAGCAAAGTACCCCCCTTTCTTTTGGCAGTCATGATACAGTTATTGGCAGTTTCCCCAGATTATCAGTGCACATCAGACAGATCACTTACCTTTCTGATTTCAAATCCCAGTCTGGAAACCAGGCAAAAAAAGCAAAAGCTTTACAGTGAACTAGTCATAATTGTTCTGAATAAAATGAAATGTAAGTTTTCCTCCCTCTTTCTGTTTTGGAAATTACTGAACTAACTCCTGTTGGAAGTCCCTAACAAAGAATTTCCAAACTTTACAGTTAACTCAGGACACAGAAAGCAATGCTTTTCATCCTGAAAGAATTAGTTAACAACAGGTGTTAGTTAACCTCTGCCACCTATGTCCAGAGTGTTTACAGGTGTTACAGATTATGTAAAATGAACAAACCCCCTGAAATTGTCAATCAAATGATCGTATAAGAAAGCTTTCCTTGAAACAGGAGCTATTAGAAAACAAAACAAAAAAACCCAAAATGCAGACTCTGTTGTGTGTCATTATCACCCCCCAACTCACTGAAGATAACAGAAAAAATAATGACTAGGGAAAAAAAAAAAAAGACTGATCCACACATTGGAACTCCCCCTCCCCGAAAACTTCCAATAAGTTTTGTATATAATTATCTTAAAAGGTAAAGATAAAGACAGTGGAGGTTCATTATCTGATCCCCATGAAATTTGTATTTATGTATCATACAAAAAATAAAGAGCAATTTCCACCTTTTGAATAACAGTCTGACTATCTTGGGTAATACAAATTCTGACATGCAAGGAGTCACTGCAAAACAGGCGGCCAGCAGATTCAGTGCACAGTTATCCTTTGTTTAAATGAAAGCTTGCCCTACAGTATGCATCATTTTAAATAGTTGCGTATGCCACTAAGTAGCATGAAGCATATGTTGTTGGTATTACAAAATATCATTTTTGAAAAAAAAAAAAAAAAAATNAAAATCAATATGTTCTATAACAGGGCTGCTAATCTTGCTTAAGAACATCACTTCACTTCTGGAGAAAAGAAGGCTCAGAGGAGACCTAATCGCTATCTACAGCTACCTGAAAGGAGGTTGTAGAGAGGTGGGGTTCAACCTCTTCTTGCTAGTAACAAGTGATAGGACAAGAGGAAATGGCCTCAAGTTACGCCAGGGGAGGTTTAGGATGGATATTAGGAAAAAGTTCTTCACAGGAGGGTTGTTAAGCATTGAAATAGGCTGCCCAGGGAAGTGGTGGAGTTGCCATCCCTGGAGGTATTTAAAAGATGGATAAACATGGTGCTTAGAGACACGGTTTAATGGTGGTTTTGGCAGTGTTAGGTTGATGGTTGGACTTGATGACCTTCAAGGTCCCCTCCAACCTAGACAATTCTATGATTCTACGATTTACAAGAATTAAGTAGACTCAGCATTTCCTATCACATAATTTTGACATTTGCTGCGTGGGGTTTTAAGAGTATTTGATCATTTCTTATATAAGCTGGTTATGACAGGAACTTTAATTGGCTGATGCTTATGCTATCTGTTCTTCAGAGTCAGCACAATCAAAAGACATTATGATGATTCAATTGAACACATGTAAGCATACATATCCATGTACATGTATGGTATGGATACCTATGTACATGCACATATACATATGGCCTGATACAGGGTAACTCCTTAAATAAAGAAAACTTGGATGTGCTTAGAAAGGCAAATTAAAAAAAAGGTCAAAAAAAGTCTCCTTTGACACTTTTCAACCTTGCTTTTCTCTAGAATGAAAGCAACGTTTGTTGGCAGAGCTCCCTCTGGATATTTGGTTCTAACACCTGGACAACTGGCTCATATTGCTAAAAGCCTGCACAAATGAAAGCATAGACACGTTTTTATATGAACCAAAAAGGAAAAAGGAGAAATGGAAAAAGTTTCTGACACCTTAATTTTCTCCTGTTCCATACTCGCATACTGAAAGGTGAGCCAAGAACCTGCCGAAAAAAACATCAGCTATATCCAAATTACACAATTTCATTAAAACCATTCTTACTTTCAACAAAGGCAGTGATCTTCTGTTCTATCCTTAACTGTTTGATTTTTCTAACCTGGCCCATACAGTTCATGCTTAACACTCAGAAGACTCTTTTTTTCCTTTCTCTTTTCTCTTTGTTGTGGATGTTTGAGTTTCAGTTTCCAGTGTTGAAGATGGGAGGTTGCATTTTACTCAGCAGAATCTGGTCTGTATCAAGAAGCGTTACCAGTTAAATAACATTTTTCTGTCAACAGTACTCTTCCTATTATTTCTACTAGTGCCCTAGGAAGTGACTGACTGCTACATCAACAACTAAGACATGAGGCATAAGGACAAAACCCTGTTAATATGGCAATAAATGGAAATTTTACCATTCACTGCAGTGGGAGTAGGTGCAGATTCCAAGTTTATGCGGAGAAACTTTATTGTTGCTTAATTTAAAATTTATGCCTGTTCTCACATACAGATGATTTTTCACATTCTTACATTCTGCTATCAATAGATGAAAAAACTTACAGAATCAGTTTTCTAACAAAGATTATTTGTACCTGACCATTTTGTTGAAATTTGTGCAGGACATAATATTTTTTCTTGTAAGGTCAATTAAAAGTTTTTTTCTTGTTTTGCTGATATTAAACACACATATTTCATATTCACAACAGTTAGACATTGAAAATAATAGACATTATTTATCAAAGAATGGAAATAATCCTCAACAAGTCCATTTTCCCTTTTTACTTTTAATTTTGCAATGACATTGCCTCTGCTGATATTGATCAGGATTACCCTTCTGATGGAAAAACATGCTGATCAAAACCTTGTTCCCTGTTCTAGGCTTATAGTAATAGATTGAAACATGAGTTAAGACCTCAAGTTTTAGAATACCTTAAATTCTACTCTCATAGAAGTTATATTACACAATATCAGAGGGATGGGTTTTGTTCAGCTTTTAGGGAATGAAATACAGTCTACATGTACAGTCTCCTACAGTTTCTCTGAAAACAAGGAGGAATTGTATTTGCTTGTGTTATTCGGTTACTTGTCTTCTGACAAGTAGAAGAAAATTGTACAAGGATACCACTATGAAAAATTCCAAATTAGCAGGAAAAACCCCAAAGGCACGGAAAAAGAAAATAGCAGGCTGTAGCTATAGTGATTCAAAGTGCTGCTGAAGCTTCAGCCATTATAAGTTTCCCAGCTTAAATCCTCTTTTTTAAATTCCTTGTACTTTTGTTACAAAGACTTAGTAAGGCAATTTAGTTCTTGAAGAACGTATAATCATGACAGAAAGTAATATTTTACAGCTGTGGAACTGAGCCACAGAAACATGAAATAACACATGAACACTACACACACAACACTGAATAGAAATTAAGCTATTGTACTGTTTCCACAAAGTTAAAAATGACCTTTTAATCACAATATTGTAATATTTCAGTAAATCAAGAAGTCCCAGCATATTCTTTCTAGCTGATAAAATTTAATGAAAAATGGAAGTTTTTTTTAAAATTAAATGTCTTTAATACTTGTCTGTGTTAAATTTGGGAGTATCTGTACCATGACAGAAAGCAAGTCTGCTGTTGTGGAAACTTAGAGAGTAGTTTTGTACACTGATAATTTTGTTGGAAGTTGTTTTCTCTTTCTTTTATGTAGCCAGGAATCTAGAAGTCTTAGGCAAAGTCAGCCCCAAGGCCGTGGACTTTCCTCGGAAAGACTGATACCAGAGTACTACCACTGAAGTACAGAATTCACCTCACTCCATGTCAAGTTTAATGCCTTCTTTCAAAAAGTTTGGGTAGCCAAAGGATTTGTGCAGTATATAGAAAAACGCTATAAAGTAGAGTAAGAACTTTGTACAAAGTGGCTTACATCAGCCGATGAAGAGATGTTAAAAGAGAATAAGAGTTTGTTCTACAGAGGCTTAATCTGATATTGCTGTGATACTGTGCAAAACAGTCTACCAGAGAGAAGGGAGCTAGGATGGCTGAGAGCAATAAAAAATATAACATGATTTTACACTCCTAAGTGGGCAATAGACCCAGCAGGGAAGCACCATAAAAGCGCAGTACAAGGTTCAGTTACTGATTAGACAGTTGTAAACAGGCAGGTATGTTACCATATGATAGGAAGCTATTATGGGAGATGATTCTATTTAATTTCATTTCATGTTTTATTAAAATGTTCCATAGACGATAAAACAGACATTATTACATAAGAGACTTTAAATTGTTCTGATCTCATTGGTAAACATGTGTTTAAGTCAATGTGGATTTAGGCATTTTAAATCATATCTTCTTTTTTGTGATTATGGTTTTAGGTAGAACCATAATTATTTTCTCTCTACATGAAATGATTTTTAGGTATTCATCATAAAAGTATGAAGCTAGCTGTGCCGGCTAACTCCCAGGTTCCTGTAGAAAGGAATTTTGCCTTATGTTATGCCTTGTATTTAAAGGAATATGTTGGTGCAGTGTAGTAAACAGTAATATTTTGGATAAGTATCATATTTTTTCAACTCAAGCATATTTATCAACTCATCTAATTTCAGCAATGAGAACATACTATGAGCAAAGTGGTTAAGAATGCCGAGTGATCCAAAGCTTTGATGGAATCCAACTCAAGCTACTTTTAAGTATACTATTAAAAAAAAAAAAGTGGTTTAACTTAAAATCTGTGTTGTTTTAAAACACAGTTTCTTGAATTTCTTTGGGCCAGGGAACAACGATACCAATATAATTAACAGGGAATAAATTACTGTAAATAAAGTTATTTAATATGAGGAGGTAAAGATGATTCAGGAAGAAACCTGCTCACCTGATACTTCCAGCTTAGCCTTTGTTTTGTTTACTAATATAATTTATATGATGTATATAATGTCTTTTCTTTCACATCTATGAGAGACTCTTAAATGGTCCAAAGCAGAGTGAAGTGCAATCTCATGACAATCTAGTTGCTCCCTTACATTGGTCTATGAAAGCACAGACAATGGAAGCACAAGCTAGCCCTATTCTAGATTGCATTTAAAGGAAAAATAAATCCCTTAGTGTCTGGCTCTCTATGAAATAAGATATGGAATGGTCACGTGTTTACACAGTCATCTTGATTACTCCCAAAAGCATTAACTAAAAGCTAGTTTTGTGTCTATTACTTTCCTTACCTTGCAGCTTCCCAAAACCAAGAACATATAAAAATGCAAAATCTTAACTCCATAGAAGAGAAATTAATCAAGCCTTGAATGTTAACCATGGTGGCTTTGTGGGTTCCACGGTATTAAAATTTGTTTCCTGTATTCACACTACATACTTACAAAATTCTTTCTTTATATTTTTCAGATGTAGCAGAAATATAATAATACTGGACTCTCTGTCCAATTAAGGAAAAGACAGAAATTAATTGTATACATTTTCTGAACAAACAGTATGAAATAGTGGTTGGCAATGTCTTTCTTGCTCCTTGAAAAGAAAGAAACCTATGACCAGGACAACATCCATTTCTATTCTCTGTGGAACAATGAAGAACTCCCTAGATGAAGAACTATGGGGTCCATTTGTTTATTTGCTGTCTATTTCTGGCAAGACACTTTAACTGAGTCAGTGCTTATCTTATGGATTTTGATTTGTGTAAAAATGTATGAATGATTGTGGGTTGTTAACACTAATGACTGACCAACCAGGCAGTTGCATATACAAAAGATTTCCTTGTCTATCTTACATATGCAAGAAAGAGTATTTGGAGAACAATGACACCAAACACAGTATTCTTGCCTGTACAAATAATCAGTCTTGAGACAAATGAATTCCGTTATTTCATTGGTATATCTGAAGATGTCTGAAGTTTTTTTTTAAATTTAAATATAGTTATCTAGGAGATAACTACATATAGCCTCATGTGAAACACAAGACAACCCACAGAAAAGGAGAAATAGAAAAAAATTCTCATTAAATGTCCAAACACGCCATCATAAAAATAACATACCAGATTTTCAAAGGTGGGTATCAGCACAGTCAATGGAGTCATAATAACCTGTATGAAGAGAAGATGTGATCTGTCCTGTTTCTAATGAACTTCAAAGGATGAAATTTCATTTTTACCCCAAAACAGCAGTAATATATTCAAAGCATGCCAGTAACTATTATATTTACAGTGATTCTAAGAAAGTCTTCCGTAGATGGAAACAATTGCAGCAAAAGATGTATAAGGAGATTTGTGTAAACAGAAGAATAATTTATGTGTGGGTTTTGTTCAAATTTTATTTTCTGTCCTTTTTACTTTCCTCTGTCTGTTCTATGCAGTTCCTTTCATACAAATGGCTTCTTTTCTGTTATCACCCTTCAAACTTTTTCATCTACTCTCCATTTTTTCCTCTATTCTCCTGCTGTCACTTTTCCATAGTCTCTTCTTTCCCTTGTTCTCCTCACTACAAAATACAAGCTAAGGAATGGAAAGGCGCCAGAAGAATGTTGCCCTAGATATCATCTGGGTTTGGACTGCTTAGAGGTTAACTAAGGTAGTGGTTCAAGGTCAATAAAATGAAAACCTAAATATGGGGGGGTATTAAAAATTCTGAGGTAAAAAAAAGTATTAACTGGGTTACGGAAGGTATCATTAGGTTATGGAAAAAAAGAGTAGACACCTTATTACATAGTCACGTACATGTATAAACACACAGATCTAAAAGGGTGATGACCTACAATCATTTTATTATTATTAATTAGAAGGGCAGATGTATAAGCCAGTTTCATTTCTTTCCCTTTAAAATGGTGGTTTCAGCATGAGCTGCCACTAAGCAGGACATTAGTCACTGTATTGATGCCACCAGTAACACTGAGGATAAGCTACAAAGATATTCTCACTGGGGAGCAATTCTGGGAGGTAAAAATCAATTTTTATCAGCCTAAGCTGTAGCTGATTTCTCCCATTCTCCACCACAGAAAAAAGTCCTTTACTTGTTTGTTTTTTCATCATTAAAAAATCATACAGAGACAAAAAAGAGACAAGATGTTTGACTGCTAATGCTTGTGTCATGTGAAAGGAAAGGGTTCATTGTAATGCATATTATCTTACACAGGCTGAAAGTGCCTGAAAGGAAGCTCCACTTCAGTGTTGTGACTGGTTATGACTGAAAAGTAAATGCAGAAGGATGGCTACAGATTGGGAAAATGGAAGCAATATGATTGAGACGCAGAGACTTATTCAGGAAACCTACACTGACAGAACTGGCATTTTGACCCACCCAAATCTTGAAACCTCTGCATTGTACTGCTAGTGGCAAAGTAATTTATAATTTCAGATAGTCATACTCGGGGGTTGGTCCAGATCTTAAGCTGGATCAATTTTGTATCCATTTACAGCGTGAAGATACAAGGCTGTGTTTTACCCATATTGATATAGCTTTATCGAGTGCCCAGGCCAAGAATACTTTAACTGTTATCCTTCTGCTTATTATTGGGTGCTTAGTGCAGTTTTGACAGGTAAGATTCGTCAGTGCAGAGACAGACATTTACCGAAGCCTGAGATGTTGATCTGTACTGAAGACACAATCAAGCTCTACAGAAATCTTGCACTTAGGCAGAGAAAGAATCTTCACTTGCCATGGAAATTGTTTTTAAGGCCACCTTGTATCAGGAGGCTTAACAGAGGTGAGGATCCATTCTGAAAAGAGCAGATGCACTGATTGCTTACCATTGTCTCCATTCCTCTAGGCTCTTTGAGAAATCGATAACAGACATATCCATGACTGTGACCATGGTGCGTTCAGTTTCAATATGGAAGAGGCAACTGAGTGAATTATTTCATTTTGGCTATCTAATTTTGTACTTATATTTTCGAGGCTGATCAGGTTCTGATTTCACAGCCATCCTTGTTTCATCGTTTCTTGTTTCTTTTTATTAGTAAGACCATTCGCTTCAGCACCTTTGAAAAGACGAGTCAGGAATATTGATTTCTGTCTTTTCTGCCTTGAAGGATCTGTCATTATGCAGCGGTGACTAAGCTACTGCACTCTCAGTAGTTGTTTATATGATCAGGCTGCAGAAGCAGGACAAAGTAAAAGAACTATTTTAAGTCTCAATAGAAAGAATGCTTTTACTAGCATCATAGCACCAGCCCTTTCCCTCCATGGCAGATACCAAAGAGCTCACACTTCAGATCCCCCTGATGAGGGGTGTCTGGGAATATTATAGCTATATTATAACTATTAACTATCATAATTATATTAACTTTTATAACTTCCAAAACAATTCTATTTGGGAAATTCAGACGAAGTATACAAAATGTCTGTTTTCTGAAAATTAGTTTTACATTAAAAGTTCTGATGAATGATTTTCACTAAATATACTCTCTTTTACTTTCCTGTTGTCGTGGTTTAACCCCAGCCAGCAACTAGGACAATGTAGCTGCTCACTCACTCCCCCCTTTTGGGACTGGGAGGGAATTGGAAGAGTAAAAGTGAGAAAAAAATCATGGGTTGAGATAAAGACAGATTAATAGGTAAAGCAAAAGCCACGTGTGCAAGCAAACGAAAATAAGGAATTTATTCACTGCTTCCCATCGTCGGGCAGGTGTTCAACCATCTCTAGGAGAGCAGTGCTCCACCACACATAATGGTTACTTGGGAAGGCAAACATCATATCTCCGAATGCTCCCCGCTTACTTCTTCTTCCCTCAGCTTTATATACTGTGCATGACGTCATACAGCATGGAGTACCCCTTTGGTCAGTTGGGGTCAGATGTCCTGGCTGTGTCTCCTCCCATCTTCTTGTGCACTCAGTCCACTCACTGGCAGGGCAGTGTGAGGAGCAAAAAAAGGCTTTGACTGCTTAGCAACAACCAAACCCATCAGTGTTTTACCAATACTATTTTCATCCCAAATCCAAAACAGAGCACCACACCCGCTGCTAGTAAGAAAGTCAACTCTATACCAGCTGAAACTGTGACACCCATACAGGAGCTTCAGTCAATCTTTTTGGGTAATAAACTTTATCATTCCTACATGTATTTCCTTTTCCCTTTCTAAATGTTCCATTCTTTTTCTCATCCACCCTAATGAAAATAGATATTTATTTTTTCTTGTTAACCCTCTCAAGCACATGGAATAGACTTAATAAGTTTAACTGAAAGAATTACTACGTGTCTTCCACTAACATAAGATGGACATAAAAAATCTCAAACTACCACCATGTCACACGATGTTCATGGCAAACCAAATAATGGAGAAATATTACTGTTGTCAATTTAAATGCAGTTTTTCCAAATGAGGAAAAAACCCCAACCATATATAATACAGAATGTTTGTGGATTTGCAACACATATGATATCAGGTAAACAGCAAGTATAAATTTTTTTAATTTTTCACCAAGCACTGTGTGCAATTATGTTACTTATATAGCTAACTAGCTCATTGTACTCCATAGCAGGGGAATGCAAAATCTAGGCATCATTTCCTAATGAAGCTTTTTTTCCAGGCAAGTGATAAACAAAAAATATTCATGTCTAAGCTGGGGGGGAGGGAAATAGAAGGTACGTAGCAGGGCAGAATGAAGTGTCTGTAGATTTTGCTAAAAAACTATACTGTATTTCCTACTGCATCCTTACTAAAAGCACTAGAAGATGGAACCATTCTGTAAAACATGAAGTTAAAAATAAAGAAACACAGTTTAGTATGGAACAAAAGTCAGGAATCATTATAAAAGCCACCACTATACTGGTGCTCAACAGAGCTGTGGTAGCACATTTGTATGATAAAAGGCAAGAATATCAAAAGGTTGTAGGTAAACTCTGCCTACTAGATTAGGTTAGTGAGAATTTTTAGCATCTAGCACTGCAAACACCAGATTTCAGTAATGATAATATGAAGCTAACGGGTGGGGGTGGGGAGTGTTTATTTTCTGCCCCATTGGGTAGGATCAAATTTATTAGATTATACAGTCCATTTTACCCTTAACTTTTCATACCAAGCTCAGGATTAGCTTTTCTCCTATCTGCTGCCATAGCACACTGATTTCCCTTTCGTCCTCTTACAGCCTTCATCTCCTGCCAGAAAATTCACTAGCAAGAAGCATTCAAAGCCCCAGGAGAACCCCGTGTCCTGGTGGGAAGCTCACTGCCGTCCTCATTCTGATGATCAGAGGAGACCCGGGAAGAGCCACTGTGACAAGGGCAGGCAACAGAAGACAGCTCTTGGCAAGGTTTACTGACTTCTCTGCAACCTGCCTCTTCTTTGGCAGATTAGAGTCCATATGTTTAATGTGTGCTTCCCGTGCGCCAGGCTGCGGCCACTGCTTTTGCTTCTAAGAGACCTGCTGCAGCAGCTGAGGGTGCAATTTCTCCTTTACTAGTGACTGTCTGTGTAATGTTCTCTACAGCTTTTTGTGGGTAAAACCAAAGGTCAATAACGGGTTTGGGTCATGCTACTACTACTACAAGAAAAAAGGGAAGACCAGAAACTAGTACAATACTGGCAGTGCAGAAACAGCAGACAGTATGATGTCTAATCTGGCTGAACTAACCTGGAGATGGAAAAAAAATCTAAGTAGGTATATCAGACCTGAAACAACCGGTGGGACATTGAGAGGAACACTTTCATCCCATCTATCCTTCCACTTGTCTTAACATATTCTTTGTCATTCACAGAACAGAATACAACTTTTTAGAGATAATAGCTGGTAGGGTATATAGTAATTGATAAATGTGGTCTCTATCAATTAGCTTCTGTATATGTATTTCACTGTTATATATCCCTGTATTTTTCTTTCTTTTCCCCACCTGTATGTTCAGCTTCTCTCATTCGGTAAGAATACTGAAGGTTGTGTGTAAGAACAAATACTTTTTTTTCTTTAAACCATGTTCTTTAGGGTGTTTTTTTTTTCCCACCAAAGAAAATGTAGAGATTGTAATGCAACGCATTCCCTCTGGAACTCAGACAACTCATCATTACCCAGAGCATTTCATAGTTATTTGAAGGAATTTATGTCCAGAAAGTCACCCCTTGTGTGAAAAAGAAAAAAAAAAAGTGGGGTTTTTTTCAAGTAAGTGTTGGTTGTTAGTGACATAGTTCCTGAGTATGATTTATCACTTCTTAAAATTAATGACCCAAGACTGTTTTTATATTATGTTACGAGACTGACACCTACCAAGAGCTGTGGAAGAATATGCTTTTTTAAGGCTTGTTAATTTAAATTATGTAAATTAATTGGCTGAGGTTTGAGAATAGATTGCAAAATTCTATCATTTGGACTCCTTTATTAGTAGAGAAGTCAGGTGTTGAAATTCTTTTAAAGCTGTGTTATTCTGTTCTCTGCTGGTGTAGCGTGGGCAGATTCTCACTTGTTAATTATACTGAGAGCACAGAAAAGGATGAAAAAATCTTCAACAGAAGAAAAGAATAAAATACTTTTCACTGGCATGTACTTAAGTTTCTGTCCACACATGTATATGGGATCAACAGCTTAAAGTACTATTATAGAATCAAAGAATGAATCTTAGAATATTTTGGGTTGGAAAGGACCTTTAAAGGGACCTTCCAGTCACTGGAGACTTCGCCTGGCTGCCATGACTTTTCAAATATGATGGAGAGCAGCTCAGCAACTACATCTGCCAGGTCCTCAGGACTCTGAGATGCATCTCATTAGGTTGCATTCACTTGTGTATGTTCAGGTTCCTCAGGTGGTCTCAAACCTGATCTCCTACAATGAGTGGGACTTCATTCCCCCAGTCACTGCCTTGAGATTCAGGGACTCGACAGATGTGGGAAGAGAAATTGCTGGTGAAAACTGAGATAAAGAAATTGTTGAGTACCTCAGCCTTCTTCATGTCAGTTATCACCAGATCCCCATGTCATTCATTAGAGGGAGTATAATTTTCTGGCTAGCGTATCTCTAGAAGCTATTATTATTATTATTTATATCCCTTGCCCAATTTAGCTCTGGCTGCACCTTAGCTTTCCTGATCCCATTCCTACATTCCCAAGCAGTATCCCTATGTTCTTCCCAGGATGCATGTTTGTGGTTCCACTGCCTATGCATTTCCCTCTCTCTGTTTCAGTTTGACCAGGAGGTCATCAGATGGACCTCCTGCCTTCCTTAGCTGATTTCTTTCAAATGGGAATCAAGAGTTCTCTTGCTCTAAGAAAAATACCTTTCAGTAGCTGCCAGCTCTCTTCTTTATCTTTCCAGGGAATCCTATCCACAGTTTCCTTAAACAATTGAAAGTCTACTTCCCTGAGGTTCAGGGTCTTGAAAATCATTTTCTCTTGGCCTGTATCCCCTATATCATTCCTACAGCGATCAAACATGCAGTTTCCTTAATTATGGCAATTATTATGACAGAAATAGTGAGATATGGTTTCTTTCCAAAAATAGGGGTTTGTGGCTACAGTATCACTAGATCACAAACAGCAGATTCTCTTAACTAAGTGGAGCATGAGAAAGGTTGCAAGTAAATTAGTTGTTGGAGCATCCCTGAAAGAACATGAATATTTCTCACGTTTCTCTATGGAAATGAATACTTGAAAAGCTGAATACAAAGCAAGAAAGAGTATGAATTTTCTGTTTGTGAATTGCACAGTAAATAATCATGTGTTCATTTATTACTGTTTTCTGCACTTCCATGATTGACCTTATACTCATGTGCACCTACTCCCATATGGTGACAGAGTTATGTCCCACAGAACAGATTACAAATCTTGGTCTTTACTGGGAAAATTTTATGTTTAATACAAATGACCAAACTAAACCAAACAAACAAAAACTTAAAATAAAAATCCTTCTTTGCATTACTTAATTTTTGTAAGCTGGTCAGACTGGATGCAAATTTAGTTGCAGCCACATTTTTTACTTTGTTCTTATGAACCAAAAAGCCAGATTAGTAATACAGTTGAATTCAGATAATTTCTGTGCAGTTTAAAAACCTATTTGCACTGAAGTAGCATTAAAAGAATCATGTGAACAGCTATTAATCAATGTTCATTTAAAAAAAAAGAAGAAAATATTAAACCACTTCAGTATGACTCCTTCAGATTGCAGATGAACATGAGTAGGTGATCAAGGAACTGGAATAGATGAATATGCATGTTCATCATATTATGAGCAGCTATGAGAGAAATTTTTAATAGGAATAATCGTAAGGGGAGAATTGTCTATTATACATTAAAAATAAATAAATAAATACAGGGAAAAATGGCCAGATACTGGGTATATTCACCAATGAAGTGAATTGTAGGCATTGTGGATGGGCTTTCAAATGCATTTAATGTCTCCCTAACAGTGCCCGCATGAAAGTTAATAAGAGGTTTAATAAGAAGGTGCATTGAAGTGATGGGACTGAGCCAAAACTCATCTTTTTATAAGTCTTACCATTTTAGCTCTATTGCGCAGAGAAGGCTTATTTTAACTCAAAACAGAAACATGTCTAAAGAGATTCCTGTTACTTAGCAGGAATCTGTAAACTGGACTGTTCACATCCTAAACACCAGCTAGGAATGAAATAAGCTACCAATTTTCCCCAGGAGAGAAAGTGGTGAAAGTGGACCTTTCAGAAGAAGCAGGTAAAGACCTGTTCAAAATCAGCAGGAAGAAAATAAACAATTTTGATGCCAAACATTAGTAAATAAGCAAACAGCAAAGGCTAGAGAGAATAAAAAAAGACATATTACTCACAGAAAGTACCAGGTCTACAAAACCAGTCAACAATAAAGAAGACTAGAAAACATGAAGGAAATGAGTAAAAACACACTCGTGGTATTTTCCAATACCTGTTGAATAGGCAAGTTGAGTTTTAAAACAAAGCTAAATGTTCAACACAAATGTTTTGTCAGCTTTCTGCCAGGAATTTGGAAGCTGGCCATACCACAAAAATAAAATATTCAAGACCAAATGTTTCCGTTGCCTACCCTGAATCAAACAGCAAAACCACATGACTAATTGAGCAAGATCCCAACAGTTGTCCTGACCAGATAAAACACTGGCAACAGAATGCTGGTTAGTTTTTCATAGATGACAGAAAGGAGACTGCAGGACACTTTCATATACCTCATTAAATCCTTTTGATATAGCACCTTCAATACACCTGCTACAATTTTACTCAATCAATTAAATTATTAGGATATGGACACATCTGCCATGTATAGCACCATCAGCAGCAGGTGTTTTTATTGTGGACATATCCTACAATTTTGGCTGCAGTTGAAAGATCAATAATAGTTACTAGCACATAGATTCATGAAGCAGTAAATTATTGCTCTGAGCTACAATGAAGTAATTTTAAGAAATAGATATTTACAATTAGAAAAGATTTTGTCTTCTGATTAGGTACATAAAGTGTTGTAAAAATATGCAGCATTTTTCAATTTAATCAAATATGTTCAATTTTAAATAAAATTGCATATTTTGAGTAATCTATTTCCAACACATCGTATGCAAACAGAAATGGTCTTTCTTGTATCATAGCTTCAGTTTGCATGGTTCTGTATCTGTAAAATATTTCATTTGTAAAAATGTAACCAGAGATACTTCATTCCCACTACTAGACCATCCTATATAAACCAGTACACTGTGCATTCTTGTAAAACAGAGGCAAGCACCACATAAAATAACCAGAATTTAAACCTGTAGAAAAGAAGCTAGCACTATGCAAGGTCCTTCTGTAGTTTGTTTGTTTGTTTGTTTTCCCCAAGCAGTGTTTAGTTCAGTTTGGGGGTGTTGTAGACATCACAGGACAATTCAGGGTGGCAGGGACCTGGGGAGGCCACGTTCCCAGCTCCTGCCCTGAGAAGGCTCAGCCGTGGGCTCAAACTCGACTGCTCAGGGCTTCCCCCAGCTGGGATCCGAAACACCCAAGGATGGAGACAGCCCAACCTCCCTGGGCCCTGGCCCCACCACTGGGCTGCCTTCATGCGGAAAAGGTTTCTCCTTATCTCCAGCCTGAGCCTCCTATGTTTCAGCTTGTGCTGCTGCCTCTCACCCTCCCACCACAAACTGCTGTGAAGAACCCGTCTGCATCTCCTCCGTCCCCTCCTGTCCCCTCCTGTTGGTGCTGGGGATGCTGCTGGGTGCCCTCAAAGCTCCCCCTTCTCCCAGCTGAACCAGCCCCTGTCGCACAGCCTCTCCTCATAAGACAAGGGCTCCGGTTCCACTGTCTCCAAGGTGTCCCCTGAAATGCAGTCACGTTTATCAACGTCCTCCATGTATCACAGAGCCCAAAACAAGATGCTGCTGGATGCGAATGGCTCAGGCAATAGGAGGTGACAAGGAACGTTATAGAATATAGAAGCTTTAAATAATAAATGCCCTACAGTAAGCTAATGAAATCCAAGTTCATTACACAATGCTACAGTATAGGCCCCCCATAACACTGTATGGTAATGGTCTCCTTATTTCCACCAATGCAATGTTACTTATTTGGGGAAAGTTTACTCAAAATTGTGCTTACAAATGTGAAAAAAGAACTCAGTTCACAGCCATCATTTTGTTAAGTTTGTGCAGCAGCAACAAGGATTGTAAGTTTACCAGCTACAACTTAGTTAATGCAAGGAGAAGAATCTAAATTAGATTTTATAGAAAGGTCTTGTGTTCTAAGCTCATTTTTAGTTCCTTTTTTTTTTTTAAGCTTTTTCTCTGTTCTAACTGTGCCTAGAGAGATGTACAGCATATACTCTAGAAAAAAAAAATATCTGTGTTTAGAATCCATGCAAGAGAAGGTAAAAAGACAGGATTTTTGGTAAAATGTGGAAATGAAAACACTGTTAAATATGCCTGAATAGAATTTCCATAAGAATCAGTGCACTTATAACTTACCAGGCACGAGAAAATGGTACCAACTTTTTCTGCTGGTCATTAATCTGTACACAAGTTTTCTAAAGAGCAGATGCCAACAGACATTTCTCTGCTGCCTATTCAGTCCTATGGGACACATCTCTCTGTTGTGCAGGCTCATTGCAGACCACAGAGAGACAGTTGAGTGCCTAAGAAAATTATTTTCAGAACACACTGAACAGAGTAGTGGTACGAATAAATTCATCAAAATTGTCACAGAGAGAGTTATGTCTTTCTTATATCCTTATATTCTTGTAAGTCTGTAGGATTACAACAGAAGTATGTTCCCTTGTGCAAGTTCCACAATGTCAGACAGAGCACTCATTGATGACCACGGAAGTAACACATCTTGAATTGGATATTTGACTTACATGGTGTACTATCTGACAGTTTTCATTCCCAGAGGCAGCTAGCTTGGACATCTGGTTCTCTGCTACCTTACTGCTTGAATAGGCCACAGCCTAGTGTGTTACTGAGCCCTTTGGATAATTTGAATGAGTAATAAACTACAGTTAGCGTTTGCCTTTCTAGCTGGGAAAGACTCCAATGTGTCAGCAGGTGAGAAGAACTATTGAATGAAAATGCAGGGTGGGTAAAGAAACACTGCTCTAAGGCTGCGTCTAAATCAGTAAATGTAGCAGAGGTATGAACCTAGGTTAAGATCCCCTGAAGGCCAAAAATAGTTTCTTCAAATAATACCTCACTGGTGCTTGCTGATCTTGTTTATGTATACACTTGTCTTTCTGGAGGAAAAATATTGTAAAGGAAAAAAGATGGAGGAAGAACTCAGACAGCCAAGACTCCATGTGTTCAGCTCTTCTACAAAAGCTAAAATTCTCAAACAAGATAAAGATCTAGGAGCTCCCACTGAGAACAATTTGCACCTATGAATCTGAACATTTACTGAGGCTGCTGGATGCTGAACCCACTGGAAAATCCAGTCCAAGAAGAATCATTCTTTCTTTGAAAAACAAACATCCAAAAGGTTGCTGTTTAAAGTAGTGTTAGAAGGAGAAATTGACATATCTAGTCCGCATTGCCTGCAGGTTTCATTTAATTTGATTTTTCAAGTATGTTGATTTTTAAAAATAAAATTAAGTTTATAATTGAGTTTTTTTAACTGCTGGTTTTAGTTCCTTTTGATTTTTATTAAAATAATTTTATAAAAATTTAGTTCACTTACATCAGGCATGTGTCATTGATTTTATACTTGTAAGAAATAAGTATAAATATATATATACTTGGATAAATGAGTGTTGCAAGGATGGGCAAGAACTGAGCATTTCTGCAACTATTTCTTTCTAGTTTAACAAAACCTCACCAGTCAGAATTTGAAAATATTTTATTCTTGTGGGCTAAACCCATTTTCCAATGTTAATTTGATTTAAAAAAATAGACACTCATACAGCTATTTTTTTTTAGCCAAAGGACATCTTTCACTGTGTACGAGATGGCAATATATAAAGGAGTTTGTTTATGATCCATAAGAGATTTATTTAAGTATTAAAAATAAGGGTATAGAATTTTAAATGCAGAGGTTTAAAATTTGCTTTATAAAACCATCTTTAGAAGTCTTTGGTTAACTAAGAAAAGGTACTCAGCAATAAACTGTTAATAAACAGTAGAATAAATCTCAAAATCACTTGAGTATTTACTTCCATTTAAACATCTATGTTCATGTTTAGTAGTTTTTTAATATTTGCTTAGCATTAGGCTATGGTTTAAGCATTACTGAGGGTTCAGCATTGTTTTGCCACAATCCCTTTTCTAGGGGCAGAAGATTTTGCAGTGCCTAAGAACTGCATGGGAAGGATGACACAACTGGGGCATCATATTCTCCCCTCTCTTCTCCACACTTACCAGAAAAGGGTGCTTAGCTTTTTCAGGTTCACTTGTAAATGGCCTCCCCTAGTCTGATTGCATGACAATCTTGTAAGACTATAGCCAGGACTACTATTTTAATTAATTATATAATTTTTTAAAATAATTAATAATTATTTTCTGCTTTTATCATGCAGGGAAATAGACTTAATATCCTCGCAGAACCTGCTTACACTTTCTCCACTTCTTTCTGGAGCACCTTGTAGTAATAGCAATATATCAACCAGGGCCTAAAGTTACATTCTGCAGTTTAAACAAGTAAAGGAAGTAAATACAATTTGGTCATGACAGTACTCAGAAATTTAAGGGGAAATACTTTGTTGTTATACTGCTAATTATATGTTTATGATATGTTTAAATACTGGACCTAGATTAACTGTAATCTCTAAGGGGACTTCAAAACACTGAAACACACTGGGAAGCACCATCAACTGCTATTAAATATTTCCAGTGAAACAAAACAGATTCCATCACGATTTTTTAGAACCACACATTCAGATCTTATTTTCATCCTCCTTTTATTAGTGTGTGTTGGGATTCACTTACTCTTCTACATAGTAATGGAGGTATACAGTCAAAATTTTCATGTGGTACAGACAGTATAAACTTTCTATTTGCTACATGATAAGGTATCCACCATTAAATAAAAAAAAAAACAAACTCTGTCTGCCAGAAAACTGCAGACTTTTATATGTTTTAACCCATCTCTGACCCTGAGCATACTTTTGTGAATCACTTCAGGGATGAAATTACAACTTATCTCCCCTGTGACAAGCTCCTGCTTCTGTTAGTGTGGGCACTGATTGTAAACTATTAGCTTATGGTTAAAGCTGTTAATAAGTATATTTATGGTACTTCTATAAAATGCTACTGTTGGTGTCCACGTCTAAAAAACGTCACAGTTCAGCTCCTACTGGACAGCAGCACTCATTAGAAAACCTGTATCCATAATTCAGTTTAATTGGCTAATATTTTCTGCTGCTGATACTGCTAGCTCATAATTTTTCTCTATCACACAGCTCTTAAGTGTAATTTCAGCATTATGTCTAATTTAATATTTTGCACATTTTTCATTCTGGGATGATTTTTCAAATAAAATCATAACTTAGAACCTGCTCATGCATCTTTTACAACTCACAGTTAGACTCTTGGGGCTTTCCTAAACAAAAATTCAGACACTTCAGCCAAGAAAATATTTTACTAACTAGGATTTAACTATGTTTTCTGTTTATAGAAAGTTATATCAACATGTAAATTTAAATTGCCAGAGATTAACAAAAAGGCCACATTCAATACACATTAAGTATTCATATGCAACCAGTGCAGTACTCAATATCAAGTGGGATACTGGAACTGCAGAGATGTGGAGGTACAGAGTAAGTATTCAAATCAGTAGCGAAGAGCACTCATCTCATATGCAGAAAATACAACCTTCAGATCTACTGTAAAACACTGAAAGATATCCTTATTTAGTCCCTGTTCTAAGAAAGTCACTGCAGAATTTGGTCTGCATTATCTTCTATCAAAACTTTTTGGAGAGAGGTATAGTATGTAAGTATTGCAGTTTACCTGGCATTAATCTAATGTTAGTCAAAACTCTTAAATCTCGCTACAAATCCCTTTAGAAGAGCCAAGAATTCAGGATTTTTATAGATTGCTGGGTATTTTCTTTAACTAAGAAATGACAAATTGACTACTCATTTCTAGCGTCAGAGCATTAGTATAAGATATAGGAATTTTAAATTACAAGCAACAAAAAGGATAGTCACTTCACTTGAGAAATTACTTAAATCCCTTGAAGCCTGTGAAGCTAGGTAACTTAAACCTTTTAGTGATATAAGCCCAGATACTGGGTTCAGTTCCTTGAAAATCTTGGGTTTTTTGGTTTTTTTCCTTTTTTCCTTTTTTTTCTTTTTTCTTTTTTTCTTCATTTCTTTTTTTTTTTATTTTTTTTTAGTTAAATTGACTTGCATATTCCTGTCCTTTATATATTTTCTAGGTAAGAACAACTACAAAGTATTAAGCAAAGGGGTAAGTTTATATCTATTAAAACCACACATCTATTAAGACTTGTTACAATTGGCGTGGACTGTTGTACACTTGGATAGATTGAAGTGACTGAGTCCCGCAGAACTAGGTATCTACATCTACGTTCTACAGCATGATGAAAAAATATTTGAGGGAGATTTTTCTGTAGGTGTGAGTTTTTAAAAATAGTAAGTTTTCAATAATTCACACACAAATCCAGTATTTTCCATTTTCTTAACATTTACAACTCCATAGTTTCCATCACATGCAACTCTTCCCTCTCTGCTCTGCCTCATCTGGTTAAGAATACTCCTCTCTCCCACATGCACCTCCTCTTCCTCCTTCTCCTCTTCCTTACAAGACTTCAGTAACATCTACCCTGGCACATTCCATTTCTCTCCTGGTTTATATTCACAGTCATGATGTGGTCTGCTTGCTCTTCCACTGCTCTGAAATTTATTCCTAGTGTCAGCTGTCTCTCCTATACTTTGCAGAACACCTACGGTTGTCTAAGACAGCCTCAGTCAGCCATGACCACATCTTTCCTTCCTTCCAGCTACTGATTTTTAGGGGTCCCTAAATCCCTTCCTCAACACTGACTCAGAGGAATTTAGCAAGCTAACTCATTTCCATTTTTCACCATGTTGCTCTCCTTCAGAAAAAATTAAAAAACCAACCAAACAAACAAAGAAAAAAAGAAAACCCAATAAAAACCAAGAAATAAAACCCCTGTGATAATATGAAGTAAGAGGCACTGTAATGGAGAAATGTGATAACACTGTATGTGTATGTTGTACGGGTACTTTTTTTCTAATCTCAAAAATACTTGCAATTGTTCCCTCAGTGGATATGTGAGAAAAGCAGACATATTATTCTGGTGGATTTCCGTTATATTTTAATGACACTGTAGTTCTATTTCATGTGCATTTACAGAATGAGGATTTAGCAAGCCAACTTACTTCAAAACAAGCTACAGAATTACTAATGCTTTTAAAAGTACACTGCATATAAGCATTCCCAGTTTTACTGGCAGAAATACAAGCATCTGAGCCACTATACATATCACACATTGCTAAATGGACATATTAGCCCAGTACAAATCAAACAGGTTCATCACAATTTCTTTATTTTACTTCTCACTACAGTTTTGTGAAGTTAATTGATTATTGCAAAGTTTGATCAACATAATTTTCCTGTACTTCATTCTTTTATAAATATAATGCTACTACTTTGATTGATACAGCAATTCAATTAACCTATAAAAATGTCTGCATAATAAGGAAATATTACTGTTTTGTTGTAAAGAAAAGATTATCAAATAGATGTCCTTTAATAAAAAGTAGCCTTTAAATGATTGAAAACTACAGCCATAATTAAACATTAGGAATACAGACATTTCATGCAATACAAGAGTTAACTGAAAAGTCTACCTTTAAAAGTGACATTTACTAAACTCTACCTAATAGCAAAGATATCACATTATGATGCATCAATGAAGATCTGGCTGCTTGTAATTGTGATAGGATATTGAGTAATATCCTACCACTGTTACTTCATTTCTAAACAAGAATATGCTCTAAATAATATTGTAGACAAAATTCTTGACTTTTACATCTTTTGCTTCCAGTCCTCACATCTATATATCTGAATTTCCTACATAATTATGGTAAAGGTACTAGGTGTGTAAAAAGACAACACTGATTCAAAAAATACTTGAATAAAGTATGCTAGAAATAAAAAATGCTATGTCAACAATATGGTAAGCATGACATAAAACCATCATAAATAAATATTGCAATGGATGTTGATTCTGAAAAAAGAGTTTTTCACTGCAGATTAATTTTTGGTAGAGACTTTAGAAAAGTTATTTCATGAATGGGAAGGTCTTCCAAAAAAGGGCAGAGAAAATCCGTGTTTCTACCATGCTGAGAAAAATAATCGCTTGGAAATGAGTAAGTATATGAAAATTACTGTTTCAAAACATAAAAGAGATAAAAGAAGGAAAGGAAAAAAAAAGACCCACAGGAAAAACAGTGATTGTAAATTTCTTATGAGAAGAACTTCTTTTTTCTTTCTTGAAGTATGTAAATTATATTATGTAAATATAGAAATTAAAAATAAAGAGCAAATAAATCAACTAGTTATCTAAATTACCTTTTAAAAGCACAGAAATTACTACCAAAAACCCCCAAAGTGAGTGAATTTTCCAATTTCCATTTTTTCCAACATTTTAAAGAGCAATTTTGCACTTTGACAATTTTACCACAGTGCAATGGAGAATAGCATTATCTAACTGAAACTTCTCAGAGCTAGTTTGCCAGGAGAAGCTGTAGGTGTCCCCTCCTTGGAAGTGTTCAAGGCCAGGTTGGATGAGGCTTTGAGCAACCTGGTCTAGTGGAAGGTGTCCCTGCCCATGGCAGGGGGGTTAGAACTAGATGATCTTTAAGGTCCCTTGCAACACAAACCATTCTATGGTTCTATGATTCTACCAGAACTAAGACAGTTAATGCAAATAAACCTTTAAATATCCTGAGGCTTGTGTACTTGTTACTTCAGAAGTCCTTTAAAGCAAAATTAATAGACATCAACAGCAATTGTAATTATGTAAGACAGTTATTTTTATTTACCTACAACATTTGAATAACCATTTGAAGGAAAAAAAAAACAAACCAAAAATAAATCTGGAGTTGTTTTCCTCTTTAATGTTCATTGTTTAACAGTTAGCTTCAGTTGTGATAAATTAACATATCTTAAATGAAATAGACTTCAACCTACTTCTAGTTTCTGTGTGAAAATTATTATTTATACATAGGAACTAAGGTATTAGGAAAAAAGATTCCAAAAGAGAGCATTTGAGCAAACAATGATTAATGCAGACTGCCAACACAAAGTAGTTCAAATCATTTCAGTTCAAAAAAGAAAGTGGACTCCTGATAAAACACAATTTAAGATGAACATGTATTTAAAACATTGTCCTTCATCCACTTTTGGTTTTGTATTAAATTTCACCTTAGAAAGAGTTAACAGGGTTAAGATTGGGGTTTTGCCAATTGATTTGAAGTTTACCACCTAGACACAAAAAATGAATATCAAAGAAAATTTATTCAGCTCTGCCTTTGAAATGTTCAGAAATCAATGTTAAATGGATGTAGGATGTTAGCACCTCCATCAATGCAAAAACTATATCTATCATTGTCTAGTGACAATAGTCAACTTTCTAAAAAATATGTAATTTTCAATTGCACTGATAAGTCGGCTGATTGTTCTAAACATGAATTGCAGAAAACACCGTGGAAATTTACAACTCTTCAAATCTTCTATCTGATCCTCAGACCAATCTCAGCAAAGAATAGGTCCCACAATAGACTTTGCAAAACTCCCAGTACACAGAAACGTTCTAAAATTCAGTCAAATACATGGAAATACACTCAGAAACTCTGTAGACCCTCAGAAGAGCATTATGAATCTTCTTCATGAACATTTCAATGAAGAAAATACTTGATGACTTTCAAAGATAACTAATCTATCCTTGATTAAAAGTCAGACAGATGGAATGAAAAGGATGTGAGATCTTATCTTTAAGAACACCTTTCTAGAGATTGTTCATTTCTTCCATGTGGAAAGTCAGCCTCTTTCAATGCTCTCAATTTGATCACCAAGGCACCAAAACCATTTGTCAATTGATTCCTAGTGACTAAATCACTAGTAAGTGTAATTACTAGTGATCACAATTCACCAATTTCTGACTTCACTATTGGACAGTTGTGATCCTTAATCATAGACCGGTTATGTTCTGAAACTATTTTGTAAGAATTCCTGTCTTTACCCTGTCCAAATATGACAGGAGTGTTTTTGTGCCTGGGCCAATACGGTTTACATTAGGCCTGATGATTTTGGTGAAATTACATTTGACTGTGATAGAGGTATAAAAGAGGTTAATGCTCTGCAATGAGTCAGTCTCCAGGTTTTCTAAGGTGCAGATTCTGGACACTGAGATGACAGTTTTCAGAGAAGATAAAATAGCAGGGGGAGATAGAAATAGATTTCCAGCATGAGGTGGATGTTGCTATGGCTTCAGGCACTCACAGCATGCAAAATGTACAAAGTCACCATCTGTTCTATTGATCTATTGAGGAATAGGAATGATTAGCTTTAATATCTCTTCAACTACTGCTCTCCTCACATTTCTAGACTCCAACTTCCCATTACAAATATAAATAATGTTGCTGTGGATGATGTTCCATCATGTGCAGACCTGCAATATATGCATAATCCAATGGAAGTGTATTTGTGACTCGTCAGAGACTGGGGGCTGAGGAATACTTAGGTTTTCTTTTTTTCCTTTTTTTTTTTTTTCCCTCCTA
>RSEF01000002.1:95359172-95370434 GCA_003993805.1 Himantopus leucocephalus
GATTCTATGATTCTATATCAGGGAACAAACTATCCCTGAGTTCATCTCCTCAGAGGAGTCTTAACAGTAACATCATTGCAGAATTGGTGGCACACACACCCTCTTAGAAAAGATAAATGCAAAGTTTGCTGATGTTAACTTCCCATTTTATTTTTCATGCTTTTTGTTACACTGCTTGTGTCTTTAGAGTTTCAGGAACTCTGGCAGGAGGGCAGAGAGGACAGAAAGACAAGCAACAGAAATCATGGAGCCAGATGATTAGTGGAAAAGTTTTCATTGCCCTTCGAAGAGGAACACAGTCAGCACAGAAAATGGCCCTTTCTGGAACTAAAGCCTCTAAGTGCACCGTTTCTTTCCTCTGTTGATTCGATAAAGCCCTCTAGAAAAGAAACCTTCTCTACTATTAAACTACCAGGTAGAATCTTCTCTTCTGAATTACCAGCAAGAATTGCAAGACTCCCAAGTTTTTGCTTCTTTGGGCACTATCCTCATTATTATTTCCATGGGCAGTTTGCATATTTTTGCCCTCCTTTCCCACCTAAAGGCACACATAGATTCCCAAATGACTGCTGAATCAAAGTTATCTTATTTAAAATTCACCCACTGAAAGTTATGAGTGCATAATAAACCTCAAACATGAACACTGCTGTTTCAAATGTGAGATTACTTTAACAGATTAACCAGGAACAGTTGTTGTCAGCCATTTTCCCCCAAGAAGAGGGAAAGGGAAAATATGGAAAAAAAACAGCTTTAAAGAATGACCTGAAATAACAAATCAAACCTTTGACAGACAAATATTATGTGGTGCGTGAAGAAGGGGAAGGAATAGTTACAAATATGTCGCAGCCTCAGTGAAAACTGCCTGAATACTTTGCAGTTTAGATAATCTTCTATGATATTTAGGTGGGAAATCACAGACCAAAATATAGAGAATTTACAGATTTTGAAGAGTTAAATACTCACCTGCATTTTGGTTATAAGAAAAGTAAACTTCTGATGTAAAAAAATTTGGCAAGGAGGAGAGAAGACCCCAAAAACGAAAGCCACAGTAAGAATGCTAAATGTGAGTTTGCATTACAATCTCAGTATGTTTTCATACTTCAGCTACTCAAAAGTCTAAATTTTCTGCATTTTCTGTGACATTTAATTCATGGCTGCTTTTTCTGGGGATATGAAAGGAGCATAATATATTTGTAACAAGAACTTTTTTATTAATTGAAACTGATTCTGTCAACCACCAAGTATAAACACCATATAATAGGGGGAAAAACAATCAATCTATCAAATACCACTTTAATCCGAACGTTCAAGTTATCTGTGGTTAGATTTTGAGAATTTAGGATGCGAACAATTACAACAGGGTCTTGGGCAATGGAAGCTTCCAGGCAGCTGGAAAGATAAAGCGCTATCTGTAGTGCAATGATCATGAGGGTGCAACAAAAAAACCCCATCACTTCTCTTGGTTGCACTAAAGATACGGTTGTTCCCACTAAACCCTTATGCTTTTGCCAAACCAACTTCCTCAGCCTTGCTGGTCTCTTCAATCTTAGACCTGTCCCACAGAAACCCCTTTGTGCTATAAAGAAGGTATCTCACAATTTCTGAAACTCTTCATTAGCAACACAATGGTTTCAACTTTTTTTTTTTTTTAATGCAACTTGCCAGGTCCTTCCAAAACAAAACCAGAAAGAAAAAACACCAACATATCCAGAAAAATTTGTTAGAAGGAAGCATTAAATCTAAATATTTAATAGGATCTATGAGAACCCAGATTTCAACATGCTTTAAGTAAAGTTAAGTCTTGGGGTAAATCTTCTTCTTATCAATCAAACAGAAACTGCGGCACACATACATCTCAGTTGTCAAAAATATTTTAAAACTGTCCTTGAAGTATTAAAGTTAACAAGCTGTCATGGTTTAACCCCAGCCAGCAACTACGACCACACAGCTGCCAGCTCGCTCGATTCCCCCCCCTGCCCCCGGTATGACAGGGAGAAGAGGAGGAAGGGGAAACAACCAACCAACCTCATGAGTTGAGGTAAGGACAGTTTAATAGAAGAGTAATGGACAAGGAAAACAGTAACAATAGAATATACAAAATAAAGTAATACAACACGAGTCCCTCTCACCACCCAAGGATCAGTTTCCCATCCCATCCTGAGCAGTGATCATGGATCCCTGCTCCCCAGGCAACCCCCATTTATAAACTGAGCATGACGACTGTGGTAAGGAATATTCCTTTGGCCAGCTTGTCCTGTCTATGCTCCCTCTCAGCTTCTGTGGGAAGCTGAAAAAGGCCTTGACTAACACAAACATCACTTAGCAATAATTAAAACGGTATGTGTTATCAGCATTATTCTCATACTAAATTCAAAACACAGCGACTACTAGGAAGAAAATTAACTCTATCCCAGCTGAAACCAGAACACAAAGTCTTAACAACTTCTGCAAGTATGCCCCAAAACTACATTTCACCGTACAGCAGATAAGGCAGGCCTCTGGCTTGAGGCAGCTATCTGAAGTATCAACTTCACTTGAAATTAAAATATCTATCTACAACTACAGGAAAGACTTACTTTTTAATCAAGCAATCATTTTAGATTTTCCCACAGAGACTATAAAAGAAGGGAAGACAGTCTTATTATGGTAACCAAAAGAAAGACAACAACCTAGAAAAATTATTCCAACAGCCAGAATTAATTGCTGTGAATTTAACTACGTTAGGGAGTAACTGCAAAACCGTTTCTCGTTCGTAAGAAAGCACCCAAAACTGCCATTCTAATTTACATGGTTTTCACATTTCAGTTCAGACAAGCATAATTTTTATCCTCAGATTAATTGTACTCACATTTAAATTCAAGTTCTGCCACATCTTTTGCTGATGTAGTCACGCAGCTTATAAGAAAACGTTACACCGTTAAGTACATTACTCATTACAGATGCACTAGTAGACTAACAGAGAAGTTAATCATGGACCAACATGTATGTTCCGGTCTGATGTTTTCTGCAAGTTGATACATAATTTATTTCAATAGCAAAATAGCATATACCTCTAAAAGACTGCAGAACAGTACAGCCTCTCTCTAGCTCCTTGCATCTAGCACACACAACTAGTAAACTGAAAGGAGAAGGCATCACACAGTGCTGAGAAACTGAGAGGTGCCAGTGGTCACGCAGGAAGCGAGAGGAGGCTATACCTAATTCTCCTCCTCTCCTTCACCTCTCTTTGCATCTGCCTCAACTAGTCTGAAAAAAGCGAAGGGGATCCTACTTTGTGGCGAGTGTGGCGCAGGAGAACTCTGAAGTGTCTGAAGACTCATGTTTGTTACCTCTGTCAGAAAAACTAAGAATCATATCTTAAAGTCTCTAGAAATTCACATCCATTTGACTTCCTGGTTAAGGCAGGTAAAAAAAAAAATAATGCTGAAAACACTAGCCAGAATCTTCATCAACAGTATGCTTCAGCTGCTCTGCACCTGTGACACCAGATCTTAAAGATATGGTATGCTAGTGGTATGCTAGTGCAAATGCTGAATGATTTTATTACTATCTGTAAAATGCAGACCTTCCTGGTGAAATTATGACAGTAAATAATTTCATCTCTTAATATGTTATAGGCATACGTACAGCTTCCTTTTATATACAAGAATAATTATATTTTTCCAAAATCAGAAAATCTAATTGCTGCTCATGTCTGACTTTGGCACTGTATCTGCATGAACCACTTTATCTGCAAGAGTCGTCATCTGCAAATGTGTAATTTATGAGCACCTCATGGCAATTTGTTGTAAGGCATACTTAGACATATATATTCCATCTCACTGAGCTTTGAAAAGCATGTAAAATTAAAAAAATAATAATAAAAAAATCAGAGCACATGGGTCATACTTCACATTATTCAGATTAAAAATGAGGAAACTTCTGCCAAATTGTCAAATATTTCTGCATAGCTGGCCTAACTTTTTTTTTTGTTTTTAAACATTCCTTCTACTTCACTGAAAAGCTAGGGAATTTGCTTGTAGATTTCAGAAGGGAAAGTGCCAACTTTTCATTTTATGGGTTTTGTGTGTTTTAGTGGATTTTTTTTTCTTTCTCTTTTACTGATTAGCCATAAAAGGTCTACAGCTTCCCCTTTGCTTCTACTGAAGTTTACATTAAATGTATGTCCACCTGAATTCAGGTTCACTTCACAGAGCCTGCAGGTAAGGTCTGTTCACCACTAGCAACACAGTGAAATTTCAAAATTTCAAAAATTTCAACCCAACGCTGCAGCAACCCCAGTTGAAAGGAAAGAGGCAGAAAAGTGAAGACTCCTGTACAAGGATTGTACTGTGTCTTCGTTGCAAAAGCTTCCTGTATACAGAGCTGACTAATTCAAAATGATGCTTTAAGAAACTCCAGCTACTCAATTTGAGAACACAACTGCTACATCTTAGAAGTAGAGGGTTCAAGGTATAAAAGCAAATGCAATGCATTCCAAAGTTCACAGCACAGTTTCATAATTTATTTCAAATCAGGTTAACTCAGAACTGCCACAAGAAAAGAGCCCTCGCATTCCCCTGTTCTCAGGCACTCATTTCCACCCCAGACTACCCTTCCTCTGCCTACCAGCCCACACAGTCTCTTATGTCCTGTGATGGTTTTTACAATGAATTCAGCTAATAATTATTTTTTACTGGGCTAGTTTTAACTAACTAGCTCAGATCTCCACTCCCCATCCAACTGATAGAGCAGTGGCATAAATAGCTTGTTCACACCAGGAACGAAGCCAGCACACTCGCGACTGGAAGGCAGGAACTCTTCTTTGCACAATAGTGCTGTCTTACCCCAGCTGAAACCAACAGCGGCTGTCACCATAACTTCAAAACCAAGTAACTCATTTTCTTCCTTCAGACACCACCAAGATCTGTTGCAAAAGACAAGCCACCAGTGGCAGTCAAAGGACAGCTAGTATCCTAAAAAAGACTGAAGTATTCTCTTCTTCTACAATGATCCCCCAAATTTCAAGTGATCGCTGGGAGAACACTGAAGAACAAAATGACGCAAAGAAGTCCTTTTGCAAAATAACTCCTAAGGTGTTCTTTGACTCTCTTTAAGAGTTCTGTTCTTTTAGGAATAAAAAAGACCCTTATTATTTCTCAGTTTCAAATTACCCATGAAAATAAGCAAAGAGCGCTAAGATATAGTCCAGCTATGGATATAGCAGAAGTGGCAGTAAGTGTTTCTTGACAAAGTAAGAACATCTCAGGACCTATGTAAATATGCAGATGAATGTCAGAGATGACTCCATGACAAGATTTCAACAGTTTTGCTGTTCAAATTAATTTCTCCTTAGAAATGGTACAACTGAACAAGGAGAGGTAACAGCTCCAACATATGGAGGCTAGTAATGACACTAGTGAGATAAAAGCGATACAGCCTTGAACAAAGCATAGATCCTCGAGATGGTGTAACTGATGCAAATATTACACCTGTCAAGGCAGAACAGGGCTCCAGTGACTGTATCGAAACTACAGACTTTTAAACAGTGGGACCTAGTCCGAAGGACACAGCAGTGAACAGGCTTTCTTCTTTAACAGAGAAACATCTACATTCTCTGAAAAAGAACAATTAACATGTAGTCCAACTTGTAAGAAATTTACATCTGATTATTTCTTTGTAATACTTCAAATATTTTTGAATGACTATTTGGGCCTGGTCATATATACTACATAAATTTACAATGATTCTTCCGAGAAGCACATTTGAAAGAGTTATTTCTGAACCAACTATTTCAAATGCTTCCAGATTTTTTATCACGAGCAGACCACAATGCTTACTAAGTGCAGCACCTAACTACTCCTAAAATGGATCTTGGAACATAACATAAAAAGCCAAACTAGTTCAGACCAAAGGTCTGTCTAGCCAGCATCCCATCTCCTGTACAGACCAGAAGCAGACACTAAGGGAACAAAAGAAATAGGACAAACACATTTAACAGTCTCCCTCAACATTTTTCCAGCCTCTATTTCCACCTGAGAGGGTATCATGAACCTGATGCAGGCTGTCTATTTAGTAATCCTCAATTAGCGTCTATTCTTATTGCCAAAGTTCACGATCCTTCTGTCTTCTTAATTTAGCTAAAATGTCAGCTTTTTAAAGGATAGTTTCTCATTTCCTGTAGCATTTGATACTTGCTGTTCAGCTATGCAGTCTTCCCTTTAGCCTTAACTGAAACCTTTCTTAGCAGTTGGCATGCACTGGCACTGTACATTGAGCATTTATTATTCTCCACACCAGCTTCAAAAATTCATGAATGAGAGCACCAGCTAAAGCTTGAGATTCGTTGTGGTCTTATACTAAAAAAACTCCCAGTCTGTTGTTATTATTACTATTACAAAAATTATGAACCACAAGCATAAAGAAGAGGGCATTTTGATTGCTTACACTAGTAGAGAGAATAAATAATGGACTGACCTTATAATTTGACCCAAGATGACAAAAAAGCAAAAAGCTAAAGCTGTGATGTTAAATCTTTGAAATGTCAGGAAATGCTGAAGTTTTATATCAGCCTTCATGCTGTCTTCTTACATTACAATAAATCTGTACTTTAAATAGCAGAAATCTAACTAAGGTTATAATAATATATACTGCAACCTTAAACGCACACATAAAGAATTACTGGAAATGCAAGCATAGAATCCTGCAATATATTATACTAAATATAATTCTCATTCTATCCCTTTATTCTTAGAAATGCCCGATAAAAGATGTCTTACCCATACATTTAATAATTCTTTCAGCAGATGTCTTTCCATCCTTTTAAGCTAGCTACTAGGCCTGCCTTAGAAGCAAAGAGAAAAACTACCTGGCTGAGCTGAATTCCAGATGCAAGTAAGTGTCTCTGGTTTTACTGATACAGCCTATGTCACATACCAACTACACTTTCATTCAAATAATGATTGTAAGTTCTGACATGCAAATAACTGTTTAAAAAAAGTTGGTGTTGTAGAAAAAGCAGCATATACACATAACTGCATAAGTGCAATATGTAATTAAAGGATTAGTATCTAAGATGCAATGTAGTTACATTATTCTTAAAAATTGCGTGCAAATCTGCTTATGTGTTTAAACATGCGCAGACACACACACACACACAATAACCCACATCCTCTACATGTTTACAGACACCTTAAGTCTTAAACTGGACAGTCACAGAATTACAAACTACAAAACTGCACTAAGAAATTGGTGTTAGAACATACAAAACGCGCCATCTGGAATACGAAAGAAGTAAATGGCAGAATATTGGCACTGCCTGATATAAAACAAGGAAGCCCTCAATAACCCGTTAGTGTGTTTGAAAATACACTATACCATTCTGCATGGCATAGAGAACAGAACTGTTTGTTTCAGCATCAGATTATGCACTTAGGTAGCCTTGTGAATTAGGGGTAGTAAACTGTCACTTTGACATGCTGGACCCAAATTACGTGTGTACAATAATGAACACTTTTTCATGGTTTCAGGTCAATTTGGAAAAAGAGTAAAGGTTAAGCATAAGCCAATCAATTATTTCCTGAAATTTTCTTTGAATATCTGTTTTTTAAATAACTTTTTAAAATCACGTGTACGTAAAGCAATATACAGACAGGTGTGTTTACTAAGAACAAGTATTTTCAATATAAAAGAAAAAAGGAAATACAGGTAAAGACAAATCCTGGTGGGTTTTTTTGCATATATGAGAATATTTAAGACCAAAATAGAGGTATGAGCGAGTCATGTGGTTATTGCTACTAAAACAATCAACCGATAAATACTACTATCTATCCCACTAGGATAATCAGGTTACAGCTACTGTCATTTTGGTTCTGCAAAAGTACTGAAACATTGCAGCATCTGTTCTAGATTTACAGGCTACATTCTAATTTTTTTCTCAGTAACTCAACTGAGGCTTTCCTTTCCTCCATGTAATTTAAAAAAAAGGTATCTGTTATTCCCAATTTTAGACTAGGAAATTATTTCATTAAGACAGAATCATTTTCAATTCTATTCCCATCTCATAACATACACCGCAAGTAAATCTTATAAATTTCAGTAAGGTCCTGTTAAATGCATTCCTGTGACAAAAGAGATCTCTGCAAAGGATATTCCTGCTACTAAAGAACATATATTGCATGCAAAAATTCAGTCAAAACATAATCATTTAACAGTTGTCTTTGAAAAACTAATCTGAAAGACATTATTAATGTTGCAGTAAAATAAACAAGATCACACATTTTGCTTTTTCTAAGCATTAGCTTAACATGCTGGAAGATTATTGTTTTCTGTGGGAATTGTATCACCATCTCATTTTCTCCATCATTACTGCCGGGATGCCACAGCAAACCATCTAGATGCTGAAACAGCTGAGATTTTTTTTTGTTTGTTTGCATGGCAGCTCATTTCAGATCTCTTTAAATGTTAATAAATAGAAGTTGAAAAAACAGTAAGAACCTAATTTCAACCATCAAGGCACTATAGGTTTTATTCACGTCAAATCTCCTTTGATTTTCTGGCAAATTTCAATTAAGGATATGATTACTATTTTACCTAATATTTTAAGTAACTTTTATATAACCAATGAAAAATCTGATCAAATTTGAGGTATAGATGAAGAAAATGAAGCAAATAATGATAACCCTTCTCAAATTGAAAACAAACAGTACTCATCTTCCTGGCATTACAGAACAAACTTCCACTAACACATGTTTCAAGGCATCACTCAAAATACTGATCTGGGTTTAAGACCATTTCACAGTGTAATTAGGCCCCACCAAAATTGAAAGCTGCAGTAATTTTAAGCCACAGCCATACCCGTGTGCATGCACTCATGTGAAAGTATCGCACACACTAAATTGCACTGAGGCCGTGACAACATGCAACTTAGTAATGTGCAATATCTCCACCAGAGCAAGCAGAATGGGAGCTTCAGGGAAGAAGGGTATGGTGCATTCAGGAAGAGAACGACATGCTGCTCAGGGAAAGGAAAATGGTTCAGGCAAAGGTGTGCATGCTACTACTTTGGAGACCTGTGAATTGGAGAATTACTGCTTCACCCATTCAGGGGGGAAAAAAAAAATCCAGAAAAGAGCACCACCTCCCTATTTCAGGGGTAAAGGATATAATTCTCCTACTTATGCAATGAGGTAGGTGACTTATGAACTAACTTGATTTTACAGAACCTTTCTGAACAAAGTAGATCTCACTGATATGTGCAGATAACCATGTCCCCCTGACCCTCAAAATACTACTATAATTACAATGAAAAATTTCACTGACTAGTATCGAGAACTAAAATTATCTAAATACAGTAAACCTGTCCAAGTGGTTCTCACATTTCTAAAGAAAGTAATCTTCCTAACCCTGACAGAGTGCTGCCAAAAGAATTCCTGCAGCTCAAACTACTCTGGCATCACCCTTTTGCCACAGTTGCCAGTCCCTTCCCCATTCCCCTTTCTCCGCTGGTTCCTGTAGCTGGCTTTTAGTAGTTTCAGTGAAATAAAACCATGCATTTACTATATTCACAGGCTACTAAACACCACTGCCAGTTGAAGGAGACTCTTGCGCATGATGAAGGTGCAATACTACCTTCATAATTCATCACATTTTTGTGCTGCTACCCACTTATGTAATACAGAAAACTGGAAAAAAAATTAAAAAAAGAAAAAAAGGGCAGAACAGTAGGACGGATGAAAGGCAAAGGGCAAACGGAGCATTTATCAAGAAGAAATAGTAATGAAGTATGGCTGTGTGGGCACACCAAGACAGTTAAAACTGGAGTGGGAAAGACCTGAGACTGACTGCAAACCACAGAAAAAGTGAATCAGATAAACCAACTGAGGCATTAGCAGTATTCAGGATTATTACCATTTCCTAAGTTTTTATTTCTCACCTCATTTGCAGGCAATGGCACAAAAAATTCCAGCACAGAATCTGGCCTTGTGAATTCTGAATGAGTTGCCCTATTTGAAGTAGCACCAGTACTTCATACATCAGTCAGAAAACCCTGCGGTCACACATGCCTTTGGTAGTCATCTTCCTCACAGGCTTTTTACTGTTTTTTACGGAATCATCATGCAAATATTGATCTTCCTTCTCCTGCAGATTAAATGCTGCCTTCCCCAAGATACAACCGATCAGAAGGAGCAAAGGCAGCATATGGCAACAAAGCACATAAGTGCTTACTCTGAAATGACAGGAGTGTGTTCAAAGCTACTTAAAATTGGGAAAACTGATTTATGAACAGTTTGCAAAACCGCGTTTGTTCTGTAGTTTGCAGTCTCTACTTCCAGTCTCCTTCTGGAGGATTGCTTGGAGGCCAGCAGGACTTACCTGCGAGAACTGAGACAACTCCATCAAAGGAAGGTATGTGGGCCAAAGGCAAATGCCCACATTTCAAACAGAATCACGTTTGCAAGACAGGGAAAAACCAAACCAGCAGCAGGCCTTCCCCTGCATTTCCCTTTGCCTCCTTGTCCTGGGAGAAGCCTAGAAAGACTGAATTATGCTCCCAGGCTGAGACGCTCCACCCTGAGCAAAGGTGCTTCTTGCATCCCTCCCTCTCCTCTGGGTGTCTAAGGTCTTAGAAGAGCAAGAGTTTCTTGAAGCCAGACACTCTGTGGCAGTGCACAAAGAGTAGCAACAGATCAAGCAAAGATGTTAGAGAGACAGCTGTTGCTTTGGAAAAGCAGAAAGCTACAGTTCTGCCAGGAAGAAGTGCTGGACTTTACCCTTAAGGTCCCTTCTAGCTGTTTCATTAGGAGCTTTTTTTCAAGACTGGGAAATAAACCATTAAAAAAACCCAGACAATTAAACAACAACAGAAAACCCAGTAGAAATGCTCTTCTCTTATTTGGCACTTTGGCAACTTCATCCGGACTACTCTGTCCCCTCCTGGTTTCCAGAGCCCAGGAAAAGACTTCTCGTGGGCCCAGCCCAAAGCCTTTGAGATGGCGAGGGGCACACATGAGGCAGGCAAAGGGAGCTGCCTCTGGTCTACACCAAGAAGAGAAGGCTCAGGGTGGACCTGACTGGTGACTACAGCTGAACAAGCAGCACTAGGCCCATAAGAAATCCCAGCTAGACAAAAGGAAAAGACTGTCACCATGAGGCTACTCAGACACAGTACAAGGGCCCAGAGGGGTTGTGAAGCCTGTCCTTGAGGGTACCCAAACATAACTGAACTAAGTCCCAAGCAATGGGATCCAACTGGGGCTGCTCTGAGCAGAAGCTTGGACTGGA
>RSEF01000002.1:95393514-95414910 GCA_003993805.1 Himantopus leucocephalus
CTGGGAGCTTGATACGGTTTTGTATATATTTCATTATTTCATTATTTTATTTTTTAATTATTTTATCAATTTATTAATATTTTCTTTAAAGTAATTTAGTTTTTTTTCTAAACTTAGAAGCCTCTCCTTGGAGAGAGACAGGTGGGGGACACCATCTGTCATTCGTTTTAGTGGCCAGTCCGGCCCAAAACAAGACACTATTTTATGATAAAATGAATTAGCAGGTATGCATCTCTTGCTGCTCACAGAATAATATCTAACTTTAGAGGGGTCAGTTGAGGTAAGATGAACCCTGCTTTTACACTGGGCTTATTAACACATGCTTCGCACAAGAAGCATGCATGAGGCATGGGGATTTTCCCCCTCCATATAAAATTGCAGTTCTGTCTGCCAGGGAGTACCAGTTTTGTATGAATTTATCACCTAGAGTCATTTCCCCTCACAGAGCTTGAAGAGAAGAAACCTGGCTCAGCTTGTGGGGAAACATAAGCTTTCTTTCATGCTTAGGTACGTCTTACCTGCTCCTGGGCACAATCACTTCAAAGCCTTCCTAGCACTGAATGTTGTGGTATGTATCTCACAACAGCAGTCTGCACATTAAAAATAGAATTTAACCCCAAAGGGGCCTGAATACTGCTACAACATATTTCAGCAGCTTCTGTAGTGGGCTTCTGTAATACAGCTATGGTAACTGCAACACTTTAACAAAGGTTAAAATCTTTTCACATTAAATGTGGGATTACTTTGATTTTATAAACAGTTTGATTTAGTGGGAGGTTAATAAGGGGTGGAAATTATTTGTTTGGGTATCATTTAATGCTCAAGATTGTGCCTCTGAATTACAGATGTCATAAGCCAAACCACGTTTAAAAATACAGATGTTTTGTTGACCATTTAACAGTGTTTGCCTTAATTCCCCAGCCTCTTTTTGCATTAAGAAAAAAAAGAATAAACTATGATCAAATCAGCTGAGAAGCCGTATTTTAAATGCAGGTGATTTGTCACTGGATTTGACCCCAATTTTCACTCAGATGTGAGACAATGATATACACCAGCAAGTTTTCATAGGGAAAGTTATACCATTATTGACACTCATTAAATCACTTCCCGGTATGGTACAAAGCAGAGTCACATTCTAGGTCATGTGTGGGCCATACACCTATTTCATCATGCATTATTTAAAAAAAAAAGTCACAGCTAAGGTGATGATATTATTAACTTGGTAAAAAAGCAATTAAAATCTTCAAAGAGTGAACTTTCAAATACTGCAGCAACACTTAAATGTCATATTTCTGTTGCAAATGTATTTTTAATGATAACATTTCTTTGTAATGTAAATCAGCCTCCTCTCAATTATAACATGTTAATCAAGTTATTTCTCAATTGCTGCATACCCATCAATGCCTACAAGTCCATCACATGTCATTCTGTAAAAGCATACTAATTACTTGATTATATTTTAGTCAACTTTTGCAAATCCAACTATTTTCTTCAGGATTGCACATAAGACTGCATATTATGTGCAGATTTGTCTGTTGGGAGAGGAGAGCAGAAGACACATTTGCATCCTGTAACTTCAGCCTAATTGAAAATCCTTCAAATTACCTTAGCATGCAGGACTTGAGCCTAGAAATTGGAGAAAAGGAAAAATGGGTACCCATATACTGCCTCCTAATATCTCATGCACATTTTATTCCTGGTTGACATGTCCGACAGGGATAAGGAAAAACACAAGGCTGAGATGAATATTTAAGAATGATTCAAAGCGTATACCTCAAATGCAGAGCAGGATTTGATCGGGTAGAGGTAAATGTTGGTGACAGTGATGGGTTTGCCACCTCTTCTACATGTTGGTACTGCAGTCTCAGAAACAGCTGCCCTTATGCTTTCTGTCTCAGCCTCTGGTGGCTGCCAGTTGACAGTCGTCTGTGTCACAGATGAATGATTCCTGAGTTCTCTGTCTGAGATGTGAGGTATTGGGGACAATTTATCTGCATTGTTAAAGGAAAGGTGGTCATCTGGGACAGACTCTGTCGCCAGCTTTGTAACAGAGGACTGGAAGGGAATCTCAGTGTCCGACTTGGAGAGTCTGGTGGCTATGATGAATTTCAAAAAAGTCTGTGCATCTTCGAAAGAAGACATGTAGCCAAAGGATATTCTCACAGAACCAGTGGGACGTCCATCAACTAGGTCTATATCATCTCCACAGACATGGCCAGCCTAGTTTGAAATAGGAAGAAAACGAGAAAGCTATTATGACAGACTTTGCTTTATTTCCCTCTAATTTTACTTAGTTATTCACAAGTGTCTTAATTCTAACCTGAAAAATTGTTTTCAAAAATACAAAGTTAACTCATGAATACAAAGAGAAAATGGAGAAAAAAACCCCAACTACTTATTACTTACTCAAGCTGGGAAGAAGATCATTTTGAGACACTTGTCTTATTCTAGGCAACAGATACTTCTCAAAAACATGCCAAGAATCAGAAGAAGCTTTTATGTCCCAGGATGGCCTGTTAGCTAGGCCAGTCTCCAGGTATATTCCAGTCTCATCTGCATAGTTCACTGGGATTTAAACTGGGATATTACATTCAGATAAGTGAAGAAACCATGAGACTGCTGATTTTTCTGGGGCAGTTTTCTTGATATTTGCTGTCAGAACACTTTTATACTATCAGTAGTTTATTCATGGCTTCTGTTAAATAGTCCAATGGATAGCTATAAAGCTGAGAACTGGTCTGGGATATTAGCAAAGCAGAAACTTGAATCTAGAGCTCCAACACCCAAACTGACTTCCCTCTCATTGGGATATGCAGTAAATGTGTCTTGCTGATCCAGTCAACACATTGAGGGAGGTGATTCTGCCCCTCTACTCCTCTCTTGTGAGACCCCACCTGGAGTNTGAGTCCAGAGGAGGGCCACGAAGATGATCAGAGGGCTGGAGCACCTCTCCTACAAAGACAGGCTGAGAGAGTTGGGGTTGTTCAGCCTGGAGAAGAGAAGGCTCCAGGGACACCTTGTAGCAAGTTTCCAGTATCTGAAGAGGGCCCACAAGAAAGCTGGAGAGGGACTTATTACAAGGCATGTAGTGATAGGACGAGGGGGAATGTCTTTAAATTGGAAGAGGGGAGATTTAGATTAGATATTAGGAAGAAACTTTTTCACTCTGAGGGTGATGAGACACTGGAATAGGTTGCCCAGGGAAGTTGTGGAAGCCCCATCCCTGGAAGTATTCAAGGCCAGGCTGGATGGGGCTTTGAGTAACCTGGTCTAGTTGGAGGTGTCCCTGCCCATGGCAGTGGGGTTGGAACTAGATGATCTTTAAGGTTCCTGCCAACCCAAACCATTCTATGATTCTATGATTCTACGATTGTTTTCAGGATGCTGGGAAGTAGCCTTCCTTTCCCCTAGCACTTCCTCCTTTGAAGAGCATAGGTTGCACTCATGAAAAATCTTTGTTGAAAAAGGCTTCAAATACCCCGCTAGTGGCCTCTACATAGATACCTCTCCATCTGATATGTCTTTCATACAGCACTCTCTGGAAAACTCTCTTAGAGCAGAAGTTTCTCCTTCAGCAAGTGGGTCAGTGAATGCTGCCACTTACCCCTAGCGAGATAAGCTTGAGACCCTCTTTGCTCAGCCATCTAACATTAGCTCACCAATGGACACAAGACTTAGTCCTAAGTCAGCATCCTTATTCCTGTAAGTGCAGTAGCTTTTTTTTTCCCCTCAGAATTTCATTTATTTACACATTTCTGTTACATAAAAATGGAAGTGTGAATAGATTATTTACAGGAGGGCTTTATAAAGTAAGAAATGTCGCAGTTCAATGAACACAAATGCCATTTATGCAAGGAGAAATAAAAAACCCCAAACCCTCTATGTCAAAGCATGCAATACAGTAGTAAATCTTTTAATGCAGTTTGATGTAGTTTTTATCCTTGACAATACAGCAGAAGCAACATTTGCAAAATTAGGTTGCATCCGTTAATATACATGTAACCCTTCTGCCAAGTATTGATTGATTGACTGAGGAGAGAGGTTCCTGCTGTGTAAATAAGTAAATGAGTTCCTACCTAACATCCTAAGAAAACTAACCACATTTCTCCAGGGACCCTTGGAGGACAGGAAGTCCTCCCTCGCAAGCAGTTTGAACACAGAAAACTGCATTGGGGAAGGAAGAATACAGTCAGTACCCTGGGAAAAGGCAAATCCAAAGTTTATGTGCAAGTAACTTGATAAAATTTGGCTTCCCCTCCACAGTAATGTTGTCAATAAATCAACTAGATCCTTCTCAAAGGACTGATTAGAATGTCCCAAAATAATGACTGCTTGACTCCATCACCTCATCATACCACTTTTGGCAGATTAAGTGTCACTTTATAACTTTGGGTTTTGCCTATCCCTGTTTGAATCTTCAGCTTTTTTAACATGATACAGACCTGTAAGAGGCCACCCTACTCCTTAGCAAAATCCTCCTTATATAATGAGATCCAACAGCATTGCAGCTGGTCATTTGGCATTTTGCACTTCAGCGGAAGGGTAGACCTTTTTTTCCTTTCTTAAGAGTATCCTGGGGAACCTGCTCTCCCTCGAAAATTCAAGCATCACTCACTTGCTCTTAGGCAGATTATGCATGAGGAGACTATGGACATGGACCTTTCCATGGTAAATCAAAGCACCATTTTGCCAAGGAAGGTATTAAAGAGCTCTCCCCCTTTAAGAACTTGTGCTACCAGTCTTGCATAGAAATGTGTTTGCAAAAGTTATCTAAATGTCTCTGTGAAATTATAATGGAACTATAATGTAAACACAGCCATTATAGTTTTTATCTTTTGAAGAACACCATTAATAAAATTTTGGATAGTTCTGTATTAATTTATTGTAATTTCAAACTCTAACAAATATGTAGACATGAAGCCTCCCCCACTTCATTGTAATATATCCTGCCACACATCTTTTAATGACAATTTGTGGAAAATATTAGTCATCTGGAAAGCAGTCTTTATTTTCTTGTTCTAACAGTCTAACACACCAGTTATCTAGGTAGATGTCATCTAAATTTACTTCACTCTCTCAGATTCACTGTGTAATCTCATTTATTGTTGCTTGTCCAACCTGTGTATGCCTTTTAAACTGTAGCATCCAACAGCAATAGGTCAATAATACTTGAACATTATTAAGTACAATTAAGGATACTTAAGGAACAATAGGAAATGAATTGTCCAGGAACTTTTGTTCTGCAGAAAGTCTGGATTTCATGTAATTCCAAAGCAGAACAAGAAGCCACAATTTCATATTTTCCAATGAAATAAAAACAAGCAACACATACTGCTTTGGGTCCATCAAATTATTTTGTTTCAACACCTCATTTCAATGGACTGAAGTTCAGTTCATTTATTTCTTTAACATAGCAACTGAGCTGACATGTCAGAGAAAGCAAATCAAATTTACCTTCATTCTTAAAGTTGTGGAGACTCAAAACCACAGGACATGATACACCTACCTTATGCCTTAACTGCTCAGGCTTGGGTCTTTTTTTTGATACAGAGCTAGATTTTCTTCTCCCCTTCAAACCTCCCATCCTTAAGGAAATTCAAATCTGATAGCCAGAAGATGTCTCCTGGGTCACAGAATCCTGGTATTTTCCATGAGCAATGTGTCATGTAATCTCATTCAGAAACTAACCTGCAGGTTTCTTTGGATGTCCTCATTGCTTATACCCAAATGCATCTGGCAGGCTCCTGTGTTACAGAAGCATCCTGTACGGACATGTATGTTGTACAGACTGGCCATCTTGTCCACCTTCCCGATTCAGCATAAGACAGAGGAGAACGGAAAACAGACATTTTAAAGTTGTGGTAAACAAGATACAATGTTTTAAAGGTACACTTCAATTGGAGGTAAATGATTTCTCTAAATTATTTACAACTCATTGTAGCTTTTAGCATTCCCACACATTTAGGATTTTTCAGCTGAAAGAAAACAGTGATGGAAGAAATGTGTACTTAATGTGTGCAAATGTGTGCAGAGTGTACTCAACACACACACAACACACAGAGAGCATATCAGTTCAGGTCCTGATCCTGTTAATGATGGTACATATGCTTAATTTTAAACCTGCGAACAGCTTTATTCACATCAGTAATGCTAATTACAGGCCTGCAGTCAAGTGTCATTCAGTGTCTCGACAGACTGGTCACCTACAACTGCATCTGCAGAGACTGAAGAGAGGCCTGGGGCACCTCTTCAGTTAGCTGAAGGAAACCTTGCTATCCAAGGATCTGAAACTGCAAGTCTTCACTACAGAAACCGACTGTTTCTGCGGGCTTTTGGCACTACAAGTGCCCCCCAGTAAGCAATAACAACTGACAGGGCAGGGACTAAACTGGAATACCTCCTTGAGTCTTCCACATACGACCACCCAGTTCACCAGCTCCCTGGTGGACTTTTTCCTCATGCTGTGCTGTTCCGTGTCACACCATTTTCTTACTGTCCACCAAATAATGAATTGGCAGAAATACAATACTTGATGACAAACTGGCATGAATAAATTATGTGAAGGAATGAAAAATATGTGCAAAGAGAACAGAAGCACATATCTGTATGTGCCTTGGAAGGAGATGCATATATGCATGCACTGGGAGGATGGCATTGGCAAGACAGCACTGCAGAGAAGAGATATGGATTGTTAGGGTTTCATAGCACAGCTAAGAAACAATGGAAGCACACCATGGGGATCCTCTTAGCACAGCTAAGAAACCATGGAAGCAGACTGGAGGGATCTGAAGACGCTTTATGTTGATTTCAAAAAGCAACAACAGCAGCTGGTAAGGTTAGCTGAGCAGGTATAGCCACTTGTTTCTTTGACAATAAATGATGAGCATTCCTGGTCAGGACTGGGAGAAAGGAGAGTCAGATGGTCAGAATGGTAGCATGAAACCTGGCATACCCTATCTCTACCACAGACTTCCAGAACAACCTTGTACAAGCTGCACTAACCTCTCTGTGCTTTTGCTCCTCCTCTTCTGCAAAATGGAGAGCTGAGAGCTCTGAGAAGGACTCTGCTATGTCAGTGACACGATCCTCCCCGCAAGGAGCTCAGGCTCAGCCACATGCAGTGCTACAGCTCAGCCTAAAGGTGCAGGAATGGAAGTGTTGACCATCTCAAACTAACCACTTTCCTAACGGTGAGCTCATGCTTTATCTGCCTGAGGTATTGATGTAAACATCCAACCTAGCTTTTCTAGATGGCGTAATCTCTACTGGTTTTTATTTTTTTTCAATATAAATTCTCTTTGTATAGGATAATAGCCCAATATATGTAGCAAATACTGTCCAGTATAATTCAGCCTATCTTCAGTCTCCTATCTTCTGACATCATCAGTCTTCTGATGTCAGGCTATCTTCTGACATCTCTTGAGTTTCACTATGTGAGATACCAAGCACCTTTAACTTTACTATCCCAACAGCTTGAAAAACCATCCCCTCTGTTAGAACTTACTCCAGGCTGAAATAATTCAACCTAACTAGTGTTTAGTTCTGCTAATAGCAGTTCAAACAGCATTTATTTTTGTTTTTTTTTCATGTGTGGGGCACAAGGTACTCCACACAAAATTGTGTTATATATAGAGAAGAAACCCTATATTGTTATAGTGCACAAGTTCTCAAGTTCACACTTAAATATGTTCTGCCCCACCATTTCAGTTCAAAATGGTTCAGTTCTCAAATGGAGATACAATCAAAACAACTTCATATGTCCTGACTTGGAAAGCAGCGAATAGAACCAGTCCTGAGATCCCTATTCCTGATTAATGCCTTGGGGTATATCCTGTGTTCAAAGCATGTTTCTCAAATCGAAGCTACAGTAAAAGGCATCTGTTGAGAAAGACTGTTGTGGTGTCATTAGCTTTGTTTTGTCAGAAGACTTCAATCTGGGAACAGTGACATTTTTTTGACTTCTTTTTTCACTTAGATGAGAAAAGTTGTCATCCTGGAATAACACCGTTTGTCATGGTGCTAGTGACTCGTGGGTGGATCTATCGTTCTGTTAATGATGACAAGCAAGGCAAAAATCATGACAGATACTTCACTGCTGAATTCGCACAGTGTTTGGGCTTATTTCCTCAGCACACAAAAAGCTTTAAAATATATAATATTGTTATTATTTTTGAAGAAACATTGCTGGGGCAACCTTGCTTATAAAAGTGTATGCAGTGTAACGAAGTTTCCATGACCCAACTTCAAGGAATTGCTAACAAGAATTTTTTAGAAATCTTTTTCATTTTGTTAAATAAATTATTACTGTTCTTTAATGAACAGTAATTTCATTCTAGCGTTGTGACGCGATACCCCTCTCCAATAACACTTTTAATTGTGATATATATTAATCTATATAGTAGAAAAAGAGCATTGATACATAAAAATGTATGAACAGTAGAGGAATATAGGGAATTGTGATTCAGGAGAATGGAGATAAGTGAATCATAGCTTTAGTATTAATCGAACTCCGTTATCACCAATGTGATAACACACACAGGTGCCCCGCAGATCTTAGGAATCTAACGCACGCTTTTCATTGCAAACAATGATACCATGTAAAGAATCAGTAAAAGTCGCACTGCCAATCTATCTGTCCCTTAAACGCATGCTTGACTTTCCCTTGGACATATGCTTTGATTTCTTCTTGTTTAGTTTCACCCTAGAAATATGCTACTTGGGGAGTTAATTTAATCACTCTCTGCAGTGTTACCACACAGCAAAACAAATAGAACATAAAACATCTGTTACAGTTATTTCGATGAAGAAAAGCTTATTTAAATAAAGCACATCTTTAAAATTGCCATAAGGAGCAATAATGGGTATTGAGCTCAGGGTTATGAAATACAGAACGCCGCTTGCAGCTCTGTCTGTAACAGCAGCAGCTGACTTTTGGGAGGCAGGAATATGTTCATCAATGAAGGCACAGAAGCATGAATGGTACTAATGGTAAGTACACAGCTTAATGTACTCAGATTGTCAGTTTTGGTGACTCCCTGGATCTGATATTTGGAACTATTGTGCCTTGGTCTTTCAGAGCTTAAAGACCACAATTAAACTGCAAAACACATGCAGAAATCTTGCAGTATTTTTACTCAGTAAGTGAGGACATGGAAATTAAGCCATCATGACATCTTGGAGTCCCTTCTGTGCCTCAGAGCCCCTTGGCATTCATTATTTTTTCTGAAGCTCTTTACTGTGGGCCAAGCCCTGTAGGTTGCTTCACAGCCCAACACTTCTGATGTCAAATTGTCTTGACTTTTGACAAGCAAAAGGTGCTTTTCACACTTCTAGGCTGTGGTCTTCAAGTTTAATAAACACACATGAATGAAGTTCATCTAAATCAATTTTTTAAATAGTTCTTTTTTTTTTTTTCCAGGGATAATTTCTATCTTAAGCACAGCTGTCTTCCTCTGAGAGCCTTCCTTTAGTGTTGACAGATTGATCAAATGCTCATATTTAGGGTTTTTTTCATAGCGTTCTATCTGATAAATACTACTACTTTTTTTTTTAATATAAAAAAATATTGAGTTGGAGAGTTTTTTTTCCTTGCTTTTACTGCATTACCCTACAATAGTCCCCTCTTGGATATCTGGTATTTTAGTTGACACTCAGCAGCTGGACAGCTCGGAAAAGAAGTGAGATTCTGGTGTGTTCTGATTTCCCATTCTCTCTCAGACAGCTGCACCGGTGACTTCTCTGCCTGTGCTAAATGACTGGTGTCTGCTATCCATTCACTTCAGGGCCTCTGTGGCCGTCAGCTGAAAGGTGTAAGGTTTTCTCTGCCTTCAGGCTCCACTGAAAGACATCTGAGAATGATGCTTACTGTAGGTAGATACATACTAAGTTGTAGTAAAGATATACAAATAGCATGTAATTTTGTGTTATTTCTAATCAACTAAGATTTTCACAAAGAATAATGTATTCTTTGGGAACCCCTGCTGAAGTCATTCCCAGAGGATCCAATTCTGTTGCTCTTATTCAAGAAAGTACTTCTTATTTGTGCAAGTTATTTTACTGAGTATCACAAGAATTATTCACATGAATAAAGTTAATTTTTATAATAGATCATGAAGTGTCCCAAAAAACCCAAAATCATATAAGTCAATACTGGTGGGTACTGTCCTTTGGGAACTGGGACTGGGACTTCTCATTCTAATTTCTGCAATGCCCAAATTTCAGAGCAGTTTTTCTGTCTGATGGATTTGCTCATTACACGAATTTCAATGCACACCACTGATGGCTGGTTATAAAACTGGCTTCATGACACCATTCTCCACATCTACTGGTAAATTAATTCACTGATTCATGGCATGGAATTGGAAAGAAAGTAAGCTAGCTCTTTCTGTCATCCAGCATTTGACTGTGAAATGTTGTTGCTGATGCAAATGCATACTTAATCTTGTTTAATACAATTTAATAAGAAGTAGGTCAGGAGAAAAAAAAAATATCAGTACTTGTTTCCAAATCATTTAGTAGGGGGGAAAAAAGCATTTCAGCTGAGTTACCGTATACTTAAACTGGTTTAACTGGATGGTTTCCTGCAAAAGTGGCATTTTTTCCCATCCCAGCAAAAGAATTTGTGTGGGCAGGTTTCCACACTATTGATGAATCTGATCCTCTCCTTATTGTGTCTCTAGTTGTTGACAATGGTTTAAACTAAGTGGAAAGTGGATGTAAATCTGTCTTCATTCTACATCCATTCATCACTCACTCTGACCAAAAACCCTTTGGTAGAAGGCAGTGAAGTACTAGACAGAGATACTGAAATTTACTGAAATTCCTGATAGTGGAAATGCTAGCTTATCAGAATCTTTGCACTCAATGTGATAATTTTTTCTGCTGGTTTCAAAGACAGTCAAATATAAGGTAAGACTGGATGGGAGAGAAGCAGGCTGGAAACATCAGGATAATTCAGAATATGTGGGTTGCCCTTATGCAGGAATTCTCACTTAGAAGATGCCATATACGTAACAAACTGCAGGTCCTCCATGCTTAAAGGAGTACAATAATTTTACATTTCTGCAATCCAGAAGCCAGAAGAAGCTTTGGGGATGGGGTGGCTACAAGGAAGAAATGAAACACAGTCTTGATTGTTAATGGATGACCTCTCATTTTTTCAACTGCTTTTTTCTTCTCTGTAGTACATGCAGTGAATTAGGGTATAGACTTATTTGGATCGTATATAAACTTCATGAGTCCAAGATCCAGTTACCTGAAACTGAACAGGCTGATGAGTAGGCTAAATACCTTGGTGTTCTTTGATTTGGCATCTCAATGGCCACAGGTCTCTCCAAACAATGGCAATTTCTCACAGCTTTTTCTTCCTTTTTTTAAAAAACCTGCATTTAGTGACAATGAAAATCTGGTTTGATAAAGTTAAATCAGTGAAAGGATGGATTCCAGGAAGAAAAGCAAAGCAAAGGAACCCAAGCCCTCTGTGGATTCCTAACTCTGACTTCAACAGAGCATTCCCTTGTGAGTCATAAGAAAAGGTCTGTATCTCTACATCCCATTGTGCATCCCTAGCTATTTTGTAGGCTAAAGGCTTTGGGTCAGACTACTACTAGTCAGAGAAGTGGAAGCCAGAGGCAAATAACACAGAAGACTAAGCTATAACTCATATCAAGAAGGCATAAAGGGGAATGGAGCAGACAAATACAAGTGGAAACAATGCTTAGGAGTAAAAAGGTTCAGTGCATGATACTGAAAGTCTAGTGACATAGATCTAATTCATGTCCCAGTCAAAACCCTCTCCACCTTTTCGTCTTTCTCTTCAATTGCTAAAATCCTCCTTTGTCTGTATTTATCCCCTGATAATGGGGATAATAGATCACAGGGAGGTTGTATAGTAAAAATCCCATGATGGACTCTGTTGAAATACTCCTTTAATTATGGCCATACAGGGTCCTATACAGGATTTGTGTATGGGGCAGGAAGATGCAAGCAAGATAATAGAGAAGGTGAAGCCAGGCTCTGTCTTGAGAGGATTCAGATGGTGGACTTAAACTGGACACTGCATATGCATTCAAAGGCAGCTGATCAGCTTTTACCAAGATTGAGAAAAAAAGAATCCAGCAGAGGCTGCCAAAAGTGCAGTCCTTTTGCTACTACCACATGGTTTCTTTTCATATTTCTCCTCTGTGTAACGAGGTCTGTAGTTTAGAGACACAGTTTGGCCCTGTTACTAAACACAAAAAATTTAGCCTCCCTCATTCATCTGAGATTCTTTTATCTGAACAACTACGAGCATCTTTCTTTTATCTCCTTTCCCGTTTCCTTAGCAACATGCAAAGACACTCCAGAGAAGCAGTGTTCAGGCAACACCTTCAGTCTAGGCTTTCATGAAGCTTTCTAACCTTGACCAGCTCTGAAGAGCAGTTTAATAGTAGGGAATTTCAAGCGTGCTATCTCACATGCATCTTTGTCCCCCCACTATGAGATATTGCAGAAAGCAACTCAGCCTGTACTCTGCCACTAATTCCTCAGCAAGAAGAGAGCTTCATTACCTACTAACTAGGTTTGTAGTATCACACTGAGTCTCTCAAGTACAGCATCTCCTTATGCTTGGTCAGTAATCCCCTACCTAGAGAGCTCCTTGTTTAAGGGCTGTCTTTCAGTGCCTGGTGCCTTGTAACCAAACGTAAGCAAAGATCCAGATTGTAATGGCATTTCTTGCCAGTTTGAAGCAACAAGGTAAAATTTATTGGCAAGCCAGTGTGGTTTGCTGCATTGCTGCTATCTCCCTGCTTACCAGACATCTACAGTTCAACTAGAAACTAATTAGAACCAAGGAAATTAGTGGATGTTCAACAGGAATCTTCACAACAATCTTTTCCTCCTTGTAATCCTGTTTGCATTCTATTGTGCTGGCCCATCTGCCATCCCTGGCTTCCTGAAATCAATGGCTAAATCTATAGCTAAAATCAATACTGAGCAATAAGCCCAGCAATTTTTAGGTAGCTATTGGGAAGATGGCCAAAAATCCCATTAGGCATGTTAAGAACACTTTTCTTTCCCTGAGTCATCAAAATTAATATAATGAGTGGACATACTTCTAAAAGCATTAGTGTAACTAACTTGAAGCTGTTTGGCCATCTCTGCACAGACGTTCTTAGCTGGAATTAACAAATGCTGGATTTCCATTTTCTCTGGCCCAGATGAAAAAATGCTGCACTTTTTCACCTGCAAAACTGAATGATTATTTTACACAAATGTAAAAGTAGCAGATGGAAAAAACATAAAAGGATTACGGTTTGAAGAACAACAAAGATCTCCTGTGTAGTAACTTTCTATGCAGACTTATTTCACACAGATTAAATATAGTAGAAATTATTCCTCATTGTTGCGTAACAGCAACCTGCTTTCTTCTGTAGGGACATGGTATAAATTTCCAGACAACTACTGATAGCTATTACCAGGGTCTGGTCAGTAGTCGGATCAAATTGACCTGGTAACAGCTTCCTGTGCATGAGAAATGCTGTAGCTTCTTTTCTTTCCACTCTTCTAATTCACATGTTGTCATTGCTCTAATTCTGTACCACCGCAGCGGAGCTAATCTACCAGTGAAACCGAGAGTACTATCTAAGACACAAACAGCAATTATTTCAGAAAATCTACCTACTACCAGTATTGCATGGTCCCTTTTATCATGTGACGATAAGTAGTGATATGAATATGTATTCAATCAGCTGTGTGTATATACAAATGTATCCGCCACTTGATATCTGAAGATTTGCCAGTATTTAACATATTTCCTCTCCACTCCTGTGAGGTTAGAAAAAGTGGGGGAGACAGACATTGAATCCTTCAAGGTGACACCGAAAGACTACAGCAGAAGTAGGGGATTTCACCTGGCCATTGCCAGGTCCTGGCTACTGATCTAGGTCCAGCTAAGCAATTTATTAAAACATCACTGAAGGAAAAGGAAGCTCTTAAAAGAGAACACTGTGAAACTAAAGCAAATAAAGCGTACTCAGAACATGAAGGTGCTTTCAGAACTGGCTAACACCGTTTTATTTACCTTTAGCAACTACTTTTATGTGCATTTCCCATCCTGCCTCCCACCACTTTGTCCCATGTTACTTCTGTTGGCAGACCTGTCCAAATGCAAACAGACAGAATAGCTTCTACCTGCTTATATTGCTCTGTCTCTTCCCTGGTCACACCTCTCCCATACAACACTGTTTCAGACTGCTTGTCCAATTCTCCTCTGCCTCTCATGGCTGGAATCTCCTTTTTTTTCTGCTTTCCTGCCCAAACTGGTGTCTCTTTCTTTGCCCAATCTATGTAATAACAGACTTCAGCTACATTGTGGGAAATTTAGCTTAATCATTAGGAAATATTTTGCAGTAGTGAATATAGCTAAGTGCCAGAACGAACTTCCTCTGGAGGTTGTGGAAAGGTTCAGGTAAAGATGATCGTATCTTGGCACACAATGATGATGGGTAACCTCTTATAGTTCCTGCACTCCTAAGATCTATTTTCCCCCTCCATATCTTATCAAACTACAGGGATGAATTTGTCATGGCTGCTAAGTTGCTTACAAGACAATTCACTGCCATAGGATGCTTTGGATGCAGAAGGATAAATGGGGTTAAAAAGAAGCCAAAATTTTTCTTTTTTTGGGGGGGAGAAGTCTCATTCTGCTTTTGTCCTCTTCTTATACTGGTAGCATGGGAACACTGACAGAAAGAGGCCACCAGGGTAGAGAAGGTGCCACAGTGAGATCCTCTGTAGCTGTTCTTACATCTAAGTGACTTGGGGCCACATATTCCAATTTAAGACCCTGCTTTCCAGTTCAGAATGGTAGAAAATAAAGGCAGAAAAGAAAAAAAAAAAAAACAGCAGTGGATTATTGAGTCTATCCTTACATTAACTCAGGGGAGGTTGAGATAAAAGGAAGGTAGGGGAGACAGTGGGCAGATGCCATAATAAGAGCAGTCATTGAATTGCATTATAGATCTGTGCTGAAGGGACACACACTGGAAATTATCTGCTGAAAAGTGTTGATAGTTTTTTTTTTTTTCTCGAGGAATGGATGAAGAAAGGTAAGTTCAAAGTCTAGACCTCGCTTCACTCTATCTGGGTTGATGAGTGAGCCAGGACATGCTAATGTAGGCTCCCAGACAAAACTGATCATAATCTATCTGAGCAAGGTTCTCAGTCTTGAGAGGCAAAACTCATCCATATGCAACACTATAGAAGAGCCTTCCTCACGCAAACCAAAATGTTTACATTCTCTAGCTTTGGCAGCTGATTCGTGTTATAGCAGTTTGTCTATCACACGCAAGTGTGAAGTGGCAGGCAAGAAGGCTGACTGCTAATGGACTGATGCTTGTTCCCTTCCTGACAGGATTTTTAGGAGGCATGGCAAGCATATATGGATACCAAGGGAGCTTTTGCAGGTGAGACAATCATGGCAAGCTACTTCTGTTTAGCTTCAAGCTCCAGGCAAAGGAGTAGTGTGAAAAAGCAGAGTGGGAAAGAGAGCTGGTAATACACAACTGAAATGATGGCCATTTTTCAAAAGATAGCTATGATGGTTTGCTCACTTTTTTATGTCTATGACACACAGGGGAAAAAAATATTGTCTCAGAAGACCAGAGTAAAAAAGAAAAAGTTTGATAAGGGAAGTGCTATTTTTCACTGGGGGCAGAAAACACTGAACTGGAAGGTGTTACCGGGTAAGAGCTCTCCAGGGCATATAATTCAAGAAATGTTTCAGATGAAATTCCATCTGCCCATCTCTGCCTCTTACCCCCTTCCCCTCTTCCAGCTCCCAACCTGACTTTGCAGAATGAAATGTGAAAGGATTATAAAATTACTCTGCAATTATCTACTGTACAAATGTACAAAGAACATTTCACAGGTTTCTTCTCCCAATCAGAACAAAGAGGAAAACTTAAAATAATATTAGCACAAAAGGTCCCTCATAGCAGAGATGGTGATTTTTCTCAAATCTGCAAATGGAAGGGAACATACCACTTTGCACTTTGACATGATTTGTAAGAAATTCACTTTTTTGTGTGGATGATCATTGTTTCAAATGAATGTTGTTCTCATACAGCTGCTCCCTCTCCTCTTTGGCATTCAAAACAGGCTGGAACCTCACAGAGTCCTATGCAAGTTTTTGATAAAAAAAATGGCAAGGATGCAAACTGAAGCTGAGTCATTGCTGTCAAACAGTGCTTCAGAGATTGGAAGGATTTGCNAGCTGCTCCCTCTCCTCTTTGGCATTCAAAACAGGCTGGAACCTGAGTCCTATGCAAGTTTTTGATAAAAAAGATGGCAAGGATGCAAACTGAAGCTGAGTCGTTGCTGTCAAACAGTGCTTCAGAGATTGGAAGGATTTGCGGATGTATAGACACAAGACATTCATACATGCCGAACACTGCAGATATTGACTATTAATAAATGAGCCAATGGTGACCCTGTGTGAAGAGTCTGCAGTATTAGGTCAGCATTGAGTAAATATGTAACCCCATTTTTGTGACATCACAAACCCCCTTTAATATCTAGAGTTAATTGCTTCTTTTCCTGGTAGCCTCACGAGGAAGTAGAAGATTGATAGCTTGCCGCATTAATGTCAGCTCTGCTGCTTCCATCCTCCACCACCCACTTAGCAGAGGTCCTTCATCTCTACCCTGCACTTTCTCACCTTTCAAAATAACCAGCTTGTCATCTGTCCACACTTCATTAATCGTAAAAACTGTAACAGTGGAGAATTATCCATTCTAACTAGATAGATAAGTATATATGAAGAAGCTGTTTGGCATAAAGGCCATCTTTATGTCCTGGACCTGTCAAGTAGTCATCATAGTTTAACCCCTGTTCATAACCAGGGCTTTTTGGCGCTGCAGTGCAAATAAACACATAACAAAATGACAGACATGCTACTGCAGAGGACAGGTAGCTTGCGTGAAAGGAATACAGGTATCCTCCCAAGTAATTTGAAGAACAAATTACTACCAATAGTAGTCTACAAGACAGCTGTACTGAATGAAATAATCTTCGTGGGAAGTATTTGGTGCAGCTCAAAGGAGGAATTTTAATGTAGTTTTAGCGCCCAAAGACAAGAGGTTTATGGAGATTTCAAAACTGTAGTAGTTTGATCCCTAGATAAAGAAATGTTTCATGAAAATCTGAAGAAAACCCAGAGATTTTGAGAGAGCATTGGTGTTTGGAGCCTGCAAGTCCATCTTCTTTAATTGTTTTAATTACCATTTAGAGCAAAATAACTAAACACGTAGTTAAACTGTCAATTAAACCAACGATACATGTAGTATACAAAGCGAGTTTATGCCAAATATAATACTCTAAAACAGTGATACCCTTCAACAATCACAAAGAAATATTTAAATGAAAAAGCAATAGCATTTCAACTTCCATAATTATTTCACTCCCACCTTATCACTTCTTAACATCCCAGTCTTCTGTATCATATATACTGGGACAGGAGGCTGTCAAAAACACTGCCATCCTGAGAGTGCAATCATGGTATGGTTTCATTTGTGTCTCTCGGTTTAAGGAAATGCCTTCATTTGATCCTGAGTGCTGCAATGAAGGTTTTACTCAAGGATGAACCTGAGACTGTGCCTATTTCCTATTGGTGCAATTGGCCACATGTATGTAATTCAAGCATGTTTGTGGTTAGTGGCACAATCTTGTTAGCTCTGGCAATTAGACTCTGATAACAGTGAGAAACAGATTTCAATAATTAGAAGCAGGTAGGTACAGCTTTCGTCCCAAATGCTACACAGATGAAAGACACCGTTTTTTCCCTGCTTTCATTTTTCAGTGGCAGTGTTAAATGTCACGTCTTTCACTACACGACTTTCACATCCTAAATATCTTTGACTTAATTCAGAGTTTTGAATATCATGTAAATTATGTAAATCTTGAGGCTTAAATGTAAGCTGGGTATCCTCTGAAGACACTGTCTACTTATGAAGTCTTTTTTGTCAATATCAAATATTCCGAATAAACTGCTCCAAACAGTCATAATATTTTCCCTGGAATCAGTTAGTCAGATTGTCCTATTCAGGCTACCAAATGCTAATGTCCAGCCACACTGTGCCCTCTAATAGGCAATGGGCACATAACAATTGCCTGTCAGAAAGACAAATAGAACTGGTTGGATGCCTAGTTATAAGTAATTAATTATAGATGGGATATCATCCATAAAAGAATAATACATTCTGTCATTTCTTTAATATACTAGCTGAAATACAACCTGAGTTATTAATTGGTGTCCACTAGTAGTAGGTATGTCAGATAGAAATGTCATTTAATTTTCCCTTCATTAAAAATTTCCCAAAATGTTTTCTAGGAGCCATCTGAAATCGTGTTCTCCTAACTCCACTAGATTGCATTTGAAGACTGATCAGTGAATCCACATAAATGTGCAGATCACAGACATAACCAAACTAGAGGACACTACTTCGTTTCTAAACCATTAATGGAAGTATTGGATTTAACTTTGATTTGAATAAACCTATCTAGTGTTAGACATGCATACAGGTATGAAGATGAGATCATATTGTCAGTTTGATGAAGCTTCTCTCTTTTGTATGTATTTTCTTTGTAATCATAAAGAAGCAGCAAATATTTTTCTCCCCGATAACTGCTATAAGATGTCTATGAAAGAATTTCATTCTATAAAGAAGCCAATTATATATATCTCTCTCTCTCACGTATTATAGCTTTGGAAAGAATAGTGCTGTTGCTTGTTAATTTCTAAAAGTCATCAAATTGCACATTATTTTAATTAAACAAAGTAATCTAACAGGCACTGAAGATGTCACTAGTATGCATTTGAAAACTTTACAGTTCTTCATTCTACATACTCACACCAGAAATTACGAGAATCTGGTGAATAGAACAATCCAGATGATACAGATCAATAAAGCTTTTTATGAGCAGCCACTGAAGCAAACAGGCACAATGGAGGCATAAGACTGTAAAATAATTTTTTCTTTGACGGTACAGTTGAGTTTAAAAAAGTCAAACAGGCAAGAGCCTTTTTTACTAAAAACAGGGAAAATCAGAAGTGCAAATAAAGGTTTTGGTTTTAACCAAAGGACAGAAGCAACATCAGAGTGTTTGTGGACTGTTTTACTGTCCCAGTTGTGTTAATATCTCCAGTCTTTTCTAAACATTGCCACATATATTCAAGATTGTATAAATGGCTAATTCGCTCTTAAAATGTGTAATTCTTTGAAATGAAATGTCGAGAATATTTGAGACTATTTGGCAGCATAGTCCAAAAAAGACATATGGGAAGAAGAACTTCTCGGGTACTGTGCATTTGCCCATCTCTTGCTCATCAGTGTGGTAAGCGCATTAAAAAAAAATGTAAAACTCCATGTTGACAGGCTACAAAGTAACTGCTTCACTTCTGTTCTCCCTTGTGTATATACGGATCTCTTGTATTCTCACAGAGATGTCTCCGCATTTGCCTCGTTACATGGTTCTTCTCCTGTCCAGCAGTGTTGAGGAATGCCTTTTGCAGCACTCCCACTCTGTCCCTAATGGTCCAGAATTATCAGCTTCCAAGAGCAATGCAGCTCTGCCACTACTGCTGGCAGAGGGAGGTAGTGGCTGAGACAGGTGGTGCCAGCTATTGACAGCTTTTTTTGAAAAAAAAAAATCAAGGTCATACACTTGAACTTGACTTGTGGGCTTATTCAATCATCGGCCAATGAAAAACAGAAGAATTAAGCAAGAACTAGAGCACTGTGTTTTTTCTGACTTCTGCTGATGATCAAGTGAGCTATGTTACCCACTGCCTACATGGTGCACACTCATACACAATTATGGTCATACAACATTGCCTCTCTACTGAAGGTAGAAAAGTTTCACAGTTTCATCTTAGAGATACTCAGTATACCTGATGGATAAAGGCTAGCGAAAGCTGTTGAGAAAGACTGCGTTTAAGGATTTTTTGAGCTTGAATCTCACTTCTTATACTGATCATTCAACTTCATTCAATGCTTTCTCAGGATTATTACAAGAACGTTATTAGAACTGAGGGAAAAGAGAACACCTCTTTCATGGGTGACTGCAATATTTTGAGATCTGATTTCACTTGTATGTCAAAGCTCCAAGGCAGTGTCTTATATCAGCTCTTCTAGACTTGCTCTTCAATTCACAGTTTTGAGTACTCTAGAGAAGGAAGTCAACAAGAAACCAAACTGCCTAGTCAATGCATCCTGTTAAAACAGCCCACTTTCAAACTTCCTACATATAGAGTATTAAATCTGTAAGATATTGGCTTTGGCTATTATGTACTTTGCATTGTGCTAGCACTATTGGATTCTCTTTCTACTACTTTAAAAATGGTGTGTATATATTGTGCACAGCTATGAAGAAACAAAACTAAAACCTTGGAGGGGACCACTACAGACAAAATATTTCCTTTAGGATAAAGAATTCATTGTGAATATGCTTGAAATATAAACATAACACTCAGTTAAGGCAAGAGAAAAACATACCTGTGAAAAGCCGATAACCTCTCCATTTTCATCGAGCACGTTAAAATTAATGATTGGACCCTGGACATCAGGATTGCTGAAATCTGTATCACTGTAAATACGTACTACAGGTGCCCCATTGGCATATTTTAATGTAGACAGAACAGTATAGGTGTAGTGAGCTAACGCAAAGGTATGCTCTTTTATTTTCTCCATTCCACCTACAAAAGAAAAGTGCATGTACATGTCAGATGCCTTATTTTTATGGAAATGTAAAAAAAGGATGATTTTTCAGAATGGTGTAGCTGGTAGGTAACTAGCACAAAATTGGTAGTTTTGGGTTCCTTTAAATGAATATACAATTTGCAAAAGTTTCTTTCCTCATACAAAAGGTTCAGAAGTACTGTTGCACCGAGGATTTATCTACAATTAATATACTGTACAAATCTAAAGTTACACTGAAATGGATTCACGTGCATTACAGCATTGATAGTTCCAGCCTATACATATCACTAGGACGTTCTGGCACAATTAATTTGAAAAGCAAGTTTTGCTCCAGATCTGGCTCTGGAGATCATGGGAATGAGGCATCAGTTCTAGCACAGCACAGAAAGCAAATTGCTACGTCTAAGAGAAAATAAAAATAATAAAATTCTAAATGAAATTACAAAATACAAGTTCTAGTCTACAAGGAATTCACTTGAATACTGAAGAAATATTTTTCCAAGCCTGCTCTTTTTGTTCTTTGCAGAACAAAAAGAAAGAGGATGTTCTGAATGCCTCACTGACTACACCCATGCAATCTATTTGCTCCAGAGAAGCTTTGCAAAGAAGTTAAAAGCGTAAAGAGGAAATACGTTGTCTTTCCTTGCTTTTTTTTTTT
>RSEF01000002.1:95415010-95425072 GCA_003993805.1 Himantopus leucocephalus
TTTTTTTGCTACACTGAGGAGTTCGGAGGACTGCAGAGATTTCCTGACAGATGGAGAACTCTTCTACATCTCTGCTTTCTGAGAGGAGCTTGTGTCTCTGTTAGATATCTCTATCAAAATAGCTTCTCATTCTTGTCCTCAGAGGATACACGACAGGATGATATACCATGGTCACTGAAAACCTATGAACTGCATCTTTACGGAAGACCATTAGAAGATACCAATATGGTCTCAAGGTATTGTAAGAAACACAGGGAGATACCTGAAGGCTAACAACGTGTTTAAATCCAATCGAATCTCCACTGGGGACAGCTGGAATTTTGGCTGAAAATCTGAAGTGGTTTCTATTATGCATACTATGCATTGCACTATGGTGGGTCTACATCACACGGGAAAAAAAGGAAAGAATAATTTCCTGAAAAGCCTCTTGAAGTAGAAAAGTATTTTTCTGCCTGGGTTTTAGACCAGAGTATTTTCTGTAATGTTGAGTATCTTACTTGAGGTACACGAGCATTTCTGTAACTAAAAAGATGTCTGACATTTTCTTTTGCTTTCTTTTGTTAAACTGCGTAACTATGAATCTCACNTCGTAACTATGAATCTCGCGCTTCTGCGCATACCATTTTTATATCTGAGTATCTGGAAACTTCTACAGTCCCATACAACCACCCTTGGACAGAAATCTTGTAATCTGCTTGTTGACTTTTGTGCCTTTACTCGTACAAAGATTGTGTCATTTATGAATGTATATAAAGGAAAAAAATAAGATATCTTTCTCGTGACACAGAAGAATTACAGCAACTTCTGTTATTTCACTTTTCTTCAGGTTTCTATATTATGTGCTATCTCCTTTAGATAAGCTAGGAGAGCAGACAGTAAAAGCATAGAAACAGATTAGATATAAGGTGGAAGTACATTTTTTGTTGCTAAAGAATAATAAAGAGGAATAAGATATTTAATGAGATACTAACACATAAAGCACTTTCAAGGAATGTTGCCAGAAGCTAATCAGTAAAATTTCTAGATGTTAGCCACAGTAAACTTGGCAAGCATCTCTAGAACATTTTGATCTCAAAGATGATTTGTATTTTCAGAGTCTCTGAGAATAAAAGATTGCCTAGTCAGAGATGTCCTAGTCACTGGCAGAAGTTAAGAGTCTTGAAATAGTAAAAAAAAAAGAAAAGTTATTTCTCAGCATTTGCCAGAAAGTAGCTGTCTTAAGAGAAGTGACTGCCTTGTCAGCTTCTGAGATGTCTGTAATCTCCTGATTCACAGCTTTTCCAAATTGGCAGGAATCTTTTAATGGAAGATTAAACTACTGCCCTTGTGTCTTGTTGAAGAAATCTCTTATTCAGAAATTTCAGTCTCTCATTCACAGCAATCATCCTGCTATCATTTCTATATTGTCTTCAGCCATTCTCTTTTAAAGTTGCTTAATCACATTTCCTTGTTCATTAGTGAGAAGCTGATGAGCCTCTTAATTATTTATTCTGACAAATCCAAATGCAGTAGCCTGCAGTTGCTTTGCTGCCCCGTGATTGGAGAGAGGAAGCTGTGTTGCCAGGGTCCTGTATTTTTAAGTAGCAGAATAGGTTGTGATTAGCCCTGATGTCACAGAAAACCCTGTGAAACAAATGCCGGCAATCTGAAGTTTGTTGTGACAGAAAAAGGGGGATATTCAGAAAATAGTTGTGATTTCTTTTTATTTTGCTAAACAAAATGAACTGTACTACATCCTGCATAAATCCAGTGCTTACCTCATCTCCCTCTCTCTACTAGGGAAAAGAGTATGAGGGGGAGAAAACAAAAAACAGAACAAATCTCTGGTCTGTAACATGATCTAAGGACCTGCATTATTGCATCTAGTCTCATATTTGGGGTGACAAAACTCACTGCTTGACTGAGCCTGTCTAAGGTAAAGGAGAAGGTAATCTTCTATATCATGGTTGAATTGATATTTATTACCTTATTGCACTCCTGCATTTTATCTTCTCTCTATACAGAACTCCAGTTTTATGCCCAGTTCCTTCACTCTGAATACTTGGAGACTCTTCCCTAGCTGCCTGTTTGGGGATAAGAGAAGTAGCACACCTTAAGCCTTTTGGAAGACTTACAGCTTGGAAAAATCATCAGTGCTTCATCTTGAGGTGGTGCTGGGAAGTACTCAAGTGTCCTGACTCCCTCCCAGTGTATGGATTTTATTCCTTATCACTGCATTGTTTCTAGTTGCTCTTAAAAATTATGTTAAAGTGAAGAAAAATTTATGTGCTTTGTAATTTGGATCAGCATGAATCTGATGTAGTCTAAATTACACCAGCTGAAGTCTATCTTATACCATTCACTGTATTTATGTCTGTGGGAACACATTCAGCACCAAGGATGCTCTCATTAATGACTTACTTCCTCCCATGGTAGAAACGTAAGGACTCAATGAATGCCATATATTTTTGCAGTGGCAAAGTTATTGAGCAGAAGAAATTGACAAAGAAAGCTTGTACTTGTGTGTACAAACCTCCCTGGCGAAGTACTCGAGTAAACCAGTGGAGATGCTTTTAAACCTTATATTGCTGATGTATGTTTGTAGACTACATCCTGACAGATCAGCATGATCTCAGACCTACCATCCCATCTTATACTTCCATTTGGGTACTGTTATGGAAACTGATACTGTTCCAGTATGGTAAATTCAGACTGCCAGCGCACTGGATAACCTACAGATAAATTTACAATGTCAGCTCTTCCACAGGAATTGCATGTGTGCATGTGCCTATCCATAGAGACTGTGGGACAGTTCAGTCATCTGGAAGAGGAGGGTACATTATCTCATATTTAAAAGAGGGTTCAAAGTATGTGCATTCAAACTATGCATGATTGTCACTACAGCACTGTAAATCCACTACTTGGCTGTGATAACTTCTTGTATTTCCATTACCTCTGTATTATTATCTGTTTGTTATATGCAAAATACAGTAAGATTTTTTTTTTTCCCCCCAGTGGAATGTTATCTATTCAGAGAAATATGAGATACATAGATGTCCAGTAAGTATTCAGTATAGAATGCTGAATGCTTTTGTATTACGTAAATGGCAAACAGGTAATGGCATACAATCTCGTCTCTGAAACAACCAGGATTTCAGTAGCTCAAATGTTCAAATGTTAGTTCTTCCTGAAAGAACTGTAGACAGATAGGCGTATGTCAACATTTATAAAAGATTTTGAATAAAGAGATTAAGATAAAGCAGAGACTGAAATTGAGCCTCTAGAATGAAATCTCTGGTGCTTAAGGTTTTCAGGCTGTACTCAGAAACCTCTGTGATCTGCATTCAAATATAATTCTTATCTCTCTTATTATGAGAAATTAAATACTGGAGATAAGGAACAACAGAGCTATAAATCAAATATACAGTTATTTTTCTAACTTGCTATGAATAAAACACAGAAATTGAGGTTTACATGAACAAATTCTTTGGTAGTCCAGTAAATCCAAACTCACATATATCTTTGGATAAGAAAAAGATCAATGATGTGATTCATTAGTCTTCAGCATTATCTAACAGATATAGCAGTGAGGCAGAGAAATGATGAGCTGAAATCTCAGGAAACCAATCAGCAGGGAGTGAAACCAAGATGTAGCTGCCTTCTAATAAATCCCAAACCAGACAGATCACCATGTGGTACCTGTGAGTCAATGTGCTAATGAAGCCATGGAATCTGTAAATCCTGTCAAACGTTTGGAGTCCTTCCTTCACTTCCTTCAAGAAGCATACATTAAGATTAATTTCTGAGCTTTTTTGGTGTTCTTCTATGCGTAGAACTGAATGCCTCTGACTGAAGTCTGTCATCTACTTAGTGTTATTCTCCCAAAGAACATGTCTTGAGGATGAACTTGGTAATGGTAGCTTCATGTATCTCCTTTGCAAATTTGAGTGCTTTGGCTTAAAACCACATTAAACAATGTGTTCCAACCACTGCTATCCTGCTTCAAACAAAACACTGCAAACACAAAAATAAAATACTCGTATGATGATCCACCCCTGCTCCCAAAGTGCAACCTTGAAATGTTATGAATACAATACTAGAAGAGCAAATCATGAGAGGAAAATATAATCAACGTAGTAAGAAACCTTGATCACTCATCCTCTGGTGGGGCTCCTACATTCATCAATAAATACATTAAATATACATATTCCTGGTGGGTTTTATTTTCCGTAAATTATGAGAACTGCTGTCCTAAGTCAGACCAAATCCAGCTACTGCCTGTCTCCCAGAGTGAGGAGCAGCAGAAGCCTAGAGGAAAAAGATATGAAAAAAAATGTAACTTCTAAGCAGCTACAGTTGATAGTTTAAAGATTAAATAAACAGAATATAAATCAAAAATACATGAAAATGAGCTTACAGGTTGGCTAACAGCAACTAAACTTTACTTTTAAAAATAATATAAGAGCTCTTTATGGAACTTACGCCTTAAAATTAATACATTAATACTTCCTTGGAGTCAACAGAAAGGAGCTCTTCTAACATAATACCATTCCAATATTGGTCATAACCATTAGCAAATATAGTTCATTAAAACTCAACATAAAACACTGCAACTAGCTTATCAGCAAATTCATAAAACCATCCATCATCCACACTCACAGACAATGCATAAAGTGTGGACAGATTCCAAACCCCTTATTCACACTGACTCACTTGAACAGTCCAATCAACCTGATCTATAAAACACATGTAATAAAAATTGATTTGGGGAACACAAAGTGGGGTGGACCATGACCCTTTCTGCAACTGAGGTGACAGCATTTGTGAGCAAGAAGGGAAAAATCTGTGTCCCCAGATGTCATTTGTACTTCCAAAAAAATAATACCTTGCCATGCATAGATTAGAGCAGGTTTCTTTCCGAAGTTAAGATGTAACAAAAAGAATTACACAAAAAGGAAATTTCAGTTACGAAACTACATAATATTTTTGTTGAAAAGTACATATATTCGTTTGAAGGTACATAATTAAGTTGCAACAGGCTATCTCACAAGCTCAGTGTCCAGGCTGAAACTTCAGATGGACCCGTGCAACTTAATTATGTACTTTCTGTGTGTCCACAATGGAGAGCCACGTTACACTCTCAACACTACTAAATCCACGCAGAATTCAATGGGTAATAGGGGGACCTTTTACTCTCTCAACACTAATTCTTTGCATAATAGCTTAAATCCTTTTATTCTCCTCCTTCCCCCACACCATCTCAATGGTTTAAGACTGTGGGAAGCAACTGCTTAATCCTCTATTCAGAATGTTATACCAAAACTAAACATGAAACACATATTCGGTGTTTATCTTAATGAACAGAAGGCTCTTTGATGCCCCATCTCCCACTTCTTTAGAGCAGCTAATTCAAACTCTGTTTTCATACAGTGCGGGAAGTTAGAAGTCTTTGTTCTGAATAAAACAAGCAGCACATTCTGAAAGAAGCAGATCCTAATTTTCAAACATCATAATGAGGAATACTTTGCCCTTTTTTTTTTTTTTTTTATTTNTTGGGAGTAGTAGAAGAGAGGGGAAGTTGTATGTGCCAGCTGGCTGATTCCCTAACTATTTTAATTACAGGTACAATTCAATTTCGGTTAACTGCTTGTTAGACAGAAAACTATGTAATAATTCAAATAAGCCCCAGGTAAGATACATTTAAATTACTGTTTGCTATTGGTATGAGATTTATTTTTTTTGAGTGGGGGGAAGGTGGATGTATGTCTGTCCATCCTTTTTTTCTTCCATGAGCCCAAGCCATACACTCAGCAGAGGAATAATTTCAGGATGACTTTTCCAACCATAAACCCAGCAACATAAAAGATGAATGGGGAGGCTTTCTTAAAAAGGCAGAGTGTTTTGGGCACCTCATGGAAGCAAGCACTCAAACCGCACCTCGAGAGTGCTGGATGACATGAGCCCACAGAGGTTTCTGCAAGAACAACAGAATCTTCGTATTTATAAGATACTAGCATTTTACTTCTAAAGGCTTTATCTCCCAAGGTTTTTCTCACTCCAGCAGAACAACTTCTGCTTATGGTTCTGTCATCTTAAGGACTAAATGCAAGAGAAGCTTGTACTATAAAAGCACATGAATTCTCCTGGTAGCTGTTAGAAACCTGAATTTAACATACAGGCCTGTTTTCTGCTTTGCTATAAAAGTGGCTCTGTCCTTTGTTTAATGGAGCCTGCTATGCACAATTCCTTGAAGTCAGCATGTGAAAGCTTTACTACTGCTTGTTTCCTGGTATTTTCAACTCTCAACAGGTAGACTGCTCATATGAGGCAGAGCATAAAACTCTAGTCTAGTGGAAGGTGTCCCTGCCCATGGCAGGAGGGTTGGAACTAGATGATCTTTAAGGTCCCTTCCAACCTAAACCGTTCTATGATTCTACGATTCTGTGATTCTTTGCCTCAAAGCTACAGTCACGGGGACTTAGAAAATGTAAGATGGGGCAGTAAGTCTTACGTTTTCAAGTCAATAAGACTAATTCAGCACTGACTTTGCATGAACATTTATTTATTTACTTACCTACTTATCTGAGTCAGCAACAACTTTCTAATCACTTTAACATAGTAGGAGGGAAACCTTTCTCATCTTTTGCTTAGCCAGAGACTATGATACTATCATCAGGTCTGCATTTAAGTGCAGTTCTTCTCTCAAATAACTTTTCTATTCTATAAGACCAAATCACNGTTAAGTGCAGTTCTTCCCTCAAATAACTTTTCTATTCTATAAGACCCAGTCACCAGTACTACTTGACGGTCTCATTGTTTTGTAATGGGTCTGCAGTTTTGTGGGCTATTTGGTTTTGGTTTTGTTTTCCCCTGAGGGGAGCTGCAGACCAACACAGACAAACAACTTGCACCGAAAATAAGCTGAATATAAAGATAAATCCAAATGTGTTTTTCTTAGGAGGAAATCTCTGCCTCAGCATCAAGAGAACCCGTTAAAATATTCTGACAACCCAGCCAGCTTCTTTCTTTTTCTCCCTAAGATGACAGATCCCAATCGAAAGCCTTGCTAGGATAACAAATCAGTTCTGTTTCAAACCTCGCCATGCCTGCATTAGGTGAAGAAGAATGGGTAATCGTGTGCTCAAACCTTACACTTCAGTACCCACTGGTTTGACTCTACCTTCTTACAGGTTTTACATTAGCAATCCTTTTAGCACAAGATTTCTGGAATCTCTTTGTCGGTGAAACACTTTAGTGCCCAAGGCAGCATATTGATATGCATTCCAGGTTTTCCCTGCCTGATAACATTGGTTGGACACATTCCCTCTTTTTCTCTGACAATCTCTNGTAAGATTTCTGGAATCTCTTTGTCGGTGAAACACTTCAGTGCCCACGGCAGCATATCGATATGCATTCCAGGTTTTCCCTGCCTGCTAACATTGGTTGGACACATTCCCTCTTTTTCTCTGACAATCTCTGAACCAGGGCTGTAGCTGCCAGCGTACAAGGTAGTGGGGATCCTCTATGCCTGCTCTTGTGCATCCTTTGTATCCTGCTCTTTCTAAGGCTTCACAGAAATTGCCCATCACAGCAACATAGGAAATACCACAAGTTCATTTAATTAAACCAAGAAATACAACACAGAAAAAGAAAAGCTTCCAGACAACAACTCTAAGGTTTGATATTGACTAGCAATGGAACAAGGAAAAAATACACTCAGTTTTTCCATTCTGCATCTGCAACGTTCAGGAATATTGAAAGTTGGTAAAATAAGCTCTAGCCATTATTATTAACAGAACAATATTTTCCTTAGTGTAATTTTGGATTTATTGATATTTGTAATTTGCTGTTAGCCTGAAAGCATGCTTTGCCATTTGTTTTGCATTCTCAGACTAGGTCTCTGCTGGGTAATGTTACTATAATAATAGCTACCATGGAGGGAACAAACAGTGTCATTCATGAAATAGAGGTAATAAAGCAGCTACAATGAATTCTAAAAACTGCTTTGAAATTTCCTTGATTTGATGCCTTAATCATAAGGAAGCACGCAGTCAACACTGAAAAGCACTCAGGATTCTTGGACCTCATCCTAAACTGAATTATAGCAGGACTTGTCCCAAGCTTTTTAAACAGGCAAATGTTGTTTTAAAAAAATATCTGCATTAACACCACAAGAGAGACCTTTAGCTAAACATTTCGGGAACTCCTGAATTCTTTAATTTTTTACTTCCACTTTTATTGACGCTTCCCCAAGGTCACAGCATTAAGTCTGCTTTACATCGCTCGCTGTTATTGTGAGGACCAAAGGGTAACCCACTGACACACTTTCCATCATGTGGCCATTTTTCTTGCCTGGATGTGGCAGGCTCAGGTTTCTTGAAGTTCACTGGCAAGGTTTGTGAGATAGTGAGATGTGTGAACACACATAACGTTTCACAGATAGTGAAAGGAAAAGCCGAGAGCAAAAAATGGCTACTTTGCCACAATGCTGCACGGTCTCAACACAGGTTTAAGCAATGATGTCAAAGTCCCAGTCTCTCTTCTCAAGACTTTGTTCAATAAAAGTGAGATGGCAGTACTTCTTAAAGCACAGCTATTGCTGTGGCACACTCAGCAATAACCTCTGTAAGACAGTACCAGTGTTTTTATAAGTAGAATGTCATGCAGTGTTGGCTGGCATAAATTAACTTTTGGCAGGTTGTCATTACATTGCTCATTCCTATGAGCTTCTGAAATCCACTGCACCTAAAATATTGTGTGCTCTCCAAGTCATGGGGGTGATGAGTAATAAGATAGCGTGGTGGATAAAGACTGAACATCTGCAATTTTGTAAGCACAGGGTAGGTATTTTAATCAACTGCAAGTTCAGTTTGCAGATCTACTAAAAAGAAGACTGAAAGAGAAACCTAAGGTAGAAAATATGAATATTATTAGGTAATTTATTCTAGTTTTTACTTCCTTCTAAAGACTATAGGTAGTGTGCTTCAGAAAGAATGAACCACTCTTGGTATTACAACACCTTCAATAAGCTATAACACCATAAATCAGACTGAATCTGTGCTTCAGGTTCAGTTCAGAAGAGCTGAAGTATTTCAAGACATGAGCAATTCTTATGTGTACCACTTGCTGTCTCATGCTGTAAATCAAGATCTACGGTAAACTAAAGAACTGCCTCTGAAGACAGACTTAGACAAGGTTAAAAGAAAACACTGATCCAAGCAAAGCATTGGTGAAGGAAGAATGCTACCAACTCAGAGGGAGCCACTGTCAGGGAAGAGAAGTGAGGCAGCATGCGCTCAGGAAGCCCTGGCCTTTTCCAACGGCAACCCATCACATCTGAGCTCTGCAGAAGTGAGGGAAAAAGAGTAGGGGCTGCTGCTGTTGTGTCAAGTGAGGGACTTTGAAGTTAAGGTGTAAACACAGAGATTAAAAACGGCTTAAAAGAAACCCAAACATATTCCCCATCACTTCCATTTCAGGTATTTTCAACAATAGCAAGGCTTTATAGAAAGGAAGGTCCAGTTTAAGGCACTGTTCACAAATGTCCCTTTTCACGTGAGGAAGAGAAGGCAAGATGGCAGAGGTTCCCTTCCCACAAAGAAGGAATGAAGCTACAACACTCAAGAGAGGTGTGGGAGCCCACATTCAATTTTCTCTTCCCTTGAGGGGCTTAAGACTCTCATTTGTTACTGGACATAACAATCATAGAATCATAGAATGGTTTAGGTTGGAAGGGACCTTAAAGATCATCTAGTTCCAACCCCACTGCCATGGGCAGGGACACCTCCCAGTAGGCCAGGTTGCTCAAAGCCCCATCCAACCTGCCCTTGAACACTTCCAGGGATGGGACCTCCACAACTTCCCTGGGCAACCTATTCCAGTGCCTCACCACCTTCATAGTGAAAAATTTCGTCCTAGTATCTATTCTAAATCTCCCCTCTTCCAATTTAAAGACATTACTCCTCACCCTATCACTACTTGCCCTTGTAAAATGTCCCTCTCCAGCTTTCTCATAGGCCCTCTTCAGATACTGGAAACTTGTTACAAGGTCTCCCTGGAGCCTTCTCTTCTCCAGGCTGAACA
>RSEF01000002.1:95425172-95439313 GCA_003993805.1 Himantopus leucocephalus
GCAGCAGAGACAGTGAGTATTTGACCCAAAGACAGAGACCAGATCAGTCCGTTTTGCACAGCTGCTCGTTGGGCGGACATTTATTTAAAACTCTTCCTGTCAGAACAGAATGATCTATTAGTACCACAAAATGGCACGATGCCCAGAGACAGATTTTGAGAATTTCTGCTTTCATGAACAGGAAGACATTTTCAAGACTAATTTATGAAACAGACAGCAAAATATATCTTTAAAACCTCTTAACACAGCCATAAAAATATACTGCTTTTAAACACCTATGATGTTACTCAATTAATGGATTAGTATTGCTACTTTCAATTTATAAATTCCGATTTATAAAACGCTCAGCCTCTTTTTTCTGCCCTTAGTTTACCTCCTTCTTGTTCTCATGCTCCCCCTTTTATTAACCTCCAACTTTCAAAGATTATTAAAGAAAATCAGGAATGTTCTCTGCCAGTTATACTGAACTGTATTTTAAATAACGTACTCACTTTTCCCTTTAGAGTTGAGTTTCAGCTATTCAGAACTTGGAACAATCTAAGGCCATGTTCATTTTGTAAAAGCAAGGAAATCAAATTTGCTAAAGTTATAAAATATGTCATTAATTTGTTTCAGGCAGAAATTTATCCTTTATTGTTATACAGAATTCTCACTTTTAGTTAATGGTAGTTGGAAAATGGCATTCTGCTTATGAAGAAACTATGATAGTGATATTTTCTAAATATCATCAGGAAAAAAGCCGCAAAATTCAGATCTCCCAGCTAATAAAACCTCAAAGAAATGTTTGTTTCAAAGACATTAAAATATTTCATGTCCATGCAGTCATGCCTTTTGTGAATACTGAAATGCAGTAATTATTTATTAAGTAATACATCTAAAATACAATGAAATAAATACTAAGTACTATATCTAGATGGTCTGATAGAATAATTTTAGGCTCTTTCCTGCAAAATGTTATATCAAAATAAACAGATTTCAATGAGACAGATGTCCCTTCAGACAACTCTCCAGTGAAAATTATAACCAGTTCTAGTCTCTTCCTCCATCCTAGTCCATTCGCTTATTCAAGATGGAGCAAATCAAAGGGGGGAAAGTTGATTTATTATTATTGTTAATATTATTTTATATTTAGAAACCATTACTTTCAGGAAAAAGAGGATTAGAATGTAAGACTCAATCCTTAGACATCTGCGAGACCATTTCCACCCTTTGTGTTTAATTTTCTATTTCAAGGAGATGTCCAGGTCATATAAAACCACTTGTTTTCCAGAAATGGTTTTATATTTTTTTCTTGACTTTTTTTTGCCTTCTTTTTTAAAATAACTCTTGTGTTTATTAAGGGATCTACTCTTGTCTTTATGTCTAAGATAAATTTAACCAATTCTTGGAAAGAAAAGTAGCAGCCTCAAAAGAAAACTGGAGACAAAAAGTAATCTGATGGCTGGTCCATATACACTTACTCCCATGCAAAACCACATTAGTCTTGATCAATAAAATGCCACCTGTCAAGAACATGTAATGTAACTCCTAAAGAAGGCCTAATGAGTAAAAAATGGAAAAAAGTTTTCTTAGTGGGCTTTAGTGAAGAAAGACTCATTTATAAATCACTTTCTTGTTTGTGGATTAAGAGGGGAGCTACCGTAGTCCGGAGAGGTTCTATATTTTATCCTTAAGCTTTTCAGCAGTACACCTTTTTGTGTTGAGTTTCTCCTTCTGGGAGGCCTCCCTGCCTCCCTCTCAGGTTTTTTCATGTTTTTCTCTATTTGTTCTGTTCTCTTGCTGTTGCTCTTCTCCAGACCTTTCATGTACAGGCAGTGGTGAGGCTACTCGCTTCTGTTGTGAACTCACACTATATGAACAATATCCACAGAATGGCAAGATTACTTGGAATGTTTAGTTTTTAGATGCTCATCTTGGGGAGGAATAAACAGGAATGAGAAGTAATATTCCAAATCTGGAATAATTTCAGAATCTTCCAGTTGATCTTTTTGTTTACGAATACGAGATCACAATGCTGTTGGGAGTGGATGGAAAGTAACAGGGAACAATTCTTAAAAAAAAAAAAAAAAGGTTTATTGGAAAGTGTAAATTCCAGGGTAGTTGTGCGAGAGATGAAATATATACCAATGCATTGTAGAACTCATAAATTTTAGTTCTAAGGGCTTGCTGTTACTTCTTGCCTTCTGTTTCTGAATATCGATAGATTATGTTTTCTAGCTCTTCTCCAAAACAATGAGCTAGAAAACTACACTTTTTTAAAAAAAAAGCATATTCTTAGTCACGTGACTACAAAACAAAGCTTTAAGGAAAATGTTAATTATCTCAGAATTAAAAAAAATCAGAACTGCTGAGATCATTGAACCTGCATTCATTTTGAAAGTGTTCCTAAATTGTAGGTCTATTATTTCAAATGTATAAATATATCCATTATAATTTCCTAATTTATGCCCTATCAATCCCATAAACTAAGATGAAAGAGAGTGGTACAAAAGTACGCCCAATAAATGTACAAACACAGTGCGAAATACCCTCTTTTACACCGGCTGAGGAATCAAACGTGCCTTGTCAAACACTTGGGGACTCACCAGATCAAAACTTTGAGACATGAAAGGAAAGAGCGAACGGACAGCCTCACAAGATGTGGCAGTTACCCACACTTACCTAGGTGTTCTATAAACACACTGTGAAACAGGCACTGCCCACAAACACACACCATTCAGATACAAGGGTTTTTTTAGCTGCAAAACAGTTGTTCTTAGGTTCCTAATAACACAACTGTGAATCTGTATATTTATGAGTACTGCAATATTAAAAAAAAACCACAAACAAAACCAAAAAAATCAACCCAAGAACAAACCACACACAACATCACATGGTGGCTTGCAGCCTGCAACAGTTCACTGGCCATTCCCTCACTGGCTATAAGCTCTTCATACACACGAAACCCCAAGAGCTACGTGTGGCCTCCTGGGATGGGATGGGTCAGCAGCGCCGACCCGGCACAGCTCACCCGGCTACGTTGGCACCACTGCCCCAGTTGCCTGCAAGGAGGCTCCTAGCAGAGCGCCCAATCTGAGCCGGTGCTTGTGTTGCCCTAGCTTTATTCTCCCTCTCCCTGCCAGGACAGTTCACAGGTTGAAGGTCAAAACTCTGTTTTGGTCCCTACATAACAGCATAAGGTCTCTCAAACCAGAATAATTACATGCTGTAAGCAGTTTCCAATACAAACATAAAAAACAGGACTGGAGGGAAGAGGGAGATTTTGAGCTCTTTTCTGTTTTAAAGCAAGAGGGCAGATGTATGACAACGCGCAAATGCCCATATAAATGTATTAAACCTCTGTAAATTCTTCCATGAATATTACACAACACATAACACCAACAAAATTTTTAAAACATGCCACTGAAGTAATAAAAACTCACATTCCTCTTAACATATAAAGCATTATGCTTTACAAGACAGTTTCTAATTTCCACGTCCAAACAACACAGCTTTCAAATTAAGAATATTTGAGCCGAATCTCCTCTTAATCTCACTAAAACAACTGTAGTGAAATCACAGTGAAGCTTTATGTCTTCCTACCCAGGCACAGAGCTCCCACTGAATGCTGTAGGAATTGGACATGCTCAGAGACAGGCCATACTCAGCTTCTTCAGCTTGACTATGACCACCAGGACAACTATGTATCGCAGATAAACATGAAAATCTCAAAGAGAGAAAGGCTTCTTTTGCATGGGCGGTAATTTCCGTGACTCATGGGTAAATCAGCTTCCCTATGCTTCTTCAAAGAGTGCAATTTCTGTAGCTTCCCATTTCTTGTCTGCTTATTTGTGTGGCTACACATCTGTTAAACTGTTCTTTCATTCAATGTCTAAACCTAATATTCTTCACCATGAATAAATGTAAGAATGCAGGTTTTTTACTACAACCCCCCCTCCCCTTTTTATAAGGTGCTCAAAATAAGGGCGGTAGAAGTCCTTCATAAAATAAGTTAGACAGCAGTAGTCGAGTTTCTCTGCAGCCAAGTCACACGGCTGCTTTACTCCACCGCAAAAGTTCATCTTGCTCAGCTTCAGTCATCAGAAACATCTCACCAGAAGAATGTGCTGATGAGCTGAAAAAAGGTCCAGTTCTTTCTGAAAGCCACTAGATCTGTATCAGGTGGGATGATACTCTGCAATTCTAAAACTTGTTGGTAGCATGATTTCCTATGCAAGATGGCATTATCTCTCATACTGTGACAGTGACAAATACTGAACTTTGGTGCTTTCGCTGGGTGGTGGGCTGGAAACTACCATCTTTTTGTAGTTAAAAAAAAAAAAAAGTGTTCAAAAGAAATAATGTTATTAAAAGAGAGAGAAGGGCTGAAGATGTACCCAGTGTCCCACAGAGTGTATCTGAGGGAATGGTTTTCTTGTGTTGACTAGCAAACAGAGAAGCAATGCTGAAAAGAGAAATTAAACATTTACGAGGAAAAGACAAATGAGCTTTAAAAAAATTATACTAGAGCTGTGCTATTTGTCAGGGTTTTGAAGGAATCCTGAGAATGAGAGCTTAGGGGCTTTGAGTAGCTCGTTATATAGGTCGTTCCCCTCTGCTCCAATTTGTGGGGTAGCTTATATTTTGCAGCTAACTTTCTTCAGACAGTTTTGTCAATCCTGGACTTTGTTCTTCTGCTTAAAAAGGTTTTATTCAAACACTGTTGCAGGTGGTCCACACTTAAGAGTAAAAGAAACCTCCTAAAACTGTGAAAAAAAGAGTAGCTCTGGTTCATATTTTTACCACAGATATTTTGTCAATATTTAATTTTTTTTTTCTTTAATAAAACAGGCAATTTAGCCCAATAAACTGAGTGGTCCCAATACAAAAAATGAATTCAAATAAAAAAAAAGTTCTCAGGTACCTAAGCTGAGTTAAAGTACAGTTTTAAATGTCAGAGGATATTTTTATTATCTCTAAGCAGGTGACAGCTACTGCCAGGTATGAGAACTATCTTTCTTCCTCCACTCCAGCCTTCAGTCTTCTTTAACTTTTCTAAGCTTTGAAATGAAGATGTTCTTAATACCAGAGAAAGAGGCTTTGCATATGAAACGAATGATTAAACTCGCATGAGATGCATCCATTTTGGAGATGAGGGATTGCATGAAAGAAAGATACACTGTGATCTTTTCCTTCCTGTCACTTTCACATTAAAACAAACGCTGTATCATTATTGGGAAGGGTTTGTCCAAGGTCACCCAATTGTTCAGCACTTACAAGCTGGCAGCCCATCACAGGCAGAAGCGGCACATATAATCATTGATGCTGGCAGGCTCCACCCTCGATAATGCTACTTGTTCTGTCAGCCAGTCCTTGGCTTGTCGCAGGCGAATGTAATTATTCTTTGAGCCGTGCCTCAGATCTTCAGTTGAAGGGAGCTGTTTGATGCTAGACCACAACTAAGTATCAAATGGTGTCATGCCTATTACAGAACATGCAAGTCAACAACTACTGTCTCATTAGGCTTAAATCCTCCCACCCAAGGCGCAACATGAATGCCAAGCCACGTGCTGGGGATGTGTGAAGGAAAGTACCTCGCCCCCTCCCACGTGTGAAATGGCTGAAGGGATGCCTTCTCGAGGCTGTTGTAGCCCCCAAAGAGGGCTCCCTCTTGGATGATGTTGATCCCACCTTTATGATACGAGTAAATGACTCAATTAACTCAGCTTCTGCTGTAACTGTGAGGCAGAACTACACAAGCTACAGGATGGCTCTAGAGCCTCGCAGAAAAATCCCTCTCCTCTGCAAACGTTAAAAACATTTTTTTTTTCCATTTTCTTTATTCTTCCTCTTTGAAACATGTAGTTGCAAGTGAAACTGCTGAAACTTGACACTATTTAAATGAACGACTGGATTTATTAATATGAAACTAAGTAATTGAGTTTTCAGACAAAAACTTTAAAAGACTTTAAAACATGAACATTTTGGAGATGAAAAAGAATTCTGGTTAAGAGACTCATGTCATTACATTGACTATCATTTTAACCCAATCAGTCAAAATACTTATCAATTAGTATGTTCAAAAACAGGAGAAGAAAACAAGTGCTTCACAAGCTGCAAAGCCCTGAAAATGTTTTGCTCAGTCTTTCAGTAGTAATTATAACATTCCCTACTTTCAAAGTATTTTATCCCTTTACAAAAAACAACTTCTTGAGGTGGAGACGTCTTTGCCAGTTCATTTGAAAATATTTAGATTTTACTACTTGAAAAATCCAGAAATGTACGATATAATATATTTTTAAAATTACTGAATAGTCTTTCAGTTAATGTGTAGCTCACTGATTATGCCAAATTGATAAATACACCTGGAATGCCACACACATTATATATAGAGAGAACAAAGTATGCACTGCTGAANCTATTTTTAAAATTACTGAATAAGCTCACTGATTATACCAAATTGATAAATACACCTGGAATACCACACACATTATATATAGAGAGAACAAAGTATGCACTGCTGAAGTTGTTTGCCTGCTAGGAACTGCTGTTCCATCAAAAAATCCCATAAAGAAAAGCCCGCTCTGTGATGTTAGTAGAACACGCAAAAGCCATCGACTACTAAAATCTTGTTGTTAAGCTTCTTTTCAGTAGCTTGACAATTCAAAATTAGCATTGATTTAAAACCCTCCTCCCGGTAAGTATCAATACATAAAACATACCTCTGCATGTATTGTTTGCTGAGGAAAACATTAATAAACAATAACAAAGATGAAAGCACTTGTTTTGTGAAGATATGTTGGGCTGCTTTTAGCAAGACACTTTTTAAAAAAGAATCTGTAAAGGGGGCATATGCATATTTATGTGGATACCTTCACACTGTGCAGTTATGTCCATTTTATCATAGATATAAGTTTCAGTCTGAGCAAAGCTTACTATCCACAGACTGCTCCTTTCCCCCCTTTATTGTGACGTATATAACAGCATTTTAGTTTGATGTATAAACAGATGCATTTTCCAGAAAAAGGCTTAACAAATGTGATCTAAAATGAAGATATTCTGCTTACAAAATTACTGCATCACCACCCCCTTAAATTGCCTGAAAGTAAAAACTTCATTAAGACCTCAATCCTGGAAATAATTTATTAAATGTCATTAATAGTTACATTCTTGTAAGAGAATCTTTACAGAAAAGCCCGATAAAATCAAATCCATCAGGCTGCCTAGCAATTACTGTGAAAGGCCAGATAGTTTAACAGAGAATGTTCCCTTTGTCAAGGCTGCGGACTTTTCTTGCTTTCATATGGGGTTCTATATCCAGCTCATAACTCTTTTCTAATTGCTAGCACATGCTTAAAAATGTAATAGAAAAGCTTTTATTTTCTATCAAATCCTTGATAGCTTTTTCAGGAAGGGCTAAACCCTAAATATTTAAGATTAGTTTCAATAACCATTTTTGTACTATGCCCATAAAAAGCTTACAGGCTCCATTTTCTTCCCTTGCTACCATCCCTATACGTGTAGCACAGACTAATTCTTCCCTAGATGGTATACTGACCTCATGAACCACAGGAATAATCCAATTCCTAATTCTGTGCTCACAGAATTCAGAGAATTTTTGTAGTGATTTAAATTAATCCTGAACCAGATACATAGGCTACACCCCTGAATGCCCTTTTTACCCAGGTGCTGCTGGCCTTGCCCAGCTTTTCAGAAATGCTCCAAATCAAAGTTAGGATCAGTCACTGCAAAAATTTGGTCTTAACCTGACAAGAAAAAATTGATTTCAGGTAAAACAAAACGTTTCAAGGATCACCTTCTTCAAGCTCAAGAGCAAGCAGGAAACCAAGCAAAGGCAGCACAAGACTTGCATGGATGGACAAGGAGCTCCTCACTAAACTAAAATGTAAAAAGTAAGGAGGTGGAAGCAGGGCCAGGTGACTCAGGAGGAGTACAGAGCCATGGTCTGAGCATGCAGGGATGCGAACAGGAATTTGATGAGGGACATAATGGGAGCAAGAAGGCCTTCTGTAAGCAGAAGCCCTGGTGAGTAAAGACATGGAAAAGGCTAAAGTTCTCAACACTTTCTTTGCCTCAGTCTTTACTAGTGAGCCTTGCCTTCAGGAATCCCAGGCCCTGAGACCAGAGGGAAAGCCTAGTCCAAGGAATACTTACCATCATTGGAGCAGGATCAAGTTAGGGAACCCTTAAATAAACTGGGCATACACAAGTCCATGGGCCCTGTGGGATGCACCCATGAGCGCTGAGGGAGCTGGTTGATGTCACTTGCAAGGCCGATTCTGATAATCTTTGAAAGATCATGGTGACTGAGAGAAGTGCCCAAAGACTGGAGGAAAGCAAATGTCACTCCTATCTTCAAGAAAGGCAAGAAGGAGCACTCAGGGAATTACAGGCTGGTCAGCCTCACCTCAGTCCCTGGGAAGGTGATAGAGTCTGGAAACCATTTCCACACACATGAAGAACAAGAAGGTAATCAGGAGTAGTTAGCACGGATTTACAAAGAAGAAATCATGCTTAACCAACCTGATAGCTTTCTTCAATAAGATGACTGGTTTGGTGAATGAGGGGAAAGCAGCGGATGTTGTTTATCTGGACTTTAGTAAGGCTTTTGACACCGTCTCCCATTATATCCTCACAGATAAGCTGATGAAGTATGGTGCACTGAAAGCTGGCTTAACTGCCAGGCTTAGAGGGTTGTGATCAATGGCACAAAGTCCAGCTGGAAGCTAGTCCCTAGTGACATACCCCAGGTGTCTTCTGCAGTCTAACGACTTCATTAATGACCTGGACAATGGGACAGCATACACACTCGACATATTTGCAGATGATACAACATATGATTGTGCTGCCATACAGAGGGACCTTGACAGGCTGGAGAACTGGAAAGAGGAACCTCATGAAGATTAACAAAGAGAAATGCAAAGTCCTCCATTTGTGTAGGTGTAACCCCAGGCACCAGTACAGGTCAGGATCTGACTGTCTGGAAAGCAACTTTGTAGAAAAGGATCTGGGGGTCCTAGCAGACAACAAGCCCACCACAAGGCAGCAATGTGCCCTTGTGGCAAAGAAGGTAAATGGCACCCTGGGCTGTATTACACTGATAGAGGTGATCCTTCCCCCTATTTAGCACTGGTGAGGCCACATCTGGAGGGCTGTGTCCAGTTCTCAGCTTCCCAGTACAAGAGATACAGACATATTGAAGTGAGTCTAGTGATGGGCTACAAAGATGAATAAGGGACTGCAGCATCTTTAATATGAGGAGAGACTGTAAGAGCTGGACCTGTTTAGCCTGCAGAAGAGATGGCTCAGGGGAGATCATCTCAGTGTGTTTCAATACCTGAAAAGAGCGTATAAAGAAGATGAAGCCAGGCTCTTCTCAGTGGTGCTCAGTGACAGGACAAGAGGCAAGGAGCGCAAACTGAAACACAAGAAATTCCACCTAAACGTAAGAAAAAACTTGCCAGAAAGCCCTCAGCCTTGAGCTGGGAGGGCTCTTTGTCTTCATTCCATCGAGAAACACATTTAGCCCTTACATGTGTCTAGAAAAGACATACAGGCTCATTCATTGATGCAAGCAAAAGGCAAGAAGGCCTACCTATTTATGCTGCTCGTTTAGTTTCCTAATGATATATCCGTTGTTCTTTCATACGGACANTACAGGCTCATTCATTGACACAAGCAAAAGGCAAAAAGGCCTACCTATTTATGCTGCTAGTTTAGTTTCCTAATGATATATCCGTTGTTCTTTCATACGGACACAGTGACTAACAGCTTTAATAACCTGTGAGCAGACAGACTTGATTACATCTCTCTTCATCGTATTATAGAATTCAGCCTCTTTAAAGAGAAAGCAGAGTTTCCGCACAGCTGATCAGGAACCAGAATTCCTGTTATATATGAAATTCCAACATATTAAAAAGTAATCCTGATTTGAATTGCTAATATAAAGTGATCAAATTCCTGTGAAGTGAAAATATAAAAAAGAACACCACACGATTCATTCCCATGAACAAGCATCCTCTCCATAATTTATAAACAGGCTTTAAGGAAATAGTTGCTGGAGTTGCTGAAGAGATTGCACTTACTGGCCTAATAAAGTGTCTTTCCATCACCAACTACATTCTGAGTGACATAACTCAAAAAGTCACCATGTTGGGTTGTTCTGATTCCTGTAAACTTCTAAAGTTAGTAAAAACCCACATCTTGCTAATTACATTTTAACAGCACTTAACAAGATGTATGAAAACTAGTATCTTGTAATCTACAAGAAAATCAGATAAATCAAAATATTTCCACATTTTGTAGATACAAGACATCATGACATTTCTTAAAAAAAAACAACACCCCAAACCCTCAGAAACTGCACATTTACAAAAAATGTTTAAATTACATGAAAATGAAATATCAGAGAATAATTTGTTTAATAAACACATTTCTGACCAATAACAACTGCAAGGGAAGGCTATATCAATATCACCAAGAAGATCTGCAGAAGTCTTAGCTCTTTCTAGAGTTACCTTTCCGAGATTTGGTAGACTCTCAGTAGAACACAACACAAACAGAAGGAAAATCAGTTCTGGATTTAAGAACAGATTAACAAAGGTCTTCACAATTCCTTNAACCAATAACAACTGCAAGGGAAGGCTATATCAATATCATCAAGAAGCTCTGCAGAAGTCTTAGCTCCTTCTATTACCTTTCTGAGATTTGGTAGTCTCTCAGTAGAACACAACACAAACAGAAGGAAAATCAGTTTCTGGATTTAAGAACAGATTAACAAAGGTCTTCACAATTCCTTGGGAATGTGCCTTATCACAAACCACCACGGGCACTGCTTGAGGGACAAGGAAGACAGTTGCCAACTTTTCCTTCTAGCTGTATTCTACCAGGCTCATCAAATAGGAAAGAGGCTCCTATGCGGGCACACAAGGACTTCTTACGGACTTACTGGAAGAAGGAAATCATCTGTGTAGGATAGCACCTCAAAACAAATCATGTGGTCCTTATGGATTTTCCACATTTACTAGAAGAATAGCTTCAGTGCAGAGAGGTTGCTTGGACACCTTGAATCATTATTGCTGAGGTAAAGGGGAAAGAACACTTTGGAAAATGCTTGCAGCTCATTTAAAGCNGGAAGAATATCTTCAGTGCACAGGGTTGCTTGGACACCTTGAATCATTATTGCTGAGGTACAGGGGAAAGAACACTTTGGAAAATGCTTGCAGCTCATTTAAAGCCAAGAAAACAAAAATCTAAGACTAATAATGTTTCTTCCTTTATAGAGGAATCCTTCCCTGTGGTGGACAAAGTAACATATATTTCCTAGTGCAACCCTTCTCATAAAGATCTGTAGGCCGCGGACAACTGGACATAAACTACACTAGCTCCAAGGCTATTTAAGTTGTAATAAATCCTGTACAGCTTCAAAATCATAAAGATGTCCTAATACCATTTTTACCTTTCTTCTTTTACTTTCATATGCCCTAAGCTCAGTACGAAGCACAGGTCATCCAGACCTGGGTTTCACCTGCACCAGGTCACCAAAACCAACCCGAGGCTTGTTATTTATATATTCACTTACTGAAACAGGTAAAACATAGTCAAAGTATTGTGATACTTTGGCATTGAGCAGGCTCAATTAAGATGTGAATATCAGACTAAATTGCCACATTTATTTGGAGCAGGGTGTTATAATTTACCTACAACATAATATGTATAAGTGTACAGTGTGGTAAACCCAAAGATTTCTGCTACTGCTAGTCAAGTCACACTGAGATACTAAAAATTACAATGACCAAAAAAAAAGAAGCAGTAGGTACACCCACAACAAATTCTCCATAAAGGTAGTCTCTGGGGTCCTGGCAAGGGTAAGCTGAATTCTCACTGCTTCAAAACAATGTCAGCTGCTGCCATCAGACAATGCTAACTGAGCCTGGCATTGCACTAAGCAGCCTCTGCTTGGGAATGCCCTCCCAGGTCTTTACTAAAATTTAAATGTTTTATTCCATCACCACTAGCTGATGAACATAGAAAACTGACAAAATCCACTGAACAATCTACTGATGACAAACTGCTGATGTACATCTCCACAAAATCTTCCCAGTAACCACATGCACACAAACCAATACAGAGGGCTCGTATACCCCACAGACGGTGCTTACTCCTGTTCTCTTCCCCAAACATACACCCTTCACTCCCAGAAATACACAGAACCCACAAAATTACTAAAAACTTCCAGTTCACATGCTTTATGCCATTCCTATCTAACCTCTCACAAACATCAATAGTTCCAACCCAGGTATCTTGGATTATATCTGTCCCCTTTTAAGGATGCAGAGAAAGCAAGTAAGAAGAGGAGACAGAAGCTACCACTGCTCAAGCAGCTCCTCTGGGGGCAAGTAAGACCTGCAGCAACTCAGGAAACTCCCTTTTAAATATGAGTCCAGGAGAAGTTTGTAAAAATTGCTCCTAATTCTCTTCTGACATGAAGATAAGTCAAAAAGAATGAAAAGGTAGTCAAAGATTGTTAACAGGGGAGAATGGGAAGCAGACTCTAAATGTTTCCTCCACCCCGTGTTGTAAAGCAGATATGGATGCTTTCTTTAAATCTCAAGGCATTAACACTGCTTCATAGCCATTCTGCCAGTTTCATTAATTGCACTTCTATTCCAATCATTTCATAAGCAGACTGTACTTATAATCTGGCTATTTATCCTAATGTTTGATGTTTCTGACTCACATAAATACATTATGTTTGAACGCAGAGAAGTACTTTGCATGACAAATTTGGGATTTCTGCCGGAAACATTTGACTGAAATTTATTTTTGCTATCCATAGGGAATAAGCCTCTACATTATTTGATTGTTATTCACATTTTGGTAATCGCATTACGAACCTCTACTAAGAAATGAAATGGCAGTGTGCCTTTTTTTCCCTCAAGAACAAATGTCTCCCTCCCCTTCCCAAAAGCACAGACCTTGAAAAAGCATTAGAAAATTAAAAAGCCAACAGAAATAAAATGATGTATCTATGTTTGAATATTCATTAAAACACGGTATTGCTTAGTCACTGCTCGCTATTTGGATGATGCATGGTGCTTCCCTGCAACAATGGGAATTGTCTTGTTTTTATGGGATGGGTGTAGACTTTAGTGGACAGACTCCTAATGGTGTTCAGCCATCCTAACTGCATTAATATTGCTAGGCCATAAGCCACTTTACATCAGTCAATGATCTGACTTTATGTTATAAATAAGAACACAGAGAAATAGTAACAGATTTCATTTCTGGGCTTTATTCAGAGCCGTCTTGATACTCCTCATGCTATCCGGCAGCTGCTCTACCTACAATGCATGATACTAAACACCACATGCCTGAGTTGTCTACTGGAGTTATTTGCCCTTGGCATTGTTTGCCCTTTGTTTCTGTGTTGTTATACTCTTCTCTCCCAGAGACTTTCCCTAGCAGTTCCCGCACTGGCAGAAAATTTACCGCACTTTATCTCATTCTGTATAGCTATTATCAAACATCACAAGCACAAGAAAGGATGACATAAAAATATCTTTGGGCTACTAAAACCCATAAGTCAAATTCATCTCTTGTTTCACCTCACAAATCACAGCGATCTGTTAATTGTATCCCTCACTGCTTTTAGATTTTGTGAGCATCAAATCACAGCAAGTTTTTTCTCTGGAATTTGCTGAAAAATACAACAAAAACTATAGCTAAACAAAAAATGCTGCCTCTACTCTTACCCTTTTTAACATCAGTTTTCTAATCTGAGTATCTGACGTATTTCCTACCCCCTGACCGTTCAGCAGCACTTGAGAATCTACTTTGCTTTGTTATACTGTCCCAAAACTCCTATTGACCACATTTCCACCAACTGACCAGCAGGAAACCCTGATTTTCTGTACTTGGAAAGAATATGAACACAAAGTCATGGTGGAAATGGAAACTGAGGAGAATGCACAGCCTCGCATCCCAAGCAGAGCTGCTCCGCTGAAGCAGTTGTGCCTGTGCTCAGAATGCAAAGAGGAGGTTGCTGAACTGCATAACATCATGGACACCTCAGGCTCAGCCCCATCATAGGATGGCATCTGGCAGGGGGGTTGGACTAGATGATCTCCAGAGGTCCCTTC
>RSEF01000002.1:95439323-95461325 GCA_003993805.1 Himantopus leucocephalus
AGGCTCAGTACTGGGGCCGGTTCTCTTCAATATCTTTATCAATAACCTGGATTGAGTGCACGCTCAGTAAGTTTGCAAATGACACTATGTTAGGCAGGAGTGTAAACATACTTGAGGGTAGGATGGCTCTACAGAGGGATCTGGACAGGCTGGACCAATGGGCCGAGGCCAGTGGTATGAGGTTCAACAAGGCCAAGTGCTAGGTCCTGCACTTTGGTCACAACCACTCCATGTAGCGCTACAGGCTTGGAGAAGAGTGGCTGGAAAACTGCCTGGCAGAGAAGAACCTGGGAGTGTTGGTCGACAGCCAGCTGAANAAAATAGTGTAACCATCAGGACTAGGAAAGCGATCATTCCCGTGTACTCAGCACTGGTAAGGCTCCATGCCGAGTACTGTGCTCAGTTTTGACCCTCTCACTACAAGAAAGACATAGAGGTGCTGGAGCGTGTCCAGAGAAGGGCAACAAAGCTGCTGAGGGGTCTTGAGAATAAGTCTTATGAGAAGTGGTTGAGGGAANTGAGAATAAGTTTTATGAGAAGTGGTTGAGGGAACTGGGGCTTTGTAGCCCAGAGAAGAGGAGGCCGAGGGGAGACCTTATTGGTCTTTACAACCACCTGAAAGGAGGTTGTTATGAAGTGGGGGTGGACCTCTTCTCACCAGTAACAAGCACTAGGACAAGAGGAAATGGCCTCAAGTTGCACCAGGGGAGGTTTAGATTGGATATTAGGAAAAATTTCTTCACTGTCAAGCATTGGAACAAGCTGCCCAGGGAAGTGGTGGAGTTGCCATCCCTGTCGGCGGTGAGTATTTAAAAGGGATGTTGAGGTGATGCTTAGGGACATGGTTTAGTGGTGGGTTTTGGCAGTGTTAGGTTGATGGTTGGACTTGATGATCTTAAAGGTCCCTTCCAACCTAGAAAATTCTATGGTTCTGATTCTAACCTTGGTGTGTGATCCCACAGCTTTGTCATGGGCAAGATTGTTATTATCGCCCTCCCTCTTCAAGCCTAGTTTAAACCTCTGTCAATGAGTCCTGCTAGCTTTTGAGCAAAACCTCTGTCAATGAGCCCTGCTAACTTTTGAGCAAAGACCCTCTTCGCTCTTTCAGAAAGGTGAATCCCATTTGCCACCAGCAAGTCTGGTGCTGTGTAGGCCATGCCATTATCAAAAACCCAAAACTGTGTCAGTGACACCAGCCATGGAGCAACATATAATAAAAAATTAATAGATTTTGATTGCCCTTGGACTACATGTTGTGGCTTGATCGCCACCCACATGAAGCAACAGTTATGGGTAATAGTCCAAGGGCCGTATCAGGCTAGGAAGTTTCCTAGTGATGTCCTTAGATGAGCGCCAGGGAGGCAGAAGACTTCCCTAAGAGCAGGGTCTGTCTGGCATATTGGACCCTCTGTTCCCCTCAAAATGGAGTGCCCTAGAACTATAACCTGTCTTGCCTTCCTTGTGAGGGTGGTTGTGATACAGGGTGTAGGCCTTTCTGCCCTTAGCAGCACATCTGGTGAAGCTGGACGGTCATTCACATCATCCATTAACTGACCTTCCACATCCAGAGCCTCATACTTGTTGTACAGAGGCACCTGGGAAGGCGGGGTGGGGCTTCACTTGCCTCCCCAAGTGTGGACTTCCTCCATTTACTCCTCTCCTTAAAGCCACTGCCTTCAGCCTGTCAGGGGGGAGCATACAGGATCCCCTTGATCTTGTTTTTTTTTCTGGTGGCTGTTCCCATATCTGTCTCTGGAAGGCAGAGCATGGTTCCACCAGTCTGTCTCTTTCTCATACTCCCTGATGCTCCTTAACCTTTCTATTTCTTCTTGTAGCTCTGCCACCAGGTTGAGCAGATCATCCACCTGGTCACACCTCACACATCCGTTCTCACTACTGCCATTTGTTACCAGTGAAAGGCTCTGGCATTCCTTGTATCCTGAGACTTGAATTGCTGCATGTTTTCATGGGAGCTCTGTCTGGGTTGCCACACCCTTCTGCTGAGTGCAGAGGACATGGCTTTCTGCCAGGTGGGTATCATAGCTAAGCTTCTTCTGAGAGGGTGATGACCTCCAATTGAACTTACCCCTTGAGCTGATAGGGTGATTATGCCCTTCCTGCACGCCCTTCCACGGGAACTGCCATGAAAACTGCCATGCCACATCCTGGTTGAGGTGCCATGCCCTCTTTGCCCACACTGTTGGCACTGCTCCTGGTCACTCGCGCTTCCCAGACTGCTTTTTATAGGTACGCAGGATGTTGCTGGTGCTCTGGCAATGCCCAGGCCTCGTAAGTGTCTCCCACGAGAGCTGCTGCCTCCTGGCGGGTCTCTCTGCTGCTTCCCTACCTCAGGAAAACTGCCTGTGTGCTGAGATCTTCTGGTCCGCTGATGATAGGTCCCACTCCAGAGCAGCTCCTCTCGGCTACTGAGTGAGTGGCCTACCATGTTAATGATTAGATCAGAATTAGTGTTAACTGCCATTTAGAGATTGTCAGTCTTGGAGACAGGACCAACCAAAATATAAATTTAATTCTGCTTGGTAATCATGTTTCTTTGTGTATTTTCTGGAACTATACGATTGCAAGCTATATGGAAAAGCTATGGGGAACTTGTCCTTTACTAAAAGTTTCAATATTTTTTGCTTTTCTTAAGAAAAGGAATGGATGAATCATTTGTTGATTTACATTAATCACATGTTTTTAAGATTTCTCTTTTGATAGTATAATTTTAAATTAAAAAGAATCATTGTACCTTACAGATAGCTTTTGTTCCATTCTTACACAAAACCGTCATTGTTCTTATGCTAATCCCTAACTTTTTAGTGGAGAATAAAAGAAAAGGGAAGAGAAAAGGAAGGAGGGCAACAAAGAATTCTGTCAGATGCTGACACTGCATATGTTATATTTATATATGAATGCTATATGTATATATTCATATGACATATGACTATTCAATAGTCCATTGAATATATTGAAGAATATATTCAGTATTACGGTAGGAAAGTTGAATCAAACTAGGGGCAGAATTTTCTTAGGAAGTGAAAATATGGGTTGCCTAGAAGTGAAAAACTAGCTTACCTGAGAGGAGAGCTTCCATCATTGGAATAACCAGACTGAATAGGACAAAGCTTATTGACCAATAGAATAATTGAGTTTCTAGAGAAATTCAGACTGTCTAACTGACTGGCCAAAGACAAAGTAATTGGACTTATACATAAGAAGAAGAAGAAGCATCTATTAAACATATGTGCATTTCTGCCTACGCTCAAGACAACCACAGAATCTTACTGATTTCTTGCACGTGTTAAAAATATTCCATATAGTGGAAAGGCCAAAAAGTTCAGGTAAATTCTCATGATTTCTTAAATGTAGCTTTTATTTGCATACAAGTCTTATAAATCTCTTGCTCATATATAGTCATATGTTGTATTCCTCTCTGACTCATACATTTTATTTAAATCCCTTCTATGTAACATTTGTTCTCTTCAGGGCAAAGGGTACTTTTTTTTGTATGGGAACTTCAGTTCCACTGTAGTACTTTTTTACAGCACTCTTGTTTTCTGCATGTTGAATGATATATTAGATGATTCCTTTAGGTCAGTAAATGAATTCTTAATATACCAGCATCTAATTCTAAGTTTCATGACAATTACAGTGTAGAAAAAGATTTACAAGAAAAATTAACTCTAACAACAATGTGTGGGAGGGCTTATACACAGTAAAAAGACCATAAGATCACAGCTGGCAGGCAAAGGGAAGTACTGTGTTAGCACTAAGTGATTAACTTGCAGAAGACTAAAATGACTAATATGACATTAGCAAAGAAAACATTGTTCTGTCATTTATATTGTGTCAAAATGTGCTTGATGCCTCATAGGTGGTTCTTATAAAGGAAGCTTACTGACCTAAGCCAAATATTGTGCTCTTACATATCATTATGGTAGGAAATCAGCATAAGTTTCTCAATAACTATTTTTGGGTAAGAAACTGTGGAAATTAAGAAAATGGTATTTTTCTCAAAAGTTAACTGAATTAAACTTTTGAATCTACCATTTCTGACAGGGATGTGAAAAGAGCAGTTATAATATTAAGAGATTTTGTAGAATCACTTGATATTTAAGAAAGGTTATGGGATAAAATTTTCATAATATTAATTCATTGGGAACCTGTAGTGTAATCCAATGAGATAATGAAGATGACCAGAGGGTAAAGCCAAACGGATTACTAATTTTTTAAAAATAATGACCTACATTGTCCTTTATATTCATTTTGCATCCCTGCTCTGAAAAGAAGACAAATTGAATTTCTTACAGGAAAGCAGAATCCATTTTTTAAAAGAAAATATACCAAATACAGTTTGATTTTTATTTATTGCAGGGAATTTCATACTAACTTCTGGTACCATGTTTGCAAACAATATGAAAATGTTCCATGAATGAAATAGTGATGCTTTTGAGGGAGAAGATACTACTAAATATTTCCTCAGGTTACTTTTATTTCTTTTTGTACTTACATCATTTCAGTTTAAGTTTGACTTAGGCTGTAGATAATCATTGCCTGAACAAAGGCGTGCCACCACTGAGTGCTGCTGTACCAGCCATGTTAGAGCTCCAATATGAACTGGAGTCAAAGGCAGCCAGGGGGTATGCTACAACTAACATTGCCAATATGTTTTTTTCAATTCCTTTGGCAGCTCAATGCAGGCCACAGTTTTCTTTCATGTAAAGGGGTCTCCACTGCACCTGGAATCAACTTCCCCTGTGGTGGAAGCACAGCCCTACGATTTGTCATGGACTAATCCAAACTGCATTGGAAAAGAGTAATGCCCCTGAACATCTACAATACATCGATGACACCATTGTTTGGGGCAACAAGGCAGAAGAAATGTTTGAGAAGGAAAAAAGGTTATTCAGATTCTTCTAAAAGCTGGTTTCACCATAAAAATAAGGAAGGTCATGGGACCTGCACAGGAAATTCTGTTCCTGGGAATAAAATGACAGGATGGCACTGTCATATCCCTATGGATGTGATCAACAAGATAGCAACTGTGTCTCAACCAGCTAACATGAAAGAAACACAAACTTTCCTAGGCCTTGTGGGATTCTGGAGAATGTATATTCCAGGTTATAGTCAGCTTGTGAGCCCTCTCTATTGAGTAACCTGAAAGAAGAATTATTTTGGGTGGAGCCTTGAGCAACAATAAGCCTTTGAGCAAACTAAAGAGGAGATAACTCATGTGGTAGCACTTGGGCCTCTTCAGACAGGACCAGCTGTGTAAAATGTACTCTACACTGCAGCTGGGGAGCATGGTCTCACCTGGAGCCTCTGGCAGAAAACATTAGGAGAAACCTGAGGTTGACCATTAGGGTTTTGGAGCCAGGGGTATCAAGGAACAGAAGCCCACTACACCTTGACTGAAAAAAAGGTACTAGCAGCATATGAGGGGGCTTGTGCCACTTCAGAAGTTGTTGATACAGAAACATATCTCCTCTTGGCACCACGATTGCCCATGCCACACTGGTGTTCAAAGGAAACAACCCCACTATGCATCATGCAACAAGTGCTACATGAATTAAGTGGGTGGTATTGATCACACGATGAGCTTGACTGAGGAAACACAACCTCCCAGGAATCCTAGAAGAGATCATGTACTGGACAGAAGGCAGAGATTTTGGAGCATTACCTGAGGAGGTGGCTGGTGCCCAAGAGGCACCAGCATATAATGAGTTATCAGAAGATGAAAGGCATTATGCTTTGTTTACTGATGGATCCTGTTGTGCTGTAGCAAACCATTAGAAGTGGAAAGCTGCTGTGTGGAGTCCCACATTACAAGTCATTGAAGCCACTGAAGGAGAAGGTGAGTCAAGTCAGTTTGCAGAAGTAAAAGTCATCCAACTAGCCCTAGAGACTGCTGAATGAGAAAAGTGGCCAGTAATCTATCTCTGTACTGACTCCTGGATGGGGGCTAATGTCCTATAAGGGTGGCTACAGCAGTGGAAGACCAATTGGCAGCACAGGAGTAAACCCACCTGGGCTGCTGCACTGTGGCAGGACATCATTGCTTGGGTATAAAACATTGCTTTAAATGTACGTCATGTAGATGCTTACAAATGCCGCATCACTGAAGAACATCAAAACAATGAACAGGTAGACAGGGATATCAAAGTTGAAGTAGCTCAGGTGGACCTGGACTGGGAGCGTAAGGGTGAGCTATTTGTAGCTTGATGGGCCCACAAAACATCAGGACATACAGATCAGCTTGTGATCAAGGGGTAGACCTGACCATGGAGGTCATCGCACAAGTGACTTATAAATGTGAATCATGTGCTGCAATCAAGTGAGCACCATGAGTAAAGATTCCCTGGAATACAGGGTGGTGGCTGGGTTTTCAATAAGGCAAGGCCTGGCAAATTGACTATATTGAACCACTGCCACAAACACTCCAAGGCAAGAGCTACATACTCACCATGGCAGAAGCAATTACTGATTGGCTAGAAACATATCCTCGAAGCCATGCCACCGTTTAAAACTCCAGCTTAGGCCCTGAAAGGCAAGTTTTGTGGTGACATGGTACCCCAGAATGAACTGAATCAGACAATGGGATTAATTTCTAAAATAACCTCATAAACTCCTAGGCCAAGAAACACAGCATTGAGTGGGTGTATCACATCCCCTATCACCCACAATTCTCTGGAAAGACTGAGAGGTATAATGGACTGTTAAAGACTATGTTGAGAGCGTTGGGCAATGGGGAATGGAAGCACTGGGATATAAATTGAGCAGAAGCCATTTTGCTGGTTAACACCAGAGGATCTGATAACCATCCTAGCACTGCCCAAACCAACCCCCTACATATTGTAGGAGGAGATAAAGTCCCCATAGTGCACGTGGGCTAGGGAAGTGGGTGTGGATTGCTCCTGAGGTGGAGTTAATTTTCCCCATAGCAGCCCTCACAGTGCTGTGCTTTGTATTGGTAGCTAGAAAGGTGTGTTATCAACACACCTTGTTTTGGCTACTGCTGAGCAGTGCTCACACAGCATCAAGACTCTCTCTCCAACATTCCTCCCTCAACACCACCCCTAAAGGCCAGTAGGCTGGGTGTGGGCAAGGTCTTGGAAGGGGACATAGCCAGGACAGCTGACCCAAACTGACCAAAGGGAGATTCCATACCATATGACGCCTGCTCCACAATAAAAGCTAAGAGAAAGGAGGGGGAGTGAGGCATTCTTTATTACGACATTTGTCTTCCAGAACAACTGCTATGCAAACTGAAGCCCTGCTTCCTGGGAAGTGGCTGGGCATTGCCTGCTGATGGGAAGTAGAGAATAAATCTTTTGTTTTCCTTTGTTTCCACATACAGCCTTTGCTTTTGATTTATTAAACTGCCTTTATCTTGACCCACGAGTTTTCTCCTGTCTTATTTCCTACCCCCATATCCTGCTGAGGAGGAGGGTGATAGTGTGGCTTGGTGAGCACCTGGCGTCCAGCCAAGGTCAATCCACCGCAACTGATAATGAACTTTTTATGTACACTATTGTTCTTTTAAGCCTCCATTGCATCAAAAACACTTGTGCATGCATGCAAGTTCAGGGCAACGTGTCATGCTGTGATCTTCCCCAGCTAAACAGCATTAGAGGCATCACTGGATGCACTACAGCAATAGCATTCTCTTTATCTGCTGAGAAAATAAATCTATATGAACTGACCATGGCTGCTGAAGAAGACAAGGGCTCTTGTAGTCCATTCTCCTGTTCCCATCCAGTTTCAGTTTTACTGAATAGCTCCACTGGGTCTACCCTATAAACCGCTCTGACACCCTTAGAGTTTTCTTGCAGCATGCTACACTAATTATTTTACTGAGTATGAAGATGCCCCTATATGTCTCATTGATTTCCTTTGGTGCTGGAGAAAGAAAAAAAATCTCCAACTTCTGCTTTTTCTATGCCTCTGTGACTTCACACTAAGTTGCTCAGTAAATTGCTTGAATATAATTTATTGATATTACATTAAATTGGTTAAGCTGATATTTATGCATGTTCTACCTGGAAGATGGCTTTTAAAATGAACATATTGTTTTAGATATGCACGCATGTGTAAATTTATATATGCACAACTATATAGAATGATTACACAACCTCTGTTCACAGCTATTTTTAGGCTTTCCACATCATGCAATTGATAAATGTTGGCAAATTAGTAGTGGAAAAATCAAAACAAGAAAATGAAAGATATTTTAAAATCAATTCACTAATCAGATCATAGACAGTTAAAATATTTTATCAGTACTTGTGAACATAAAAACAGCCATTTCAAAACTTTTCCATTAGCATTAGATGTTTGCAGTGTATTACTCAGTCCTTAATATCTATTCTGACTGTTCTCAAATTTATTTTAGTTGTTTTCTACCTAAGCTGTTCCAGACTTGATAGATGGTCCTCTGTTGAGCAGTTTGAGAGTCTGCCAAATAAAGACCCAGCCAATGTTATCTTTCATAAAATTATTTACCATATCATGGCTTTAATAAGATTAAGAAATTCAATATAGCTGATTTCCATGTCCAGGTTTTATTTTGATGAGAACGGTGTTTGAGAAAGAAGGAACAGATAAGAAAGAAGAGAAAAAACAGAGAGTCATCAGATATAGTCTGACATTTACCATAGACACTGGAGAGTCTTTACAAAAATTAATATTAATAATCATACCTGCATGTCATTGTAGAAAATGGTTTATGCAAGTAAATTAATAACTGTTATGCTTTTAATTATGTGAAAAAGTCACTCTTGTATACTAAGAATATATCTGAGCTTTCCAGTATTAAATAAATAAAAAAGTACTAAGAAAGAAGAAAACTAAACAACAGATCATTTACTGTTTATGATTTCTTTTTTTTTTAAAGTACATAAAACGTAAAAATTGTGAACTTAACTTATTTAATTTCACATTGATGAAGAAGGCTGCTGGTAAATTGAAGTGGTTAATATCAACACAGAAATTTAGAAAAAGTTAGTGGTTTTGAATGATTTTGGTCATTAATTTGGAAGAAGTTTCATCTAAGTAGACATTCCTGAATTTGTGTTTGCATGAATGGCTAAAATAATGCTTTTCCTGTGTGGAAAGAACTTACGAACACTTCTGTGCTAAAGGTAGACTGTATTTTCTGTGTAGTCATTAAAAAAGGAAAGGCATTCTTGAGTTTGACTAGGATCTTAGTATGCCAGCAGCTTTAAGGGATCACAAAGGTCTTATGATTGAGGGATCCCACTGAGGGACAGAAGTGGGATCAGCTATAATGCCTGCCACAGGCTTCTGATACAATCTTCAAAGAGTCGCTTAGAGTACAAGTGCACTAAGCAGTATGAACTCATAACTGAGCTATCTTGAAAATCAGAAGTGATGCAGATATTAAGAACACATTGCTAATTAGCTGTAACACAGTGTTGCACTGTAAAGCTATGTTAGCTAACATCTCTGCACAGCAGTACTTTGTGTTAGGTGATTGCATCCAGAAATGAATTTACCATAATTAAGGCCATTCTCTGTATGCATACTCCCACACCACCAGTTGGCAAGAGTTTTCTAGATGTGAAATAGCACTGACATATTTTTGTTTGAAAAGATTTGGTGTTTGATACGTGCCCAAATAAGGAATTTCTTATATCAGGGTTTTTTTCCCAGCAGTTTTTAATATTCTTGAAAAATGAATTGCATCACCTCAACATCAGAAGGTATGACATCATAAATCTACACATATCCTAAGAATAGGCAATGATTATTTTTGTTCACCACTTATACTCCAAGAAGTATGATGCGGGTCTAAAATCTCTGCATAAGGAATAATCCTACCAAAGATTAGATGAGCAAACCCAGGATAGATCTCTCTTTGGAGTTCCCCACACCACCATGATAGATGGTACTTGCTTAAACTAGATGTCTAAATTTTAGATGGATAAGATTGCATGAGATGAATCTGATCCTGCGGTACTATATGTCAGACTAAGAATTAGTAGTACAAAGATTAAGAAAAATTAATTCTATATGAGTTACACTGGATGATATCAATTTCTTTCCTACTCCATCTCCGGAAAGGCCATTTCTGTACCTGCTATTTCTATTAACCTCTTAATCTCCCGCTCATTCTGTCTCACAAGAATTTGACTGTCTTCCTTTCAGTCACTTTTTACTGTATTCCTTATTTTCTTTCTTGTTTTTCAAAGAGGACCCTTCCTCTAGGTCCTGCTGCATTCATTCCAGTTTTGAGTATATCACTGCCTGATTTTCTGTCTTCATTCTCATTCCAGGCAGTAATCACTGGAGGGTCCCTTGGACCATTACTTTTTCTTTTTCTTTTTTCCCCCTTTACCCTTTTTCTTCTATCTGATTCTTTCACTCCCTCTTTTCTTCTGACTTAATTCTAGCTTTTCGGCAGAGAAAATTTGTATCACCAAGCTTTAAGAGCCAGGATGGGATTCAGCTACTTACTTACAGCTGTAAGGATAGTTTAAGGTAATAGGCGGTCTAAATGGTTAATCAAGACAAATAAACATTTTCAGAAGGTGAATTTTACCAGCATTAATTTTCTCAGTCTGTAGTAGATGGGTAAATCCTACTTAGATGTATGTTACTGTTAATATAGGAACCTAGAACCTTAACTTTAAATAGATGCCTTATTTCTAGACAGTTTTCTGGAGGGTCAAACCAAATAACACGATTCCATCAGATTGAGGAAGAATACTGACAAACTGAGTCATGGATCAAATTTTATAGGAATAAATCTAGGAGGTTTGGTTTGAGATGGGAAAAAAAGATAGTTAGAGAAATTTTAAGAAAGGGCTTTTTACCTGTGCAGGTATCTATAAACTCTGTAGTTTCACCATAAACACCTACAAATTATCACCATAAATATCTTCAAAGGGCTGACAGAGGATCAGCTGATTTGGGTCACAGTAGACTGAAATAAAATATATTCAGTGTTAATAGAATAGCACAGAATTGTCAGCCACACAACACTGTGGAAAGCACCTTGTCAGAGGCACCAATATTCCTTGTCTTGTCTGTGTTATTTTCATGACTAAGCAGGAGACACATGTGCAAATATAATTTGTGAGTGTCTGATTAAAAACTAGCAGAATAGCATCCCTGGTTGAGCCAAAAACAAGTCCACTTTTCCACAGACATTACTTTTTCACAGACATTACTTTTTCACAGAATTTACGCTTGAGGTTCCTAATGGACAGTTTCTTTACACAATCAGAATATCCAGAATGCTGTTCTACATCCTTAAGAAGGCTGCATCTTCCTGCCCAGGGCTTTTATGCCTTTTTTTTTTTTCCCTGTAGATTTCTATGACTATATAGCGTGACTTCCTTATACAGCAAAAGAAATCTGGTATGGGAATTAATTCTCCTTTCTTATGTAAAATGCTATTGTCCCCTCCCTCAGAGAAAATATGAGAAATTTAATATTACTCATTGTAATCAAACATATTACTGGGATGGATATTTCTTAAATTACCACTTCACTTTTGTAAGAATGTCTGGCGAAGCTATGTGTTTTTCTGGTAGCCCGGGTATTTCCTTGAGCTGTACCTCACAGCTCTAACAATATTAAGGAAATGAATTCCTGTGTAACTACAGCAGTGCAGTTAGTTTTAAATTAAGTTCATAAGTTTTGCTTTTTATTGTTAGAAGGAAACACAGCAAGAGCAATGTTTCTGACAGATCTACAGCAACTGAGAATTATGTTGATACCAGGGACACCTATGGGAACATTTCATCTGGTAAAAAATACATATGTGCGAGTGTGTATATATCCACATTAAAATATAGATTGAACTATTCAATAGTTGAACATATATTTACATTTCTAAGTACATTTGTGTGTATATATATATAAATAAATATCATAGATATTTGAATTAACTAGAATCAAACTAGTCTAAATTTCAGTTCTTCACACTTAACTGATATTTCAGTGTATTTTGCATTCCTTGAGTATACGGAAAATTAATGTTAATAATAATTACTGATAGGAGCATCAACTTAGTAATTCAGAACATCCATGCCAATTATCTTATAACTATATTATTTTATTACTTTATTACATTATTGTCAATTAGTGCAATTATGTTACTGAGCAGAGCTGATGTTGCTCAGAGGAATTTCAAAGAATTTAGTTTAACATAGCAACATTTATCATTAGCACATTAATAGGAAGTTCTATGTCAGGACTAAAACATAGAGCTTTATATATAAGTGCCTGAAGAGGATTATTATTAAATATTTAAGCATGCTTTTTCATGATAAAGAATGTATGACATCATTGTTTTCAGAAACAGCAGGGTAGTGTACTGCTGGAAGATTTGTTAATTATTCCAAACAGTTTCTAATGCTTGTGACGCCTAGTTACTAGTTACCGGTGAAATTTAAAGTTTTTGAGGGCTGACTTGTGCACATCCTTGGCACCCACACTCCAGATTCAGCTAACAGTAAAAGCAGGTGCTTTTTGTAAGCTCCCGTTAGGTCAGGGTGGATATTTGCCTCTGAATTTGGTATTACCTTTTGTGGTTTTCTTCATGCTTCAACTTTCCAGCGTTTTTGGGCACTGTAACGGAGGCAGGTGAGACTGACATCCTCATTCTTCTGTACCAATGAAAGATTAATTCAGGCTGGAGGGCAGTGAAAGTATGGCTACTAGAATGATAGGAAAAATAGACAACTTTTTATGTTTTGAAGGACACTAGAAGAAATTGATTTATCTAGCTTAGGAGAAGAAGATTGAGGGTGTGTACAGTCGAATTCCTTAGGAATACTCCAGGAAGAAAACCAGAAATAACAAAAAAACTTGTGAGATAAATATATATAAACTGATGGGGATTAAATTTAAGATGGAATCTGGAAGATATTTCACCACTCAGGTGAAACTTTAGGACAGCATTCTAACAGGAACAGAAGGAATGAAAATACTGCAGGAGCAGGTTTGATCCGTAAAAAAGATGATATTTAAATATTTGCTGTCATAGCAGAGAAATGAGCTTGATATGGTCTACTGTCTGTAGATTTGATTTCCTTCAGTTATACAAATGCAGTGCTTTCAATTTCAGTGGTTTTGTTTCTTATTTATGGCAGCAAAAGGTAAATTCATGTGCAATATTCTTCTTGTGCTTGTACAAGCACAAGGAAAGATGCTGATGCAGCCCCTCCTTCATCTTCCAACTTCCCTACCGCACTGTCAGGCTTCCTTGCCTGACAGTTTTAGAAATAAAATATTTCTATGTCTTGACCTGAGCAATTATGTAGAATACTTGCACTGGCAAAATACTGATGTTTAAACAATGGCACTGCCATAATTGCTGGAAAGTGAATGGAAAGTTTACATTTCCCATTTGCTCGCTTGTAAGATAAACAAAAATCTAGAAGTTATGAAAAGAATATACCCCTGAATAAAATCTTTTCATTATTTCATGACAGATAATTATTTTATTTTATAAAAGATAACCGTACAGCTCAACTTTTTACTTCTAGCAATGCTGCCTTCTGTGCTGGAGTCAGGTATTGTACATCTGCAGTGTAAGAATTATCTAAAGCTAAGAATAATAACTGCTCAAGCTAGTGTGTTGGTAGCTGTTTCTCTCTCTTTTGCCAATGATGTTCCTAACTAAAGATGTTTTTGAAACACTTAGATGTAAATGTAAATTGACAAAGCCACAAGAACATCTTGGAGACAGAAAAGCTAAAAAGCTTGTTTTCCCATATTTAATTGAAACAGAATACGGGTAGACAAGAACAGCAGTTAAAAAAAAAAAAAACCAAACCAAAAAAAAACGAACCCAAAAACCAAACCAAAACCAAGACACCAAAAGCACGCACTGTAAAGACTGAGTACTTTAAAAAATAGCTGTAAAGGGAAACAACAAATAAGCAAGCAAAAGGGAAAGGAGGGAGAGGGGGAAGACCCAAAAACCTTAGATCTTTAAACTCTTCATGGCAGTCTAAGTTTTCAGAACTTGAGGTAAAGGAAAATTTGCAAAGCACCTTTTATTTTCCTTCAGTTGCAATCACATTTGCATTTAGCCACAAAGTGTAGATATGTGTGGCCTGCAACCTGCACTTGATCTGCAGTGTGTGATTCTGGTGTATAGCCTGATGTATAGCGACTATCCTGAGTAAACCTGTATGTACAGACAACCTTTCTACAAATACATCTGGGCTCTTAGATGACATGAATGCAGTGGAGTTTGGTTCCTAAAACAATGATAAAAAAGAAAAGGAAGGGAATTCTTTCAGTTGCTGAGATCCACTAATGTGGAATATCATAGAGGAATGAATTGTATCGTAACTCAATATAGTAAATTGTTTAAGCCTAGGGATATGACATGAAGCAGGCTCTGTTGGCATGGTCGAACATATTTAATCAGCTTTATCTGAGTTCCTACTGGGAGCATAAATGCCTACGTTGTAAACTATGCAAATTAGATAAGACAAATTTATTATACCCACATTTATCCACAGACCCACAGACTGACTAGATGTGCCATTTATTTGATTTAGCTAAACACAGAATTAGTTCTCAGCCGATGAAAAAAGATTAGGTTCATAATTCTTTTCTAAACTCTGATTTACTTTTTCTTTAAGCTGCAAATCGTCTTGACAAGCTTATCTAAAACCTCACAGTGAAATCAGTATCTCCTCTTTAAAGTCATCTTATTGCCTCCTCCACTCTCAGTGTTTGGCCTTCTTGTAAAATGATTGGCTCCTGGCAAGATTTCTCTGAGAAGGCTAGTTCATGACCTGTATTTGAGAACGAAAGTTCTCTGGCAATCAGCACAGATTGCTCAGTCCTTCTCTACTCCTAGATTCAGGTCTTACACTCTCTGAGGTTTCCAAGATATAACGTGCCATGTTTGGAGGGTCAAGCAGTGAGGTCCTAATATGCTGCAATACTGAAAAACCAGCTGGAGCCCAAAACAAATGAAGTAGCTGCAATTTTCAAGAAGCTATTGATTTTCCACTGAGTCGGTGATTTGCCTCTACATTTCGTTGTGTGGTTTCTTTTAGCTAGTGCATGTGGGTTATATTCGTTGGTGGGTGTAACTTCAGAACAGATTTTATTTTATTCAAACTGCTATATCATATTTCTACTAACAATAATTAAAACACATCCTGGACACCCTAATAACACACAATATGAAGATCTAGTAGAAATGTAGGTTTTGCAGACCTCATGACACATACATTTAAAAACAAAGTGATAATACTTTCCTTTTTAAAATATAATTTTAAAATTAAAATTATGTTTAAAGTATTTGGACATATATCAATCAGGATTCTAATAAATAAAAACCTTTGAAACCAACAGAGTTTAAGCAAACATTTGGGGTACATTTCAGGCTTACAAACAGTCAAGTTATTCTGTGTACTTCTGTTAGAGATATTTAGCCACTGGGAAAGATATTATTGAAATGATCAATTTTTTAATTAAGTCAAAATACAAACTGCTTTGCTTTACTGTCCTTATTGAGATAGGATATGCTGGGTGTTGAAAGTAACACAAGAACAGTGCCCTGCACTATGTTCTGCCTTATGAATATGAATTACACTTTCTTGTGATTGTTGTTCTTGTCATGGTTTTAATTGGACTGTCCACTGAAATGGACGACAGATGCTCTCCTCCACCTCTATCTCCAAGTAGAGGAAGGAGAGAGAGAAAGAGACTTATGAGTTCAGAAAAAAACCCCTAATCTACTTTAATGAAATATTAATAAAATAATAGAAGGAAAATAATTAAATATATCGAATATATACAAACCCACATCGAGCTCCCAAGATGATGATCACGGCACTGGCAGGTTTGGGGAAAGTCCCAGGCTGGACTCAGCGACAGACGGGAGCTGGATTCTGGATCTGGATTCAGGAATGCACGGATCGGGATCAAAAGCAGACAAACAGACACAGTCCTCCTTGGACACTGGCCATTGAAGAAAAAAGGCTGACCCTTTGATCCCTCAGCTTTTATACTGAGCATGAGGCAGATGGGTTGGTCAGTTTTGGGTCACCTGTCCTGTCCACTTCTGCCCACATGTGGGACCCCTCTATGCTCTTCTGCTTCTGACCCTCCAACGGGGCAAATAACAAAGTTCACTACCTTTGGTTGTTATAGTAATAAGAATAAGCAAGAGCCTCTCCACATACCATGCCTTGGTATCACCTATAAACATGTCTTATCACTCTGGGAGTGAACAGTGCCTTGCCAATATGCTGTTAATTTCAGAGAGTTCAGTTAGTTAGAAGAGGCTTAGCTGCAAAGCAAAATTAGTGAACAGAAAATTGGGTCTGTTTTACCTCAAGCCAGGACAGTTCTATGTATCTACAATGACACAACTTAAAGAAGCCTACAAAAAATATCTTTTTTTAGAGGACTACACAGGGCAAGAAAAACACGAAACTCACCTGATCTTTGTTGAAAATATTGAAGTTAAGTGGCAGTTACCATGGATGAGGGACGAGAACGAAAACTTTAGAGAAAGTCTTAAGAGGAAGAAGCGTGAAGTAAATCAGAAGTGTTGATAATCCATAGAATAAAATCCTTGATTCCACTGAACATGCACACACCAGCTCTAATCACTAAACATCAGATTTAAAGAAACAGAGACAGTAGGAAAGTACTCATGTTTGACATACAACCTAAATCGCAAGCATAAGTAACTGATATTTTCCAGTAATGATTTACTTCTGATTTTGAAAAAGGTTTTTGCTCTGGTCCCATCAATATTTAAGGATATTAAACACATCTTTATTCCTAGTTCTGAGATAATCTGGGTGTATTATGCCTACAGGTAAAGCAAACCAAATTTTCTTTTTGATGAAGCAGCTGTCCATCAAGAAGAGCTGTTTTATCTAAAACTTCCTTTTTTGCAGGCTTATGTCAAATTTTGACAGCATGATTCACAGGAAAATATTACATGATATATACTTCATAGATTATATGAACAAAGTCAAAATATTTTATTCCAATGGTATCAGAACTTTTCACTGCAATTTATTTTCCAAATCTGTTGATATATACTACACTACATTTAACACAATAAAGACATTTGAGATTTTGAAGCAACATTGGAATACACCGTGATCTCTTCTGAAATATTTAAAGGCTTTTGCTGTGTTGCTAACATAGATGAAAGACAAAGTAGAAAATATTTTAATTTTCTGAGATTAAATTAAAAGATTAAATTAAATTGGCACATCTGAAAGCCTTCTTTCCTTCCATAACTGTATTCTGGCATTCTGAGAAATTATCTCCTTAGATCATTTCATCCCTCCTCTATTCATTTCCCTTTTCCTTGACTTGGTATAACTGTCAGTTCCTCAGCTATGAACCCTCTTTTGGATTTAAGAGCCTAAATCAGACAACCTTGTAAGATAAAATTTGTTTCTATCTCCTACATCTGGTACTTACTTTTCTTTTGCCCTTTGTGTTTTGATTAACACCCCACCCCACCCCAACCCCAATCATTTTTATGTTTATGTTTCTTTTCCACTGTTTGGTAACCTTCCTTCAGCCCTCCTGTCGCAGAAATTGATAGTTCAGACAGGTTAATCAAACCCTGATTACCCCAGTTCAACTGGGACTTGTTGGTATTTAGTCCTGAGAACAGTATGGACTCCCAGGTCTTTGCCATGAGCTAATAGTACCCATTTTGCTACAAGAAACTTCTCAATTTAGGTAGCTTTATGAAAGACAGCAGTGAGGATTTTAGGCATCTGAGAGATTTTTAGAGCCCATGAGGTTAGGCTGCAACCAAGTGGTAATTTTGAAAATGTTGATGTCTCATAGATGCTGCACAAAGGAGACTAAAGGATTTCAGTTCCAGGAATGGAGTCCTGAGAAGTCTATTTAAGTTGTAATTTCTTACAACTTAAAAAAAGCAGAAAAAACAATTCTAAGGGGAAAAAAAATATACAAAGCAATAGTTGCTTCTCTTTCCATATTTATTCTTTTTTTTTAGGTGAAGAGATAAAGTGTAGGTCATGTTATCTGTCTAATTTTCATATAAAATTAATTAGAATCTCTAGAGATTCCTATTAACTCCTGTGCTTTCCTGCTTTTCAGCATGGTAATTAATTCAATGGAGAACTGTACAGACCTTGTATATACAATATATATGAACAGTTTGGCTATTCAGTTCAAGACTCAAAGAATATTTATATCTAGCCTACAGTTGGGAATGCCCATAGCAGAAAGAAATACATTGTCTCATCAAAATTCAATTTATTAGATGACAAAACTGAACAAACCACAGAAGGCTAACAAATAGGTGAGAGAAGTCACAGGTTATCATCACCTTTGCTCCTTGGCCTCTAAGAGCCAAAACTGATATCGCATTTGGGGAGTCGTTGCTAATAATGCCTCTTCCAGTGAAGTGAATGAGGTCTCTGGACTCCTTCAGAACACTTAATATGAAGCAGGGATGTGACAGGATTGAGCTGTCCTTTGTAATTTATTCTTGAAAGTAAGAAAGATATGGTAGTTAGAGGTATGCAGAACATGCAGAGACAGATAATGATCCATCAGCCAGCTGCAGTCTGTGGAGTGAATGGGGACATCATTGATTGTTCCCTTGAATGCGTGCACCATGCTCTCTAAGGATTTGGCCAGAAGCAGGAAGGAGAATAGGTTTACTGTCAGTCGCTCTGCAGAGGCTTGGGAAGCACATACTCCTAGAGCCGTCCCTGCTGAAGGAGCTGCCTGAAGGAGAGTATCTCAGGCAACCTTTAGAATTAATAAATCAAAGGCTCTGAAAATGCTGTCACTGGCCTTAGGAATGCAACACAAGACTCTTTTTTCCTGCAGGAAGAAGTAACCAATCTACCAAATAAAGAAAGAAGGTTGTAGTAGTCTCCAGACTACTACATATTTATAGATATAAATACATTACATATCTGCTTCAGCTAGACCTTCCCAGCTATGCCTGTGGTTTGCTCAGTCATTCTCCTGTGTTGGTCCCTTACCTATTAATCACGTGCCTTAACTTTGCATTTGAACTTTGAATTTGAATGGGATTTTTTCCTTTTGTTCCTGTGTTTCCTGAGAGAATGTTTTCTTACCACTTCTTTGCTATAGACAAGTGTCATGGTTTAGCCCCAACCAGCAATAAAGAATGACAGGGTTGCTTACTCACTCCTCCCCTCCAGCTGGGATGGGAAGGAGAACTGGAAGAAAAAGGCAAAACTCATGGTTTGGGATAAACATAGTTTAACAGAACAGCAAAGGAAGAGCAAAACAATAACAATAATATTGACAGAGGAATATACAGAAATGATTAATGCACAACCGTTCACTGACTGGAATCTGAAATGCCCAGCCCACTCCTGAGCAGTGATTCCTCCCCACCCTGCCAGCTCCCCCAGCTCTATACTTGTGGGAAACCTCGGCTGGTCCGAGGGATCAGAATGCAAGTTTAACATTGACCTTGAGCAGATATCCGTGTATCCTTGAAGAGACTGGAAAGTCCTGAGAAGAGCTGAACAAACGGTGATAAACATTCTAAGGGTTGGCAAACATCCTGGCTTTGACCAGAGAATGAACAGCACGTGATCAACAATTGTATTGGCTGGCTGGCACACGATGTGAGAGTGGATTGGACAAAAGTAGAATGGTAGAGTATATGCATAGATGAGCATCCAGGAAAAGGGATATAAAAAAGCACTGCTTGTAAAATAAAGAGGATTGCTGCAACTTGATGTACGGTGTTGTGTCCATCTCTACAATGATATATACTGAGCATGACGTCTCATGGTATTGAATACCCCTTTGGATAGCTTGGGTCAGCCATCCCAGCTGTGTCTTGTTCCAGCTTCTTGTGAAAATTAACCCTATCCCCACCAGAACCAGGACAATAAGGTATATAAACAAATGTTATATACGTATACTCATAAGTGCTTCTTTTGTTTTTGGAAAAAACAAAAACAAACATGAATGTATCCTGTATTAGCAATGGTTCAAAAACTAAATGTTTGTTCTTTTTGCATATTGCAATGTCTTCAGTAAGCGTAAGTGAAAATCCTTAATTATAAAATATAATAGATTACTCAAGTTACATTAAATGTTCACAATTGTTGTAAACATAATTAAACTGAAACACCAACATGCATAATATTGAATTCTTGATTATTTGTAAAATATGTCAACAGTTTCTATAAATATGCAGAGTTTGGACTGGCTTTGGAGCAGGCCCTTGGCTAGTTTGCTCACAGTATCACACAAGAAAAAAAAAAACCAACAGTTTTGCATCTTTACATAAAAGATTATGAAGTAAAGTCAAGATATTACCAGTAATAGTGTTATTTTTAATTTTATTAACCTTACAGTTTCATAGCACATTATACCCAGTGATAACTGCAGAATGTACAAATTAATTACTGGCAGACCTCTACCTTGTACTTCTTCTGATGTCTTTCCTTAAGTCAGAATTCATCATTTTGGGAAATTAAACCTCATATTTTGATGGCTGTATGATGAATTTTATCAAGACAGTGTTATGTTGGTTCTCTGCAAAAGTTGGAATATATAACATAACACATATTGAGGTATTTCCACATGGTGCATTTGTTACAATTTCAAAGAAAAAGAATCATAGACTCATAGAATAGCAGGTTGGAAGGGACCTCAAGGATCATCTGATCCAACTTTTCTTGGCAAAAACATGGTCTAGACAAGATAGCCCAGCACCCTGTCCAGCTGAATCTTAAAAGCGGTCAATGTTGGGGAATATAAATAAAAAGAAATATCTTTAGTTCAGATTGAGTTTAGTAGGTGGTATCTTAAGTCTTTCCATTATGCCTAGATCAGCCGAAAGAAAAGTTGCAGAGTATACGGATAAGCAGAATTAAGAAATAAAAGTAATTTGGACAGGAAAGAGTTTCTATATCTGTGTGGACTAAGTTAAGGGGATGTCTGTAGGGTCTTTACACTCATTAATGTGGCCATACACAGTTCTCGAGGGTACAGTGGGCTTGAAATGTCTGGATACAAGCCAGATTCAGTCTAGAAGAAATACAGCTTCATTCACGCAACCCTGCACCAAAATAATAAATCTTTCCTCTCCNAGTCTAGAAGAAATACAGCTTCATTCACGCAACCCTGCACCAAAATAATAAATCTTTCCTCTCCAGACTGCAACGGTTATGCAGCTATACTGGCTCTCATCTCTGCAAGCCTTGGAAACTCTGCACTGTGCTCCACTGTAGGTCTAAATTTACCCTGAGTGACTATGGGGCAACTGTAGGTACCTTCGCTTTCAGTGCACTTCAAAGAGAGATTATGTGTATACTGCATATTTTGTCAGGGGCGTTTCCTGAAAAGGACAAAATTAGGCAGCAGTACTTTTCAGATTTGACTGTGCTTATTTTCAGAAACCTGCATTTTAATGAACTAAACTTTTGTGGCACACTGTGAGATATCACCTAGAAACTGTAACTCTGTATTAATGAAGGACTGGTATTTTTCATTTCCAGTTAATTTCTTTAGGGATCTTTGTTTGATTTGTTTTTTATTGAATTGAGACATTTTTCTTGTAGGAGATGACAGTTGTTTACATAGTTAACATAATTAGCTAGGCTGAAGTTGAGGTACAGCCATAGCTAGGTAAAGATTCTGGATGCAATACGACTCCTAAATATTTTTGTCCTTACTTGAACATGTAGATATAAAAGAGTATGTTATGCTTATGATAGAAATGAGCCAGCAATGGGCCCTTGCCACAAAGAAGATTAATGGCTACATTAGACAAAGTATTGCCAGCAGGTTGAGGTAGGTGATCCTTCCCCTCCATTCAGGACTGGTGAGGCCACACATGGAGTACTGTGTCAAGTTCCGGGCTCTTCAGTGTAAGAGAAACATGGACATACTGGAGAGAGTCCAGTGAAGGGTCACAAAGATGATTAAGGGTCTGGAGCATCTCTCCTATGAGGAAAAGCTGGGAGAGCTTGGAGGAGAGAAGGCTGAGAA
>RSEF01000002.1:95461335-95474780 GCA_003993805.1 Himantopus leucocephalus
TTTAAAGGTCCCTTCCAAACCAAACTATTCTATGATTCTATGACACTGGAACAGAAATAAGTGGGAGATTTGATATTTTTTTAATTTATACAAATAAATTATTGGGGGAGAAAGATAATGCAAATGTTTTTTTCCATGAGCTCAACACAGACCTGGCAAATCCAACTCACTAAATACCAAATCTTATAATGAGATCTGCACAAATAACTCCCATGTAATGGTGCCCTGCAACTGAGCTTGCATTGTAAGTATTTTAGTATATCACCTTCCTTTTTCCCATTCTATAACTTTCTACGCTGGATACAGCCATTGGCCTGATCCTTTCATCCTCTGATTAGCTCGCGGCAGATACTGCTCCCCCACTCTCTCCAACCACAATTCAGGAAGCTTCCAGCCACACACCCTTCTCACAACCCTTTATGCTATACATACTCTTACAGTATGACTCCAGATCTTTCCTGTTGGAGAGTGAAATAATTTGATGGCCTGTCAAAACCAGGACTTTGAAAATCACCCATTATATTTTAGCTTGTTGCAGTGTAAAAGATAAAGCACAGTTGCAAATTGCACATAATACTGTTTCCTATATATAAATGGTATTAAATCACAGATCGTAACAAAAAAGTTATGGTCTAGAAAACTCATGAAGTTGGGTCAAATCCTGCACACCTTAATGAAAACAGTTGCTCGAGTAACAGCAAGGCTGGTTCCACCTTTTGCTTTATCAGTGTATGATGGATGCACAGAGCTATCTAGTTTGCGTAGCTGATACTCCTTGAAAAGGGTAAAAATTCCATCTAGATTTGTTATCAGTGTAATGTCCACTAGTCTTGTAGTGTGTATTAGGGCTAAAGATAGATAAGTGGCTTAATAATTTCATGAGAGTGATTAATAGAAACATGTCAACCCATTTAACTGGGTAATTATTATCTTTGCATTACATTTCACACAATTTAACTAGCGCAATCCAAACATCCAGACAAATTACACACATCAAGAAAAAGATATTCTGACATTTGAACTGCATTGTTTTCCTTAATAGCTGGATGTACCCAGAAGTTCGACTGCCCAGATCAACAGTGCATGTTGGCTAGCTCAAGGACCCCTCATTGATCTTTTGCACACGTGGTAAATTAGTGAGTACGACAGCAGCTTGCAGCCCCCAAATCCTTTTAATGTTTTTGTTCTTATTGAATCAAGTGGCATAGGAACAATTGGATTGTCCTCACAGTTTCTTTTCCTGTTTTTTCCCCCCTTTCTTGAGCACTGGTTTAATTCCCCTGGTGACTTGCTTCTAAGAATAGCAAGGGCCCCGTGGAACAGCAGGAACAGGAGGCACCATGGGAAGGCTTTAAACAAGTCAAATACTGCAAAACCAAACACACGTGGGAAAACACACATTTTGTGTTCTGCTAAGCAGGGTTTTAAATCCACACAAGCATCCTTTTTTTTTTTGGATAAGCAGAGACATGTCCCTTAAGAATGCCATCAATTATTTTAGTCTCTGTTCATGTGAGCACTCTTTTGTGCTGCTGCTCATAGCTGAGCACCCTCCAATTCTGTGGACGTACTTGTGTGATGAAGTAATCACGACTGCATTACATACTTTGGATTATAAGAAACAACTGATTTATAGGGTGGCACTTGCGTATTTTCCACGTTGTTCTCCAAGACAGTCCATACAGCTTCTGTTCTCCACCCATGTATCTTAATATAAAATTATGGGAGACTTTATGTCTCAAATACCTTTGGATCTCACTCATGTTTTTTGGATTATATTGATATGAAATTCAAGCCTCTGCTTAGCAGCTTCTGTCAGACTACTCAACACACTGGCTATAGAAGAGGCTATAGGCCAGAGGCGGCAAACTCTGTAACTGTCCCCCATATCCCTACTGAGGACTGTGAACCCAATCATTAGCCACAACATTTCATGATTTGTATTTATGGAGGCAGAGGCAGATGAAACTTAGGTCAGTAGGTTGGGCTGCCAACTGCCAGAGCTCAGAAGTAGGTACACCAACTACTCAGCCTCTAGGCATCAACTCTGGCCAAGATTTGGGGTGGATGTCTGGAAACAGAAATCTCTTAATCACTTAATCAGCAGTGATGACGGTGAATTAGCAGATCTTGTGAAACAGAGACTAAGTGAAAGCTGAGTTTCATGTCCCTCTAGAAGATCATCTTATTTATCTGAATAAAAATAAAAAGTAGATATTCTCATACTGAATCAATAAAGTCAGTGGAGAAGAAAGAAATTACGACAAAAAAATCTAATGATACTTGTTCTAAATGAAATCAGGTTGAAAAAATAGTTGACAACACCTCCATGAACAGAGATGAACCTAGTTTCCAAAAAACAAAACAACAAAAAACCTGCCACTAATGTGAAGAGGAAAAAGGGAAAATAAATGTAAGAAATTAAAAACAGGTCCCTGGAAGTACTTTGAAAAGGCACTGGCCTGTTGCTTTCAGCTACCCACATAATATAATTTTTGGTATACTTTAAGAAAACAACTTACTCACACTTGGGTGCAGGCTCTCTACTAGTTAGAAGCTAAGTTTCACTGCTTAGCATATAGTCACAAGGAGGAAAATAAACTATTGTTGTGATTATGGGATCTATATTGAAAAAGAAACCTTTCAAAACAGACATCCTCCTCTGTCCCAAAACAGGCTCAAACACAATATAACTGTGAGCATCCAACCTACCCTGTCAGCTGCTCACTCATCTAGAATCAATTTGCTCCAATTTTTCTTTATACAGTATGGAAAGAAAATCATACCACTCTAGACTGTTGCCAAAATTTATGAAAATTTATTAATATAAATAAAACCAGCTCAATAATTCTCATCCCCAGCCTTGCCCTTTGATTTCTGGGATGAAATTCTTTTATGGTGTGAACTCCTAGCGATGTCCAAGGAGTAAAACTAGCTCCATTGTTAGGGGTCAGTACTCTGAAGATATTTTTCAAACCCACCTACAAATGGCAGCTTTTCAAACAGCATCTCCATGATCTTGGCCGAAGATTTAGGGGCAGGTGGTTTCAACTATCAGACCTCCACTAACATCAGTAAAACATGACAGTTTATATCGGGTGAGGACTCCCCACAGGATTACGAATATTGGTTGCCTTGTTTACTTCTATAATTATTCAGGTCATTAGAAAAGGGGTGTAGTATGCTGCCATGTCAGAAGTGTGGCATTTTCACCTTATTTTACACTGACTTGGAACATCATGCCTGAAATATAGAATTGTGCTGCTAGACACTCAGCAGCTAATAGCTTTTTATTCCTTAAAAGTTTTGCCAATGTGGTTATGGTATCACAATCCTTCAAATATAAAGAGGATTTACACCAGCTCTTGTGACAATAAACTCAACCAAGTTTGCTTAGTGAAACATCACTCTACTGCAAAAAATGAAAGTCCTCTGATTGACGTAGTTAGGCTGAGAAAATTTGTGTCAGTGATCTTATCTACCTAAATCCCTGCGATTTGTACTATTAATGATAAAATTCATTGAAATTAGAAATCTGCTCATTCAGTACTTCTTTTTTAAGAGAGTATCAGATTTTTTTTTCATGGACTGGATAACCCAAGAAGTTTTTATTGTATCTCTGTACCCTCAATTTATAAAGTTAAATGTATCTTTTATTCAAATAGTATCTTATGGTAGAATTTTTCCCACTCAGCACCATTTTTTGTTGATACTTGTGAGAATATCATTGACATTAGCCCAATACTTACAAAATAAATTGATTTTTATAACTGCCTTAAAATCCTATGAAGCATTCAGTAGGAAGGTAGCCAATGTTCAAGCTGATTTGGAATTTTGTACTTCAAAGGAGAAACTAGGCAGAAATTTTAGTGTCCTGGGCTGTCAATTAATAATGTGAATAAAATACCAAAAGTAGCAATTCTTGGTCAAACAGCAATAAAATGGAAATTTTAGCATCAACTTGAGACAACACACTCATGCTAAAAGACCATAAGCAACAACGAAGTTAAACCAACCAATTTCAAACATTGGTGTTACATTCAGTATAGTAGAGCACAACTTGTAAGATGTGTTAACAACATAGTTGTAAGCTCTTTAAAGTAAAAAGATAAAAAGAAAGGAGGAAGAAGAGGAGGAGAAAGGAGGAGCAGAGGAAAAACTTACAAAAATATTTTTCCAGCTGTCATAGAACTGCAACATTTGCAATTAAATCAGCTCACAAGTGGAGATCCTTTGCCCAGGGAAACCTTTTCATGGAAATTAGGATGTGGATGAAAATGGGGGAATAAGGGATGTGATATGGATGAGCAGATGTATGGATCTTAAATCTGGAGTTTGGCTGAGATGCACACATAGACCTGAAAGCATAACAGACCTGAAATGGCCATTACAAATGCATACAAACCTAGAGTAAAACAAAATTAATACTTTTACGAATGTAGCACATGAACTGATCAAAATAGGTTTAGTGAAAATTTACTTCAGAGAATAGTGATATTTTACTTGAATCAAGCCCATCTGAAAAATTTCACTGCTATAGCAGGCCTCTTGTAAGAGGGACTTAACTGTCCCCTGAAAAACAAACATCAGAAGACAAGTGCTTCACTGTTTTAGCACTAGCAATTGTGAGAAAATATGCCCACTCCAACTAGGTGGATGAGATGCTTCTTAGTGTCTTGAATCAACAGATTACCCGAATATGCAAAAACTGATTTTTACATATTTAATGACATTTTGTTGGGGGGGATGTAATCATCTGTGTTATTTCAGTCCTGCATTTCCACCTCCACAAGGCTATGCCCACCCCAAGGTACGTGAGTGTCTCCAGGGAGGGCGTCAGGACTGGAGAAGAAGAGGCAGAGCTGCTGGGCAGACTCTAGGGGGCTCCTCCAGGGCGTAAGCCCAAAGAGAACTTGCTGGTATCTCCATCTGTGCGAGCACCAGGCATTTACTGATTCTACCACTGACCACCTCTAAGTGTTTAAACCACAACTAGAGCATCTAGTGCACGAGCATTGAAACCATATAGAGAATGGCTTTATTGAGAGCCATTAAGAACCTGGCAAAGTTGACAGCTGAGCCAGATGTTTATTGTAAAAATAAACCGTCAGTGTGGAGCAAGCATTAGACATGAAACTAGTCACTGTAAGTGGAATAGCTCTTCTGATTAAATCCTGTAATTTCTTTCTTTCCATTCTATATTGACTGAATCAAAGTCAGTGGAGAATAACTGTGATTGTTACATGATTTGCAATTAGTCCTGTTCATCTACAATGGGTCATAAACTCCTTTATTCTCTTCTCTGATGTACACATCTCCGCTAAAAGTAGTGTAGTTGTTCAACCGGAAGTAACCTCAGTGAGACAATAGGAAAATTCTATTTTGCCTTTATTGATTTTGTATCTGTTGATATACCACTTAATGCTTCTTCGCAAATGACAGGTTTAATGCTCCACAGTACATCTAAAAGCTGCAAAGTACTCATTTCTGTATTAGCAGGTCTCCCTTCAGAGGTCTAAGAAATGGCATTGTAGGACCTGAGGAAGAGAATGCTAGTTAACATTTTGCCAGTAGATGTCTCTGCTAAACACACTGAAGGGAACATACTAAGTTGGAAACTTCAGCAAAATGCAAGTGGCAGTTTGCATTCTTCAGCTGAAGAGCAGGGGGAAAACCAACATGGTCACGAGCAATTTCTGCAGACTGTTCTTACATAGTCACAACAGAAATGGGGTTTACGTAAAACTCAGTGACCCCCAAGTTAATTAAATAATAATTTTGTCTCCTGATTTTATCTCACTGAGTAAGAAGAAATCACGAAAGGCTAAGCTCATATATTAATGTCCTTGACAGAAGTTACTCATGTAGACTCGGGGGAAAAAATATTTTAATCATTTAAATTCTAGCTGTTGTGAAAACAAGCAGTCCATTCCTACTTCCAACAGAGAACTTTCTTTACTTAATATTTCTCCTGAAACTAAAAAATCAGCATGTGGAAGAATAAATTTTAGTTTTAGGCTGAAATAGCACAGTGCATGTTAGAATAATTATGCCCCTGATGGATAACATTCAGAGGTTCTTACATTTTCTTTACATCTATATGTTATTTGGCAATAGTCTTATTTGCAAAAGCACAGCTTCTAAGCAAAGAAACTAATATTAGTTTCTCATAATTGGCACTTGCCGTTAACATACAGCATGATTTTCTGATTAATAAAGAAGAAAAGATCTCAAAAGGCGCAGATCAGCTGGAAAAGCATCTGCTTAAAATACACACACGTAATTAGGAGAGGACGTCAAACAGACTTGATTACATATTTCATGGGTATGTGTCAAAGAGTGTAAAGCATTTGACTTAACCCCAGGGTGACTTCAAGAGGATTTACTCTATCTAGTGTTTGTGATTAGCACCATATAATCTGGATATGCTGAACAAGTAGGGTTTTACACAATATGCAAATTTCCTTTTGCTTTAATTTAGGCCCTTTGGATTTAGCATAAAATCTCTGTGTTGCATGAAGGGATGAAACAGCTGGATCCAGTTAGCTACGAAATTAAAAATGCAAAAAATGAAATAAGGTAATCCTTGCCATGGTAGCCAGCACACACTGGAACAGGGGGACCATGAGATCTGCCGTGGGATGGCTGACGTGCACACTTCTAACGCCAGCCAGACCTTCTGCAAATGCCAAAATGATGATCCCTTCTCTAATCACAGCGTGCTCTATTTTTTCATATAACAAAAATTATTTCACTGCCCTGTCAAGGTTCATTTTTCCAGGTGCACGTTGGTAAGAAAACTGTTCATGTTTTCTTCCCACAAGGTAAGATTTTTTTCTTACCACAAGGTAACATTAGTATCCACAAGGTAACATTTTATTTCCTTGTTAGTATATCAAGACGAGGCAAAAATTAATTAGCAATATCTTGCATTGTTTAAAATGTAATGGAACTAATTTATGTGTAATTTTATTTTCCATTTCCCTTTCAATGCTGGTTTTTAGCTGGAACTATACAGAGATAATTCTTGAGTATTTCTTATACTCTAAAGTCTTTGGAAGGTCTGCACCCAAGTCTAAAAGCCCTCACTTCTATTCTCCTTTGAAATCTATTGTCCCACAGGACTTTATAGGTTCTCTATCTCTTAGCAATGACAATGACAACTGTGCAGTGAAAATGACAATTCCTTCAGATACTAACTATATCTGACACAGAAAATGATCTAGGGAGAAACGTATTACAGACAGAAAGCACTTCTCCAAGATAGCCTTTAGCCATCTGTAAGTGATGCTGTGTCAGTCTAGGAACCAGAGGATCAGAGCTTCATTAGTCTTAACTGCTGTTAATATTCCTACAGACTTTATCGAAGAGTTGGGTCTTACACCCATTCTCTCTTGATGTAGGCTACAACAATTTCTCCTGCTCTATTCATTGAAAGTGACAGATTTCACAACGCTACCTCATGCAGAACTGCGAACAGATTCTGCATCTACAGCAAAAAAAGGCAGGTCCCATCCATTAATTCAACCTTGCCTTCCAATACATTTTATGTGCTTGGCTGTACTTTCATACAGTTGCACAAGAGTGCCTCACCTACTTGGTCATTTTGTAATACTGATTCTTTAATTGTTTTAATTCCATCTACAGCCATTAGCAAATATGGGCTCATCTGAGCATGTCTTTCCTAATAAATTAACCACAGTCCCAACAATGGCTTCTTTTGATGCAAAAGAATCAACTGAGCTTTCTTTCGTCCTAATCCGCTTTAACCAGTCATTTGAAAATGAAAATGATCACAGGCTTCTGATGTCAGCTGTACATACACACTCTTTACATAAGACATCTTTTTCACTAGGACATTCTGACCCTGGAGACAGACATTTTTTTGTCTTTGCAAGATAGTTTGTCTGCTGTCAGACTGTGAGCCTTTCCCTCCCAGAGAAAGCAACATCTACCTGAATAAGCTTGGATTTGAAGCATGAAATACATGTTGCAAATCAGAAATCACTCATAGAGTAATAGACAGATGAAGGTTTTCCGAAACAGAAAACCTCACGCTGAGCCTTCACGCTTCTCAGGGTTCTTCCAGCACATTCCCTGGTTTGCTTTAATCGTTTATTTCAACCATGAGAAACACAGAACCTGCCCTGCCCAACAAAAGCTGCAGATCTAAGGGAAGGTAAAAAACCCAAAACACTACTTCCACCTCAGCTAATCTGACAGTTCCGATTTCTAGTCCCAAAGGGATCATTAACAGGAAAGTTATGTAAAAGTAATGTCCTATACCACAATTAAGCTAACACCTAAACTCCCTTAACAGACAATGAGAAGAAACGGTATTGCTGGCTGTAACTCCTCTCATCCTAAGTTTCCAAAAAAAGGTCAGAGGGATCCAGCTGGTGAAGTACTGTCTGTTCCACTGATGGCAATGGGATTCTAAATGGTCACCTCAGATAGATGTAGGTGCTGACAGCAACATAAGATTAATCCTACCAGAGACTAAATGCAGATCTGGAAACACAATTAGTTACCTAACTCCGTGCGCCCCTGAACATTAGTATCTATGTGATCTAACAAAAGTCAAGTAAATTTTGTGGCTGAGTAAAGGAACTCGAGTCTCCCAAGTCCTCATCCAGCTCCCTGGCCATTACATTAGCCTTCTTTCCATGGCCCCATTGACTTCAATGGAAGCATTCATGAGAGTTTGCATGCAGATGGGGTCCTCACCGTGAAATGCAACCTCGTGTTGCAAACCTGAAAGTGAACAAGTGTAGGTAATTAGTTCGTAGAGGTTCTGATTCATCAATAGGTCAGGGCTTAGTTTCACAGCAACGATCTGATATAAGGCAGAAAAAACACCTTTCTTGCATTATCCCATGTGCAGTAAGGCACATGGAACTGCAAGAAAATTAGACCATATAGTTGGTGTTCACATTCGTAAAACCTTGTTCAGTGGATGATCTGAATAGGAATGAGGCTCCACAGTTTAAATCAGGGATAAATAGGATTCACATACAATGTAATAAAAAAATTACTGATTGATTAGTTATTTGATATACTACTGTATAATAAGTCAATCTCTTTGGTCAGAAACACAATGGTTTATTATTAACTAACTAACTAGAGTAGATATAGAAATAGATTAATCACAGCAGTTTATTAAATGTTCTCCCATCTTGCTTTCCTGGTTGTATACTACTGTATACCTCTCCTGATTCCGGTGATAGGGAGAGTGCAGGCCCAGGATTTTATTATTCTTGTTAGATCACCACCCGCTATCTCGAAGAAAACGAACGACTAGCACATGGACAAACTTTACTCTTATCAGCTCATTAAAAACTGATTTGTAGCTACCCCAGCTCAATGGGGATGTCCATATTCTTGTATTACCAATCAGGCTTGGGAAGAAAGGATTAGCAGAGACAGAAAACAGACAAGAATGTGCAACCATACTCCTGCCTTAAAGCCTGTATTTGGGAATGACCAGGTAGGATTGTACTTTGCTGCTCTAAATTCAACTGCTCTTTGGCATTTCTGCTGGCTTTAGTAAACTCAACACTGTGACCTGCAACAAAAGACAACTGAGGATACTAACAAGTTCAGCAGCTGTCATATTCCCTGTGGTAATGATGTTCTTCCTATGTCTTTCCCATGTTTGGTTGTTTTCGGTTTGTTTTTTATTTATATTTTTTTAATGATTTAACCAACAGTTAGATGAAGGTGTATATATCATACCAAAAACCAAATTGAGTACTGTGATCTTAATTATTGCAGGTTCCAATAACTTCAGAAGTAATTTCTGATCTATAACACGGAAGTGTAACTAGTACAACACCCAATACTTGTGACTAATCTCTTCTTCATCTAGGGACTAAACTAGACACATAAAGAAGGATGGAAGAGGAAAGGCAGGCACAGGCCACACTAACTCTTCTGCTCCCAACAGGAGGGGGTTAAGGCTTCCTTGGTGAGAAAAACAAGACCAGTGACTCCAGCATCCTTTCATGTGGAAACACATAAAGCCCCCCAGAACAAAATTGCCTCAAGTTTCTCCTTGTAGTCATTAATATTTGCGACCTGCATTGTACACAGCCATGCCAAAGGAGAAGTTCTTAGTAACTGCAGACCTCAAGAGCTCAGTTGTCACTGGATGCATGAGAAGCCTGTCAGTGTTGGACACCGACGCTCCCTGCCATTTCTTGCCTCGGCAAGCCACAACCAACACAAAAGCACCTGCGGTGATCCCCCAGTTAGTAGCTGCCCCACCTTCCTCTTCCCAGAAGTCTCCCAAGCATGAAAAGACTCTGCTGCAAATCTCTCCCCTGTAGTAACATTGGATGCCATCAAATGCCTTCGCCACGGAAGTCTTGCTAACTCTTTTGTCTGAACACAGAAGAATTATCTCTTGCCAAGAGTATATTTTCTGTCAGCTGTGCTGCACTTTTTCTTCATCAGCTCAGTTTATGATAAAGACATTTTCCCCTTCTTTTAGTTCCTAAGAAGCATATTTTTTCACTAGCTGTGTTATGCAAAAACACCCAAGACATTTATGTGCTACTACCTCTTCCTGCATTATCTCTACAGGTCTGAGGGATGACTCTGACATTTTTGGTCCTTTCCTAGACCTCTTCACAGATTAGCCAGTTTGTGAATGCAATTCACATCAGTATTAGCAAATGCGTATTAAAAAACCCCAAAACATAAGAGCAGGGTTTTTTTTCCAGAAAGAAACCCTATCTACAGATTAAAGTCTGCAAAGGCAGCCCTTGCAGCATTTCTTACGGCAACTCACTTTTTCAAAGCTTCTCAAATCATGCTCTAGCTGTTGTGCTCTGCTTTCAATGGTACAAATGATGTGTAGTTTGCATTAGTAAAGTCACAAAAGAAAGCTAAGAAAGCCAGCTAGAGCTGACAGCAGTAAATGAATAACTTACATTCTAGTTTGTTCTCTAAACCAAGCTTATCTTGAGACAGAAATATAAAACAGAAACAGTCACCTCACTATCCATGAAAGGACAGGAGAGATTTTTGTCTTTTGACATACCAGTGTTGTCATTACCTGGGAATCAGAATACCTTTGGATTTTAAGCTCTTATGCGCTCCCTTCATATTTTTCAGTAAAACTTTTCTTTCTGATACCAGAATTTAAAATTCCCTCTCTTCAGTGTATCCATATTTTCATATTTAGCATCTTCTTCCTACTGTCAACTTGTCAAAAAATTTTTACCCAGAAAAAAAACCCCAACAATGCATCTCTCTCTCTCAAGTACAGTTAGAGAAGAGTTAATTACGAGCAGTGAGGTGAGAAGATTAGTACAAATTGCCCAGATTTCTTTTACGTTAAAATTCATCTTGTGGCAAATGGTTAGCATAGAGAAAGTAAAAATTCCATCAATGATTCATACTCTCTTAAGAAGGGAAGAATTTTCCCCTAAAATAAAGAATTTCATAAACATCAGCCAAAATGGAGCATCCATTTCCAACACACCTATATATCACAACCCAGAACATAGGTATTAACGTCATCTTTAATCTTACAATTTTTAAAAGAAAAAACGCCAAATTCATTAAAACGATGAATGAAAGCAGCACCAAGGATGAAAGAAGTAAAATTCACAAGCATCACACCCATGGTCCAAGTTTAGGTGACATGCCCAGACAATGGCAGGATGCAGTCACAAACTCTATACAGTTGAAGAAATCCCAGTAATCCCTGCCAATCTGACTGAGGACAAAATTCTTTTCTGGCCCTAAACTGGATGATTTGCATGACCCTAAGTGTCTAAACACAACACACGTGAGAATCTGTGCAGTACCGCTAAACGCTGGCTGCCCAACATCCCATCACTGGCTGCAACCAGTCCTTGATATACCAGAGGATGGTAAACATTATAACAGGGCAAAACACAACCCAACAGTCCCAAAGACCCAGTTAAAAATCAAAGTTACGCTCACTATTTAGCAGTCTGCACTGTATTTCGCTTTGGCTGTTGTGTGGTGTAATTGCCTTTATGAAAGCCAAAACAACCTTTACTCTCCAACAACCAATCAAGCATCCAGTGAATTTAAAAACAGAACTTTCAATTCATCGTCCTTAGGAGACTTCGTCTGCATCTTAAAATTTCTTCCAATACGTATTATATTTTCTTGTGAAGAGAATTCATGTTTCCTGAACAGACATTATAAATACATACTCCTTCCAACACAATTCCTCTTGTAGATGTAAAGAGGCAGTGCTGGCACTTCTGCTTTTCAGTGTGGCACTCCAGAATTTGACTAGAGCCCACCAAAGTACCTAGGCTACATCAGCAGTGCAGAAGTTTTAAAATTCAAATATTTGTCAAAACCATTTTTTATTTTGTTTTTTCAGATTTCTCCTCAGTATAGGATTCTTCTCATTGACGCTTTCAGCCTATATTTTTTCTCATCTCTCTTTACCTATCGACATTTTACCACTGTGGAAAAAATAAAAATATCTACATGTATTTTAAATACCTCCAGGGATGGTGACTCAACCACTTCCCTGGGCAGCCTGTTCCAATGCTTGACAACCCTTTCAGTGAAGCAATTTTTCCTAATATCCAATCTAAACCTCCCCTGGTGCAACTTGAGGCCATTTCCTCTCGACTTACTGTTTGTTACTTGGGAAAAGAGACCAACCCCCACCTCGCTACAACCTCCTTTCAGTTCCCTCAGCCGCTTCTCATAAGACTTGTTCTCTAGACCTCTCACCAGCTTTGTTGCCCTTCTCTGGACACGCTCCAGCACCTCAATGTCTTTCTTATAGTGAGGGGCCCACAACTGAACACAGTATTTGAGGTAGAGCCTCACCAGCACCGAGTGCAGGGGGATGATCACTTCCCAAGTCCTGATGGCCTGTCCTGGTTTGAGGTAAAACAGGACCAATTTTGTTCAGTAACTTTGCTTCTTAGCTGGGTCTCTTCTGACTACTGAAAATAACAGCATATTGTGCAGCCACTCTTTGCTTTCAGGGTGGTAAGACCTATGTTTATAGTTGATGTCAAGGCATGGGATCCAGAAAGGCTCTTGTTTAGACTTACTGCTATAACACCCATGGCCAGATAACTTGTTTTTTTGCCCCATTGGAGGATTGGAAGTGGAAGAGCATAGAGGGGTCCGACCTGTGGGAAGGAGCGAATAGGACAGGTGACCCAAAACTGACCAAGAGGGTATTCCATCCCATCTGCCTCATGCTCAGTATAAAAGCTGAGGGATCAAAGGGTCAGCCCTCTTTCTTCAATGGCCGATGTCTGAGGAGGACTCTGTCTGTTTGTCTGCCTTTGATCCCGATCCTGAATCCAGATCTGGAATCCACTTCCCGTCCACCACCGAGTCCAGTCTAGGATTTCCCCAGTGCCAGTCAGTGACGTGATTGTCATCCTGGGAGCTTGATACGTTTTGTATATTTTTCATTATTTCCTTTT
>RSEF01000002.1:95474880-95494013 GCA_003993805.1 Himantopus leucocephalus
CCTTGTTGAGCCTCATACCATTGGCCTCAGCCCATCAATCCAGCCTGTCCACTTCTCGCCACATCTACAGAAGTGTTCTAGCATCCAGAAGACAGGAGTTCATGTGATATAAGAGTGCCATAAAATGCCTTTTAATTATTTTATTCAAGCTTACTGATAAAAAAAATGGTGTTGCTATGGTCAAATGCATTTTTTATTAATGAGCAAATAAAACAATTCACCATACTCCCTTCAAAGTAGTATAAATGCATCTGCTTTGCTATTTGAACCAGTTAATCTTCGTATTGATGAGCGTTAAAGACAAAAATAGTTCATCAGGTACTGGAAACAAAAAGTTATTACTTCAAGCCAGACTTCAAACACTTTCAAACAAACAAATAACCCCCATAAGCAATAAATTAATTAAGCCAAGAACTAAGGCAAACTCACCTGCCCCCATAGCAGTTTTGTGGAGAACCCCTTTCACCCCAAGCTGCTTCAGCTGCCTTAGATTTTCATCACTGCTATAGGTCAGAACACAAAGCAGTAATGAAGACTGAAAAGTCTCAACATACTATTTATTCATACCTCTATTCTACTCTTTTGCCTACTGCTATGCAGTTCATTCAGGTTCAGGGCTAAGTATTCCCCTCGGTCTAGTATCAAGAGATTTTTCAACTGTTTAGCTGAAACAGGTACCAATAGGAGGTTTAGATGGCTGAGAAATGCAATGGAGGAGATGATATCATTAACTCTCCCGTTATGGCAAGCAATGTTCCTACACATTAAACCAAAGCTGTTAGCCTCTCTTTACAAGGGAATGTGTTTGTTTAAGATTGCACATTCTTTGGAAGCATTTTCTACTACATGAGTGTATACTTAAGGCTGTTTTCTGATCCATGGTCTCCACACAGAGCATCATAAAGCAAAACATCCTTACTTGTTGGAGGCTCAGTCAGACTCCTGTTGACAGAAGTGGATGAAAACTCTGCTCTTGATTTCCACATGAGCAAGACCTCAAGCATCTAACAGAATACTCCTCACAGAAATCTTGTTCTGTGAGGAAGAATCTAGAATCCTTCAAATAAATCCTGACAATAAACCTCCACAGACACAAGCAGAAATTATGCCAGCCTGAATAATACAGTCAGCATCTCCCTGGACTCAGGTCTCTTTTACATCACGAGGCACTTTATGCCTTTATATAGGAAATCGAAGAGTGCACCGGAGAAGGGAGGTTCAGACATTACACATTAACTGTGCACATACCTGAGTATAAAACACATATTTCAGGAACGTGTTTTGTTAACCTGGCACACTCCACATGTGGACGCATGCCACGGTGCGAGCCTCCTGCACAGCCAGTGATGCAAGCTTCCCTGGCCAGATGTCACCTCCTGCACCTTTCAGGAGAATCACTGACCCACGGCAACAATCACAGAGAGGTTGTGCATTTGGGGTGCTGAGCCAGACAAGCAGCAGGCTATCCTGGAGTCAACAGGGCACATGAGTGTCACCCTTCATATTAAGCTTCTGGCTTGAAGATGAGCTCAAAGTTTTATTTTGGACTTTAGCTTTAGCTCCATGTTAAGGGCTTCAAAGATACTCAAACTGTGGGAGCCGCTGAAAAGAACTTCAAAGTCATGAGACTCCCTAGCAAGCTAGAAAGCCTTCACTGGCCTCTTATCCTAGGCTACCCGTCCTTTGCGTGGGGAGATGAAGTCGTGGTAGTAAATGTGCCATGAAAATGATCTTCCCAGGGAAGTCCACTGCGGAGAGACCTTTGCCAGGTTTGCACTAGCTGCCCAAAGTTAGCGTGACTGGAGAATTTCAATTCTATAAACCACAGGCAAGATGAAGATGGAAGGCTGTGAGCTTGTTCATAAATCTCAAATGTAGTTAGCACTGCACATAGCCACACACTCAGTCTACTGCACGAATATGCTCTAAGCAGTAAGTGGAAAGGTCTGCTTTCCACTCTTCACAGCTCAATATGCCCCAGCCTGCATTATGTTATCCTCTGCCTGGAGGAAGGCATCAGCCTTCAGTAGTTAGAGTATCATGGACTAATTTAGCTTTGACCTCCTGAGGTCATCCACTTCAACCTCCAGCTCAAAGCATGGGTAACTTTTAAGGTCGATCAGATTGTTCAGGGCCTAGCCCAGTCAAATTCTGAACATCTCCAAGGATGGAGATTTGACAGTGTCTCTGGGCATTTGCTCCAGTCTTTCGCTACTCTCATCCTGAAAAATTATTTCTTTATGCCCAGTCAGAATTTCCCTTGTTGCAGCCTGTGACTGTTGTCTCCTCTCCTTCACTTTGCACCTCAAGAGGCAGGAACTGCACTACAATTTCACAACCATGTGCTTTTCTGGGAATTTCCATAAGACTTACAGTGCTAACTTATATCAAATAGAGAATAAAATGAGAAAAAAACTCCAACAACATAATGCTGCTTTTCACTAAAGTGTGTCAAAGTACAGACATAAATAAACTACTGTGAAAAGTCATAGTCTGGCAAGTTCGCTGTTTGAAGATAGCTACCTGCACAGTGAGACTATATTTCCTACTTAAAAAAAAAGCTTTGGTGTGTACTCTAAACTCTCTTTTTTGGTCCCTCTCTGAATCTGTATTACCAAATGGCTTTTCCGCACCAGGTCAAATTCCCTGGTCCTCACACACAGCAGGAACTCCTACTGCATCAAGTCACAGTAGGATGTACCTCAGCTACCTTATACTATTATTTTCCTGTTGCATTTTTGTGAGTATGAGGCAGACTATATGTGCTCTATGTACTCAAGCCTTGTGTGTGTATTTGTGGAGAACAGTCTGCATATTTTGTTTTTTCCAAACCAGGCTGAAATAATCCCATACGCAAGATCTGAGTAAACCAGTTACACTGAAGTCTGATATTCACACTGATGAACATGGATAGTACATACAGAAAGGAAAATTAAGCTACAAGCCGTAGGAAATACAAACAGATTTGTGCCCCAAGTATAAACCTGGAACTTCACTCTTCAGTACTAGAGTTATGTTAACTGACCTGTGAGTTTTTCCAGAACATCAAATCCATGTTTCAGAGCAATGATATCAAGAAAAGAGACTGTGCCATCTTCAAACCTAAAGAATGGAACAAATGAGCACAGTAAACAAACCATGCAGCTATGGTACAGACTTTAAATCTATTTTGAGAGCTGTTATTTTATATTCAGTGAATCTAACTTGCAGAGTGGGAACTCTTCCCTTAGGGATTCATCTTCCAGTCTTGTAGTGTCCTGTAAAGCAAAAATATACTCTTCAAAGCTAGAGGTTCATATGAAAAGTCACTTTCCCCTGTGTGGGCTACTTGTGGGGTTTGGATTTCTAGAGTTAAGGGTAACAGTTATGTCTTATGACCATATATCATAAGGTCCTAAGTTATCTTCTGACAGTGTCAGAAGATGTTGGGAACAGACATTGTGTTTGCCCCACTCTGAAGTGATTCTATCTAGTACAGTTGAGTTAGAAGGCAACAAGAGACCTTCCTTACCTGGAGCAAAAAGGAAGATCACCAACAAATCTCCCTCCACGTGCTCCTCCTGGAAATTAATAATAATTGACCTATAATAAGAGCTCTATACAAGGCTGGGGGAAAACGTGCATCCCCTACCAACATCTTTTAAAGGAAACCCCAAATAGAAACAAAAATGCTGGATCTGATGAACTACTGCAGCCATTCCCACAGTTCTGAAGGAGAAGATGCGGCTCCAAGGTGGGGATGTATAGTAGGTGGTGCCCAAGAGAATCTCTAGGGGGCAGGAGGGACACCATATCAGGCATCAAAATATGTTTTCTTTACGTTTTGTGTGCACCACAGTCCACAAGGAGTTTTAAAGAGTGATCATTCAGCTTGCTTCACCACAAAGGGGAATGCAGAATAATGCTGACAACCAATGAAGTCAAAACTGCACAGAACTCGCTACCATGTAAGGCTGAACCTGAGGTCACAGCAAGTCTCTAAGAAGGAGGGAGCTATATCTAAAACTTTAACAGTTAATGCTCGAAATGAACCCACCAGCAACAACCCCAAATCTCATGGTTCAAGTTTAAAATTAAACTCTGACCATGAAGATGAGAGCTTCCCAGGGACCTGGTATTCTTCAATCTTTCTCAGAAAGGGCTGATGATGTCCACATTGAAGAATGACTGGACAACATGGAGCACAACAGAGGCACTCTTGGGCAAAAATACTTTACATGCGCACATAATAGACAAGAAAATAACATAATAGACAAGAAAATAGGGAATTACCATTTTTTTGTTGTTTGGACGTACCATTTTTCATAATACATGTAAAAAGCTTTTGGTGCCACAATTAAATATGTATTGTGAAAAGGCTCAAAGGTTAAAAATGTCGGACTTCAAAAACTTTTTCTTTAATAAAATAAACATCAATAGAATAGCATAATAGGTCTCACTTCTACAGTGATTTTTCTTACTTACCTTCCATTTCATTTTTCTATAGTTATCAAATAATTTAAACACTGCAAGTGACACTGTCAGGTGAAGGACATATAAACCTTCAAAAAATATTTGGTAAAGTTCCACACAAAAGAATAATGTGATGGTATTGTGAATATATGGTAATATGTTCAGCTGGGATGAAAGACAACAGATAGAGGCAGCAAATAATTATTAAACCAAGTGGTAAGGGAAAAGCGGTGGACTGCTACAAGGATGAATGGCCCAAAAAAGACCACTCATGCTCACATATTTCCACACAACGTAGGGCAAAGAATCCTTCTTAGGAAATTCTGAGTCTTGCCTAGTAATAATTAATAGCAAAGTCTATTGCTCCTGAACTTCAGGGAAGAAACCTTGCTGGTTTTCAGTGATTAAATTTAAAATGGCCCCTTGTGATCTGAAAGAGACCTAACACCAGGAATATTTTGACAGAGACATGTAGACCAGTATCTGAGGGAAGCAATACTCTATCCAAAAAGCCAGAAAAACTGGGGGAGGAAGACAAAGAAGAGATAAGGCAGAGGCTAACAGTGGTTTTGGAATCAAATGCAGAAAAACCCTAAAAATTTGCACTGGCTGCAGGAAATGTCACAGTAGTCCCACACAGCTGCCAAAGAGAGATTACAGAAAGGATCCATGAGGCAGAATTGACCTGCCCTGCTCAGTTATTGGCAATGGCTAGCAAAGCAAATAAAACACTGGGAACTAAAGACAAGAGCAGACACACTGGTACTGAGCCCATCAAGAAGACTGCACAACCCTCAACCTTATCATCATCAGAATAGAAAAGCACTTGAAAGGGCAACCAAGGTGCCATCCTAGATCTTTAAAGGCCTCCGAATCTCGCCTACAGTAAAAGGGGACGTGAAAATAGGATTTCTGTTCATTAGATGTGATTATTAACTAAGCAGACAACTGCAGTATATCCATTGGTAAGCAATAGAAGAGACACATGAACCATGTTACTTTTCTAAGATCTTAAAGATTTTCATGAAAATAGTCCAGAGCCTAGGAATTTCTTTCCATTCAGAAAAAAAAGAAAGCAAACACAATTGTGGGGTTTTGATCAAACATTATGCTCCAGAACAGCACAATTGTTGTGGCAGTATATGCATCCTGTATTGTTTTGTCAGACCCGCATTATTTATTGTTTCTGAATCACAAAAAAAATTGCCTGCTGGGAGCTCCATTGCAAGAACCAGAAACCATAAAAGAATTGACAAGAATGATAAAAGTATTTGCTCAAGGATACAGGCAAGTCTCTCTTTTTACAATTTAAATATGGACTATTCTGCAACATTCCTTTCCTGTATTTTGTATGTTCATATGGCCCCCTTTACTTCTACATTACCAGCTTTCCATTTCTGATTAAGAAAGCACTAATATTTCATTATTCCTATAATATGTATATTTACACTACTTCCAGTGCACTTGACTCTCACACATATTCTTCAGATTTACTGAACACCTGATGTGCAATTTGATGGAAAACTGCCATCTCCCCCATATTTCCAGCTATTGAATTGATCATTTTGCTTTATCCCCAGAAAAATTTGCAGGAATCATCTATAAATTCTGATATTTAGCAAATTAAGCCTTAAGTGCGATAGCAATTTTACTTAGTACCATGGCAAAACATGATGCTACAAAGGGTAGCTATTTCCCTCTTGGGACACAGAGAGTTCTCCCCCAGAATATTTAACTGTATTTAGGATTGCGAGCAAACATACTCCTTGCATTGCAAAACATTGACTTCAATAGCTACTTTTCTGTTTGATGCAATTATTGCTTCAAATTATGTCATTTCCCCACTCAATGGCAGTTCCAGTGTTAGAATAATCAGTTTAGGATGAAGTTCATTTGAATGCTGGTCTAGAAGCCATTTCCTGAATAAAGGTTTTGCAGCTGATGACGTATAAAGGGTACTTACAAAGCCTAATACTGCAGAATACCAACCCAAGAAACATCTCTCTTATCTCTCTTATCTAGTTCTTATTATAATTGATCCCACTTAATCACGTCTGGGATGAATTCAGTTGCTTAGCTGATTGTGTTTGTGAAAATCTGATAGCATTTCACATCAACCTGCTACCCGGCAAACTGGTTAAATAGCTCATGGCATAACAAAAAACAGAGCAGCAGATTATTACATTTATCAAGGAGTTATGACACTGATGAGCTGCTCTTTTTTTCCAAGTCACACAAGACCCCTGTTTCTAGAAGCAGCAATTTTTCCTCTGAGTCACAAGAGATAACTATTCCTCCAGAGGTCCCACCTTTGGGATCTTCCTAGGGATGGAGATAGGCTAGTCTTTCTATGAATCCTTGTTCAATTGGTTGTTGTGACACTTCTCTGTTAGGCTTCTGCATACACATGTTATTTTCTAAAGCCACTATCCCATGCTTCAGGACAACTGAAACAAGGAAGGAAACTGTGACAACCTGGGCTGTTTGAATTCGTCCTCTCCTTGGCCAAGTCATCTTTACATGGAAATATGATGACAAGAGTGACGGCCTGGACAGATGTGATAAATATGGAAATAAAGTGCTTAAGGGATAAACAAACAACTCATGTTTAAAGAGAGGACTTATGAGTAAAATTTGGTGGAAGACAAAAATATTACCCTGGGGTTGGACAGCACTGACTTAAGTCAGGAGTCCAAAAGGGCCCTCAAGACCAATCAGCCAATGCTGAGGTGGTGAAATGTCTTGCTAAATGTAAGCTATTCTGTATATGGAAAGTATACAGGGCACGGCTTTTAGGTATTTTGGGTGGGAGCACCTGCCTCTGGATTCTGGGTTTCTGACTTGCTTAGCAGGCAGATGAATGATTCAGCTGTTTTTTTCTAATTCATTTGCCCAGACAAAGCAAATCCAGACACAGAGCCATTGCACATGTGCAATTTCTGGCCAGAACACAGCCCAGAGGTTTGAAACTTTGATAAAAATCCCATCACAAGGTCAAAAATAATCCCACTCATTTGAAAGCATTGCTGAATCAGTGCAAAGTGCAATGAAGGAGTGCGGGGGCGGGGTGGGGGGAACATCACTGTCAGCCAGCTTTCACTCTCCTTTACACCAGGGTAATGACTCCATTTAGGTCAAATGAGCAGAAGTCATTCCTGAGTTTCTAAAGCAGGTAAAAGTGAAACCAAATCCACAGAGAAAGCATATTTCTTGAATAAGCTGCTTTTCTTTTCTTTTTTTTCTTTTTTTTAAACACTCTTCAAGAGTGGAGCTGCCCTTTGAAGTGAGGTGTTACACGAGTTCCTTTCATCTTTTCAATTCATTTATTTTCATCTAATTAAAAAGTACAACAATAGAGAGAGGTTCTTGGTATGCATTTAAAAGTAGTTCATTCAGATCTTCTTTTTCACCTCTTAGAGATATTCCGTATCATCTCTACATGAAACAACTGTCTTGGCAAATTTAATTTTTACATTTTATACATTTACCTGTTTATTCTATATTGACATTTGCTGGAATTACAATAGCACCAAAGGTATACAGTGTCAAGCTTATGACTGTAGGAACAGACTGTTTTCAGTCATATTCATGTTCTTAGGTTAGTAATTGCCATCTCTGATATTAGCAGGGGAATGGATCTTAATTGGTCTCACTGCTTTCCAACATCAAAACCGAACATTTGAAAAAGGAGCTTTATTTGTTTTGCTTTTCTTTAACTTAAAATACATCATTACAGGTCTACGAAACCTTTAGGGCCCTGTTCTGCTCTTTAGAGCATCTATCAGCTCCTCCTGAGACAAAGTTCTCAGGTACTTTTCTAGGGTGCTTGTGACTCTCCAGGGGACACACTCCCCTTGGTCTGGCTTTGTCTCCCACAGATGATACTCTTCATTTTTAGCAATTTGTCAATTGTCCATATTAGTCACTTTCCTAACTGGGTGAAACCACAATCACATTAACACCAACAACTGAATTTTAAGGCAGCATCATACATGATCAAGCAGTTATCTATCTGTGGGTTTTTTGATCCTATACTAGTAAAACCTTTGGAACAGGATCTGATCCCCACACCACTAACCTTAGTTATGCGCTCCCTTTGGACTAAATATGTCTCACACGGTGCATGCCACTGAAGCAAGTAAACAAAATTAGGAGATAGCCTGTTCTAACGGGCAAGTATGCTATCATTAAACTACACCTTTGTAATAATCCGACTTTTGCATAACTGCCTGCACAAGAGCATGCTACAGCAAGCCAGGAATTTAAATGCTAGGAGAGCAGTAATAAATTACAGACCTCTGAATAAGACACCTACTTTCACCACATCAGCAACTCCTTTTTACCTCTGTTAGTGGCACATTACGTGCTCATCAACAATGATTGTTTCTCACACAATGAAAGGAGAATGCTTATCCAATGCTCAAACAACTGCCACGTGTGGAGGAGAAAACTGAATTAATAATCAATAAATCAAAATAAAATTAGATTTCGCCCCCTAATACCATTTTTACAATTAATAGTTTATAGTATATTTTAAAAAAATATTTATACAAGAGCTTTGCCTATAAGCATTTAAATCACGCAACAATGAATAAGTTGTATCTCAGAGATAACATACTCTGCCCACCAACCCCTACATGGACCCTCCAAAGTCAAAGAATAATACAATTACTTTTTTTTTCCCTACCAGAAGAGCCACTGGTCAGAACAAAAACCTGTACCACATTTATCACTGGCCAAATGTTCCTTTCCAAATTCACAAAACAGGCCAATGTGGTTTCTTTGCATTGACGGGGCGGAGGGGGAGAAACAAAATAATCTCTTTAAAATTCCATCACGTAAAGGGATATTTCCTTGAGGCATATTAAATTAAAGTCTTCAGGAACATGAGGCCTGCTGGTTAACTGGCCTCAAAGAATAATATGTTCAACTATCAGCTAGTTAGCTTGCAATTTATACTCATTCATCTTAACTTGTAACTTATTAATGTCAACAGGAACTCCATTAAGGTGCAATTCAGTGTGAGCAAGTGTATTGCAAATGATTTCTGTATCTGTCTGAGTATTCAACATTTGATATGCATTATTCTCCCATGATTAAATATCAATAATCCAAATGTTCACACCTCTGCTTCCCATGGGAAGGTAATATCCAGATATAACCCCAAGTAATAGCTAAAGTGAGCAATTTGCAAGGTGTATTTGCATAAACTGTTCACTGATCAGTTATGAGTAATGAATCATTAATAAAAATTCAAAGCCCGTTCTTTCATTTTCTCCTTAGGAGGAAAGAAAGGATGAAAGACATTCTGGAGATAAATTTTTCATAGGCAATAATCTGACCAGCTGTAATCATCTGTCCATGTTCAGTATAAACAGATTTGTTTATTTCCGCATGAAGATTGAGATGCAATCTTTCATCCTTAAACAGGTGCATTTGGGGATAAAGAATAACTTACTGCTAAAGACAAATCAATTTAAAATTTGGCAGACAAAAAAGGCTCCACTTGAACATGAATTTATTCTTAAAAATCCACACATAAAAATACTGCTGTCTAATCATGTGTGCCAGCGAGGCAGACCCAGATCAATGACCTCAGATAACGTTAGCAGTAACTCATCCTCAGATAATAGAGAAAAATCCCTGTGATTACTTTCCAATGGGTGGGCTCCATTCTACAGAAAAGTCTGTGCCTTAAAGCAGGGGTTACTGCAATGCATAAGCTTTATTTCCACTGCAGATAAAAGTCAAACCAGCAACACTTCTAAGCACTTCATGTCCTCAGTTGGGGGGGTGAAAAGAATTCTCTCATCCCATCCAGAAAGCTTTTTTCTCTAGCAATAAAAATTCTTTCCATACCTAATTTTCAGAGGCAATGTATACCCAAGATTAGCAGAATCCATTGGGAGTTGTGAATGCAAACAGGTTCTTCACTATTAAGCCTGTCATGTTAAAACATTCCGCGCTGAGCCACCATCTGGGGCAGCTTTGCTCTTCCTTCACGCCAACCTGAAAACTAACTTAAAGAATTTCAAATGTTGGTACTGTCAGACAGAGGCTCAAAATGTGCTCATGATAGTGATACCACAAAAAAAGAAAAAGAGGTGGGGGAGTAAGCGTTCTCAACAGAAATGAATATTTTTTGCTGGAACGCAGGAAGTAAAAAGAATAAATAGAAACAGAGATTTTTCATCTTCCCCCAGCACTGCCTATTCTATTATTTTTCTAACTAAAATGAAATACGGAGAAAGTTCCCATCTATATTTTTCTCATGCAGCTACAAAGCAATCTAAGCCAAAACTTATAGGGACGGAAGTGCTTCTTGCAAATTTTGCCTTCAGTGTGGCTCAGGACTGCGCAGAATCTTCCCAGATGCCACGTCTTGCTAAATTACAGTGAACCTTCAGGTCCAGATCTGCTGCTGGAAACCACGGAATTGTTGAAGGCATCACAGGCCATCTGGACCCTGAACCACATGTCCATACAGCAGCTGTCTTCATAGGAAACTGTACTTCTTAGAAACTTTCCACTCATCACTGACTCAGACAAAGTACAACCAAGAAATTTTTTTTTTTTTTTTTTTTATGAAGTGGAATGAGTATTAAGTGGATGTCACAAGCCTTCATGCATGCACTGAACATTTAATAACTGTCAGCAAGAATATAATGTTATCAGTGTTTGTTGTCTATTACTTCTGATGGGAGTGTGCATGTATGTGGAACTGCCCGCAGTTGGTGGCATATGTCAACTACAAGTAGTAACAAGTACGTACTAAGCAGATAAATTCAGTTTAATGTATGATATATGTAGTAACAATACCCTGTGTATCCAGAAAGGCTGGCAGCATGCTAGGACTGGCATTATTAAATTACTGCTTTAAACCAGCTTAGGTTCAGAATAAGGTCTGATTAGCTAGTTTGCATGTTGACACCTTTGCAATAACAGTATAATCATCAAAGCAGAATGAGAAGAGACAAATACAAAGAAAACTTCAGCTAATAAGGCATTCCAAGTTATTCCAAGCTTTTTAGCTCTAGGGCTGCAGCCAACTGAGACTTTCACGAGGAAAAAAATATTCTTTCTGCCCCACTCTCACATTTGAAAAAAAATATTACATAGTAAGATATGCTACATCAAAGCAGGTACATCCTGGCAATCAACTGTTTTACTGCAAAACCTACCAAGCTATCTTTCTATTTTGGGACCTCAGAACTACCATAATATGCAGACCTCTTCCAATGTTTGGGGTTTTTTTTTTCATTTTTCAGCATTGTTACAACGTTTGCTAAGACTTCACACTACCCTATGAGGTCAACTGGTAGCATCTCACTTATAAGATGAGGACAGGGAAGTTGAAGAAGTGACTTTTTTTTCCCCAAGGCCCTACTCTGACTGATTTTCCAAGCTTGGTCTGGGTATTGGGAGTTACCAAATTTCCAGAAAACTGAATTCACAACAGTGATACTGAATTAGCAAGTACTCCTAATTTCTCACTGTTTTAAGTAGTCTGCAGCTTATACTGCAGGAAACGAAGAACCCTTTCCATGCAATTGCCTCTCCTTTTTGACAGGAGGGCAGTGATGGAGATCCCAGGAATATCACTTGCTCATGTTATAAACAAAGGTAGCTGCTTCAGCTTTCACAGGTGTCCTGGACACGCACTGATAAGGTCAGTAACTGAAGGAAGTTCTAGAGGTCTTCCAGTCATCTGAGTCCAGAAGAAAGGATCACCTCAACTAATGATTCCTTCGAAGACTCAAGAAAATTCTGTTACCTGGCGTTGCTGATGCTTCAAGTAGGAAGCACAGAGATTAATCCTACCCCTTTGACAGAAAAGAGCATGAGCCAGGTAGATGAGGAGACAGCAAGATAAAGAAACAGCAGAGGGTTAAAAGTTTGAGCATCAATAGAGAAATAAGAAGTTTAATATTCATAGAAGCATTTGTTATGTATGTAATATCATCCCAGCTATCATCCAAATAGAAAACAGGATAATGAGTGAGCAAAAAAAGCAGAGATGTTTATAAGCTCAGACAATGTGTGTGGGCTACAAAATGGAGGGATTAGAGGCTCTGTAGGACACGACATCAGTATGTGGCAGAAAAATAATCACAAATAGAAAACGTGTGCTAAAGAAAAAAAATATAAGAGAGATGGTGGTGAAGAAAACAGCTGTTTTGAATTGAAATCTCGTTGGTGAGATGTTCAAAACAAGCAGGACTAGTTGCTGAGATTCTGCTAAATGCTATGTAGATATGCAGGAAAAAACATTTTTGAATAACAACAGATACTTTTCTATCATGCTCACAGAAATAAATACTACCTTAAATTTCCTAAAAGCAAACCCAAGATAACAGAAATGGTTGAGTTCAATTATTGCTTAATATTGGAGCCAAAACCAAAAAAATCCTACTACAAATAATTATCTGAAAAATGTCTTTTACAAACAGTTATACAATAACTGACAGAAGACTTTGACTGACAAAAACCCTGGTCAGAGGAATTACAAGTTTACGTGGCAGAGAGAGATAAACAACCTCAAATGAGGTTTTCAATGTCATCGGGGCAAAATGAGATATAAATGAAGTTACGTGGTTAGGAAAACTGAACTGAAGTCATCAGATACTTGGATATAGAGGAGACCTAAAATTACTTGAAGTTGAGGTTCAAAAAAGCATGGAATTTGCATCCCAAAAGAATGAAAAAAGAGAGAAAATGAACTTTTAGAGAAAGCCTCCAGAAACAAACTGCACCAAAAAAAAAACCTCTGAAGAGAGATTTTAGCAATGCTGACATGAAATCAGAAAAAGTGCTGCTCAGCGAAGGAAGCTACTGTTGCAAAGACAGAAAGCACAGGGATAAAGTGAGAATTCTCAAGAGCCAAGCCCTGACAAAGCAAATTAAACTGAGCAGCAAACTATTCTTTATACAAAATCAAAGGAAAACACAAATAACATATAATAACACACATAATATACAAGGATATAAGAAATATAAGAAAAAAAAAGAAAAGGACAATGATTGTTATACAATAAGCAAAGAGCTGGAAGAGGAAAAAGGGCCTGAAAACTAAATGAGTACTTGGCTTCAGATTTTAACAAGGACTCTGATGAAAAACATAGGTCAGGACAGGGTGACTCATGGCTGAAAGTGTGTGGAAAGTGTGAAAATTGAAGTTTCTGCAACTGGTGTGGAAACTCACTTCAAAGGTTTTAATGTACTTGAACACAGGCAGACAGACAAACTACATCCCAGAATAGTAAGAAATTGGCATGAAAAAACTCCCAAGTCCAATAACACAGAACAGTAAACAAATTTGTCAAATCAGGAATGGAAAACAGAAAACACAATATTTCTACTGAAGAAAGGGAAACAGTGATCCAAGCAACAACACATCTGTTAGCTTGACCTCAGTGTTAAGTACGCCCTGAAAACAAGTTCTGAATGAAAGGACAATTAAATGAGCAAACAAAGGCACGTTCAAATTCACCATGGATTGTGCCAATGGAAAATCAAGCCCAGAGAGGCTGCCATTTTAAGAGCTCACTATTTTTCTAGGCAAAGGAAATGCAGAACTAATTTCGCTGGATTTCAGTAAAACATTACCTCTATTGCCATATAAGAAGCTATTACAGAAGAAGGGTTATTAGAAGAGTGCTACAGTAGGCTAAGAAATTGTGCTGAAGGGGAACTGTTAAGCTAGGAGAAGGTTACCTGTTTAGTTCCTCGAGCACTGGTTTTGAGACAAGTATCTCTTTAAGTAGTCTCAGTAATGATTCTGGCATGAAAGGTAGGAATGTGAACATAAAACAGGCTGCTGAAGTGAAATTTGGACATTGTCAATGCAGAAGATGGGGCTGTATATTGAACGCAGTAAGAAACAGATAATGTTGAAAAGCTAAAACCAGAAACAAGATGAAATGTATAATATGCTATTATGTGTAAGTACATCATCATGCATAAACCCTATTATGCAGTTAGGGATTACTGACATTAACTTCTGCCATGAACTGGAGGAGTGTCATCTGAAACACCTGATTTATTAGTTGATGAGATCAGTTATCAGCCATCAGCATGACAGACAAGAAAACATGCTAGAACTTACAGACAGAATAATATTAACACCACTAATAAAGGTCTGATAAGTTTTTCTGTGTCATGCTGCGTATGATGATCAGAGAAAAGAAAAGCCCATCATAAAATTGTTCAGCTCACTTAGGATGGAAATTCAAAGCTAAGTAGAATTGCTCTTGGTAGTTCTAGAGATGGAAGAGGTGGGTAATAACCATGGAGGAAAAAGAGCTGTTTAAGCTACAGGACAAAATGCAGATACGTGACCAAATTGACCACAAGATAAGGCTGTGGATGTTATTTACCTAGACTTCAGTAAAGCCTTCAATACTGTTCCCCACAGCACTGTCATGCAAAAAATGGGTACCCAAGGCTTGGACAGGTGTACACTCTGCTGGATCAAACACTGGCTGGATGGCTGGGCCCAAAAAGTCATAGCGAATGGTGTTAAATCCAGTTGGTGGCCGGTCGCAAGTGGTGTTCCCCAGGGTTCAGTACTGGGGCTGGATCTGTTTAATATCTTTATTAATGATCTAAAAGAAGAGATTGAGAGCACCTTCAGTAAGTTTGCAGATGACACCAAGTTAGGTGGGAGTGTTGATCTGCTTGAGGGTAGGAGGGCTCTTCAGAGGGATGTGGACAGGCTGGATTGATGGGCTGAAGCCAATGGTATGAGCTTCAACAAGGCCAAGTGCTGAGCTCTGCACTTGGGCCACAACAACCCCACGCAACGCTACAGGCTTGGGGAGGAGTGGCTGGAAAGCTGCCCAGCAGAAAAGGACCTGGGGGTGTTGACTGACAGCCAGCTGAACACGAGCTAGCAGTGCGCCCAGGTGACCAAGAAGGCCAGCGGGATCCTGGCCTGCATCAGGAATAGCGTGGCCAGCAGGACTAGAAAAGCGATTGTCCCCCTGTACTCAGCACTGGTGAGGCTGCACCTCGAGTACTGTGTTCAATTTTGGGCGCTGCAGTATAAGAAGGACATTGAGATGCTGGAGAGCATCCAGAGAAGGGCAACAAAGATGGTGAAGGGACTCGAGAATAAGTCTTACAAGGAGCGGCTGAGGGACTTGGGGTTGTTTAGTCTGAAGGAAAGGACGCTGAGGGGAGACCTTATTGCTCTCTATAACTACCTGAAAGGAGGTTGTAGAGAGGTGGGCGTTGGTCTCTTCTCACAAGTTACAACCAATAGGACAAGAGGAAATGGCATCAAGTTGCGCCAGGGGAGGTTTAGGTTAGACATGAGGAAAAACTTCTACACTGAAAGGGCTATCAAAGACTGGAACAGGCTGCCCAGGGACGTGGTTGAATCGCCGTCCTTGGATGTATTTAAAAGCCATCTAAATATGGTGCTCAGGGACACAGTTTAGAAGTGGGCCCAGTAGAGTTAGATAACGGTTGGACTTGATGATCTTAAAGGTCTTTTCCAGCCATAAGGATTTTATGATTCTATGATAATACAGACTGAAAATTAGAAGTCTTTTGTCCATCCAAGATACAAGATTGTAGAACAATTTTCCAACAGGAGTATCAGGAACAAACCAAAACCAACATGCCCTCCCTCCCTTGTGCCAAAGATCTCCCTGTCATTCTGCACACAGGCTCAATATAAAGAAGGGATTATATAGCGTGGGTGTCTTTGACAGCAAATAGGTTGATTACATGACCCAGAAGGTTTTTGCCCCTCCTAAGAATCCAATAAAGGGAAATGCCAAAATAGCAACACTTCTCACTTTATGAAACTGCATAGAAAAATTACACAAATACGGAAGTTTGAAACTTTGGGAACCTCTGAAAACCCTGGTTATCCATCTTGATTTTCCTCTGCCCAAGTCTGTTCCATTTCACACCCAATTAAGGTGGCGCTGTTGTGCGCAACATCAGTTGTATAAAGAGACTACTGAGACGAGAGCGTAAGAAATGCAGTTACTAACATCTTTTTTCTTGTAAATTTGCGTGCATGTTCTACCAGGCTGACAGTATAGCGTATTGACTAGTTCCATATGCTTCCAGTAAGGAGGGTCTCTGGTGATGATGGTGAAGAACAAAAAGATAATTTGATTTAGATTAATAGTCATGGAAGTAAAAGGTGATTTCGACAGCATCATTTTATAAAATGATGTTAATACAGTAAAAATTAAAATACCCACCTCCATGAATTTTTTTCATGTGAAAGTACAGAAATTCTCTCTGCCTCAATCATACTAGACACAAAAGAACTTTCCAGAAAGGAAAATTGTACAGCGACATAGTAATACAAAATACTCATTTGAAAAACTCAACATGCACCAATGCAGTAAGTCATCTATTCTCTCTTATCAATAAAAGTACTTTCAAAATTCAGCTCTCAATGAGTGTATAATCCTCCTGGTTGGAAATATTTTGAGTTTTTGTAGATGATATGGAGAACATAACAGTAAGTGTAAGACAAAATGGCTGCATGCAAGTTTCACAGAATTGCATCCCCCACCACAGAAAAATAGGTGTTGTCTATAAAAAGCCCACCAGAGTAGAATTTCTCATAGTTTAGCAACTGAAGACTAACCAGGGCTGAAATGAAACTACTTGCTCTTCTACAACTTTGATGTTTCAGGTACAGTACATAGATATTTCAGGGACATGCAACCAAGTAACTGCAGTCTGTAAAATAATAGGCAGTGAAGATGTCTGGTATGAGTAGAAATATCCAATAAAAGAATGAGCTGAGGTTGCTCCAAATATAATGCTGTATCTTTAGACTTGCTAACCACTGGAGAGAACTAAATACGGCAGAAAGCAGGTAGCTCTGCATGCAGGGAATTCATATTAATATACAGAAGAGAGTGTAATCACACTTGAACATATGTTTAGTACTAGTAAGTAATGAAGTACTTTGCAAAAAACAGTCTTAGGAAGATAGCAAGCAAAGCAAAAGAAAATTCACATTCATTGAGTTGACATAGGCTCTGATGCAGCCAAAAGGGCGCTGTGGTATTGTATCACAGCGCAATGGTAACCAGCACACAGCATTGCTGCCCACAGCTTGGCTGCCAGACTCTCGAATTTCCCAGTACAAAGGAAAATAGTTTGCATTAACAGACTGAGAGGTCCCCGACAGCACAAAGTTCCCCAGTGGAAAACAAATAAGGATTTAGAGGGAAAAGTTACATGGAGTTGCCATTCATAACTATCATATGTACTTTTTAGGGATATACAGGAAGCATAGTAGTATGAAGCCTGAAATACCATTCATCCAGTATTTTGATGGTCAGAGGAATCCATGATTTTAAATTTAGTTCAATACTAGTCTTCTATGTCAGAGAGGAGAAATCTGGGATTTCATACTGCAGTCTCATATGCCACCTTAAAATGACACAACCAGTAGGTCACTGCAAAGTTTTGCATTCAAAACTATTATTCACATAATAAATTCCAAATATATTTCAGATATTTTAATCTCTTAATATACATAGAAAACACCATATAAAACCTAATAAGACTTGTCAGGCCATTCAGTATTTTGATATATCAGCTATGCTTTTGGAAGACTTCTTCCCTCCACCCTCCCTTCCCCATATATGTTAATGTTTGCTTTACTGGATATAATTACTGAAAAAAATCCAGTTGAGATTAGATTTCAGTTATAATTAATGATGAATGTGTCAAAGCATTATGATGTTGTTTATCACACTGCTTGCAATGTAATTTAGTGCAATAATACTAAGACTTGCTATGTGACAGTTATTTAGCATTTAAGTCTTCTTAAGATGCTCTGCAGAGTATCCTGAATGTTAACTATGGGAAGATTATTTTATACAAAAGCAGCTTCAGGCAAAATGTAGGGACAAGTTGTGAGAACCCAGAAAGAGCTCTTAAGTCTTCTGTCATCTACAAGCTGAAATGTAATAATTAAATAATCTAGACATGTTGTAAAGCTAATGAGAAATCCAAAGGATAAAATTAAAAATTGACATTAATAGGGCAGCTTAACCATATGAGGAAAAAATAACAGTCTTTGTTCTTTCTGATACAATTTCTGAAAAGATATCTTCCTCTTAAATGTGTACATACACACAAAAGATTGAAACCTAAGATCCTGGTGGGGAAAAAACTTTGGACACCGTAGACAGACAGCTCAGGGTATTTTAAGGTCTTAACTGTCCTGGTTTGGTGTTTTTTTTTTCTTTGCAGCCACTAAATTAATTTCGGTTTCACCTCAGACATAGTTCTAAAGAATTTTCTACTCTCAGGGGGGTCCCTGTTGAGTATTCACTTGCACACTTGTGAAACCTGTTGCTGGCCTTAGGCCTTCTTCTGTAATGAATGCGCTAGTTTGCCCTGAGGAGCTGTGTCCCAGCACAACACAGAGCTGCTCTCCGTGACCTCAGATCTGAAAGGAAAGTGATAGTTTTACATGTTGCCCATGATGACTGAATGAAGATAACCGATTGCTGCATGTCTTTACCAGGAAAATATCAGGCATGGAGGGAAACAACAAAGAAAATGTTCATTATTTTTGTAGTTAGCGTGGTTAAAATGAAAAAGTTTTAACGGTCTAGGTCTAGATGCAAGGCCTAGTTTAAGAGAAATTGTATAAGGATAGAGAAAATCAGTTCACAGAATCACGGAAT
>RSEF01000002.1:95504540-95517027 GCA_003993805.1 Himantopus leucocephalus
ACAAAATCTGCTGGAAGAGCCTGGTAGTTACAGCTGACACTGTACTCTGGGAGGTGTCTGTCTGAACCTCTGCAGGAAGCACTGAACTGGGGTTTTGTATAACCTGGAAGACACTAACCACCAATCTTCTCCAGCTGTGTAGCTAAAAAGAAATGCAACATCAACTGCTCAAACAAAAGTTCAAGAATAAAGGCTGTCTTCAAAACTGAGAGGGGTTTTCAAGGCAAGAGATTGAGAATATAAATGAGGACATCCAAGACCTGTATAAATGAATTGAGGTGGGGCTTACTGTCTAAAGGAAGTCATCACTGACAACTGTATTGCCTCTCCAAAGTTTTACCTACATTGATGCTTCTCTTTGGGTTACTGCCCACTAATCCAAGTTCACAAACATGTTTTCAAGTGTTCGGTTGCATTCAACAAGCATTTATGGTTTCAGTTTATCCCAGATTCAGCAATTCAAGCTGAATCCCATGGTGAATCAAGATTACAAGTGATTCCCACAGGATTCCGTTTGGCTCACGATTTAAAATTTTCAGTTTATTCTGACTATGCTGAGTTTTTGGGCAATGGAACAACTTCATTATAGAAAAAAAAATTCACCTGGAGCATTAGAGTGCAAAATGACATAAGAATGCCTCATTAATGGTGGGAGTTGGAAAAAAAAAAAAGGCAAAATTTTCCTTTGCATCAAGGAGCTGGCTGGCTACAGTGATGGCTGGCAGAAAAACACAGCAAATGTCAACTGTCACCTTGGATGTCCTGAGAGGTAACAAGACAGACTGCATGAAGCTTTCCAGCAGATACTCAGACTTCAGCAGAGAAGAGAAAGCGTAACAGGTTACTTGAACCTTCTTACAATTCCTCAGAAAGCAAAAAAANAAAAAAAAAAAATCCCTTTTATTTTTCCACAGCTCTTGTTTTGAAAAACAGTTGTAAAAGTTGTCAGAATTAAGTTCTATCAGCTAAATGAAAGGTCTGACAATGCCTTTCAGACAGGGAGAGCAGCTGCATGAGAGTCCTACACAGTTCTGCTCAATTGTCTCCAGCCTCTCACCTCTGCAGGACAGGGTGGGACCGTGGGGTGAGAGGAAGGAAGAGACTTGCTCACCTTCTTGTTGCCTGCTCAGGCTTACAAGTCCCTCTCAGTGGCTGCAATATGTCTGTCAGGTGCAGAAGGCAGCCTCATGGTGCAAATGCCCATTAGAAATCAGATGAAGACCCCTGTCACTTCCCAAGTATCTCATCTGAAAACCATCACTGCTGTTTGAAAGGATGTTTGTTCAGGAATTTTACGGATTTGGAAATTCCCCCATAAGTGGTCCTGTTTGGAGATCTCTAAACATCACAAAAACATGGAAGCAGCGTAACAAAATGCTTGAACAAAACATACTAGTCAACAGGGTGATATTTAAGCACGCTTGCCACATTAAAGTAATCATGGGCAGATGGACAGACCCCTTGAGTGTGGAGTCAATGGGCATATGCTAGAATACAAGGTGAGCGTGTGCATAAGTATTGTGCTCTTCTAAACATGGTTCAGTCCTTAGGTGATTTCTCAGCACTATGAAGAGTTTCTATGGAATAAACCAGCACCTGTCACTCTATTCTTTCTTTCTTTCTATGCTTACAGAAACATGCAATAATGCTGAAGAGACAACTCCTAGCAGAAGACCAGCTTTTTGCCAAGGTATTAGAAAGCTGTTCCATATTCACCACACAGCCTCAGAAATTTGTCTCCAGCTCCAGCTCTTGAGATCCTAGTGATAGCTCTCATCCCTACTTTCTGCCTCCATTTTTCACTCCTTCCTTCCCTTCCCCTCAACATGCACAAACTCAGCATGCAATTGAGGATCCAAACCATGTCACTATACACATATCTGCACAGGCACATGCAGGGTTGTCCCGGTGATCTCCAGCATAATTCTCCACCACATATGTGGATGGGCCCTAATTAAGGATGTTTCCTGCAGAACTTGAGGGATCTAACCTTTTATCTGCAGGTCATATGTATGAGCCACTGCATCACCTCAAAAATAAAAACCTACAGCACTGAGAATAAAGAAACCTGCTTTCGTTAAGTACAGTGCATCATAGACTACAGAAGTGTGGGTGCTGGTTTGGGGCTGTCAAATCATTCAAGCAGCAGAGGCAAGAGCCGCTGAAACTCATCTGGGACAAAGTCATGCCATCTGGATTTCCAAAGCTTTTGAAAATGCATTTGGAAATGAAAAAAAACCCACAACAGCTAATGCACTAGATATTTCACACCAGCAGACTAAGATGCAGATATCCAATTTACAGGCAACATAACATCTTCTTTTCCCTTAGTCATAAATTCCGGGATGATCAGATCTTGAATAGCACTCCCAGATACAAAAGAAAAATAGGGCAGATGATGAATATTTTATCACTGAATTCTTGCTATACATAATCATATTATTTTATTATCTCATGCTGTGCAGAAAAAAACATGGGAAATGAGGCTAGATTTGTGAATGATAATAATAATTTGTCAAGCTGTTTGATACAAGGATGAAAATACAATAAACATGATTTTAAAAGTTGAGATAGGAAGACTGGCTACTGCCATGAAATGGGAAAACGTGGAAGTGATTTAAGGGTATTAAAGGAATGTAAAAGAGTCTGTGGTAGAATAATTTACATAGCAAGAACAACAAAATAAAGTACAAGAAACACTAGCAAAAGCTGTATCCATTAAAGCAAAAGGTAACCATTTTGACAGTCCTGGGAAGGAAAGATGAATAAACACCCTCATTACACATCTCCACTCAAGTTTCACCTTGACTTAGAAAAAGCCATTTCCTTAGTACACTGCGCCTTGATTATGCGTGGATGGGAAATACCTTCTGCTAACGGCATTCAGACACACATATCCTAATCCACTTTTCCAATAGTATTTGTTAGAGTTCAAGTTTTCTCATGAATTACCACATGAAATGACAAGTTTCAGTGTATTCAAACCCAATGTTAATTCAGCACTGTAAAAAAAGCTTTTTATAAAACANGGTATTTGTTAGAGTTCAAGTTTTCTCATGAATTACTACATGAAATGACAAGTTTCAGTGTATTCAATCCCAATGTTAATTCAGCACTGTAAAAAAAGCTTTTTATAAAACAAAAATAAATTTAAGAAATCAGTCTTTTGAAATCACAAAGACTAACTAAAGAGAGAATGCAGATGCAGCTTGGTAGAGGTGTGCAGAATCAATCACAGAAGCACAGAGGCTGGAAAGGACCCCTGAGGATCTCCAGTCCAACCTCCTGCCCAAAGCATATGCAGCTGGAGCAGGCTGCTCAGGGCCTTCTCCAGTTGCGTTTGGATACCTCCAAGGATGGAGGCTCCTTACTGCAATTTGGCAGGGATAAAACCTGGCTAGAGTTGCTGTTTGTATGAGAAATAATGACCTAGGTGTTTCAGTCACTAGCAAATAAATGGAAACGTGGCTCACAGATAAGGTAATCATATTAGCTTTGGCGACGGTGGCTTGGCATTTCATTTGAAGTGTAGTAGTTCTGTTCCTAACTGCTCTATCCCTGTATCTTATTCTCAGGAAAACACTTTAAAAACATAACAAAGCAAAAAAACATAGCATCTCAAAGAAAAAAAATAATGGATGAAATAGCTTGGAGGACACTGATTGAGAATTTCAATGCTGTTGGTTTTATTTTTTCAAGAAAGTGGTTATCCTTATTCCTGACCTATCTTTGAAAACTTCAAGCCTCTCCAGTTAGGATTTTAAGTCTCCACAGTTCACGAGGGATCACAGACAGCATCCCTAATGCTCTAAACATGAACTTTTAAATATTAGGTTTCCAAATAATAACCAAAGGATTAGATGAGAACAAATGTAAACATTTACCTATGTACAATGACTCAGGCTGTCCGTGTGACGCTTTGGTGTATAATGGGAAATAGTATCACATGCCTGGGTATGAAGCTGTCAGATTTGATTATTTGAGTTAGGTTCCCTCATACAAGATTAGACACTCTGTACCCAGCCTGAGTGAGACATCAAATTGGACAAATTCCTTTGTTTATAACTCTGTAGTAGAAAAAGGTAAAAGCAGGCCCTTCTTCTGGTCCAGTAAAAAAAGCCCTGGAAAGCAATGGGAGCCTCAAATACCTGAAAGGTTTATAATTAGTCAACCTCTGAAAACTCGTGAAAAAGATACCAGAGACAGAGCTCCCCTCAAGGTTCCCACATCCCTTTCCCCTCTGAATTAAAAAAAGTATAAAAGCAGAATTGAAACCTAAACCGCACTTCCGATATTTTTATCTGCTATGCAATCTCAGGAGTTGTGTGTCAATTACCTCTAGAAAAGCCACTCGGAAATTGGAGCCTGCCCGGGTCAAACTAAAGCAGGTTTTCTCCTTGGCTTGCAGGTGATGCAGGAGGACCCTTAGGATCCCATGATTTTTATGCCCTTTCATCCTGACTTTCAGTGAGTGCTGCACTTCAAAGCCTTTTTGGTTTGAAAAACCAGAAACAAAGGTCAGAACACCAATGTTTCCCTCTTGTTTTTATTTCTAAATTAAAAGATTAACTGGACATTCACCATACCAATTTTCATTTCAGAAATAATGCATGGCCAGGCCAATGCGGCCAGCCTCTGCATTTACCAGTCCAGAATCAAAATCCCACAGCAGGACTCAGAACGCACCTAGAAGAGGTGCACACCCATGAAGCATCATTATGCATTACTACATGTACAGTGAAAGGTTAGACATTTACATCAAGGGAGATGCAGGACACTGTGCTGCTAAATACACATCCATAAGCAAATGCAAGACATGAATGGCGTTTTTTATCATTTCCCTTTTTCACCTCTAGCCTCTCCCAAGGACTATAATTTAATATTAATTGCTGATCTCAAGCATATTTTTTTTTTTTTTGGTGCAGAAGTATTGGATGTGAGACAGAAAGCAAGACTTTTCACTGCATTTATGTAAGCTGTTGCTGACATGAGGGAGAGAGGCAGACAGACCAAGCATCACTGAGAGTGGTGTTTCGATGTGTTAAAGGACTGGGGAAGCTTATCCATTGCCCTGCATTTCCTTATGTGTGTATGTTTGATCCCCTTTAGGTGTCCTCTATTTTCTGTAGGAGAGCCTCACAGCTTCTTCAGAACCTCAGTCGGGGAATGAGTGCTACAAATATTTGTCCGAGGCAATTTATCTTACTGCACTTGTTATTCTGATAAAGCTTCTCTTGAGAGTAAAGCATGACACCTTTCCAGTGGAATACAGGAACCTTACTTTCCAGTTTCACTGGGGGTCATTATACTGCGTGATCAACCTTGGCCTGGCTGCTCCAAGTGCAGAGCTTCAAAAACAAATCAGGGTTCCACTGAGGTACCTTAAATATAAATTAAAAAATGCGTGGACTGACCTTTATGTCAGTGAATGAAGCCTTATATTTTTACGCGTTGTGACAAACTGTGTCAGGGAAGGAAGGTAGATATTTCAGATTATGTTTTTTAGATAGGAAAAAAGAATACTAAAAAGAAAACAGAGTTAGGTGTGAAATACCTATCCAACTGCAGAAAGAAGCACAGGTGTCACAGTCCAGTGCATGCACCAACCCTAAAACATTTGTCTGACACAAACAGTATCAGCAAACCCCCCTGTTTTGTTAAATAAAGCCTTACCTTTCTGCTATAGATTTCCTTGGGAAATAAAAATCCTCTCCTGCAAGGTAGGCAGCTGCAGTTCCACCTCCAAAATAGGTTTTCCTCAAGAGGGGGGCAATCCGGTTGTTTACCAATAATGCTCCTAAACCAGTCGGGAATCCAAAGATTTTATAGAATGAGATGGGGATAAAATCAGCTTGGTGAACTCCCAAGTCTAATGGAGAACTGCTCACATATGAAGCTGCATCTAGTAGAACAAACCACTTCCCTGGTATTTTGATGGGGTGGAGTTTTCCAGATTTTATGTCCTGTATCCATGAAAGTGGATATTTGGTACCAGAAAAATTGCTCTGGGCTGGATAAGAGAAAAGATGAGGTGTCGTGCAGTTTTGTTCTTCAGCTGGTAACCTGTTTTTTTCTGATAACAACATTTCCTTTGGTGTTATTGGAACAGACAAGACATTCATTGAGGCAGTTATCCCCCTCATACCCACCACAGATGTGTGGCTGTCAGTTAGGTAACAAAATCGACTGCTGGGTTGCTTTGTGCCTTCAGGTATCCAAGGGAATGCTTCTGCTACCAGTTTAAGTGCAGCTGTGCATCCAGATGTGAAAATGATCGTGTAATCTTCAGCAGTAGTGTTAAAGTGTTGCAATATTCTGAAAAACGGGAAAAAATCCGATTATTTTCTGATTTTTCTATTTTATTGCTGTGTGATATATTTTGTTTTTCCTCAGCATAAATTATTCTACTCTGACACCTGATACGAACAGAAGTAGAGAGATTTTGCCAAATACCACAGTAAACTTCAACAAGTGTAACCCGAATCATTTTGCCACAAGAGACTCTTTCCAATGCTGCAGTGAACGTGGCTGTGTTTTTAAGGACAGAAGCCAATTCTGCCTGGCTCTGAATAGTGGCCAGTCTGGTCCCTCAGCGGGATCAGAATCAAGCCTGCACATGAATAAAATTACACTGTCCTTGAGAGAACCCAGTTTTATTTGCAAACTATTGGGGTTTTTAGTTTACGAAGTATGTGGAGAAGTCAGAATATCTTTCAGTTAAAAAAAAAAACAAAACTACTTAAATACTAAGCATCCCAATTAAGGGTCCACAGGATTCAATAGGGAAACCTTAGCCTACAGCTTTGCTCCTATTATTAACAACAGAAACAGAAGACAGCAAGAAGCAACATATGCTTCCTATGATATGCCTTATGCACATAAGGCTGTAATCTTTCTAGTCCACAAAGGTAGCCTAAACCAGAAGCAACCTCATGTCTTCCAATTAGCCAGACTACGAAAACTTAAGCAAGCCAGTCTCTTGAGACATGTCTACACCACACACTCAATGATGCCCAGACAGCACCTCGTTGGCTCTAAACTACCTTTTATGAACACCATCTAATGCACCTTTTAGTACCAATGCATAGATGCATAGCTCATGCATCTATTAGTTTTGCAGTGTGCAAGATGGGTCTTTTCAGAGGCTGACGAACAGCTTCAATTCAGTCACGTTTCCTACCTTTTTCACCTGACAAACTTTCTTTGAATTAATTTTTATAAAACTCCTACAAATATTAACAGGAAATGTAACAACCATCTAAGAGACACCAGCTTCAGTGCATGGAGCAGAGCAAACAAAATTGAACCAGAGCATAAATGCTGCTGCTCAGCAATGCTGTCTGGTTTTCAAGGAAAGTAAGATGTAACAGGGTTTTCTCAGTGCATCTCTCCTGCTGCAGAGTGTTTCATAACGCATCAGTGCTCTCCAAGCAGCTGGGACTCTGATCCATGTAATTCCAAGGTATAGACAACATTTAGAAATCTATGAACTCTGGTTCCCCATGTGTATCATTACAGGTTTGCATGTTTTATATAACAGGAGATTCCCTTACTAGAACAGGCAGAAACTGAAGACACAGTTGCATTTAAATGTAAGTTGTACAAAAGGTTACACGACAAATTCAAGCTAAACTTTCCTGAACCATAGGACAGTAGAGAGAAATGCCTTAAAGTTTTATGTGTCCAGTTTGAAACACACATGCTACAAGCAAAGGGTGGTAGAGCTGGGTGCGTGGGGTGCAGCAATCAAAGGTTTAATGCTGGAAAAGAAACCATTGCAAAGACTGATGACTAGGACTAAAAAACACCCTGCAAAGGCATATACTTTTCTTAGTTGAAGGAAAGTCTTATTTTACTGGGAACTACAGCATGCAACAAATGGATTCGTAGGCCTAATTGAGACTTGAGTTTCTTCCAGATTTTAATTTTTGAAACCTGATGCAATTGGTAGGTATTTTATGTCTTCTGGAAATGAAGAAAGAATTTCAGCTTTTGTGAAGGACATCAGCAGGTCACGGATTTATGCTTTAAATATTCTGAGAAACTGTTTGAAAGAATTCGTAAGGATCTTTCCGAAATAGATCTGCCAAGGGATAGTTGCTGCAAGCCTTCACAGCTCGGGACATCATTTTTAAAGACCGTGTTCAGAGAAACCAAACTTCTCCATTAGACTTTAGAAACCACACTGGAGATGAAGATGGGGACAATCACGTAAGTTTCTGTATAGAGTATTGAACTGACAGCCTGCCTCATTCATCACTGTGACCTGCTCTCTCTGGTCACTGAATCACATCCACTCCCCCTTCCAAGCCTGCAGTAAGCCGTACAGCCTTTTTGCACCACCACCTGCATTACATCTTGAAGCATGCATGTGTGTCCTATAGGACACCTAACAGAAGTAACTTGAAACCTTCAACCCAGACAGCAGCCCCTGTTGAAGTTAAGCTAGGGGTTACCACTCAGAGCCATGCACTGAATTTCAGTCCTTACATCATTCGGGTTTTATTCTCCTTTCCTTGCATTCACCAAGATATAGAAAAGGTGGAAAGCAAGGCAAGCAAGAATCCTAATTTCTTCTTCAAGGAGAGGGCGGGACAGCATTAGACTCTTGTTTCTAGGGGAAAGGAACTACAGAAAGTGGGTTAGTAAGGAGGCCATGTCTTCAGGGTTATGGATGTAATTTTGGATGTGGCTTATTTTTGTATGACATAGAGTCATACTGGATAGATCTTGGAATCATTACACTGATATAAACACAAATTATAAAAAGGTTGTGCAATTCCAAGAAAAAAAATCAGCAGCAACATAGTATCAAGCTTTCTATGGTTTTCACCTCCGTGAGCACTAGGACAAGTTAAATATTCGCATGTGTGTGAACACACAGAATACCTTTCAAATTAAAAAGCTAGGTGACAGGAGCAAATTCTTAATACGTAACATCTCTTCATAAGAGCAAGCTGATGAGCAGCAACAAAATGCATGGTGAAGACTCCTATCAAGGCTGTTCCTCTTCCACTTTCTACACTTTCTCTGCTCTCCTCCCATCAGCTTCTTTGTGTCACACAGGCTGAGTGGGAGGTGAGCCACAGCTAGGCACAATGCCAAATTTTGCTCAGGAATAACAACCTGCAGTTCTACATAGGAATTGTACTCGCTTACCGCAGCACTTAATTTCATCAAAAGACACTGGAAAATGACACTATCTGGGATGGAGGAATGGTGGATCAGGATTTAATAATGGGATGCTGTTGTCCAACCATGAATATCAGAGCCAGTGAGTACTTTTATTAAACATTTTCACAACTTTACAAAACAATAAATATTACTTTGAATTGTTTAGGCTCACAAATAGTGACTGTTCTATGTTTAATTCATGAATGACAGAGACAAAGCTCATACACATCGCTAGTATTTTAACTATGTTTAGGTTTACAACATTCAAATTCAGAAACAGCTGAACAGTTCTGAAATAAAATCTATGACATAACACTGATGCATTTATCTATTCAGTTCAGTACTAGAAATTGACTTTCACATGAAAAAAAATCAACCTTTAGGGTAAAATTTTCAAAAGTGCCCAAATGAATTAGAAGCATTTTTATAAAGGTATTTAAGTTCCTAAAGCTAGAGAAACAACGAAGTTACATTTTTAATTGACTTCAATAGGAAACAGGAAAATACTTATTTGCATTTTGGGTCTCTAAATGCCTCAAAAAATTGCTATGATTCCATTACTTGCAAAAGAGGTCGAATTTTCAAAGTCAGACTTACATTTTGGCTGAAGTGCTTCTAACGTTCAAAAAGGAAAATAAATAAATAAAGCAGTATCAACTGAGTTGAGGGAATTTCCTTCTCCAGAATGACTTCTGATGCACAGAGCAGAAGAGCTGCGAGCACCCCAGAATAAGGTTTATAAAATGAATACCACAAACTCCTGAACTAAAGCAGCACTGCTATGATAAAATCAGAGTACTTAGGGATAGAAAACTGCAATACATCTGAATGACTTCTGCAGCCCACAGTACTACATCCTCTGTTTTGACATGAATATTGGGAAGCACTGGCTATTATACATGGAATTCCTAATGCTCTCTGCCTTCATGTAAGACATACCCCATTACAGTGAGATGCAGTTCACCTTTATTACACTTCTGGAAGATTTATAGCCATATATAAGGTCGTTGTTGGCAGCAGGACTAAAGACTTGTGGTAGAAAACTGATAGCTTGATCTACTATAGCTCACAGCTGCAAACAGCAGTGGTATTTTATAGTATTACAAATTTCCACTTTTCAAAGGACTCTTGGAAGAAATGACTAAGAGGATAATTGTTTCATTAAACATACTGATACAGCTGTCTCATCATGGGGAAGACGGCAGAAAGGCTGAGAAACTTGACCCAGTATCTTGCTTTCAGGCTGGCAAGGTCAGGGACGAAGCGGCACACCCCATCTTTGCAGTACATCGAAGACCCACCATGACCAGCCACTTCTCCCTCTCCTCTCACCTCCCCAAAAGCACACAGATCACAACAAAAGGAGGTCAATAATGCATGGTCAAGAAGCCAATCCAGGGATAAGCCACTGACACACTGTCCTCACTAGACCACACTTCCCTATGCACGTTTGTATTAAGGTGTTTACTCCTTTTAAAAAGTTGCCGTGATAATTTTGTACCTTCATGACTGCAGCTGAACCAAAATGCCTTACTACTCTAGAGTAAACACTGGTAAGGAAAGTCAATTAATTTGCAACCAAGCTTGCTGTCTCATTTTATACGTTTAATACCTACATTATTAATAATGGGCTTTATATTTAATGACATCTATAATCAAGTCATATATTTTGAGGAAGTAGTCATATTATCTAATTTACCTAATCCAAAAGCCTGAATTAATAGTATAATTAGACCTAGACACTCCGCATTGCAACTGGCAGCTCTGCAGAAGGTAGAGGCTACTGATTCGTTCAGCAACTTAGGTACACAGTGTCAACTGAAGTTAGATAAAAGGGATGCCCTCCAAAGCTGCTACCTGGCTTCTCTTACCTCATGCAAGAAACCCCATGTTCCTCCTTGCCACCAGCTCTTCATTTGTGGCTCTCAGCAGCAGATCAGTAGCAGCGCTCTACAGATGTCCATACTACACCAATTCCATTACAGCCTCCCCAAATTAATTTGATTTACATGGTTTTTCTTCCATGCTTCTTGGCTTTAAATACTTCCAAAATATGCTTTGCACCAGTTCCTCCACTCTCTTCAAATCTACCATTTTGCAAACACCTGTATAAAGCTGAATAGCAACTTACATTGCTAGGTTTGGGTCCTTCCACACTTTCATTCCAATTGGTGCAAACATTTTTGCTTCTGGTTGGCAAGAACAAAATACGTCCCAGGAGTTTGTGATTTTCACTTTTTATATTTGTATTCACATTTTTATTTAGATTGCATATGAGCTTTCATAAGTAGTGTCAGTACAATGATTTTCTGGCCAGTAGCTGATCTAGCTAAAAAAGACCCCTTTTAAAAGTTTAAGTATCGTAACAGGAGATTCATATTTGAAGCCAGAAGCATAGTTATTCTATTCAACAGTATAAGTTTAAATAGCAGTTTATAAAGGCTCCTTTTCAGCTGCACATTTACATATAAAAATAATTTCTTATTACAATATTTTTCCATTGTGACACTACTTAGGAGCACAAACCCAGTTTGGACTTGTATTGAGATGCTTAGCTTGAGCTTCAGAAATTTCATCACGCTGTTTTCTGCTCTATAGTGACTCTGAAAAGATGTAACAATCTGTTGTCCAAGGAATAGGTTTTGTATGAGTGAGAACTAAAAAAAAAAAAAGACTTCTGAGTCAAATAAAATATCTTATTTTCATATAGAGGTTTTTTTTAATGTTAGAGGGTAGCGTTTTTCATAATTGGTGTTTTAATCCTTTCCACGCACATGTGCAGGTGAGAAGTATAGACAGTGGCTGCATCTACATTTCTGCGTTAGAGCATTTTAACCTTCCTCATTTACTAATTAAGGGTCAGCTCCAGCTATCAAAGCAATCAGTTGAAAAACTCTCACAAACTTCAGCGAGGGATCCTAAGGTCTCGTAAACCGCTTTGGTTGTTAAAGACACCAGGGCCTGCACCCTCCTTTTAGGCTTAACTTAATGTGCAGCAGCAGATCTTCTGTACATGCTCTTCTCTGTATGTATATGAACAAAAAAGGAACAGAAGATATGAGTATCTCCATTTAAGCCAATGCAGAAGGATACTGTAAAGAAGCACATACTGCTTAACACACATGCCAATTTTCCTTAACTTCTCTCACGGGCAGAAAAAATGACAGCATAGCTTAACTAGTTACAGTTATATCCATAAGGGGAATGCTCTGGTTTACCAAAATAAAACGACAAGCCTTCCGGGTAGGAAATGTCTTATATCTTATTTTGTAAAGACAAGGTCTATTCAATCTAGTATGTCACAGCACCAAAT
>RSEF01000002.1:95517127-95537386 GCA_003993805.1 Himantopus leucocephalus
CTGTGACATGTGAAGCTAACCCAGCAGAGGTCCATCAAATTGATGGATTTGCTCATGGATTAATACCTGCATAAGGAAGAACACTGGGATAAATAATCCTTTATAGTTATCCCTCAAAGTTTGCTCAGTCCCCTTTTCTGTTTCAGTTTCCTCATACTGACAACGCAAAAATTTAAACCTTTCAGAGCACATGCTAACTGTCAAATAAGCACACACTGCTCTATGTATCCTCGCTTATCCACATAAATTTGTTTTCTGACCATTTTACCTGAAAGGCACTCATTCTGAACACAGCTTCTTCCCATTTCTGCTTGCATGAGAGTGATTAGGATCTCACGCATTTACACTTACAGCAGCACTGCAATTAGCTCCCTAAATGTATGAAATAAACAACTAGCTGGAACACACCTCATAAGCTCCCCTTGGCATAGGCAGGTGATGGAAAAATCGCTCCCTTTCTGTTTGAAAGCATTACTTCCTTTAGGCCTTTACACTCAGCCATCTGAATTGAAGCATTAGAATCCATTATATTTATTCTCCTAGGCACTGCCCGATTCACTGGAGACACACTGTGGAAATACCCATTTGCTTACAAAGGGTCATAGTTCGTCTTCACCAAATAAATCCCCTCTCCAATTCTCCAAAGCTGGCAGCACAGCAGCGTTTCCCTTGCGCAACATCCCTAGAAGAGCAGGAGCTCTGTAATGGCTACCAAATGCCTTCCTGCAGGAAAAGAAGCTTTGATGAACAAAGCCTATGAGAAGCACACACCCTGACCGAAAGGTGTTGACCCTCATTACAAAGTGCACATCCAGAAGGCGTTCAGTGTCACACTGGGCATACTGACAGAGCAAACTAAATTTTAGGATGGTATTACGCCACCACATATAACCAGAAGAGCAAAACAGTGGGAAGGAATCATGAAAACCATAAAATCCGACACTGCAGGCTACCTGTTCGTACAGTTTGTTCTAACACACAAATATAACTCCTCTCACTGACAGAAGCCTATAACTCCTATAACTATCTAGATGTGGCATAAACCCCTGGGTAACTGTTTCCTTTGAAATTAAATAGTTATTTTTCTGTGTAGAGAGGGAAGATCGATAGCTACATGATTTTAAAACCACTTTGTGGATATTTTTTGTGAGTAAGATCAGCCAGATCCGTTTACCCTGGTGCCAACTGCCAAAGATTTGTAAAATCACTCGTGAATCCCAGTATTTTCATTAATTAGGACACAAATGACTCTGCAAATTTACACCATAGGTTCTTCAAATGAAAATTTACCACCTGCTATTCAAGTCAACCAGGAAGGAAATGGAAAAAATAAGCCATATTTTAGGCAACCATGAACAAACCACTCCAAACTGCATTTGCACAAACTAATTGCCAAATAGAAGACTACCAATGAATCTGAATCAGTTTGTAAATCATTGATGTATTAAAATTCAAAGAATTTTTGCAGCAAATCTTAGGAGTCACTATAAGGAAGCAAAATTAAAACCAAATACAGGAGGATTTTGTACGTGGACTAGCATATTGCCTCAGTCACTGTCTAGGGCAACTTCAGCATGAGATGTTGTCATGACAGTATTTTCTTCATAAGATACACCAAACAACTCAGGTCACTGAATTTTCCCTTTCCAAACTCCTCCTACCTAGCACAGACCATAGTTTTTTTTTTTATTTAGGCATCCCCTGAGCACAAATGAAGCATGCATCAAGATTGAGTTCAATGGTGAAAACTCAAGCCAGCACAGTACCAGCCAGAAGTACCACTTCTACCAGTAACGTGTAGTATCCTATTCACAGGCTACATGAACAAATTCAAGTGTGTGCATGTGGAAATTCATATGACCTTAAGACATCTACACGGTGGACACCAGAGCATATCACCCTTTAGTCACTCAAAAGCCACAGGCTCTACAGCAGGCAGCTCATCTGATCTAAGCTAGAAATCTACTTCAGGCTGAGATGTCTCACCCTGGACGTGCCCAATTCCTTACATTGCCCACCAAAGGCATCTACATGCCTTGTGCATCGTACACACAGCTACTCTTATCCAGTTTAACCTCAACCTCAAGACCTTTGGAGCACAATCATCCCTCCTTCCAATCTTACTCAGTAAGTCCTGATCTCTAACCTTTCTACATGTTCCGAACGCCTGCCAGAGAGATTTCGTTCCTCAGTGTTGCAGTGCCTAATTAATTCTGCTAATGCAAGCAAGCATCACTGGCATGAGGCCTGCCTACCTACCCTAGGGATATTTGCTGGTAACTGGTCAGAAGTTACTTCACTTTCTTTTCTGATTCCTGGAAAAGTGGAGCATGACAGCTGGCTATTTTCCAGCAGTATAACAAGTATAATCTTGTAAAGGCTGTTTCAGATAAAAAGAAAAAAGAAAAAAAAGCACACTTAGGTGTTCTGATGGTTCCACACTCTCAAGTTTTTGCAGTGCTTAACCATTTAAGTAACCTCAGATAAGAAATTAAATATTCTTTAAGTTGTTAAAAAACCCCTTCATAAGCTAAACTTTTTTTTTTCTTTTTGTTTGTAAAAATAACATACCATTGTTTCCAGTCTTCTATTAACATTGCTCTTTGTTTAACTTTTCTTTAATGGAAGTTGTTTCTTTGGTCTTTACTTTGGTCTTTAAACTGTGTACTTCTGTGAACTCTCCAGCCCATGGTGGTTTTGTTTTTGTATTTTGTAGTGGTTTTGCCACCAGTTAAAAAACTAGAGCACTTTTTTTTTTCAGAAACATTATGCCATGTACTCCAGACACTGTGACCCTAGTCAATCTCTTTTTCCCTCTTGGTGCCAGAGAATGGACGTGTGACAACCAGTAACTGTCTACAACACATTTGCAAAATGGATTTGGCATCAAAACCAAATAAGTTTGTCTTATTTGCACGTTGCCTGGTATTTTTGATTGTAAAGTGCAAGTAGCAAAGCATAGCTTCAAAAGCATAACCCAGCATTTCTCATACTATCCAGCAACAGTTAGGCTTATTCTGTGGTGCAGGAGTCAAGCACAAACGTATGCTCATTACTTATTTAGTCTTCCATTACTTATTTAGTCTTTGCATTTTTACTTTGGGGTGGTATTGCCTGGGACTAAGGTAGGTTTGAGAGGCAGTAGGAGGGGGGTTGTGTAGATGAGCCAGTGCAGCTCCTGTGTACTGGGGACTTCTCTACACCCACTCCAAGGAAGTCCATTCCTGAGCTGTGCTGGGGATCAAAGCACAGCAGTTGTGACACGGCGTGCTGGTCCCAAACACTCCCACATGGCTAGCAATCTTCTTCCACCATCTTCTTTCTGAAGTTTAAGGACTCACACATCTGACACATCTAGACTCAATCATTGTTATTTATAGTTGTCAGACAACCAATACACCATATAGCCTGTGAAGAGTACAGCTGCATGCCTCCTCAGTGGGACGCACCACTTGGCAGTCATCTTCCCAGTGCTGAGATCCATCTGATGGTTCCTACTCCAATTCCTGCCCTGAAACAAAGCTTTGATCCTAATCTTGAATCGTATCAGCTGCAAATGAAGATAGCTATATGAGTGACCACATATGTATTGCTGACTTTAATATTAACCCATTCCTCTGGAAAAATTGCAAAATACAAGGTGAAAGGAGACGGACAAAGACAAAATGCTTTCATGTCAAAAGGAGTCAGCTACATAAAATGGACCCATAGCAGTGATGAAGTACTCTGATCCCACATGTCCAGAAGCTCACAAATGGACCGTTTCCAGCATAACCTTTCAGATCCACCTCTTCAACCTATTTCCACAGTATGACTGATGGCCTGACTATAAAAAAATCATTACACCCGTAGCCAGAGCTTTCTTGCTCAAGGGGAAAAAAAAAAAAAAAAAAAAAAAAAANAAAGGCCTGTACAGTGAGTTCACATTTACTTGGGAAACACTTAGGCCCAGAACTTCAGAGGTACTCAGGTGCTTAAGCAGGAATTAGATGATTTTGTGAATATGAGCCTCAGTTACTATGGTGACAGGGACTATGGCAAATACTTATACATAAATAGGCCTTATTTCATCAAGGGTTGCTTTTCAAGTACTATGCTTTTGTCTGGAAATGGCTTTAGATGAAGATGTTAATCTGAAATCACCTCCGCCTGCTTTCAAAATACAGAGGGCTTACATAAATCTATTCATGCATTTCAACAGCATTTTACTTTACATGGCATAGGTATCCCAGGCAAATTAGACAAATCCTCAACAGCAGTTTGTGCTTCCCCTTGCTTAAGTGAAAAGCCACAAGAGTGAAGTCTGGAAGACTGCTGGCCACTGTTTATTTGCCATTTGTTTTTCATGTGGTCTGATGGCCCATCTCAGCAGCGTAGCTCTGATTTTGCTTTCTAGGAAGAACACTGAAGCATTTCACACAAAACCGCAAAAACCTCCAATCAGTATGGAGGGCAGTGGCAATAATATGAAGAGCAGAGCCAATAATCTTTGGCACAGGAGTCTGTGAAACCTGCAGAACCCTCATACTTTGGTAAAACAGTGGACTCTCCAATCACTTGTGAGTTAGAAATAACACAATACCATGAAAGTTAGTAAAACCATCCTGGTGACTGTAATTACAGAAATACTCAAGAGCGAAAGGTTTTTCTGCTTGTTTGTTGAGCTGACCAAAGGATTCTTGGTGTCAGTGTGCACTCGCTGCACACTGTTCGCCCTGAGCCACGTTCATGTTTTGGCTCAAACAGCCCCAAGATTTCCCAGAAATTATGAATGGATGTTTGCTCATATGGGAAACATCACTTCTGACTGTCAAGTCATTCTTCATTCACTTTAAATCCTGACAACTGTGCTTCCAGTGCTCCTGGCAGTTGAGGGAGAAACTGTTCTACACATGATGGATGCAACAAGGCATAAATGACTGTTGAGGGATACTCTTGTCTTGCCTTAAAACAGAACCTGGTTGCAATCTACGACAAACACATTAGGGAACAAGGAACAACAAAAGCATTTTAAGGAGCTCACAAATGGCATTTTTAGAATCATAAAATGAAAGTAGCTTAGAGGGAATGTAAAACAACTTAAAACCCATAGCATCACAAAACCTCCACATAAATGCCATTGCTTTAGTAATTGAACCGAAAATATTAATCAAACTCAGGAACCAGCCGCTGTGTATGTGAGAGGAGGCCAAGAGAAATATTTTGTAACTTGCTGCAATCTTTCCCATATTGCCTGAGGATCATTCTGTTCGAAAAAAAATGGACATGGAAATTATAAACTGAAAGTAAGCAATGTTGTTTGAAGTGTCCCATTAGGTAATTCTGATTTTAAATTTAACAAAATAAAACTGCTATTGGTTAGAAAGTTCACCCCAGAGGATGTACATTAAGTAACCTTGCCTTTTTGCAGTTTGTGCTGCCTGGCAGCAGCAAACCTCATGAAATCAAAAGTAACTAAAAAGTATACTAACCACCATAATTTCCTATAATCCTTCTACGCTGCATCCTCGTCTTGTAGAGCTGCTAACCAGAAAACCTAAGCCAGAAAATGTAGTAGCTGCCTTGGCTTTCTCTTTTTCTCGCTATCTAACTTCTAGGAGATATAAACCTGACGCAGGAGGCCAGGAAATCCAGATGTGAGATCATCAGTCCGTATGTGGACTGACACCTAATGTCCCATATATTCTGGAAAATATTCTGAATAGCAAATTCATCATTGCTGTGAACTACTGCAACCTCACTAAATCCAATTACAATAGGTAAGGAGCAATAATTATAAACTTCCCAAGTATGACACCCTGCATAGCAAAAGCCACAAAAAATACCATGTTGGGGAATGATTCTCAAAATGAGCAGAGGTCTACTCACAGGACGACATACCCTGATCAGCTGAAACAAAATACTCATCATCTTGTGGGAAGAGACCCACAGATGACACCTTCAAAAAGTCAACTTTATTACTCTTTTAATTTCAAGATTTTTTTACAAAATAAACCCAGAAAAAACAGGATAGAAAAACCTCATCCTGTTTGACTTCTTTGAAGGGTTATTTTAAATGGGATCATCAACAGTTAAGGACATTTGCAAAAATCCTTTTTTCTGATTCCAGGTATCAAGGACCTTAACAAACCAAAAGAAAGCAATATGTTTGCAGCTGACAGCTGAAATCTGCATTGCAGCCTTTCAGCACTCGAGTTGACACCTACATGTGTCGAGCTAGAAAAGTGGGAAAACTCATTCTTCTTGATTACACGTAGATACACAGAAATTGCCAAATTCAGACTCGGCTAACTTCACAATAATGTTCATGCTCATGCACCAAGAAAAAATGTGTTCCTTATTACAAGATTTCTTAAATTTTGTTATTGTTGAGGGGAGGGGTTAATTATTCTTTTTGCTATTACTGGTAAATTTGTGGTCACTGCAGCAGAACTAATAGTTGTAACAACACTGATGCAATGCCTATCAGTGTACGCACGTGTAGGGGCACGTGTGTTGTTACATATTCACAGCTGCATAAAAGGAAGCCTTCTACTCTTGATTAACTTTCAAGGAAAAATATGGTCTAGAATTTATTGCTGCTGGGATCCAAAAGTCCTGAAAGTGTATTCAAGCTAAAACGAAAGACTGGGTACATTCATGCATTACCTTTTACAGTGATGAAACCCTTTTGGGAAAAACGTAATTGAGTGAATAAATCTTACACTAGGCATGGATTTAACCTATAACCCTCTTGCATTAGTGAATTTAAGCATTCTACAAATTCATCAAAATTGGAAAGCTTTATTAATGGCTGAAAAAAATATATTCCATGATATACTACAACAGACTCTGCAGCATCACATTAAATAGGCTAGTTGTTGTGAAAGTGATCTCAAATACAAACCAGATGGGATGTGAGCAGTAAGGTCTGATCAGAGATTTAGAGATCTACCGAAGCTGTCCTTCACAACCCTGGGCTTAAATTCCAGCATGATCAAGTCAGATTTCATACCCACAAAGCAGGAGAACGGAATTTCAAGATGTTTACTTTACAAAGGTTTTTCAGACAAAATCTACTGCCTTTTCTGCTCTGTGTACTTTTTACCTCTACCTATCATGATTTCAGCACTATTTCTGAAGATTTGTCACACCTCCAATGGTTTGATATTAGCTTTGGTAACATCTAATATCACAAGGAGCAGAATGAAAAGTGCAGAATATATTTGATGAATATTTATTCAGAGTTCTAAAGACATTCATGATATGTATGTCTTTGCCCTTTGTACATTGCTTTCTGCAAACATCCCAGCAAATGTACAGCAAGTACGAATGATTACAGAATGTTCTAGGAAAGTAAATACTGAACTTGTAATCGTACATTAGAAGTCTGATTCTGAGGGCTATGTTCTAAAAGCCAAAGGTAGAAGCTTAACATGCACCCTGTGTCTCGTCAAGGGGTTCAAATTTTGAATTGCAAGATCTCAAAACGAATTGCTGGCAAGCATTCCATCCAACACGGATGTCAGCAGAAATTACTTGGTGAATAACAAACCACACTGAAGAACAGTCTAATTTTTATGGCAATTTCCAGAATAAGAGATATGAAATTCCTAACACAGAATAAGTAATTACATTCTTTGCCCAGCTCACTGTCACCAGCTCACTGGGAATTTGTCCAGAAATGGACACCAAAAGGAAAGTTTTCTGCAGAAGCCATATTTAAAAGACAATTAAATCCCAGAGGGATGTGTGAAAGTGCATCGTACTGCAGTACATATTTTTAGCGATTAAAATTTCAGATTTCATTAAGCGTTTGTTCAATGTGACAGGGCAGCAGGAGATAAGTGCTCTGGTGTATCAGTTCATACTTTTTTTATCATCTGTCTAGACCATCTGGCTGCAACTCAACACTCCATGCCCCTAAAACAAAGGTAGATGCATGAATTGTCAAGAGACACTATCAAAGTCAGTCAGTCACCTATGAGCATTAGCAGAAGGAGACAGAAACAGTAAGTAGTCCACTATAAAAACCAGAATGGCTCTTTCCAAATGCACTTTGCTTGTGATTCAAAAACAATTAAATGTGATGGGTAAAAGATATTTTATATTTTTGCTGCTTATTCACATTATAGATCTATTGGGCTCTTTTTCATTATGTATGATTTTGAAAAAAGTTTTTGAAAAGGGCAAAAATTGCATATTTTCAAACTTACAATGTAATTCTTATATCGCCCTGCCTTTTTAAACTCTGCCATTCCCTTGCATAACAATATTTTCATAGCAATATAAAACCAAAGGTATTGTGACAGCCTGTTGCACAAAACCTTCAAGAAAACAAATACCTTCACATAGCCCAAACTATTAGGCAAAACCTTGCTCTGTTAAGATTGGGCGGCCATTAATCAGACTGTCATTCAAGATGTGTAGACGTTGTCCACTAAGTCAGTACTTATCACGGTATGTGTGACACTGCATGTATTGCTCAAGTCTGTGTGGCTCAGAGTAGTTTTGGCCACGGTACTTCTGGGTGCTCAACTCTTGCTACTCATTAGAGAGCTGCTATCGGGCTGATCAGCAAAGGGTGAGAACTAGGAATCACCACTCAGTGATTCACTCACCTGTCTTACAATATTGTTCAGACCACTGCCCCTATAGAAAGACTGCTAAGACTTCAGTACATTCTGATTACATTCCTACAGTTAGAGGCAGGAAGTTAAGAGCCCCTACTTTGTGCCCCCAAATTTTTCTGTTCTAAAAGAACCCAGCAGTATGGTTCAGCTTTTCATTCCCCTTAGCCAAAATCAAAATAGTTATCTTCACAGCAAACAGCTCCCTCTCAGCAGACACCAGAAGCAGTGGGATTCACTTGGTGGACAACCCTGTGCCATGGTGTTGCACTTCCCAGGGAACTCCCGAGGTTAAAGGGGTGTTTCTGCACACCACCACGAACTGGGCAATTTCAGTGCACTACTGAGACCTCCCTCTAAACCATTTACTCCTGCTGAAACAACCACCACCAGTTTTAGAGTAGTCACTGTACATTTTGGTTAGAGGTCCACTTACATCAAAGTGCTTCTAGTAATCCAGACACAAGAGCTTAACAAAAGAATATAAAAGATATAAAGCTCTGTTTATACTTATTGCTGAGGTACTGCTTCAAATTTATGTAAGGATGCTCTACCGCTGATATCTCACCTTTGTAGCACGTAAAAAACTTCATATAGGTCTCTGAAAACAGAACACCCACAGTGATTGGTTATAAAGCAGATTCTGCTGCAGCATGTCAGTTTTTCATCTGACAGATGTTGGGCAGATTCTCCAATTCTCTGCATACAGCTACTGATTGATTTGTTTCTTTTCTCGAAACAGGAAGGTTACTGCTTCCTCTGTTGCTGTCTTCCCCTCCTCCCTCCCTTTTGGCAGCTGTTACAGAAGACTCCTGCAGCAACAGCTATCACTTCAAATCCCGTCTATTTTTCACTGGAAGCAACAGATGTACCCATAACATTTCACTAAAGTTAGTAAAGGAGTGTTGACATGACTTATCTGTACTACAAGATCACTGCAGATTTACTGGGTGCTTCAGCCTCAGCTCAGGAGAGTATTTAAGCATGTCTTTAACTCTTAATGCTTATCCGTTGTTTTGAATTTGTCTACAATTACATACAGACCTAAAAATCTTCTTGAACTGAGACATTACACAGTAAGCTTCTCACATTCATCCTCATTATTCCTCAACCGCCACAAATTATTCAAATGTCTTAAATGTCATAACAATTTTATAAGGGATTCAATATTTCTTTATTCAGTGTTGAGCCATACTGATTATTTCTATTTAACCACAACAGGTCAGGCAGCAAAATGAAAGTAGACTGTCACTCTTATTGCTAGCAGGCTGGCAGTAAAGTGGGAGATGCTGAGCAGAACTGTCATGAGTTTTGGCATAGTCTTTTTTCTTCCTTTCTTTCTTTGCATGAACATGCTGTTGCAGCGGTATCTAACACACACTTACAGGTAGAAAGATTCTAGATAAGAAAAGCTGCTTCGCTTATAATATTCCTTCAATATGCAGTGCAGATGTCTTCTAAGGTCTCTGTTCTCGCACATTTCTTTAAATGTAACTTTCAAGGTTAATTTTTATCAAAATAATGCCAATTACCAACTTCTAATAATCACATTTCTATATCTTACATTATATTATTAATAATATAAACAATTTTAATTAATATGATTTTTATATTATTACACTTTATAGTGCAAGTTTTTTGAAAATTGTAACTGTTCCCATTCCCTTCATGCTTCATCTAACATATGACTGTAAGGTTAACAGATAAGGACTGAGCTTAAAAAACAAAAAATACACCCCCAAAACCATCTCCCAAAATCTCACTTCCACTTATGACAGACTGGTAGTACAGACATGCATTTGGTCATTGCTGTTGTTTAATTATTTTCATTCTTTTAACACACAAGAAGTTCTGCTCACCCACAGGATCCCACTGTGAGAGATGCTGTATGCGCCCAGTACAAACTAAATTCCCTGAAGAACTTTGGGATGGCTCTGATGTCCTTCTGATTCCCAAGAAGCCTGCATATGCTGCAGAATCGACACAGTTTACAGCACAGCCTTGAAAAACACTTTACAACTAGGCAGACTGCGTGAAGCAAAGTCAAACAGAAATCTTGTTTTGCTTAGATACATGTCTGTGTGCATGCACACAGACAAAAAATACTTTAAGCTAGAGAGAAACACATGTAAATAAAAAGAAAATGACTCCAGAATATTTGTTAAACTTTACAAGGTCTGAAAAGCTATGCAAAGGAACAGAGCTTCTGTGTGCTCCCTAGACAAAGCTAACTGACCAGCAATTTAAGAGAAAGAAAAAACTTACACTCTTGTGATATCTACTTTATTCAGTACATAAGACTTCATATGGACTGATGGAGATAATTTGCAGCTTTATTGTCATTATTGTTCTCATGAGGATTATGCTTGTTGTTATTCTTAGATATTCTTCAGCAACTTTACAAAGAAATAAAAAAAATATACATCTGCCACAAAGCTGCATTCCTTTATGATCAACAGAGGTACGATTTCACTCTGAATGGGAAACCAGAGGTTTGCTTTTAAGTCATGATACATAGGTGCTAAAAATGTTTATTTATTTTGTACAGTAACTCAATAAGCATTTTTACCAAATATATTGAGTAATGACTGAACAATCAGGGAATTCAACAACTTAGGGTTTTTTTCCTCCCCTTGATTTCTCTCTTCCCCTTCTGCTTTAGCAGAATATTTGGTAACTGATGCTCAAATCCCTAGGTCAGAAAAACACAAGCATTACAATGTACTCACACATATTCTGTTGCTGTTGTACTACAGCAATCAAGGTATGCTGCACTTTGATCCTTTGCTATTCATCGAAAGCTAGCAATTCCACAAAATTTGTGGAAGACTGCTAAGACAAGAAAAAGTTGGCAAGTGCGCGCATTTATTTCTCTTAGGTTTTGTTCCAACAAATTACCAGTATTATTTCATGTCAAGTAAGTCTTTTGAAGAAAAATAAATAAATAAATAAATAAATCACTACTTTGAATCCCCCTGAGCTTGAACTAAAGTACATTTACACAACTTACTATAATGTTCCAAGGCATGCCTGTTTCTAATATAACACATCTTTCTTGGCATGTTCTCCTCTGCCTTTAGTATGACTCCTTTGTCCCACTCCCCACTATTCCAAACTCTACTGCAAGAAACAGTTTCTTCCTTTGGCACTTTGACCAACTTGTTGCCCCTGAGTAGCTCTCTATACTCTCAACCGAAGCAAAAAGGGTATTTTGTTCTCAAGGCACGTTGTGGTCTTCTAACTTACACTTCTCACCCACTGCCAAGATTTTGACTCCTGACTCTGTGCTACAAACCTCACCACTGTCTCATGCATTTTCAAGTAGTTCCATTTCTGCTCTAGAAAATGCTTGTCGCAGACATCCATTAGCAGAATATCCACTATTTGATTCCAAGTCCCCCTTGTTGCGTTTCACTTCCACTGCTCCCCAGAATAAATATTCTTTCAGCAAGTGGGACACTGGCACAGTTACTTCTCATGTTGATCTCTCTTGCCTACTGGGTCTACTATGCTCCCTTAAACATCTGTGCCCACCTGCAATCTCTGCTCTTAAACCTAGATAATAATTTTTTCAGGAAAAAGACTACCTTCCCCAGACACTACCTAACATACCAAGTACCACATCAGGTACTTTATGCATGATCAGAGCACAAGTAAAAAGAGATGTATGGTAAACATTTGTACCCTAAATGTTTGAATGCAATCCAAAATGCATAAAACCCATGACGATTTTGGATGCCTGATTTGGTAGCACCTCTGAAATTCAGGCTCAAGCAACATAACTCTAGTACCTACTAATGTCAGTAACAGCTTAATACATTTAACTGTTTTTAATCAAGAATTGATTGTATTTTAAACTGATTTTACTTTAACTGATAATTTTATTGAAGTGATTCACCCAAGAAAACACAGAGGATGTACAAAAATAGAGATCTCCTCTCTTTAAATTACTAGATAAAGCCTGCTTCTGTCAGAAGTAGAATCCGAAATGTTTCACGATCAGCATGATGCTAAAGAGGTGCTTACTAGTATCCACAAAAGAAAATAAAACCTTTTTATGTGAAAGCTACTGGGAGACCTATAATATTTTTTAAACCATGAGACTTAGCTGCATCATCTACTCTTTGCTCTCAGGATCAGAAAGCAAGAGAGTATACTAATGGGAACAGACAGAAACTATTAAGATAAGTTATTATAAAAGAATTCAACATTAATAAAACAGGAGTAACTGACCAAAAAACACACATACACACACAAAAGGAAAAGGTTCAATAAAGAAGCTTCATTTTGAGATCACAGCATAGTGATTTCAAGTGATGTATTATTTTCTTTGGAAGTAACAAATTGTACTGCTAAAATAAGACATCCACAGGGAAAAAGAAGCTTACTAATGATAAATTATTGCAATATAAAAGCAACCAGATTAAAAGAATACTCCATTAAAAGATATACTTTTTTTTTCTGATAAGACAAAAATGCCATCAGAAGAAACATTCTGCAGTACACAAAACCCCATCTCTTCCAAGAAGCCTCTGAAATGCTAAGCTATTATTTCTAGATACCAAATGTAATTAAAGTACAACCACTTTAAGTGCAGTCTAAACTGGATTAATCAATAATGCATCAGCCCCATGCTCAAAATAGCTGGTCACTGTCACCAGGGATTAGCAGGTGTCACATCTGGGAAAAAAGTGAACACAGAACATTTACAATTCACCAAATATACGACAGACCAAACTCCACAGCCTTTACACATTCCACAGCCGGGCGAGCCTTGTAGGAGAGTAACTGAGCACTTGGTTGCTGAGTGAGGCCAAGGTAATTCTGCCAAATCTAAGTAGTCAACCAGCTCCTACCACCAGGGGCTTTGTTAGCTCTATAAAGTTTTAGTAATCAAGTAACATTCCCTTTCAGATAAAGATATAAATCTACAAAAGGGAATATGAGCCAGCAGGACGCCCCAGCAGCCAAAAAGGCAAGCAGCATACTGGCCTGGATTAGCNTTCTATAAAGTTTTATTAATCAAGTAACATTCCCTTTCAGATAAAGATAGAAATCTACAAAAGGGAATATGAGCCAGCAGGACTCCCCAGCAGCCAAAAAGGCAAGCAGCATACTGGCCTGGATTAGCAGAAGCACAGCCCATCTTCCTCCTCTACTAAGCAATCATTAGACCACATCAGGAGTACTGCAGTTTTGGGCCCCCAGCACAGGAAGGACAATGATCAAATGCAGCTAGTTCAGTGAAGGGACATCAAGGTGGAGCACGTGCCCCACAGGGAGAGGTTTTTGGCCTGGAAAAGTGAAGGCTTTGGGGGATCTAATAGCAGCCTTCCACTACCTGTGACGAGGTTATCAAGACGACAGAGGCAGGCTTTTCACAGCAGTGCAGCAGGAGGATGTGGGGCAAAAGACATCAAGTGAAATGAGAGAGGATCCAACCAGATAGAAGAAGCTTTTTTGCCATGAGGACAGTAAAGCAATGAAATGGCCTGTTGAGAGGGATTGTGCAGTCCGGAATTCTTGGAGGTTTTCAAATGGGTATGGCTTTCAAGAACTGGATAAAGTCCTGAGCAACCTGGTCTTATAGCTTCAAGCAGGAGGTAGCTTCAAGCAGGAAGTCAGACTAGAGGCCTCCTGAGATCCCTTCCAACCTGATCTAACCTGTGATTTTATGACTCTAACAAAAAGTCAACATAAGGTTTCTTCATTTCCTCCTTGTCTCTTCCTCCTCAGTACAGATCCCATTCTTTTGACCATGTACCAAACACCTCCTGCTGTTCTTCAGTTAAGGTTGCCTACATTTAAAGCACTGATATCTCTGGCTGTTTTCTTTTGCACTTTACAGAAACAAGAAAACTTGAAGTAGAGCAAAAATGCCTCCCAAAGCAGACACTGCTTTCCTCTTTGCATGTGTGAAAACTGGTTTGATATATGCCATACAACAAGAAAAATAAAAATGGTTAAGTCTTAATTATTTAAGAACCTGAAGTCTGGCTACTAACTCCAACTGGATGTGCCACTGCTTTTCTTTTCAAAGCTGACTGATAGTGCAAGCATGAAAGACAATTTCAATATTTAGAAAAACACTGGTCAGATTTTTGACATCCACTCATGTTTATGCGTGTTACATGATATGACAAAAACGCAATAATGAGGAGCAGAAGAACAGATAATTTTACTCACTATTCATACTAAAAAAGCAAATAATAAATTCTGCTCATGTAGGGGGGAAGTACTTGTGGACAAAGAGCTGGAATGACTTAGAAGAGCTTGAAGTCCCTGGCACCACGGGTATGGCCAAACCACTTGTCTAAAAATATTTAGGTTACCAGAACATAAAACAAGTCAGAAGTTAAAAACAAAACCTAAAACCAAACACCCAATGCTGTTGTTTTGTGTTTGTGTAATTAAAAAATAAAGTCTGCTTAAAAAAAAATAAAATTATTCTGAACAGCAATTAAACACGTGCCCAGATTTAACTCTGCGCTTGTGTCCCAGTGAAGCAGAAGCTTGAGATTTTACCTAAAGTTTATGGGTTATCCCAGACAGAAACAGATAAAAGGAATTATTTTCTGGAGTGGAGGCCTAACACCATTTACCAGAAGGGAAGTTAAGCCTGTTAAGCAGGCTAACAGTAGCTCACTGAAATCTATCCATATCTATCCTTTCTGATGGCTTCAGCTCTGTCTGCCAAGTACAAAATCCAAGGAAAAGGGTTTGGAATGAAGTTTTCTATAGCGTGTGAGTATATCTTTCTTCATCAGTCGGTTCTTCACAGGAAATCATTGTTTTGAACTAATAAAACAATGAAGAAAATCTGATACAAATCCGTATTTTTTGTAACAGCTTTTTAATGTTTTTTTTCCTCAGTTTCCTAGATTTCATTGTATTAGATTTATGCGTGTAAAACTTTGCATCCAGATATAAAAATCGTGATAATTTTGCACGTGCACAATGAGGAGTTCTGGCAGCAAATGAATTTTTAAATACAGACCATTACAGATTTGCAGAAGCCAGAAGGGCTTATCACTTTGTGTAATTTGTGGACAGATTAAAAGCTCCCATCCTAATCAGTCACTGATATACAATCTTTATGTTTTTTAACCATTTGCCAAGGGAAAAAAAAAAAAGAATGTTTTTACTGCACTTTGCATAGCTTTTTGTGAAACAGCTTATCAGTGTGCATGATTGACTGAGTTGGCTTGTTGCTGCTCAAACAAACGGAGAATGCACTTGGCTGATTTTAACTCCTAATACCACTCAAAAATTTCCTGGCTAATTATACTTTTCAAATGTAGAAAACCCACACGCAGAGTTCTAAAGACATTAAGTTGCAGTTTTATTGCACTGATGTCTTATTGATTAGGGAAATGTTTTACACATACAAAACCAGCAAGAACCTCTGCATCTGCGTGTAGGAGAGAGTCCTACAAGAAATACTGTATGTTCTTTTAATATAACCAAGAGGGAAGAAGCCAAGAAAATAGCAAGCTATATTAAGGAAAACATTACAAGAGATGGCACATAAAAAGATTTTTTGAAAAAATGTCTAGAGCAAACACCACATATTGTTAATCTCAAAGTCACCTCAAGTTTATAGATCAGGCTGTTGTACAATCACTAGGAAAAAGCACTTTGATCAAGGAATCTACTTTTTATTTAAGGGATTCAACCACTGAAGTATTGACATGTGTTTAAACATGCCAGTTTTCAGACTCATAAATTTTATCTAAGTGCAGGATCACTACAGATGGAAATCATGTGGGTCCAGTCCTCAGACACAGCACGTCAAGCGCAAGGCGTTGGAAATAATCCCCACTGAAAGGAGGCACTGGCATCAGTTCAGGATGTGGCTTTGATTTGGACGGGTAAGCAAGAGGCAGAGGGATTCTGCAAGCATCCTTGCTATGAGAATGATTTATGAAATGACCCCATTAACGCAGGGTAAGCTGTGTCTTCTCAGCTTCAAGAAAGTTTGACTCAAGGAGACAGTTCAGCTGTACACATTTTTACATGTTGATTATCTTATTTATCTTTTAATTAAGTCAAAGAAGTTTTCTATGCTTACAAAGACATCTTGACATTGCAATAAAGTCCAAAACACTGAAAGCCTCCCTCAATACAAAAATATACGATCTCACAGAAAAGTTCAGCACAGAGAAGCAACATCTTTTTCTTTAGCAACTTTGGCTATCAAAGTTGATATCAAAGGTATATGCTTATTTAAAAGGTCTTTTTAATGCAGCCAAAAGGTTATGTTAACAACAACATGCTTTGGATAGTAACATGGTAAAAGTTCAAAATTATGAAGCCCTATTTCACTGTCTTCTGTTGTAGCTTACCTATAATCAGCACCTCTACTTACCCATGTTTAACTAATTGGTAGTCCTATTCAGAAATGTCAGCAAGAAATATGATTACTTGAAAGGAAGCACCTTTATATAACATTAAATCAACAGCTAATTAATGTCGCAAATAACCAACACATTTTCATTATAATCATGTAATCATTCTAAGTGTATTGGTTATAGCAACAGTCAATTTTATTACACAGATATATCTCTGTTTTGATTATGTCATTAAAACATAACTATATGGCTGGCTGTTTCATGTATTAGAATATTCAACATCCTAATATCATGTTCTTCCACCTGTTCAGGTTATGATATTCATTTGGTTGGGCTTTAAGATGTGCCCCTGAAATTATCATGAGCATTAGCTGATAAAGGAAAAGAACCAGACATATTGATGGAAGACAGAGTAATGCAGTACCACAGCATGCTCATACATAATAGAGACAGCCATTTATTTCCCTCAAGCAATAATAAAAAGGTTCATAAAGATGCTAAGCTTTGCTATTGTGCCTGTAGAGCAAATTTTAGCATATGTATATGTAGCCAAAAGGGCCCTGCAAAACATCCACAGCAACCAAACAGGCCAAACTCTTAAGAGTCCTAGAGATGACTACTTTATCACGTATAGGCAATCTACTCCAAAAGAACAAGCTATGGACTTGCCTCCCTATGGTACTGACCAGCACTGCCTGGTAAACCTCTTCTACTTGTCCAGAACATTAGGACTATCTAAATTTACGTCAAAACATCTCCATTCCTCCAAGTTGCTCAGAACTGTGGGCCTCTACCCATTACCCACTCTCTATCCAGAGGGATATACCATTCCCCTGCCTCTCAGCAGTGGTATTACCCACAACACAGAATGGCACCCACACTCCCAAGCAAGAAAGAAAATGCAAATTACATTTCCAGCCTGCCCAGGCTCCCAAAGCTATTCAGCCATGGAGGAAATGTTCCTACTGAGCACAAATGTACCTTTCACATCANTACTATCTGGAACTCTAGCCCTAGAAGCATCAATAAAGTGATCAGGAGTTAAACAGATTAGAAAAGACCTTCCTAAGACAAGGTCTTAGAAAACTGGATTGAAATATAGCTAAATCTGTCATTACAAATCAAGCACTTGACCAGGACACATTGTCTCCTCAAAGTCTGTTTACCAACTATTTCTGATGTTGCTCATCAGAAGCTTTTTGCAAGTAATTGCTGCTTACTTTCTGTGAACAAATTTCTGTCAATGGCAAAAATTATCTTTACCATTTCGTAAACTCTTTGACTGATCTTTACTCACAGTATTAAGTTCAGTCACCCAAGCCACCACAGTGGCTCTAAACTTCTAAAAAAGAAAAAAATCAGCTAGCTAAGGAAAAAAATAATCAGGGTCTATGACCTTGTCTGTGGACATATTGCTATGTTTACATGGGGCGACCACCATTTGTACAAAAAGAACCCAGAATATTTTCCCTGTTGGCAGATGCCTAGCTGTTAAATACTTGGTGGAAATACAAGTAGGTNAAACTTCTAAAAAAGAAAAAAATCAGCTAGCTAAGGAAAAAAAAAAATCAGGGTCTATGACCTTGTCTGTGGACGTATTGCTATGTTTACATGGGGCGACCACCATTTGTACAAAAAGAAGAACCCAGAATATTTTCCCTGTTGGCAGATGCCTAGCTGTTAAATACTTGGTGGAAATACAAGTAGGTAGGTTCATTTCTGATGAAGCATTGGCAGGGGCTCTCCAGATTTCTTTGATTCTTGCCAGAGAGCCTGAGGGCCCAGAAGCCATGGTGAGGCGAGAGCCTCAGAACCTGGTCTCCTAAGTTGAAATTCACTTTCAAGATGCTGAAACAAACAGCATAAGTTTCCTTTTTTTTTTTTTAAGTGCCTAATTATATTACCTGCCCACACAATTCCAAAAAATTTTACTTTTGAAGAACTCAGCTAGTCACCTAGTGTCAGATTTGTGACAGGCAGCATTTCTACTGCCCAAGTAGAAGGAACCAAGGGCAAGAACAAAGAGGCAAAATAAAGGTAGAAACATGATAAAATGGTCATCAACACCCTTTCTGTGGTGCTGCCTTTCTTTCAGGCCAACATGAATTTCTAGGCTATTAGAAAATTCATCTTCCCTAATATTGCCCCATGGCTTTCATGTTTCTGCCAGGAGGAAAATTTCTTCTGCCCAAACAGAAACAGTCAACTCAACTCATAAAAACCACTAAGAAGACAGTAAAATGAATGAGACTGTATGTGAAAAAGAGAAAAAAACAACAACAAAAAAATGCTCATTGCTTGCTGTGATTGTGATTAAATGACACATCACCATACACTGGATAGAGTAGACCCAGGATATTCAGCACNATCACCACACACTGGATAGAGTAGACCCAGGATATTCAGCACAGACAGAGAGGTCAATATCTGTCTAAATTCATTTTCATTTGACACGAGCCATGATAATTCAGTGGGAATGAACTGTCAGGTACCTAACATTATTACGGAGACCTTTTAGTCATACCTACTAGGTAAGCTGTTCCAATAAAAGAAGCTCACTTCAAAATCCACTGCCAGGTACCTTGCTGTTTACCAGGTACTTTGGAGATGCAAGTGCCAAGACTCTTTGAAGTCAACTCATTTACTTAACTATGAATGGTATCACTAAACATGAAAAGGTACTATTAAAATTCTAAAATACGCTATCTGGCCCAAGAGTTCCTAAGCCAGAGGTCACTGGATGCTGGTAAAGTATAAAAGGAAAGCATCACAAAATGATTCCCTTATTCTTCCCTAGGTGTCTGGTATTGATACTGAGCTAATGCCTTATGCTAAAGTTGAACTGTTGGTCTGGGACTCAGATGATCAAATTTTGGTCAAATGGTGCAACTTTCATTTCCTGTGCACCTTTGAGCAAACCACATGCTCTCTGCTTTCCCCAAAACATACCTAGAAAATACTCAATTATCAGCATCATGCTTTCTACCTGATAAGTAGATAGTAGAACATATTTCATGAATGTTTACAGTAGCAAAGCTCCCATCTCCAAATCCAAGCATTACAGATTTGCAGCTGCAATATGAATCATTGCCACCTTCTCTATTTTTAAGCAGACACATTTTAAGCCACAAGTAAATACAAAATTCTAGTGCAAAGTGGGCCTAATAGGAGAAGTTTGGTCTCAGTTGTATGTCCCTGAAATGGAAATACTCAGACAAACCTCCTTTTTTTAATGTATTCTACTTTTGATGTATTCTTTTAATGTATTCTACTATTATTTACCAAAGTGTAGGTCTTGC
>RSEF01000002.1:95537486-95557780 GCA_003993805.1 Himantopus leucocephalus
CACCCTCAGTAAAGCTCATGAATGATATCATAGTAGGGAGACTGGCTCATATGTCAGAGGGCAGAGCTACCCTTCAAAGAGACCTTGACAGGCTGAGGAAACAGGCTGAGGAACCTCACAAAGTTCAGAGATAAGTAAGTTCTACTCCTGAGATGGAACAACGCAGTTCATCAGCACAGACTAAGGACCAACTAACTAGGCAGTAGCTCTGCAGAGAAGGACCTGGTCCTGGTAGAAAAGTTGAATATAAGCAACCAGTGCACTTGTGTGGAAATGAATGCCAACCACACACAGTACTAATAATAGCGTGGATAGCAGGTCCAGTGATTATTCCTATTGCCCAGCACTCAAAAGCTGTCTGGAAGACTGTGTCCACTTTTGTGTCTTCAGTATAAGAGAGAGCTGCAAAGTGGAGTGAGTGCAGCAGTGGCCCACTAAAATGGCCAGGAGGTTGAAGCACATACCCGATGAAGAGAGACTGAAGGATGGTGTTTGCCCAGCCTGAAGAAGAGGAGGCTTCAGGGTACCTCATTACTGTCTTCAGTTATCAGAGAGAGGGGAGTTATGGATAAGACAGAGACAGATTCTTGACAGACATACAGTCGAAAGATAAGAGACAACAATCACAGCTGCAGCAAGGAAAATTCTAATCAAACATAAAGAAGAAAGTCTTCCCCATGAGTGCAGTCAAACACCGGAACAGGTTTCCCAGACAGGCTGTGCAATCTTCATCCTTGGGGATATTCAAAACTTGAGTGGACACAGTCCTGAGCAACCTAATGTAGCTTTGAAGCTAGCCCTGTTTTGAGATGCGATGGACTCCAGAGGTCCCTTCCAACCTGAATTATTGTACAACTCTATTTTAGAAGTGAAACTATGCAAAATCGTTATGAAATGCTGTAAGAAGGCAGGAGAGTTCTGNACACAATTCTAGGAGGCGGAGGAGAAGGGGCAGAAATTGGGATTCCCACAACATTTTTAAAAAGATGGAAGGAGAAAAAAAACTAAAGAGATATTTGAGAGGAAACAAGCTACAAAACTATTTCAGCTACAACAATAGAATTTCTGCCAACCAACAACCTCTGACTAGAAGACAACTAAGAGGACTCAAGAGCCAAATGAATGGGAGAGGCTTACAGAAAACCAGTTCCTTCTACGCTAAGGGCTTTAAAAGTCAACAGGGTCAGTTTAAAATTGATCCATTGTCATTTTATAGGCAGTGAGTGAAAAGACCGCTGGGTGGATGTAATGTGATCACAGCTGTTCAGTCCCGTGAGCAGCGTGAGGCTGCATTCTGCAATAGCTGGAAGCAGCAGGCAGTCTCTTGCTGGAGGCCCTACTAAGAGAAAATTGCCACTGTTGATCCTCATGCTGCTGTTGAATTTGATGTGAATTTTTACTGCATAAATGACTGCAGGATCACAGCCGACATTAAAACAGCATAAACATAAAGAAACACATTTTAACTTCAAAAGCATATGGCTCCCAGTGGTTTCTAACCAACAGGAGCTCTGTGTCAAAGGGCACATTTGGCTCCCAGCTTACTGTTGCATTACCTAGTTGCTGTTACAAAAAGGAGGAAAAAAAGAAAAAGGAAAAAGACATATCACTCATGGATATATGTCTGACTCAGTGATGACCTTTTATTCTGATAAATTGCTGATTTTTCAAATATTGGAAACAATGTATTTATCACATGGAAACCAACTGGTGTGTCAGCCACGTCCTTTTAAACAACCTCTGTGCCAGCCAAATGTCAAAGTCTATTATTTCATGTTAAATGGATTTACCCAATTCTCTTACAAGTCAGTGCACAGCCTGACCTTAGGTAGGAACTGCAATAAGTAAGCCTGTGCAAGGTAGCCTGAGAACAAGCACATAACTAGTCAAGTACCAAAAGTATGTTAAATTCATAACTATCCTGCACAACACAAACATGCAGATAAAACTCTAATGAATATTCTACTAATAGACTACTTCAGTGAGCATTCTAGGGAGTAAAGTGCTTTTCTGATGCTTTTCTTATTTGCAGCAATGGAAAGGAGAAAACTATCAATGTTGGCCCATACAACACTCGCTTCGAAGGAGGTTCAACTAAATGCATAGCACTAGGCTGTGCTGGAGCTTCCCTTGATATATCTAGTGATCTGGTTAATGGGAGCATTTCCTCTCTTCCTACATGGAAATTTGAAATTAACTACCTGTTTTCTTAGGCCCTGTTTCAATATCAAAGAAGGTGACAGTTCTTGTCACGCTGCTTTAGGCATATTGTTCTGACATCAGGAGTAGAAGAAAAAAGAAAAGAAATGGGAAATTTTGCTGTTCGATAGATTTTTTTTGCCCCTCTGATGTCTGTTCCATCACTATCCTTGAGGGAAAACATCTGTTACCTGAACAAGAGTTCTCCTTCCTTCCTTAGATCCTGTTTCCCTCTGGAATATCCTTCATTTTGCTGCACTGGCATTTTAGATGCCCTTTATGGTCTCTCTCTTTTCAGTATGTTTAGGTTTTACCCTACACAGGCTTCTTTTTCACTTTCATTCTAATGAAATACGAAATGAAGAGCAGTGAAATGTCTTCTTAGGGACAAGACCTACATTTTTTTTCTAGTCAGCTGAAGGATTTCTATCAGCATCTAGAGGTTTCATGCAAGGTATGCATGTACATACACTGTATGCAAGTAGTACATTCCTTGTTTGCAAGATGAGCTCATTCAACCCTTTACCTAGGCACATATTTACAGATACTTTGCTCTGTTTTTGACCCAGGCTTAAAACCTCCTCCACCAATAATCACCAAAGTTGAAATAAGTGACCAAACTGTAAAACTGTTTTCTTTAAATCCAAAACATAAGGAAGATACATATGTGAATAAGCACCTTTGATAACCAAGAACTTGGGACAGAAGATCTAAAAAAATACCTCTAACAATGATTTTTCACTCTTATGATGGATTTTAATTCTAAGCTACAGCTGTATAAAGTCCTTCAAAGTTATTAAAGTTGTTCTTCCCAATCAAAAATATTAATAAATTGTATTAATTATATTTTGCCACCAGCATTGATAGCTATCCTAGGCAAATCTAAAGGCTCAGTCAGTTTGCTTCAAAGCTGTAAGGTTCTTATATTGTGTAATCAATTTTACTTGCTTGAAGATAATTAAATACTAGCAAGTGACGAAAACTAGACAAGATGTATTGATTTCAATTGGATAAAAACTCAGACACATTCTCTGTGATTGTTAAATATGTAAAAACCTCTCAGGACACCACCAATGTCTTGCAGCTTGAAAATTATAGTAAATGGTTAAGATGAGGTCAAGGAGGATATATGTATAAATCCTTGTCTCTTTGGAAAAAGACTGTACTCCTATAAATAGTTGCAAGGCTACATCTAACCATTAAATCAGTAAGAATGGTGGCACTGACTTATGTCCAAATGCCAAATCCAAAAATCACTGAAGTTCATGGCACTGAAAAAAGGCAGCTTTTATTAACCCCCATATTAATAAAAGCTCTAAATCCCTATTTGGATCATCGTGAAAAGTGAGCAGTGTCTTGACATTCACTGTATGTGTGGAAAAACAACTGCTTCTAACTGAAAATACCACCTGTAACTCTGCACTCTTATTTCCAGCTCAGTAAAAAAAAAAAAATATCGAGAACTTTTCAACATCTAATATCCCTATCACCAGCAACTAGACTTCAGTGTTCCACGAAGATGGAGATGTACCTGTTCCTTGCACTAACAGATTGCTGCATTGCTGTAAATAAACAAACAACTGTGCATACAAATAAAATGTAATCTCATGACACAGGCAAGTCATAAAGTTAGTTCTTCAAATTTCAATGGTATTTTATCTTCTCTTTGCTACTTTGGCAATGCATTACATGTATACTGGTTGTGACTGAACATGAATTTCAAAATCACTATTCCCAAATAGAAGAAATAAAAAAAATCTTTTGAGGAAATGGAAGTCCTGTGTCATTCTGAGGGGACATGTCCACATAGTGTTTAAAAGATGTTTTTAATTCCATTTAAAATAATGGCAATCCTCTCCAGGTGTCAAAAGACACTGACTACTTACAGCTCCTGGTGCAACAGAAAAAAAATGCAATTTTCACAACATGTAATTTGGACAGCCCATAAGGTGCAAACTATAAAATCTACCTCATATAAATAGACCTGATTAGAAAACAAAGATTTTAATGAATATGGATCATTTTCATTTGCAAAGATGAAAACTTTTGACCTCTTACCTTTCTGCCCAAAGCCACTGAAATTCAAACTGGACTGACATTCAAATATGACTTACTCCCCTTTCCTAGCCAATGTCCTCCTCCTGTCTCCACTGATTCCATTATGCTACCCACAGAGAGACTTCAAGCAGTTTGTTAGAAATAAAACAAGAGAAAATCTTACTGCTTATAGCTGGTTCAGAGGGAAAATATTTCCTAAAAGTGCCCTGTGATGTGTCATCTTCCACGCAAAGGAAAGAGCTATGGTGTTTTTGAGGTCTTAACGGTTTCAGGGTGTCATTTGAAGATGGTATTTTTCTACTTATTTACTTCTTCTCTATTAAAAAGCAAGTCAGGTCAAGTCTCAGGTCTCACAGAGGTATGTTGTGTGAGAGAAGAGAAAGTTGTGATGATCTCCAAGGCATTAAGAAAAAAACTCAGCAGTTGCCACAGAATGCCACAGGGCTTTCAGTGCTCACCAATTTTTATTTTTCCTCCTGTCAACAGCCATTTGCACATAGCCTTACTAAATCCAGAAGCTTTCCCGAATTTTCAGAATACATTAATCCTTCAGCAACAGATACAGAGCATCTTTCCTGGTGAAAAAGATTCTGGCCACATGAAAACAACGTTAATTCATTTCAGAGGATTGACTTTCAGCATTGTGCTATATTTCTATATACACTCCTTATTGTAATTCAAAGAAAAACTTACAAAAAAGAATGGTTATAAAATATAGCTTCTTTTGCCAAGGGGGAAAAAAACATACATGGCTTCAGTAGGTGATCTGAGACTTTGACCTTTTCAATAAACTTACAAACAAGCTTTGCACATTTCACTGTTTCATCTGGCACATATTTGTACTGGGTTGGGTTAAGGCACCCTAGCTTAAACTGAGTGTTACCTTGCTCCACTTTTATTGATTTCAGTGGGAACTATTAGTGGAAGCAAACAGTACAAAACATATGTCAGGGTCTCTAAGGTGCCTCCTCATCTTAGAAAATGTGGTTTTATAAATGTGTGTGTTCCATGGGAGTATCTTCACTATGTTTATAAAAGTTTTTGTATATTCAAGTCCACGCCACAGTTCCTTTGCATCTCAGATACTGTCTTACATCCTGTAAACTCAACTTTCTTTGCTGCTGTTAAAATGCCTACACTGAAAATAAACAAACAAAAATGTAGAATATACTTTTGTACATGCATCCATTCCTTCTGGCATATGCACATGCCAGTGTTCCTCAACAGGCTGAACAATCTCTTTTGATTAAACCCCCACCCTGTTTATATATGCTAGCAGCAGAAATGCAGCATATGTCAGTTATTTTCATGCATCTCAAACCTTATTGAGGCACTCATTCCAAATTACAGATTTTTATTCTGTAGAAGGAAAATCTGCTCTTCATCTCTGGGTGCAGAGCCTTTAAAACATAAATAAAGACATGAAAACACTGTGCAGTGCTAAGTCAAATGCCTATCAGAAGTATACTATGTCAACAGCTACTTCTACCAACTAAACTCAGAAAATGGTCTCAAGCAAACAAGAGCTGTTTTCCGTGAAATCATGTTGATCTGCATTAGTAAAGTTGCTATCCTTTTATACGTTACTGATTGAATCTTTCACCTATATCTCAGTACAGATGTCAAGCTAACCGGTATAAAGTTACTTGAGCTTCACAAGAGAATGACTACTTTTGAACTGTACAAAGCCTGGGCATTCTAAATGACACATTTGGTGTCCCCCAACAAGCCACATAAATATCAGAATAGTACTGTACATATTTTCCTCTTCAATAAGTTATTAGGTTCCCTTTTTCTTTTTGTCTATCCAAGCCATCTGTGTGTTGGAGAAATTAGTTCCAAGTGTGTGCAATTTAAAATCCATCATTTTTCACAATGTGTGCAATCAGACTTGAATTATTTAGGAATTATCAATGCAAGATGCCTCACTTAACCCTTTGAAGGGAAAGAACATGCAAAGAGGAAAAAGTATATCCAGGCAGTGGACTAAGTAACTGAAATCAACGTATAAGAGGTCACAGTGACAAAAGCTTGACCTCACCTCGTTGCCAAGACCAAAATGCCCAGGTCACAGAGTCAATGCAAATTAGCTCACAAAGAGGCCGCTGTTACTTGCGGCATGGCTGTCAATTATTAACTTGTACTGCTAGGCTTTCATAGATAGTTCCCAACTGTGTACCATTCTCTCCTACATGAAGCAGAAAAAAGAACAAAAAGTACAAAAAAATTACTATTCTAGACTGTTTCTTTTCCCCTCTTAGCAGCTGTAAAAAAACATGTAATGCATTTCAGTGTCACAAGTAACAAGACTGACCCTCCCAGTCAGCATCACTGTAAACCAGCAAACTCCTTAAAGCCAATGAACTTATACACACATGGAGTGGGCACAAGTCCCCATCCTTTTCTTTTTTTTTTTGAGGCGTGGAAATGGTGGAAAAATTCACAGATGGCGAAAAGAAAAAACAATGCCAATACACTCTGCATATCTTGCCCATACTCAAAGGCACACAGCTTTAAGTACAGTTATTCAAAAGGTTGAATTAAAATAAAGTGACTGAACAGACTTTGCTAGTGTTTGCTAGCTTAAATGGCAAAGCAATGGGAGCAAGGTCTGAGAGTTAGACCATTGGTTGGCAACTCTGAAAATGGTGGTTCATTTCCATGAGTCTCCTGGATGCCTCATTCATCAACACTGTGTTTTACTTGCTTCAAGCAAGTATTTCAGAAGGTCTATCATGAAGGCAAAAGCATTCACTGGTTATGAACACCCTTTTCCCCTGGATTTCAGAAGAACAAACAATAGAAATATCAACATAAACAGAGCTTAAACCTCAACTGTATGCGGGATGCATTGCAATGATGTAGCACATTTTCAAATGACTTTGAGTGCAATTCTGAGTACTGACAAGGCCCTAGGTCTTGTTAACTGCACTTGTGTATTGACCTTACAGAAATAAATCTTTAGCAGTGTTTATTTCACAGCAAACCATCAAAAGGAGTATGTGCTACTTGTACTGTGACCTTGGTCTCAAACTGTCCAAAGATGAAACACACACTCCTTCTATAATGTTGATCATTATGAAGTTTGGCTGCACATATTTCCAAAATTAAATCTTGTGGGTTTTTTTTCCCCCCTGAAATAATTTGTTCCAGTATATTATTTTCCACTCAGATATCTTAAAATGATAAAAAGCATCCTCTTATTAAGCCTCAGAACACCTCTGTAACTCAGTGAGGTATTTTCTTCACATTTTACATGCAGAGAAACAGGTTCCAAGAAGTTAAAACAGACACCTAACATCACGTAATTTGGTATATTACGAAGAATTCTAATTCTTGCAAACTCCAAATCTATGATTAGTCTCTAACTTCTAATATAACTAATGTTTTAACCTTGCTAATCAACACCTCACAGAAGATTTGTAATACCTGGAATATTACAAGGTTACATTAACAGAGATCTACAAACTGCAAACTTTTAAGATATATTATCAATAATAATCCACTGAGTATCCTGTGCTACATTTAAAGAAAAATGTAACATAAAATTCTCAACAATGTCTGAAGGAACAGAGTACTCAAAAACAAGCTATGAAACCCAAGGCTGTTTCAATACAGAAAGCTCACTTAAGAATATAACAAGATAGTATTTTAATAGTAGACCACTGCAGTTATTCAGGTTTTGAGAATTTAACCTAACAGAATTAAATTTCAGCAACTCAATGAAGTGTACACTTGCTGAATTAAAATATGTTGCATTTCATTTGCACTACTGTGTTGAGTATATTACCTACAGTATCACATTTCTGGATTGTGTCTTAACTTCAGGCATAGCCTAAACCTGTATTTTGAATAGTCTGGCTTGTGGATCACCACCAATACTGCCGGACTACACTCTGCTACTACCACATTTTACCATCAGGAGAACACCTCAGACAGGAGTATGCTAATAAGACTACAACCAACATATTCCCCTCCCTCTCCAGTACTTATTATTCACCGAAGTACATTCCTGCTTTACAATGTTTTAAGATGCATTAAATGTACTAATGATGCAGCTGGCACATTAGTAGCTGTCCCATGATTGAGTTTAACTCTGAGTGTGAACAGCAAAGTATACACAAGGGAAACTTGTATTTACATGCACAAACATGCCTAATGCTAATTAGGCAGAATACTGGACAAGGGTGTAATTCCTTGCAACATCTCCTATTCTACATTTCACCACTGCAGCTGGGGCTCCTTCACACTCACTTGCCTAAATATTTTCCTTTAATAAGTTTTCTTAGGTGAGAAATATATTCCCTCTATAAATTTCCTTCCCAGACTTCTCAGAAAATAAAATTTACTGTCTCCTTTTTAAACAGACCCAAGCACAGGGAGAGAAATTATTCATTACATGGATCAATTTCTTTGCTTCTGATAAGACAACAGTCCTGTGCAAATGAAAGATTCAGCTGAAGCTTTCCCTGGTTTATTAACACTGGCTGAGCTGTGGCTTAAGAATCATGTTGGGAGCCCCAGTACAGGTGAGGTTATCTTTCTTCTTTCTCCTACCTGCTTACTCGAGTTGCAGTGAGGAAGGCATTTGTGAAAATAAGAAGTGAGCACGCAGACATCTTGTTTTAATTTTTAACACTGAAGTCCAGCTTACACTGTTGAGAACTGGGGCAAAATTTGTACCATTTCATGGCTTGTACAGCTATGGGTAACTGCAAAACAGCAGCCCTTAGCCTCATCTTACACCACCACTAAAAAACTGTCTGGCATATTCTGTCAAGGGAAGAACAGTTTAATGTATCCTAAACTCTCTCCACAACATGGGAAAACATGTGGGAAAGCGTCACAGCTATACTGCACTGTGTATAAAAATAACTATGTATCTGATTGTTTTACAAGTTTTTAGTAATATGCACTCAATAAATAGTTTTATTTCTCCAACGATTTTGAGTTGTTCCAAAAATTTGTAAACTCAAAAGAAGCTAAAGAACAGGCTGTGAAACACACAGATATGCTGCTATCACCACTTGTTCTCCCCTAAAGGGGCTACAGTACAGACTAAAACAATGCACAGGCTTCTGCAAATAAGAACTCTTCTCATTGTCACTTGTTCAGCAGAGAGAAGGATGGTAACGCCATATATTCCTACCTAGCTACTTAAAATATCAGCTCTGCACTGAGAATTATATTGTCTCTTACTAATGTGTTATTTCACAGCCTCTGCAAAAGTAAGTTTTAAGTAGGTTTTGTGAAGTGGAATGAAATTCCAGTTTTATACCTTCCTTGTCTTGCCCGCTTTTTTGTGAGCAAAATCTATTCCTTTTTTAAGGCTGGACTCCAAATTAAATAATGTGCCAATCTTGTAATTCATGAAGGACAGAGTATTCGCTACATATTGTCTCCAGTCAAACATATCACAGTTGTTGATACTGACCATACCACAGTTCCTTATATTGATGATGGGAAACTTACTGCCCCACAGCTGGAAGAAAAAGAAATACTGTGACAACGAACAGCACTGCTTTATTCTTCTCCTTCCCCATGAAAAAAGACTGACTCCAAACCTCCCTCCTTACAGTTTTCATTGACTGAAATGCAGCGGCTACCTTGGATGCCCAACCAGTAGTAACAGAGCTGGGCTGACTGCTTCCCACAAACACAGGTGGGATTTGCACCAAATTTGCGCTCCATGACGTTTTCCTGCTTTTCTCAGGTGTAGACTGTTTCACGTAAGTCACTGCTCCACTCACGTTTCTGCAGTATGGTAGTATGACTATTTCTGCTACTTTTAGAATTACAGCAGTAATAACAACTGCCAATATCAATCTTAATTCAATCATTTCTGTCATTGAAAAAAAATAATTATTTTCTTATCATCATCTTTCTCCCCAGCATCCTGCTTTTGCACTGAAACTCTGCATAATTTAAAAGTTATCATATTCTGGACCAGGCATTTAATAAAATGTATATTTTCTTCAATAAATGCAATTACAGCATCAGAAATATGTACAGTAAATAATCTTTTTTAGATTCTGGGACTGGACTCACTTCACTTAACTAATTTTAACATCTACATCTACACCAGTCACCCCAAAAAACTGATTTATTCTACCTACCTTAGATACCAATCTCAACTTGACATAGTTAAAATTAGCAACTAAACTGACTAGCTTGTATATGAATTCTGCCAAAATGATGTGACTAGTTTAATTAACAGTTTATCAGTTTATGTCCAATTATATCAGATTGTCACACACAAAAAAATTATTCCATAGCATCAGCATTTGAGAAAAATTAATTCTATTTCCACTATCCCCCCAGCATTTAATTGTATCAAATGAATTTGATTTTTTAATGTTCTGATGGGAAAAAAGCAAAAGCTTTTATATTAATTTCTTTCACATTTCAGGTGATAAGCACATACTTATACACTGGCAACTCACAAAGGCACACACAAAAATCAACAAATAATGAGCAGGTTTGCTGCTAGCTCTGTGCACAACAGAAGTAGGGAAGTTCACAGAAGGTTTATTTCCATCTAGCCATAGCACTCTGCAAGGCAAAGTTCTGTCTGGAGAGACAGTAGGGAACATTTTGACTTTCATGAATGAAAAATCTTCTGGTTCACTTTTAAGATAAAAAAAAATGGTCAAAGTCAAATAATTTCCAATCATCCAATCACTTTTTTTTCCCAGTTCTTAAATCTTTCAAGATTTAGGGGGAGAATTGAAATCTGGGCCAGAATGTCTGGTTACCTCAAGCCCCAGAAGAACAGGGAACCTATGCTTTACTTGTCTAGCCACTCTTTCTCCCGCAGGAGGACATGGTCTGAAAACACAAGTGTTCATTGTAGCCTTTTATATTTGTAAGTGATATGAATACAGTGTGATTCAAGTGTTTCAGTTACTTAGCACAACTATTTGGTAATAAAATCACCTGAAATTATTATTGATTAGAAGCATCAAATATGTAATGACACTGTATGAGTTCCCTGGCAATTTCTATGCGTATCTACATATCTATATACAGACACACACCCACACACAGACATATATATATATAAAAAGCAGGGGTATCTAAACAGCAGAGAAAGACACAACCCAGATATCTTTAGGAAGGCAGTGCTAAACCCACAAGATTTCTGCTGCTGCCGCCCAAGTGATGGTGTGAACAGCTATAATCAGCAACTCTGAGGACATACTGATAGGCTACAGGACTGGAATGGGAAGGAGGGTACATGCCCAGGAACTACAAGGAAGAAGGGATGCACAGGACCCTGTATCTCCCTTCTTCACTGGAAGGCTTCTCCAGCAATAACTGGATACCAAAAATTCAACAAAGGTGGAGAGAGGGAAGTAATGCCAGTATCATTGTACATCAACTGTGGTTTTGATTAATGAGAATTTTGTGCATATACACAGTCTGTACAACACAAAACACTGTCTGGAGATTCAGCTACTGAGATCTGTGGATCTACTTCCTACATTAATTTCTTGAGTAATCTTGAGGAAGTCATTCTACTTTCCTGTACCACAACTGCCCGTCTAAGGCAGACTAAGGGAAAAAACAGGATCTCCCCTCTACTGTCACTGTCTAACTTAAAATATTGAGTGTTAAGGCAATGCTAAGCTATTTGAATCAAGGACTGTCAGTCCTCTACCGTATGTGAATTTAAGCAAGGCAGAGATTTTGGCAATAGTAATTTTAAAATAGTTTCTGTCACTGAAACATGAAGCCTAACAATGTCAAAACTGTATGGAATTCAGTACTGAATTAGGAACAGATTTTGGAAAATCTACAGGATTCCTCCAATCCCCTATCTTTGAATTCTGTAAGCAGAAGAAAGAAGCATAGCCTTGCTTTTGATGGAATTGTCTTCCTGTTGCTCTGCAAAATCCTCTTTGAAAACTGAGGGATTCTCCAGCCCCTATCCCCACAACTTTCTGTGGCTCCCAGAAAACTTCTAAAAAGAACTAACTTCAGCATGCTTCAGAGGGTTGCAAGTTTCCAGGTGTTATTAACCAGACACTCCAGCACTGCTCCACAAGGCTAAATATTCCCTGTCTTCTTCCTTGCTCAAATCAACTCAAATATTGTACAGGAACAAGGAAGTGAAAGTACTTTCAGATGATGCTTATAGTTGCGCATTCGTCATGTGGTGTTGCTTTCTTTCTTGGTTATGGTAATAACAAGCCATTTTAATTTAAATAGGATTATTAATTATTATAATGTAGAATATATCTTATGCTTCAGCTCTCCTGCTAAAAGAAAACCCTTCGTGGTTCACAGAGCTTATGAAAGATAAGGAGACCAGAGAAAGGTATTATTATATATTTGGTACTGGCAACACATCCCCATGCAGTTTAGGAGACAATCCACTGCATAACATCTGCACAGATTTCAGTGCAAAAGTTAAATGAAATAGCCCACCCTGCCTCTTACAGCATGTCCAAACTACAGTGGGTATATAAACAAAGAAATACTGACAACTGAGCACATGCGTTACCAAAAGAAATTAGAGGCCACTTACAGCAGTACAGTCTCTCTACCTTTGTGCATATAGAACAGGCTATAAAAACTGTAATGAACTTTTCTCATCAAGAATGCGGATCCTTCATAATTTACATACAGAGATTTGCAACTATTATCAAATAATGTAAGCAGTCCAATTGCTGGCAGCCCATCATTTCTGCTCAAAGCTGCACAGCATTTTTATTGTGCGATCAATGTGAGATGCTTACATATAGATAATTAAATTCAAAATCAGTGACAAAAGGAAGACAAGTTTGGATCAATTCTCACTGGATAAAAGACTAGACACCATATCAATTTATGAATCCACTATTAAAAACACCTTTATATATTAGGTACATTTGGGGGCTTTAATATTTTACCAGAACAACAGTGCACATCTTCCCGTGCTTGGCAGCAAACCAATTCCAGTCACTTAGGCAGAAACAGACTAACTCTGATATTGCAACAGGTGCAAAGTGGTACGTCTTCCAGGTAGTATTACGAGTCTTCGCAGTTACCAAAGTATGAAAACTTCACAGGTAATTGTTCCAGCTTGTCTGCAAAACCAAGGATTTGGGGAGAACAGGGTGTTTGTGATTTTTGTTTTCTGTGTTTCACACAGGATAAACCCAAACACGCAAGGAGAGGTAAAAGGAAATCACAGAATAGCTAAAACCCCATCACAAAATGAACCACAGTGTTTATTATACAAGACACTGAGCTTTAACTCCCTTGTCTTCAAGACTGAGACCAGGAAGCTCATGTAAATTCCAGTATCACATAATCTAGGTGAGAGACAGAGAGAGAAAAGGTGCATCTATCTTCTTCCTCCACTTTGGACTTATTTCCCATATAACTAATATTAATTGGATAAGAGCAGTACTTTAGGGAACAAGTCTTTTTGACCAATCGTTAGTGGCATCCTCAGGCCCAAATTAGGCAGAAAAGATTGCTTAGGAAAATATTTCTTGTGACCTCCACTAGACATGCACACATAGGATCTACTTTATATTTTTCTACTTCATGCATTCTTTTCCCTCTGATTATCCAACCTGAACTCTCTGTTGTTTGTGCAACTTCTCTGTCCTGTTGTAACAAGCAAATTGTCACAGTAAAAACTCACAGAGGATCTAAAAATCAAACCCAGTGACAATTTTAGCCTTTTAGGGGGGGTGGGGAGTAACTTTATGTCATGACACAACCTGTAGTAACATCTCTACCTCAAGCTCCTCCTGGGGATGCTGTCAAATTTCAGATCAGTGTTACTGATGGGAAGAGGACTCAGAGACCTCTGGTACCAGGAAGAACAGATGCTGGGTTTATCAGCTGCAGTTGAAATAGACCCAAATAAGTACCTCTGGTGGGGAAAGAAGTGAGCAGGCTGCTGCTATGAAGCATGGCATCTGTCAGGCGGCAAGCCACACACGAGCACCAGGCAGTCAAGCAAAATGCCCATTCGAGCCTACTAACAAACCTACTGTACTCTTCACTAGTACTGTCAATCCAGAAGCTTTCAAAAATGAAAAGGGAGATACCACAAGTCTCCCAATATTTACAGCTACCATGTCAGGTTCCCTCCTGGGAGCGTAAGTCCCAGCTGTGGGCTTTAACACCCACAATCTCACAGTCAGCGCAAGGAGTCTTCCTCGTGTTGACAAGAGAGCGCCAAGCCTTTGCACAGACACAAGACACAGGCCCAGCCGCAGGACCAGAGTCCCACAGAGGCAGAGATGCAGGAATCTTAAATTCTGTTCCGGGGTTTGGGTTTGTTTTCTTATTATTTGGTTAGCGGTTCATTCAATGCAGAGTATTTTTTAAAAGCCTGCTGCCATTATACATATATATTCTGATGTCCACAGCATCCCTTTCAAATCTTTTCAAGGGAGGCACCTGGCTAGAAGCTAAGGGCTGTCGCTTTTCTAGCGGTTTTTCAGAAGCAGCGGGGCTGGTTTGAAGATCTATTTTACATAGCCAATATCAGGACATAAAAGAGCTCATATAGTTGTTTTTAAATGGGAAATATATCTCGAAGTGATGCAGCTGACAGGGAAATCACTGAAGAGGGGCTGAGGAGTTAGAACATTCAGGTAAAAGCAGTGCAGCCTATGAAGTGAGAAAATAACACTTTAGATAGAAAACAAGCAGGAAAAAATTTAAGATCACAGAAAATGCTGATGAATGCCAGTATGTCTTTTTTGCTTAAAGTATAACTCTTCCCTGGACAAGAATAATATGAGACCAGTCTTATGCCATGTAATGAAACTAGGAGAGAAAAGAAAGTCAAAAAGTCCTAAAATCTGGAGCTCAGCAGAAAAAGCTGTGAAAATGGCTGAGAAACTTCTGAAGCAGAATTTCTTCTAAAACTTGGGTTTAAAGAGTAGGCAAAGGGACTGGAGAAAAATGTAAGCAATAAAAATAAAATAATGGCAGCTGCATAAGAGTATAAGAACCCTCTGGGGTTTCAAGATTATTTTAGGGCCTCTCATCTCAGTCTGCTCCACAGAAATAGACAAATTGCATATGTGAAGACCAAAGAGTTTTCTCTGTCAGTAGCCTACCACCCACAGATCTGAATTGGGTTTTTTTTTTCCCTTCACACAGATGTGAAGGCCACAGATGTGGCCTTCTAGCCACATCACAGGGACTACACAGGTATAACAAAACACAAAATAGGGTTCTGTATTCAATGCTGCTCTGCCTTGCAAAGCTCATTCCCGTTACCATATCACCTGCCCACAGCAGCAGAAGGAAAACGTAACAATCCCTTTGTGTTGTTATTAAATCAGCAGATAAATTTGTGAGCAAACATCTAGAGCAGAGTGGCTAAGGAAAAGCAAAGAAACATTTATTCAAGAGATGTAAAAAATACATGATTAAATTTACTGGAACACTATTTCCAGTTCATTAATCATTTTGGCCTGGTACAAACTGCTGCTGGGACCTAGAACAGAGCACAGAAACTCACTATTTAATTTTGCATCTGACTAGTAGTTCTTCTCTCCTGACTTGCATCCCTTTCTCCGTCTTTAACTTTATTTCAGATAACTCAGCTATGTGCTTTGGTGGCCATTTTGATCAGCAGTCCTAGTTTACTGTACCCACTGCAGGTAGCTTATGTAATTTATGTTTTTAATTTTTGTGCAAAGCACCTAGTACAATGGTGAGAGGCTCCACTTAAAATTACCTACATAAATAAGTAAATATAACACCATTAGCATACAACAGATCGTGCTTATCAAACTATAAACACTGTAGATTCAGAAAGTTCAGTGGCAGTGTGACTACCAATGTAGGAGAGGAACATGTATTCATTTTCTAATAGGTCTAACAGACCCTAANGTGCTTATCAAACTATAAACACTGTAGGTTCAGAAAGTTCAGTGGCAGTGTGACTACCAATGTAGCAGAGGAACATGTATTCATTTTCTAATAGGTCTAACAGACCCTAAAATGTTGTATAATACAGTAATAACCTTCTCACAATTTGCTAGGGAGAGTTTAAGGTTCTCATTCTTGTCTTCACATTGTACCAGTAGCTTTTCCTGCGCAACACGCTTGTGCTAGACACAAAAGCATAAAAGTAACATACAGCTGAAAACCATCTACCACAACTCCCCTGATAAAATTAACAGTGGGAATAATGTACAAGACAGGTGAGAACTATGCACTCCGACGTAAAACCTTCTGAAAGCTGTTCTCTACCAAGTGATATCTAGGATCCTGGACTTTCCAGCCCTACATCCACAAGTCAGCGCAAGTCCCAAGCAATTTGAGCATCCACTCAGAGCACTGACCGAAGGGCACGTTCCAGGGGAGTACTTGCCACATACCCACTTTCAGAGACAGGACACCAGCCTAGCAGGGGCCTTAGGCATGCTGCACGCTACAGCCATTATTATCAGCTGCTGTGAGTCTGGCAGCAGTGATTTTGACCATCTCCATTTGTCTGCCCTCCTCCCTGCCAAAAACTATCCATCTTTGCCACAGCTGACACTGAGTGTATGTGCGCATCTCCACTGCTTCAGCAGCACATCCAGCATCTGGACTTAAAATGACTGTCAGCAGCAGCTCCAGTCTGCTGGCTCCAGTACCAATGGTGAATCTCAGGAAGAGGCACAGAAGGAGGCCATGGGAGAGAGTAACAGCACACGACCAAAGCTGGTAGAGTATGATTTATGTCACAACTCATCTCAAAGCTCCCTTAAAAGCTGTCTTCAAACGCTTTGTCACATCAGAATGAATGAGAGATAAGTCTGATGGCCTCTGTTCACCAAACAGTATTTTGCTGGTTTTTCTTTTCGTTCTAGAAAGTAGCACTGATCTGTATGCTACGCAGAATAAATCATCAGGGCAATTTCTTTCACTGTCGTTGTAAAAACAAGTTTAGCAACATTTGTATTTTGCTGTGATTGAACCTCCCCACAGAACTGCCATTCACAAATTTTAAATGACACAATATGCTTCACACCTCAGTAATTATATTCTAAGTTATCAAGTTCACACACGCTCTCTTCTTCTAGTGACCCACATGTGCTTGAGAGAAATTACTTCTGAATATGCTTAATTTTAAAGTCTTCATTTTACACGCTGTATGTAATCAAACTTTTTATTAAACATTGCCAAGCAATCTGTCTCATTTAAAATGAGCTGCTAGAAGAGGTAAAGGCCCATTAAGCCGTTAATTGCACACTATAACTCTGATTTCTTGAAAAGTTACGTTGAATATAGTTTCCCCAAATGCTTAATTCTGTATTTACCTAATTCTACTGCCATAGCTACTACATTGGTCAGGTATATGATAACAAATCAATACAGCCACACCAGCAAAATTCTCCCATGTAGAAAGAGGGAGCAAAAAGGATGATTTCCTTTCCATTTCTCTTGTTTGAGTATGATGTGGGGAATTTCACTGTACAGGTACAAAACACAATTCTGCTACTGTAGAAATACAAGTACATCCTAAAGGCAGAGTGCTTCTGCTACAGTAATGGCTTAAGTGATTTGAGAGCTCAAATTCATTGCAAGTAAACCTCAATTAGACTTCAAAATCAAAGTCAAGCAAGTGACATAGAAAATATTCTATGCCACTTTTTTTTTTAAATTACTTACAATGGAGGTCAAAAAATACTTTAGGCTGTGAAAATAAAACTGAGATGACTCCATATAAATCACATACATTTTCAAAAAGACTGCCACCTCTCATATATGGTTCTGAAATGGTTTTGAATACAGGTCTTTGTATGCAAAAAATATCATCAAAACATTTAAATTTGACTATACCAAAGTCAAGAAACATCAGCACTTTTTACATACTAGCCAATTAACCGGACCTTGCTTCATATCATGTACCCTTGTCAAATAAAATCGTGTTTCTCATTCTTAAACGACTTCACATCCGTCTTCGTTTTATTTTGTAGTAACTTGAATCATATGAAATTAGAGAGAGTGGAAAAGGATGAAGCATATATTCATTTCTCTCAAAAGGCACATAACTCAAAGCACAGTATCACCATGAATGTTGACAGTTATTTTTCCTTTTTTTTCCACCCTATTCAATCAGCTCTGCAGGTCTCCTCACAACACTGAGAACAAAGCAATTAGCACTGGTATGCCTAAATTTATTAGGTCTAGTAGGATACTTTGTCACGGGAATCTCCTCCAAGCCTTATGACCTGTCCATAGGAACATGTTCAACCACCTGCCTTTCCAGCCTCTTATCAAAGCCATCCTGTTTAAAAACAGCAGGGCATCTTCCCAGCAAGAATTTGTGGTCAATCCCTTCCCACTCTGGAAGGCCTGGGATGGCTCTGAATCGCCAGGCATGCCTCCTTCACATACAGCAACATACTTCACCGCACTGGCCACAGCGGACAACCACAACCAACAACCTCACAGCGGAAACACCAGAATCCAGGTGCTTTAGCCTTTTCATTGATACTCATGCTTACAGCTCTGAAGTTCCTGGGCCACAACCAGGAAGAAGGTTATCTTAGCTCTTTTTCACACAATAGAAAAAACACCCAAAGAAATCAAAAGGGCCCCAAATTTACAAAAGAGAACAGCATGAGTATTTTGTTAAGTACAAACAGCCTTGAAAGATATCAGCACTATCTTTCAAATTACAATAGCTGTTCAGGGCCTGAGACTTCAGATTAAGAGAATTAAATTTCCAAAACTCAGTGGAGTGTGTGCTTATTTAATTAAAAGCAGGCAGAATTTCATTTGCACTTCATTGTTAAGAATACCACCTATAATATCACATTTTGGCAGTGCAGCTTAACTCCAATTTATACGAAAAGCATACTTCATCAAACTCATTCTGAAGTTCATTACAAACGCTAAATGCCAGTACTATTTGCTATAGCGATCCCATCCCATTTGGACATTTAAATAGGCAAACACGGTCAGATAAACTTGGAATGTCTTGAGAATATTCTACGCTTTTTCAGATGAAGTCTTTTGTATTTGACCTGCTACTGTGAGCTACATTATGTATCTCTGATTTTAAATTTTCACAGGTATGGCTCAAGGTGTTGAGAAACTACAGAAAGTCCCTGCTTGTACCTGTGTCTATAAAGCGCATCAGGTTATTTTATTTTCCTCTCACAAATGAAGCAGCATATTATACTCATTACTGGACTACATCACACACAGCAAGGATTTCTCACTGACAGAAATTTACCCTTATGCACTGCCTTCAGACAACGCATATGGCCCAGATCGTGCGCTTTAAGGCTGGCAGATGGTAAAACTTTCTCCCACCCGAAGAAGAAAGAGGGAGACTTGAAGAGAAGCAACAGCATCCCATTTACTGAGATAGCCACTCAAGACAGCTGGAAAGTGCTACTGGAAAATTGGAGGCCTCCCTCTTTCCTCTGAGCAGCTATGTCAGCCAAGTAGGAGGGAGGAGAGGCACTGCTCTTACCCATTTTGGCTCGGGCAAGCTTGGTTACCTGACATATTTCATGACTGTTTAGGCTTCTTCCTTGGCTAAGGTAACCTCTTGCTGACAGATTTACAAACTCCTTTCAGTGTACTACCGCAACACATTTAACTCGTCACAAATAAACACAGGCAAAGTTTATGCTGCAGTCGTGGACAATAATGCAGAAATTATCCACTTGTAGCACACTATTTACATAGAAGGAACACAACCAAGTAGAGTTAGGAGGTCTGTTTTAATCCAGGCTCAGTCGCTGTCTTCATACACTATCTCAGCCACGCCACTTTAGAGGTCTGTCCAGTTTCTTACTCCAGTTTGAAAGCACTGTACCCAAAGAGCTAAAAGGGCTGGCTGTAATAACTGTTATTGTAAATGTGTTGTTACATGATTGCAGATAAAAATCAAGTGGTCAAAACCATCCATAATACTTTTTGCAGCAGAGGAAACATTTCCCAAGTATGTTACTAAAAAAGACACATTATACTGTTTATACTATATTAATCATAGAATAGTTTGTGTTGGAAGGGAACTTTAAAGAACATCAAGTCCAAATCTCCTGCAATGAGCAGGGACATCTTCA
>RSEF01000002.1:95557880-95578284 GCA_003993805.1 Himantopus leucocephalus
TGTTTAAATCAAAAAGGCATCCTGTTGCACATCTTAAACACACCACAAACATAAAACAACACTAAAACTTCAGTCTGGCCCTGGTTAGAAGACACTGCTGCACTATTTGATATTGCAAGTGTAAGATCTACAAGGACAATGTTTTAAAATATTCAGAAAGCTAGTATTGTAAAATGCTTGCATATGGGAAAAGGGTTATTTAATACTCAATGTAATGAATTTCTGAGTTGCATTATCTCTGCAGCATCGTAAGGAGATATTGCACTCATGTTCTCTAGCTGTATGGAAACGGAGCAATGGCATTTCCACACATCCGTAAGCAAAGTCATAAAAAGGATCTATAATCTTTTGATGCATACATTTAATACATCTAGGTAAGGATTATTACAGTTCTTACTTTCTCTTCTCAGCGTCACTCATGGTTAATGTAGAGATACACACAATGTTAAAAATCTCTCAGCAGTTCATTTGAAGTAAAGAGAAGCAATGTTTTTAAGAATAAAATAGTTATTTTTACCCTTATTGTACTTGAGTTGGTCAAGAGGTAAGCCATTTTGATTATTGTAATTTTGTAAATCATAGAGAACATCCATTGACTCAAATATTTAATTATTTATATTATTTTCTTGCAAATCCATTTTCTAAGAGTGGTTTCTGTCTGTCAAGCAAATATGAAGGCAAAAATAAATCATACAGCTTTGTACTGTGAAACAGCGTGCACTGGCAGATTGGGAAAGTTTATTTTGGTGCTGCTACCATCAATATCAACAAATATAAATCAGAAATTAAGCTTTGTGTTTATTTTAATTAGTTGCTTGTGTCATCTCATCAGAAACTCAAATTAAACATTAAAATAAATCATAGAATCATAGAATGGATAGAGTTGGAAGGGACCTTAAAGACCATCTAGTTCCAACCCCACTGCCATGGCCAGGGACACCTCCCACTAGCCCAGGTTGATCAAAGCCTCATCCAACCTGGCCTTGAACACTTCCAGGCATGGGGCATCCACAACTTCTCTGGGCAACCTGTTCCAGTGTCTCACCACCCTCAGAGTAAAGAATTTTTTCCTAATATCTAGTCTAAATCTACCCTCTTCCAGTTTAAAACCGTTACCACTCATCCTATTGCTATGCTCCCTGATAAAGAGTCCCTCCCCAGTATGGCTTTTTTTCACTGCTTGACTCCAAGACAATGTGATTGTCTTGGAGTCAAACACTGAAAAAAAGCCATAATTCTGACTGCAGCCATGTGCCAAAAGCAGAATTATAAGCAAGCAATGCATTTTAAGATTTCTAAAAGTACCCACTGAATTATTCTTTCACTGAGGAAATCCAGTCTATGTGCTGTGATGCAGGACAGAGCTGCCTGTCTCCCCGTCTTGTCATATTGCTTATTTTGATTAGCTGCAATGGCATGGAAGTATAGATTTTTAATATACTTTTATTGCCTTCCAGATAGATGACTTACTGACAGTGTTTTTGGGGCATTTTCTTCCTGAATTTTTATGATTATGCCTTTTTGATGACTATGCTTTTTAAATTTTTATTGGGGAATAATGGTTGAATTTCTATAGGGATAGATGACAAATTCCATTAGGTGCAATACTGAAAATGTCCCTTTGGATGCAGAGTTTTGGTTTGGTTTTCTTAAAAGAAAAAACCAGCCCCGAAACCCAGTACAAATGCTGGTATGATTCTTGTCATCTCCCATCTTGCTCTTATAAGTCTCACACTTTATTTTAAAGCAGGATCCAAAATAAAACAAGCTAAAGATGTCAGCTCTTTTAAAGTAATCTATATAAGTTACACGGTGGAAGTCTATTTCCTTACTACCTAACAATGAAGAACACAGAGTACAACAATAATTATTGTAGAAACAGCTACACTTTCTAATGTGCCTTCGTAAGAAGAACAATTAAATGGCAACACTGAAATATCACTGAGAGTAAATGGAAACCAGAATGTTAACACTGCATGTGGGCACACAGGCATGCTCAGGAGACTCTGCAGGGCTGTAGGTATTGCAGTACCTGGCTGTAAGTGTCTGCTTTTGAAAACAGCTGTTCCTCATAGATAGAAATATCCGCTTTGATTTCATTTGGCCCTACAGTAATAGGTTTTCATCCTGCACAGCATAAGAGAGAGTAGCAGATGAAGCAAAAATAAATACTTTCTCCAAAGTTGGTGGTGGGCGGGAGAAACAGGTTACAGCGACCTAGAAAACTTGTTTTTTTACACCCTTATGAAAGTGCAGTCAGAGAAAAAGCAGCAGAAAGGTGTAAGGCAGATTTTCTTCATTACAGTTATGAATACTACAATGCTGTAATTCCATTGCTATTGATCTGAATTCTGTCATGTGTTTTGGAGAAATCTTTGCTCTTAAGGAAGACACTAAAACAAAGAGGAATCCATGACACTTCTTTCCTTGCACAAAGAGTGCCATTAAAAGCAGGCAAATAAACTCAAAGCATACATATTCTTTAATATAGACATATTTTATAAAATAGCAAGAATTACCTAAAACAAGCCCCTAAAACCAACAACCTAAGCTGTACAAATGTATATATTCATGGTGTAAACTAATGGCAAGAAGTGTACTTTCAGTACACACTATCCTGAACTTTTAGGGGGATACCTCATTTAGATTCAGTTCACTTTCTGGCCCGTATCCAGAAGCCCCAACACTCAATTTTACCTTTTCTTTTTCTTTTTGCCCTTAAAAACTACACTAAAACTACTTTAAAAGGTATTTTATTACTCCAACAGAAGTAAGTACCTGCTGTAAAACAATGTACACATACCCATAAGGTTTTTATAAATTCTCACAAGCCATTATGCCCTATTTAATTTAATCTGAATTTTAACCATGTCCTTGCACTTAGTTCCACCTTTCTATCTTAGCATACCATCTTACTAATAATCGCTTTTGAGATTCCAACTTCTATATCTTAATTAAAACTGTGGACTTACATCACAGCACTAATTTAACTACAGAACTTTGAGAACTGGGGCATCTGGGAGAAAAAGAACTGATTTTGTCCAACACTTGACTGTCCAAGTACATTGTGTTTTAAAAGTGAGGTGTTTTTTTCAGATGTGACAGATGACCCTCAGAAAGTGATATCACATTAAAGTCATCAAAACAGCACAGGCCTAATCAAAATGAAAACTATGATGTGCATCATACAGAATCTGAAAGAAAGATTATTCTACCTGTATCGGACATGCTCGATTGTGTCATATGTCAGCTTGCTGCTGATATTCTGACTATGAGGGTTGCCTAGGAGACAACAGAGATATAGAAGTTAATCATTAATCACAATTTTGCTATTAATTTTTTTCTTTTATCAAAGTATTACACCAAGCCAGCCTGAAAAGATGACAAAGAAAGATTTAACGTATACTTCACAGCAATGCCCTGAAGCTCCTTAGAGCAGTTAGTCAAGAGAAGGGACGCATAACAGACAAAAGCAATTATGACAGACCTTGAAACTTCGGCTGGATCTCTTACTAATACTTAAGGCAGTTCCCTTAAAAAGAAAATGCAACTGCATATGCACAAATGTACTAGGAAAAACTACAGAGAGAATGCACATTCATAAATATATTTGCACACTAGCTAAGAAGCAATTTAGAAGACACAGCATCTGGAGGTAATAGACATTCATTATTGGACACCAGGACTAACCCTGGTTTTTTTACTCTCTGAAATTCAAGTAGCTCATGAAAATATAAATTTTAGTGCAAAATTAGTAGCTACCTTAGCACAGCTCAGCACAGGCATGTATTAACAATTAAGACAGCACATAAGAGGGGCATGAATTTATCTTCTTAAGCAAAAAAGATTACAGCAATATCCACACAGGCACAGAACACTTTCCTATTAGTGAATGCTTAAAGAACGTGCCTAAACAGTTTGGAAAGAGAACAAGAAAAAAATGCTATATTAATACATTTTTTGCAGTAGGCTGCAATATTAGCTACTCTCTTTTTAAAATTTCAAAATCACCCTGCTGAAAATTATTGAGTGAAGCTGTTAAAAAGAATAACAAATTCAGAGCTCAAACCCAAAATCCAATACCTAGAGTTTTCATGTCTGATGTTGCATTTCTTTAATTTCCAATTCAACTATTCTCAATTTAGAAGTGAGAATCTCTCTTACTTACATTCCTTTCCCTCATTTACACATGCAACAGCTAAACTGCAGTTATTCAGGCCTGTGGATTATCACCAAGAAGCCAAACTGCAAGTCAGACTCCCCCTTCACTCACTTCTGTGTCTGTTAAATAAACTCATTTTATACAATAGTTACTGCCCTCAAAGTATCAGAGATGTAACTAAAAAAAAAAAGAGAATTGACCACACTAGAGCTCTCGTTAACATTTTAGATGAAAGCAGTATTTAAAAAGATACAACTTGTTCTCCCATAGTATTACAGGTACTATGCAAATGTGCTCCAAACTGGCAGCACTACTATTTCTATTCACAAGCACTCAATTGATTCACAAATTTAATTTTTTCTGCCACAGATGGTACTTATTATAAGGGTTGAGCTCAATGTTGTTTGAAATAACTAATACCAGAGTGCATACATTTCACTTTACAATGGCTGTAGTGACAGAACATTAATTTTAATATCACTGACAGGCAGTTGAATAGGAGATTTTGAATGTAATCAAATCAACGTATCTTGTTATAACAGCAAAAAAAACTATTCCTATCAAGAACAACGTCTATTTCGTAGTGGAACTTAAATCCACACTCTGGATCCCGGCCTCGCCAGCATTCAGGAAACAAAAGAGTGGGAAATGACACTACAGTGGCACATTGAAAATGAAAACTACCCAGAACTCTCAAGTGGTTCGCCCAGGTGATAAGCCCAACTGTGCCAGTGCTTGAGTGAACACAGTTTTGTTTCAAGGCAGTGGTACCTAGTTCCCAAGTGAGGAAACACTTTGCTCTATGGCAGCGCAAGACAGACACAAAACTAGCTAAAAGGACACATAACCCACAGATATTAGCACACAATAAGAAATTTTGATTACTTCAGTGAGAGTACTCACAGCATATATAAATAATACTGTACAGTATATTTTTTTCTGGTTGAGCATGAATCAGTCTAACGTAAATTGTCTCACACAGTAATAATATTTCCTAAACAATGGAAGCTGCTGCCTTTGTATAAAAGCACATTCAGTGTGCGTTTCTGAGCCTGATAATAATGTTCGAAAGAGATGAAAGGTTTAAGGAGAGGATCTGGTGATGAAGTACTTGTAGGTGGTGCTCAAGTGTACATGTCCACAGCTGCAATAGCTAAATCTCTACCCAGATATTGCACAATTCTGTAGATATTTTTACTCACATTGTTATGTGCAAGATTGTTTTGGTGATATGCATCCTTTTTTCTGAATATGCACCTAAGTCTAATAGCCTGGGAGAGATACAGCACCTATTCCCTGCATAAATTCACTTGGGATCTTTGAGCTAAGCTTTCTTCTAAATAAAATGCTTATACTGAGACACTGTATAAGCTCCCTGTGATGACTCTCACTGAGCAGGTTCTGGATTCCGGTCGTTGCATAAGAAACTGGTTTTGTATTTTGTGTGGGGGAAAAAAAAAGACTGAACAAACAGTGCTCAGAGCTACATTGTATTTGTTTATTCCCAGCATGGTGCCCTAACTCCTGGGCAACAGAGTCATGCTCCCTTTGATTTTTCTTCTTCACCAATGCAGACACATCTTTGGCCACCAAAGAACAAAGCTAGGGGTGACACAAAGGGACTATGACTCTGTTGTAAAATCACCGGTCTTCCAACTACTCCATAGCAGTGTTAAAAACCCCGCAGAAGTACTCTTCCAATAACTCAAGAGGCACAGTTTTGAACTATTTAGATGGAAACTAGAGAAGACTCGTGGCAACCCTGTTTTGCACTTACCATAAACGTTGTTTCTGAGGTCATCAGTAAAAGCTTTAAGTAGACTCTCTGGAAAAAGTGCTGAACCAGCATGGTCAAGGTAAGTAATCCCTAAAATAAAAATAAAATTACTAAATTCAATTTCTTAAATATTTATCTCCCACAGACTACATTGTGAAGTGCACCATTCAAACACCACTAGTGCAGTACACCACACAAAAAGTCAATTTCCTTAAACTTCCTGGGGTATGATTTTTCTCTGCCTGACTTAGAGGTCTTTACAGCTCTAAAAATCACTTCTCAAGTATGTTCCAACAGTCAGGCAGTATTCACAGCAAGGCATCTTGCATTCACTAGCAGAAAAAAAAAGAAGGATACAATAGAAGCCCAATATTTTGATTGCATCTTTATAATTTTTAATTAAAACCAAAATATTTTTACAGGTCCTTCCTTTCATGTTTAGATTACACATTCTTTGGAAGAGAAAAATCTTTTTGTTCTGCCTGTACAAGACTGAGCAAGCTGGTGTCTTCAGCCACAGTACCTTGTTACTCCTAGGCACTACTTATTACGAAAACTACTATTACCACAATAATAATTATTATTATTAATAGCAACAACAATAGTAGTGTTGCCTCCTCGCTGACAGATGAAGCAACTCTCAAGAATGGACAAGGCCTAAATCACACTCGCAGCGCAAAGACAGGACTAGTTTAAGTTTTAATGTATCTAAATATTTCTTACCACTCTGCTGCACTTAACATTCAATTCATTTTTAAAACCTCCTTTTATATTATTAAGCTATTGCAAAACTTTTAAATAAAAGCTTATTGGAAATGAAGGCTTTTTCATGTTTGGCCATTTTAGATTTCTTAATCTTTAGCAATTATTCTTCCATTTCTCCAGTGTGTTTCGTGCCCTTTATTAGTTTTTTCATTTCACTTACCTTAAGTATTTCAACCTATTTCAAATTTTAATAATGATGAATATGATTAAGATTAGAATTTATTAAGTATTTTAAAGGCCTTTCCTTTCCACAGGGATTTAAAACTGAGTTAAGCTTTAAACGAGAAGCCTTGACACTTGAAAATATATATAATTATACATTATGTTGCTGCAGCAGTGACTCGGTAGGTAACGATGTGAGGCAGTGCTAATGATAAAAGCGATCCAGACACCCATCCCTCCTCTTACTTTTGAAAAAGAAAAGCCCTCCCCTGCCTTAAGATTTCCCCACTTACAGCGCCTAGCAAAAGCAGAATTTCTAACGAAGGCTTTGAAGTTAGTCAAGGAAAAGTGTTTTGAGGGGAGAAGGGTGGGAAAAAATGGATTTATTTATTAGATGTACAGATTTTTTAGGTTTTTACATATTTTATTTTTTTTTTTTTATCCTAGAAAGTTTCTCCCAAGTGGTAAGAAGCAGCACATACAAGCATCCGGGGGTCAATATGCATATGGAGGTCAAAATGCATATGGGGGTCCATCCGGCCCAGTTTCTGACAGGAGAGGTTACAGCTGCGTGGCTCACCCCCAAAAAACAGCAGGTTTGGAGGGCGAGAGGGACGCTGCGTCACGCAGAGAGACAGCCAGGCCCCTGCCAGGCAGAGCGGCACGGCCTCGGCCAGCAAAGGGACGCCAGCAATGGGACGCCAGCAAGGGGCGCCAGCAAGGGGACGCCAGCAATGAGACACCAACAAGGGGACGCCAGCAAGGGGACACCAACAAGGGGACGCCAGCAAGGGGACGCCAACAAGAGGACACCAGCTTTCCCTCCAGCAGGCCACACGCTCCCCGTGGCCGCCCTGAGAGCAGGCCCTGCTACACAGCCCGCAGCTCGGCACCAGAGGCCTCCGCTCTGAGGTGGAGTTGAAGCGGGGAGGAACAACCACAACCGCCACCATGGGGGCCCAGCTCGATGGCAGCGGTCAGGGTGATAAACAACCCACAGTCGCTGGCTACAGCTGGGAGAGCTGGGAAAGGCAGCCCGGGAGCTGCGAAAGGGAAGAGGCAGCCCTGAGCCAGAAAGAGGGGGGGAAGGACTGCTGTGTTGGAGGCGACCATCCCGGGCAACTCTCTCAACAAAGCCCGCACGGAGATGCCATTTGGCTCATTAGCTCTTACAGGCTCTACAAGCACAGCCCAGTGATGCTCCTCTGGAGGCAGACAGCTGCTGGTTTTGGATTCTTCCAGCCCTAAGGAGGTTGACAGCACTGAAGTGATAACGCAACCATACAGCACGAGCAAAAACCAGGCAACCAGCTGAGGCTCCTCAAACACAAACCATGCACCAACGAGGGGACAGATGCTTTCCGTCCCGACCGACGCTCCTGTGAGGCAATATGGGCTAAAAGGTCTCTAGGTAAAGGCCCCCTAAGTGGTTTTTCGAATTTGATTCTTTATATAGCTAATTATGAAGTACAATATTGCAGCTCTGTGAAGTGGAGGTAAAAAAAAAAAACAGACGGTCATTTTGTTAAATTTCTCTTCTGGGTATATTACTTTGAAAGTGTGGGAGGACATTTGGCTGAGGAAGAAAAAAATATTAATTCTTAAACTTCTATTTTATCTTTACTGCTGCTGTTTAACTGGAAAGAGAGAACAGAATTTGATACTCTCTCCACTGCCCAAAACAAGAGATAAGCTCTCTCATCATTTGAGGCTGCACTGAAACAAGTATCTTTATTGCTATTGCACTTTTATGCTGTAGGGTTTTTTCTTCCTGTTTTATTTCAATAAAACTATATTTTTAGAGGGAAAAACAAATGTGGCACGTGCATAACACTGACAAAAAAAGAACATTAATAACTTTCATTGTGCTTTTCCCCTGGTTTAATAACATTTGCTATTTTAACTTTATTGAATACACATTAACCAAAAAGATTTGTCAGTATATACAGAATAACGTAGATCCCCCTGTTTCACTGCGGTATTTAGTATCTAGGCTGTCAGCACTATGAAATTATGTGTACAGAAAGTAACACGAAAAAGAAAATATAATATGATCAACCAAAAGAAAATTAAAATGCAATATCTATCAGGATGTGGTTTCGTTGCTTGGGGAAAATGTAAAATTAACTTTTAGTTTAATTTACATACTATTATGTTGGAATGTTTAACTGACTTCATTGATCTAATAATATACCAACTATTTGATAAAATCACATTTCAGGAGTAGGGGTTTTTTTATAGGAGTATCGAAAACCATTCAATGTGTCGGCATTAGTTATGGAAAGTTATTCAGCAAGAGTATCGGTTCATAAGCTGTAATATTCACATGCTAATATTCTTGCAGATTAATTTTACATGGGGAACTCTTTTGGAACCAATACGGGCCAGTCTGTCCTACTGAAGAAAGCCCTAGCCCAGCTCTCTGCGCTCCTTCTGTGCTAAAATACACCTCCTGAAAAAGCACCTGCCATCTCTGCGTGCCTGCCTTGGCTTTTTGTAAAACTTCATGAGTGCACATGCACAGACAGCCTCAGAATCGCTAGAGGACCATTCAGTTTAACAAAACATCTTTTCAATGAAAAGATAACAATAATTTAATTTGGAGCATTTTAAAATTAAAGAGCAGGGGAGAACGCTGGTGTATACATAGTCTGACCACCTGCAAAACACACAATGCAAAAGGAAACTACCCAGGTGAACCTTTTGGAGCCAAAAAACCTGCTTCTGACAAAAGCACGCTAAAAGGTGATTCCACCTAACTATGAAGAAAGTTAAAAACATCATGTGATGAACTGAGAGTAGAATAAGGAGGTTATGCCTTTATTAAATCTTCTAGTAATTATTAGGCTACGTATATGCCTACCACCCAGAGGACGGTCTAGAGGGAGAGGAGCACAGAGAGACCATGGATGCACTCCCTACAGTGGCCTGCTGGCACACAGAGAGTAAGCTTTCTCCTCTTTCACATCCCACCTGTAAACCCATGCCTAGTGACCCAGCTCCTATCTGCCTAAATTATTACTACTTTAGTATTATATAATCTGCTCTTTTAATCCCTGAAATTGTTCTTGGTGCTATACATTTCTGAACTTTGACTGAGTATCAGTTCCAAAAATAACCAATTTACCTACACTGCATATGGCTGTCCCATGTCCACCTCCTTAACCTTTTGCCATCCTGTGATTCTACCCTGGTCACCAAAATAAACTGACCCATGGCATGGCTTCACAGATTATTTCTCACAGTCCTGGCACTTCAAAAGTCCTGCACTCCAGCTGATTACAGGCTGCCAGTTACATTGCCAAAAGTTTCATAATGAAGAATGAAATGCGTAGTTACAAGGCACAAACTGTACAGATTCATGAATTTTGATTGGCGGATATAATTGCAATTCAGTGGGATTATATACACAATATTACTTGGAAATTAGATACAGCCAATGCCCCGAGGAGACAGTATATATCTTAAGTACAGCAATATAAACAAAACCAGTATGGAATAAATTATATGAAAACAAGCTGAAGGCAAAATAAAGCATTATCTGTCAAAAGATAAATATGAGAGATATTCATACACCAAAACAAAAGCAAGAGAAAACTGGAACAACCAAGTGACAAAACAGGGAGGAGAGGGCTCTACAGAGGTTGTAGACAAGTGTGATATCACTTGGACACAGTGAGGTTTTAAGAGGTACTATCACATCAGGTACCTCAGGTTATTTTAGTCACCTACCCCAGAGCCTCAGAGGCAGCTCCCTCTTTCCATTGACTGCGTAAGAATTTGGCTCCCCCCAGGTATGCTCCTAAATTAAATGTCAAAACTAGATTTAACTATGTAATACATATAACTTTTATAAAAGTGCCTGAAATCTCATGAAGATACAGGGCTTGATATGCCCACAGACTGTATAGACAAAGATCTTGGTTTGGCAAAACCCTTAACGAAGTACATTAAAAGCCATAAAAAAGAAAAAAAACCCGACTGCTACTATGGCTTGAGATTTGCTTTTGCTGGACATTTTCTGGATTAAACATTTAGTAAATATTGTTATTTGTACCTTCAGTTCCTGTTTAGCATTGGTTTAGACAAAAGCTATCAAAACCAGAGTATGTTTTCTGAATAACAACGTGACTCTCACCTAAACACTCCTGCTCTGCTAGACAAGGTAATGTTTTGGTTTTTGACCACAAAAGCACAGTGCTTGAAGGACAAGGCCATAGATGCCCAAAGTTTGAATAGTTACCATGCAGTTAAAGGAGACACTGTTCCTCAGCATGACTTGACTTAATTGCTACAGGCCCAGTGAAGTAACACAGCAGTCAGCCCGCAGCCATGGGGCATGTTCTGCTTGCCACTGCCAGTCCACCGAGTTCATCAATTCGAGTAATCACAGCTCGACCTGACTGCCAAATGTGGATCCACACTGGACTGAGCAACCTGGTTAATGATATCAATATTTTAAGGGCCGCTAACAAGTTACTGAGTTCTGTGGGAAACTGGTGTTTAATTAATGTATTTTAGTGTTTGACTTGACGGACTGATTACAAAAAGCAAAGCATGAAATGTGCAATTACATTTATCCGTAATAAGTTCCCATTATTTTTCTCCACGTTCTATTGGCTTGAATTATTTGCTCTCATTGCATTATTACCTACAGCAAAGCAGACAGAACATTAAAACAGTTTACAGTCAATACCATATACGCTCTTTGCTTCCTGTACTCCTCAACAGGGGCCATACCGACTCCCCAAAAGCTATTTAGGTGGCTAGGGTTATTCCAGTAAGCACTGGCACTATTCTATGTACATAAACCCCTACTTGCAGCTTATAGTTTACAGCTTGCTGGTATTGAGGTCTGTGTGAGCGCGAAGAAACTAAGGATTTCACATTTATTAAGAAGTCACATCCAACCCTGTGAAATGTATCTCTCACAGCTGCAGAGAAAAAAATTAGACGCCATCAAATTTCATCCTTTGCCAGCTCCTGGGCTAAATAAGACCACAGTAAAGGGATCAATCAGCACCCACCTTCATCCATGTAGCCTACCTGCAAGACACAGCTTTATTCAGTGCTCACTTTTTGCTCACTAGGGCGTGATTAAATATCGACTGCAGTCAGTGATTTTATTTCCACAGACACCATTAACGGGTTGTGTTCCAGAAGAGCTGAAGCCTTACTTGTGGACATGAATCAGAGGCACCTCAGCTACACGCGAATAACATATCGCAGCCGACTGTCTCGTTGTCTTTGGATGAAATATAAATCACAAGTGATTCATATTTATGCAAGTCTTCAAACAACTGTAGCTCACCCAAACCAAAACTAGCTTTCACACCTCCCTAGCGAATATACTACCATCTTTCAGTCTCTTTTTTTTTTCTTTCTCTCTGATGCATTGATCAAATGAAAGAAGAGTTGAAAGAGAACATATTCACCATTCTTCTATTACTGGAAAATGCTTTTGTTGGTTTTACTGAAATTTTCACAGAAACATTCACTTTTCTGTAGCAAAGAGGCATTCAGAATTTCCACTGGAGATGAAAACACAATGGTAAAAAGCAAAGTTTAAGGAATCTTAATAATAATCATTTATAATAGCAGTCATTAGCTAAACATTCTAGTAGCATTCTCCTGTTCTACTTTTCTCCCCATTCTTCCCATAAAACAGCCACAGGCTTACAACAACATGTCAAGATAATGTTTGAAACTGACTTTTCTAGTCAGTTCTATTTCTTGCTCTGTGACCTGAATTAATTGGATTCATATAAAAGCTAGGGCAAATTAGTGACTCCAAATATTCCCTGCAAAATATATCAAATGAAATGTGTAGTGACATACAGAAGAAGGCCTTTTAAATTATTTTATGGGTTTCCAAAAACACTAGGAGAAGACAGACTAAGTTAAAAATAACAGAAAAACAAAAAGTAACCCTTTTCTTCTCCCTTTTCTCTTAAAACTCATTTTGTTACACATAAATACTCAAATCACTGTGAGCTTTTGGGAGCTAGACCCTTGGGTTGAACACGCAACCACAGCAATAATTAAACACCCGCATGAGAACTGGTACATGCAATGAACAGTGAATGACAGCAAAAATCAGTTATCCCAACTGTTGAGGCCCTATAGAAGTACTTCCCAGCTGGTATTTCTTCTCAATGACAAGATGACATGTAATGCCTCGTCTGGCAAACACAACGGTACCTCTCTCTGCCGGCTTCTTCCAGCAAAGAGAAGAGGCTGCTACTGAAAACCAGTAATAAAGTTATGCTCCAGTGGAATTTCTTCACACGAGGTTCCTTACAGACAGTTACAGCCCTCGATTTATTTATACCATCCAGCAAACTGTCTGTTGCCAGGAACAGATAGTGAGGATCAACTGCAGGAATATAAGCATAAGAGAAACATAAGTTTCCCTTCAGCATAAATTAGGACTATCTTTCAGAGACAAACATGTAAAACCAAATAATCACGTTACCAAGACAAACTGCATGTAATTCAAAGACTGTGAAATGAAGAAAGTGAGGAACATTGGCCAGAACCCCACTCTCATGAGAGGTCTGAGAAGAATCTCCTAGCCCACAGTGACTAGTCCTTTGCTACAACAGGTGACTACACTTATCAACCAAGATACTTCCATATGAAAAATTGGTAGGTTATTAGTCTACCTTGCGCAAACTAGAACAGTGCTTCAGAATCACATCCTCCTAGTAAGAATTTACATCTTAACCTCGAGACTATGTTTTTTCACCGTCAATATATTCTCGTATTTCCCATGTCAGCATCTTTTTGCTTTAATACCTATCTTCACCCACTCAGCTTCAACAGGTAATTCTCCCTTGACAAACCAGTACCACCTCTCCACCTGATCTGGCTAAAAATGACACCTTCCTTTATTTCTAATGCATGATAAACCTGACAACCCATTCCAGTCCCAGCAGCACCTCTTCCAGCTGGAAGTGTTTTTTTCCGGGGGGAAATAGAGGGTCAGAGAGCATGGATGAGGGAGGAGAATGCACATTCCAGAAAAAGATCTCAGAATTTTGGAAAGCTAGAGTAATTTTCCCTAACTTTACTGGAAAAAATACCGCCTGAGACCAATACATCCGTATCTCTTGGCTTACACTCCTAACTGTTACTCCTTACCTGGTTTACACTGCTAATTGTTCTAACAGTCAGAAAAAAACAACAGTATTAAACCAGGGAGAGGTTTAATGTTTGAAAAGTCCATGTATAATGCTTGACCAAGATCTCCTGTATCACCTTTTCACCAGCGATCAGTCACCAATATAAAATGAAACCACAAACAGGAGACAGCAACAGTTTTTCAGCATGCTTTCTATACTGGAAAAAAATGTTAAGTATAGGAGTTTCAGTACCGCTTCTGAGTAACTAGTTAAGATTTAATATAATGTATGCTGGGTATTTCATTTTAATAAGACACAGAAATACTGAGATTTTATTAGGGAGATAGGAAGTTATCTATGTATAAGCTTTTCTAGTGCATTTGTATTGGGTTAATTTAAACATTTTTCCATTTTTGGCACCAATTCTCCACAGAGCAAGCCAGTTTAACTTTTACTTTATAGTAATTTGATCTGAGCTGCTACCTCAAGCGAAACTTATTCAACTATAAGCAGACCAATCTAAATGATAAGATTATGCTAAATTGCTTTACCTTGATTGAAGTTCACAGACTGCATTAGATATACAGGTGTCAATAATACAACTCATTAAATAAATTTATTTCTTATTTTCAGAATTGAGAATGATTTTGTAAATTTTTTCAGGACTGACTGTGATTTCCTAATACCTCCACAAACAATATAATACTTCAGTACAAAAAATATCATCTAGTTGGAAAACAAGATTTTTCCCACTCAAAAAAAATAAATCTAACAGACACAAACAGGTTTCTGTCAATAATTTAATAGGAATGCAATTATACATTGGCATAAATGTTCTGTTAATACCTTATTATATTTGGATTAACTTATTTTCTACAGCTTATTTTCCATTTATTAGGGGTCTCCACAAGCATAGATTCAAAGTCTTCAACAACCATTTCCAGGAATATGCTATGAACAGAAAAGTACATTTATCAAAAAATAATGTTATAGTAAACCACCGTTTTTAATTCTGAAACAGTATGACAACTGCAGAGTATTGTTAAATAGTTCTGACAAAATTAACAAAAAACCAGCTTCCTAATGACTAGGCCTGAACACAGCAGTATGTGAGAGAAATCCTACCTACCACAGGCTTTATTTTAATGGGAATAACAGCACGCAGCTTCCAGATATTCTATTTTTTTTTAACTTCACTGACATCCAGCATGTTACAGCTTACTAAAAGCAAACTAAAAATCACTTGAGTTGTTGACACAAGCACATAGGTTACGACCCTCTTTCTAAAGGACTGTTACCACGTGACACAGCTTTTGGAGGTTTGGTCACTACTTTGACTCCGACTTTGGACAGCAAAAATCCACTGCTGGTCACCGCCATACAGCTGTGTAGAAAGATGAGTTTGTGGGTCTTCCAGAGACCTTACCGTGCATTGGTTACAGACATTATCATTTCAGAGGTCAGGTTCTCTGTCCTCTGAAGGGCTGCAACGGGACAAAAAAAAGGCTTTTCCAAAGTCCAGTGAGTAAAAAGGAACCCAAGTGAAGCCCGGTTGAGCTTCCAGGTGTACTACAATGAATAACCAGAGCAGAACTTTGCCTTCAGGTCACAGAGACCTCACCTTTGTGGAAGAAAAGCAGGCTCCATGCAAATATAAGAACATGCATCAAGGCCTGATTCAGAGCCTTTGAAGTAATTGTGAAGCTCTGCTGAACTCTGTATGAGTTAAAACATTAACAAATACACTATAATCAGCACTTCCTAAACATAATGCAATGATTACCTTTTTGGTAGCAGGCCAAGTTAAAGACCTGGGTTATGATCAGCACAGAAGCTTAAATGACCTTTGAAACAAGTGAAATTTTCCTTTCTTGAATACAATATGCTGGGCTGCTCATATTGCTATCTCATATGGCATCTATAGGACATCTTCAGTCTCTGGGGTATGCATGCTCTCTCTGGAAGTCCAGGGATCAATTAAAAAAGTGCGACATTTTACATAATCCATCAACAAAAGGAGTAGGAGAGCTACAGTAACAGAGGCAACAGCAACAGAATCTCAAAATGACATAAATCAGCTTAGGAGAGTCAGTTACATCAAACTAAGAACTGCTCCAGAAGCGTATTCAAGACATCCAGGTGATTGTTTCCCCTAAGCACATATTACGCACCTTTATTTACAAATATGCACAAATATGCCTGTGTATGCAGTACTGAGATGGGTATATGAATATATGTACATAAATATCCCCCTAAGAGGATAATTAGTGTTTTCATGTTGCTTCTTGTAGCAGAACATAAGGAAAGGCAGATGTGAATCTGGAGACTCTCTTCCCTTGGAGCTCTTTTCCACCTTCTCTACCGCTTCTCTAACTGTACATTTTGATATTTTTTTGGCAAACAGACAACATAGAAGTCACCACACCTGCTTTCAGTCTCACTTAATCAAAATTAAGGTCTACAGAACAGCATCAACACTCAACAAAAAGAATAACAACTTTTGGTAACAAAAATCAAGGTCTTCCCCTACAAAATTTATAGTCTTGCCATATTTGAGTAAATGACAAGATGAGACACAACATTCATACAACCTATTTTACTCAGTTTATGACACAAGATACTGGAAAATACTATCCAGATAAAGACACACATAGCATACTCTGCCTCCAGTACTGACTACAGGACTGGATCCTGAATATAAGTACCAATTCATGTCTGGAGTCTCTGTAACTATCAGAAACCCACTGAAGTGCTGGAGTTGCTGGAGTTCCTTACCCACGCTAAAGCCTGGTCCTTCTTTATAAACCTCTTCTACCGATGCTGTACAAACCAGAGATTGCTGAGCACACCCATTCCTTACACGGTCAAAAAGGATGTCAGGTGGCAAGTTGAGAGTTATGCAAGTTAAGAAAGTCAGGAATTGATTCTGTAACACAAAGTGGGGATGGAGAGGAATTTTAACTGAGGTGAACACTATTTATGACAATGAATGATCATATTACTAACGAACAGTATTATCATAAATGGAAAGGTAACAGTAATTAGCTAATATTTCAGAGCTAATTTCTGTGCTGTTAATTTTCAAATACTTCCTCAGACTTACTACTCTAAAACTATAGAAGTAACATGACAGAATACTATTGAGTTTCTGTAACGAGCTCTTATTATATCCTGAAAAATTCTACTTTTTGTTGCATTTCTGTTTGCGGGCATAATATTACCATATTCCCCCAAAGCAACAAACAAAGGCAACAATAGTACATTTGGTTCTCATCACTTGAATTTTAAAGCTACTTATTTGTCATTAAGATGAAATTAATTTGTAATTCCTGTTTATTTTTAGCAAAACTGCAAGAACATTTTTCACCAAAAAGATCATGCAGGAGATGTAAAAATGAAAACATCGAAAATACCTTCTAAACATATCAAAACACCTTCTAAAATAGTTAGTAAATGTTGCCAGTGGAGCACACAAAGGCCAAAGTATGGGTCAGGGGTTTGGAAGATACAAGGAAAAAGATTGTAACTCTAAGCAAAGGAAGCACAAAATCAAATGTTTAAATAAAAACTTAAATTTTAAATTTAGTATGTTAGGCTGCCCTCATTTGTGCCCTTAGTTACAGTTACCTCAGGAAGGACCTGATTTCAAAGAATTTTAAGATCGCATCCATTATAAATCTGGTTTAGTCAGATATCTCAATCTGCCCCACCATCTTTCAAATTAAAGTAACCAAAATTAAAACAATTAAGGGGGGAAAAGAATCTTGGTCAAAATGTTCTGACACAATAATAACTGAAAGAATGAATTTATCCAGTGCATACTATTGTTTCTACGTGTTTCAGTCCAGATCTGTTTACTTCTAAAAAATGGTCTCCAAATTTGTGCCATTAATACCAGAACGGGAATGATTCCTATTATGACATATAGTCACCACCATAACACACCATGGCTCCCCAATAGTCAACCTAGAATGAACCCGGGCAATTAGTTGCACAGAACATCATGCAGGTTTCATGTAAGATAAATGCTTTGACAAAGTTTGTTTCCTGACAGACAGCAAGCCTTCCTCAATGTTTTGTATAAATACCAGATATCTGGTACTTTATCTCCGCAGAAAGTCAGGATAAAGTGATAAACTGCACCTCATGAGATCAGTTATTGCACAGTGTACATAGATTTTTTTTTTTTCCCTACAGGAGCAAAGTACGGGCTTCCCTTCTCCAACTTGTGCTGACAGAGGGATATAAGAAAGGCATTAAGTGTAAACTTTTCCCTATGCCCACCTCATTCTGTTTTTCCCCCTCCCTCCCTCACAACCTGAAACACTTTTGTTTCTTCCTGCTAAGGGAGATGGCTGTTAGGCACTTAGTGTTCTTACCATAGTGAGACTAAAATTCCTGGATTTAGACATATACACCCATTTATGTATATTTATTTATGTTTATATTTTTGCATTTACCTATTGTAATGACTGTTCAGTGGAGAGACAATAAGAAACAATCACTTTTGATAGGAATAGGTCCTTGCTTATATAACTTTTCCTCTAGTGTTTTTTTTTTTCTCATATCGTATTCCTATCTACAGGCTGAGAACCACAACCAACCTATATCCAGAGGACTACATTAGACTAGACTGCTGTTTTCTTCTGTGTCATTCCACAGTGAATACATAGTACAGTGAAGTAGATTCGATGCACACAGCATTGTCCATAGCTTATTTATATTAAGAGTGTAAACAGTAAGGTTCCTCGTGTGGATTCAGCTATTTCTGTTCTCAAACTACAGGGAAAGTCAATCTACAGCCCAAAAAAATGGAGATGCAGAGTGACTAGGAAGACCACAATTCAGGTAGACAGATTATTTTTTAAAAAAAAGTATAAAACTCAATCTGTTGTCCTAAAGGAATAAACAAGAGAGCTCCCTTCTATTCTCCCCTCTCATGTCTGGAAGCTCTTTATATTATAAATATCAGTTTTGCTCATTTGAAAAATTCTCATGCTCTTTCAGGACAATCCATGTAAGAACTTAGTAATTTTTAAAGCCACAGTAAGTCCTATAAACATGTAACTTAGGAGGCATTTGAAGAGGTTAGAACTAGCCAAAGGCAGGTTTCCCCCCTGACTTCCTAATACCCACTCATTATAAATAGTTTTACATGTAGCATTGAAATACAAAACCTGAAGGACATCATTGTAAATTAACTGCCATTTGATAAGTTCAGTAGGTAATCACATTTCAACTACGAGCATGGAAGGAATCAGAAGCAGAAGTGACTGACAGTAGATGTTGGATGTACCCACAAGGTATCTAGCATTCAGATTTGAAGATTTGATGATTTGATCAGGCACTTTTGGAAACATGACAGCTGTCATGAGATTATTTGGTACTGTTTCCCCCACTTCAGTGGCACTGAAGTTTATCCAGGAAGCGTTGCAGTGTAATCCTCATGACACTTTACAAGTACACCCATCCTTCTCTGTACTTGCAGAAATGGAAGAAAAACTGATTAAAGTTCTGATGGTAACAGCTATTTAATCTCTCAGGAGCTGTCACGCTCAGTGATGCAAAGCTCGGAGAATCGACCTAGTGCCTCCAAACAAGCATTACACTCTGTAAACTCTGCAACAGTCCACACATTTAAAGGAACAGAGGTTTTCATAATTTTTTTTTAATGGGTAGCTTCAGCTCCCATGAGCTAAAAAGCTGGCTTTGCCTTTCATTAGAGGTAATCAGAATATAAATATTCCAATGAAAGCAGGTGGTTTTAAATTTGACATTTGGGGGGCAGGGAGAGGAAGATTTCTCCCAACCCTTGAAAAACACCAGATGGAAAGGAAACTCAGTAAAAAAAAATGCGGTGTAACTCACTAGGATTTATACTTTTTCATCGTTCACAAAGTACTCAACCTTATACTATTACAGGCTTCTAAGGATAACCAAGAGGGTGAGTTATAAAAGGCAGACATAGATGGCTTTGCCCCTCAGAGAGCATTTCACGGGACTGGACCCACCCTTTGGGCAAGTTGATACTGGAAAACAGAAGGTGGAGGGAGGGTTTGTTTTTGTACAGCCTACATCTCAAGGAGGGTTCCCACAGCGCCACAGGAAGGCTTTGTCTTCTGTCNTCCCACAGCGCCACAGGAAGGCTGTGTCTTCTGTCCCCAAATCTCTCCTAGCAGGTTGGATGAAGCTGGGGCCATGACAGCGCACGCTAACAGGCAGCCCTGGTTCTACAGCCCTGTGGTGCGGTGATGCTTTCTGTGCTCTGCAGATGAGCTTCACTGAGCCTGAACATAAGGCAGCTAACAAAATCATCATTACTTCCTTCCTCACTCCCAGAAGTCTGATTTCTACTCAAGCAGTAGTTTATCACCCAAAGATCACTTTAAATTCTGTTTTCCAACCAAGAAACCC
>RSEF01000002.1:95578384-95625546 GCA_003993805.1 Himantopus leucocephalus
CAACATCCCCAGTGGCCGATTTGGCCTAAACCACGACAAGTAGGAGTTGCACACAAACCTGAAAATGCTTTTTGGAGAAAGGGATTTGTTTTGTGTTTTTCACATGGAAAATGCGGTTTCACCACTATTAAAAAATTACAAACTAGTCTCTGATGCTACATCAGGAACAGCTTCACATTGTCTGCACATCCAGAGAAATTCTGCCTGAACGTTCACCTGAAAGTTTGCTCACACCCCATAGATACCAGTGGGACGTAGTCTGCACCTCTTACAGGAGGCACTAGGTACATATACCATAACTTCATCATAAACTTTAACTAACTGGCTCATTATATTACTCAAATTACTCAGGAAGACAGCTTCAGTGCAGTTCTCACTAAGCACGATGCCCTCGTGTGTGAATGTAGCACTCTGAGGACTATCAAGTGACCTCAGCTGGAAACTTGAATCCCAAACTAGTTTTGGTTTGCACAGGAGAAGGAGACCTGGGTCTTCCTTCCCTAACAGTTCTGAGGGAGATACTTAGCAGGTACAGCACGTGCCAAAATACATTTTTGGCCTACTGATGATCTTAGCAAAACTAATTACCAAGTGAACTATTCCTTATGCATTTCTTTCCGGCTGAACAAAACACCTCTGTCGAAAAGAACAGTTGCCATCAAGTGGAGGAATGTTTTTAGCTCGTCACCTGAAGTCACTTTTTTTTTTTAAAAAAAAAACAGAACCCTGCACCAAATAACTTCTTTTACTTTAATAATTTATGCATTGCAATTTAGAAGGGCCTATCCCATCCCTATGTCTTTTTTTTTTTACTGGAAGTATATGTAGAAAATACCTGATGTAGATTTTCCCTGATATTTCTAGTTTCTTGTTACCAATTTCCAGAGCAATTTATTTATATCGATCGCTATGTATATTTCCTGCACCATTTTCATATATTGTGTGTGTCAAATAGTTGTTTTCACTTTCTTATTGAACCAAGACTAGTTTTCCCCACCAAAACAGTCCTTTTTCTTGATTATAGAATGCAACTTTCTCATCTTACAATAAATTCATTCTAAACATTTAATTCCCATTCACATTTTCATATAAAAATGTTTCCTCACAATCGATTTTCCTTTTTTTTTTTTTTTTTTCCTCCTGGTTTTGGAAGATTAGCCCTTTGGAAGCAACACACATGTGGAGGTAGTACTAATTGGGAATGTGCTGTGTTTGCACATTGCATGTAATCTGGGGATGATCACTGATCGCTGGGGAGCTACCAGTTTCCAGTACATGGCTTAGTTTATCTTCATCCATCATAAAGGCCAACTAGAATCTTCTAAATAACAAGAGGCATTAAGGTCACTCCATGTCAGAATACAAGTTTTTGTGTTTGAAAACTAGCATAACTTGTAAAAACTAACTAGGTTTTGCTGCTGCCTCGATTTGTGAGGTGAAGGCTGGAGATTTCATGGAATTTCCACAGGAAACCCTAACTTTTCCATCTGGACATTGCAGATTCTTAGTTCTAGAGTAACTTTTCCTCGTCTCTGGTTATAAAGTGAGGCCAGGGGATCGGTCCATGTAAACACATTAATTAAATGATATCCAGTGGTGAGCAGGTATTGCCTAGAGGGTCATGTTCACAGAACTGTAAAGTGATAAAATGCTGTTAGCAAGAGGATCACTGTGCACATGCACTGGGCACACAAATTGCATGCATTAACCCCCCACCCATGCACACAAATGCAGTTTTGCGGGTTCCTTCCTTAATGAAAGTTCAGTAGCAGAAACAGAGCAATTTAACTTGTTCTTTCCAAGTAATCCAGGTAATCTAGTTAGTGGATTTCTTGATTAGTAAATGTTAATGTGTAACACTGCCATTCCTTGGAAGATGTTACAAAATAAAAAAGGGGTTTTTTTAATTCCTTCTCTGCACTGTGACAATTCTTCTTTTTTTCTCTCTAGCAACTATTCAAAGGCACTATAAGAAACAAGAAGAAATAGCCCCTGCACAAATACTTTGCAAACAACTCAAAAACTGATATGCTTCTTTGTAAAGGGGTTGTGCTGTCCTCTTGCAGCTCTGTAGCAGAGCAATGGGACCACAGTGTTGGTTCATGAGGGTCTATTTCAATGCAAATAATAAACCATCATCATAATACAACTACGTGATGGTAGGATATAGAGAAGACGGTGCTTGATGGAAGGATGAAAGGCAATGGACACATGCAGGAGCAAGGGAAATTCTGGCTATATATAAGTTTAAAAACAAATATGTCCCATGAGAGTGGTAAAACACTGGAGCGCATTTCTCAGAGAGGCTGTGGTGGAGTCTCCATCCTTAGAGAGAGTCAGAATCCACTGGCACACAGCTCTGAGCAACCTCCTCCAGTTGAACGTGCTTTGAGAAGGAGGTTGGACAGGACACCTCCAGGGGTCCTTTCCAATCTCTATGGTTCTATAATAATTAATTCCGATGATCAGCAAAATATTTCTAAGTAATTAATGTTTGACTGTTAGTACCAGCTCTCAGATAGCTTGGCAAACAAGAAAAGGTTGTCCTGGGGCAGGAGCATGGATTGCAAAACCTTTCTCTGCCCCCTCCAGCACATTTTGTGACTGTATTTCTAGTACATACTACCTGTATACAAACCAACTGAAGAGCACTGAATGCACACAGGATCTCTACCAGTTGCAAATATGCAGAAAAAGTGATCCTGGTAAAGGATAACAATTATACCCCACCTGTCTGGCTTATTAAACCAAGCAATGGGTTATTCATATTGCCCAAATTATTTAAGAAACAGAGTTATAAAATAGTTGAGATTGAGAAGTCTAGCAAAAAAGTCTTATGAGGAGTGGCTGAGGGAACTGGGGTTGTTTAGCCTGGAGAAAAGAAGGCTCAGGGGAGATCTTATTGCTCTCTACAACCACCTGAAAGGAGGTTGTAGCAAGGTGGGGGTTGGTCTCTTCTCCCAAATAGCAACTGATAGGACGAGAAGAAATCGCTTCAGGTTGCACCAGGTGAAGTTTAGGTTGGATAGTAGGAAATATTTTTCACCGAAAGGGTTGTCAAGCACTGGAACAGGCTGCCCAGGGAAGTGGTTGAGTCCCCATCCCTAGAGGTAATTAAAAGTTACATAGATGTGGCACTTAGGGACATGATTTAGTGGTGGACTTGGCAGTGCCAGGTTTGCGGTTGGACTCAATGATCTTAAAGGTCTTTTCCAGCCTAAATGATGATACGATTCTATGAGAGGGACCTCTGCAGGTCACCTAGCCCAATCACCCCAGTCCACTTATTTGTGTTTACTCGCCATTATGTGACTGGTCTCCAGTAAGAATCATGCCTTTTATAACGATGACAACAATTGACAGCTACTATAGATAAGCATTGCACATCGCATCAAGTCCAGTCACCATCAACTTCCAGTTCTGAACCCTGTCACACCCAGCTTGCTTTACCACTGCGTGACTATCCCAAGACACATCTTACAGTCTCCCCCCTTCAACAAAGCTTTACTGACAAGGCTGGTATAAAATACGTAGACTAAGGCTGTAGAAAGCCATGAGCTCAGGCTTTGACTCTGCCACTGGTCTACTGTATGAGCAGGAGAAGTTATCCCTTCCTTGTAGTAGCCTTAGGTATAAATAAATGATAACTCTGAATCAGAGCTTATGGACATGATCAGATACTATATTAAAGGGTTAAGCAGCTTGGAATTACGTAACATGAAGCATGCTGAATGTTAAGAACCAATATAATGCAGCGTATGCGAACACGACAAGAAAGGGCTTGGGATGGAGAGGTTTTGCTCTCGGGCAGAAATTTTGCCAGCAGAAAGCCAGGTTCTGCTCTGACCCTCCACTGACAGTGAAAGCATTAGTGGAAATGAATGCTACAGCCATTAAAGGATTGCACAGAGGTCCGCACAGGCACAGCCTCGCCTTTGTGGTTGTATTTTAGGAAAAGCATTACTAGCTCTTTGCAGCCCAGATCGCACTTGCTACATGTTTAGGTGTGACATAACCCTTCTCATTTAGTCATTATACACAAAATGAGTTTTCACCCTGCTATATTCTTTTTCATGTAGTGTCATGGAACAAGAAAATAAGGACTATTTTGCTCATTACAGAGACATCCTGATGTGTGCACACACTGCTCCAGTCTCTGATTAGTTAACTGGTTGATCTGGAAAGAGGTGCAGTATCAGAAACTCTAATGCAGTTGTTTACTGACTGTAAACATTTATTGACTATAAGGAAACTTTATCTAACTCACCACATGTTTGCAATTAGTTACAAGAAATCCATTTCTTACATGGCCCTGCGAGCCTACCACTTACAAAAAGCTGCTAGGGCATGTACGGCAAAAGTCAAGATTCCGACTTCTAGTTTATCCCTGTGCACATTAAAAAAAAAACCCTAAAATTATACACAAGAGAAAAACCCTCATTATTTTTTCACTGATGAATGACATTCTGTTTTGCAGATGGATTGTTTTCTTTAGTAATAAAACTGGCCATCTTTATTGTCAGAATTAGGGCTGATCGTTGTGAACTCTTTAGAATGTCAGTCTGTGGTGATCTTCCACTCGAAGAAAAAAATAAGTCCTTTACATACACAAACTCTCAGCAATTATACTCCAATTGTAGCAGAAGAAAGCATGAAAATACAGTTTTGGTGGCCTAAGTGGAAGGAGGCTCTCAACTTAAATCACAGAAGATGCTTCAGCACTCAAAGGACTAACTCCGGCTCTGAAGTAGGTTGGCAAGAGCATTGCCATGGGCTTCACTGGGACTTGGGATTTTCTTTTAAATAACTTATTAGTAGAAGGATCACTGAGACACAAACAGCTGTCCCTGCTTGCTGGCTCACTGCATGTCCCCTGACGCTTTTAGGGCTGTGACTAATGGCATCCATTAGGCGCTTAGTGACACCTTGATAGCTGAGGAGAAGCATTTTAGGAAGGGAACGTGCAAGCAGACAGGGAAGCAACCCCTCATACCACTGCAGGGTGCAGTGGGAAAGACACACCCTGGCAGAGTCATAACCCTATAAACCTCTGCAATCCTCCACCCCATTGTGGTCAACCAATTCCAAGACTATACAGCCACGCTGCTTAATCCTTCCCCCATGAAGGCCAAAATTTCTGGAAAAAAAACCCAGATCAGCAGGTTGAGAAGATTCTTGAGCCAGCAGAGCAAGAAGCTTCAGTGGAAACACAGGTACCGTGGTGATTTGGTGGGACTAGCCATGCAGCCAGCAGGTTAGGTCACCTCTCAGTTCCCTGCCCTTTTTGCCCTCCCGTTCCACTAACGCTCACCATTTCTTTGTAGCTTTGCTCTGTGTGTGCTACTCTCTTCCTCCTCCAGTCTATTTGCAGCATACCTTCTCTTCTAGTTGTCTTTAAATTTGACTAATCCTTGCCCGCCAATGGTGAATCCTGAGACAGACCCCCATCCCCTAAAAAAATAGCAGTTAACATGAGATGGGAAAGGAATCTCTCAATGGTACAGCTCGTGTGTTCTGCCCTGTTTCCATGCTCCTCTTCAGGCCTGTGTTTTTAAACTGCAAACTCTGGGACAGAAACCCTTTTTTCTACTATTACCAAATGCATTTGTTCAGTGTTTGACACAATCAGTCTCTGTTCCAAGGCAACCTCCAGTCCTCACCTTAGGTAGCAGGTGGTGAGCATCTAACAGGTTTAGGTCATAAGCACCGACACTTGATATAAGTATTTAATTCCTGCAAGTGTTACTATTAAACTTTATGTTCAAGGGGTTTAACAGTTATTAAAATACGATTTATTGCAACAGCATGACAAAGCTTTGTGTTGCTAACGAGAATCCAGAAGTTCAAAGGAAGACTTGATCACATAAGCCTCTGCTTTCAGGAGGCTGATTGTGTTGCAAATACGACATGCACGAGTTTGACAAACAGTAGCTAGGCCATCTCTCATTAAGTCATTCTGGTTAAAACAGATTTCAGTGGAAAGACATTTGCATGCACCCCTTGTCACCCTAAGAGTCAGGCAGGGGACACTGGATGGAGATGTGAGGAAGACTGAAGGAAACACAAAACCAGAAGTTATTTTAACAAGAGGGACCACACCCAACGTGTTTGAAGAACCTCATACCCCGTATGGAGACCAGAAGTAAACATGGTTTGGGATTCAGGTTTTACCACTTGTCCTCACCCATATCACCTGCCCAGACAGGGCAGTTTTATTGTGAGATGCCTGTTACAAATCAGTACTGCACACAGAAATCAACATGAGTGATACAGCAGGGCTGGGTTTAAAATGATAGGTTTCATATCGTAGCACATCCACCATGACTAGAATTTGTAAATGCATGCAGCACACTAATACTTTTTGCTTTTAATGTAACGTATCCAGAAAATACAAACACTTTCAATCTCTGACAGGGCTGCAAGTGTCATAAAGATATTTCACACTGAATTATTAATGTGGATTGAAAAGTTATAATCTGGCTGGTTGAGGCTTAGTGATACTGACTTTAAATGGCAAACAGCTTTTTACAGTTACAAAATCCAGAATGTTTCATGTATCCACATGCAGAAGTGCAGAGGAGATTTCTATACTGTATAATAGATGCAACACATCCATGTATGTGTTGTTTATAACCATGGAGTTTACAATTTATACCTGTTATTACAAGCTACCAAAAAATATTCCAGCAGCTCAGCTTTAACACGCTGGTAACTTTGTCAAAAATTTATTTGTCTCTTTCTTTGAAATAGTTTTGCAGACTTAAATATGTACCTAAATATGCCATATTGTTTCTTATCCCACTTCCCATTCTTAAAGGCTTTCCATTATCATTTGATTGTTCAGCTTGAAAAATTCAGATTCTTTTGTGCAGACTAAAAAACAATATGAAACAAATATATGATGAACTACTGTTACCAGTTGAGCTTCATTATTTTCAATATATGGCTCTGAATTATTTTTTATTTTTTAAGCTACTCACTGTGTCCCTTAGGTGATATATTCGACATCTCTTCAAACACAAAGCTAAAGTATGTTTGATGTTGACCAATTTTGCCATTTCTGGTGAGGTATTGTGAATAGTGATTTTCATGAGACATTTTTGCTATACAAAATCTTCCACATAAAAATACTTATTTCCAAACACAAGAGCTTTCACCATGAAGACACCTTTACCCTTAGTTTCTGAAGTGCAAAGGGGTGTTGGGGAAAACAAAGATCACCTTTGTTAATTTAAACTAATCCTGTTCTTAGTGAGTTTTGACAGTCTTTTCTGAGATTGCAGATGGGTTCCAAGCTATAGCAGACAGCTCACTACAGTAAAAATACTTACTCTGTCTACACAGAGAATTTGACATGAGATCTAGGTGGGTTTTTTTTTCCTGAAAACATTGGAAACACATTGTAAGAAGAGATGATGTCCAGCTCGGGACTGGAAGCTTTAATGAAGTGATTATTGCTGGCCTTTTTAATTTGGGCCTTTTCCAAAATGATTTCTACTAGCCTGCAATTAAAAAATAAAAATTAAACATTTTAGGTCTTGTCTTTGATGGAGTCTCAACTACCTGAAGTTCTTCTATACTAAATTCAGAAAGACGCTGCAGCCATCATTCTTGGCTTTAAAAATATCTCTTAGGAGTCTTACTTTATGTATGACAATAACGTATGCCATCAGCAACGATCAGGAAGTTAGATATGATACACTGACCAGCGGCCAGGGTTTCACACACTTGTAAGCAATCTATTAGTTAAAACTGAACTGGGAGAAAGAAAACACAGAATATTAGTATGCATCTGTAATTCTCCATCACAGTGAAATAAATCACACCAGAGAAGGGAGAGAGGCACCTGGGCTTGACAAAGTAATTATAAGAACAGAAAAGGGAAAGTCCTACGTTCCAAATATTTGAACACCCATATTTCCTGTGGGTTTCACATTTAACCCTTGAGCACCTCTGAAAATGCAGACCTCCATGACTCATTTTGTAATGCATGTTTTGTAAATGCATTTAGAAAAGCACGTGGGAGTTTTGAGTTTCTAAATACATAGCGAGTTTTTGGCATATTTTCACTTAATCAGAGAATCTTCAGAAGTATTTCAGAGTAGGCTTTGATAGAAAACCCTCTTGGTTACCCTGCTGTTTTGTGCAGAGGAGGTGTTTGAAAGCCGGGGAAGAAGAGCAGTTGTGTAAATGCCGATCTCCACTCAGATTTTCCATTGACTGCGACATTTAACCTCAGTTGACTAGATTAGCACAAAGGTTTATAAAATTGCTAAAGAGAAGCGGTGGTCTGACTCGCTGGTGAAGCTTCAGACAACTCATTTACTGCTGGCACAAGGCTCGGCTCCCGTGGGCATTTCGACACGAGGCAGTGCGGCATCTCAGGCTTCTGCCGCTTAGAGGCAGTGTCATCTCCAAATATCCCCACAGGCTCTTCCCTGTAACCCATGGGCAGAATTAAGGAAGGAGCCACAGAAATCCGCTCGCCGGGAAGCAATTTGAACTAATAGGAACAAATCACAGGCAGAAGTTAGGGAGATTAAGCTTACAGGGAACTACATTCTGTGCAGATCATCTGCTTGGCTCAAGTCTGGCTGGAAAGAAAGCGCTTCCTCCAGCTGGCGTTGTGAACAAGTGCACTGGCAAGTGATAAACCCTGAAAGTTAGTGCTTATAGGGTTACAGCACGGTCTACAAATCCCCGATTCAAAACAGGGACTTGAAATCATACTGCAAAGGGATGCTATAAACACCGCGTTCACTGGGGCTTCTGCAGTAGAGGTTCCCGTAGTGCTTATAGTCTGGTGGCAGATTACATAGCGCAGAAAAACATTTAATCTCAGTAGACTGAATTAAACCTGCTGAATCTGACTCCAGGGCATTGTGTGTCCAGAACCTTCTTCCCACTTTGTATTTGCTGTCAAACACATTTTTAACTTTGTATATTATCTACTTCTGGATAGAAAAGGGCTTTTATAGCTCTTTATAAAAAAAGAGCTGGGTCCCAAGACCACTGGCATCAGTGAGGGTCATTAGAAGCACTTTCTTGGACTCTAACGACTTCAGAATTTGATTAAAGTCTGTGGTTTGTAATAGTCAAGAGCTATGTTGCCTACACAAAGAGAGGAATAATCACCTCGTGTTGAGTCTAAGAAGAAGATATATAATGGAAACGAGATTAAATTACTGCACAATAAAACTTGTGCCAATTTACAGGTTAGGGTTTAGAGTCAGATGTGCTGCAGCAACAGTCCAAACCTTCTTACATTTCAAGCTATACCCTTTAAAAGTTTTCATTTAAATTTTTTATGCTTCACTTTATAAAAAATTAAAAGAAAGAGAGTTTTCCTGCAATTAAGAAGTACTCCGTGTACTTTCAGAAGGGGCTGCATTTTTTAAAATGTTGGGAGGTAGCATTCTGTAATTGGAGTTGACACTTGGCAAAGTGAACATGCACACTTGACCCTGCCAGGATGTCTCTCATCTTGCCTCTCTGCATGTGGACACATCCTTCTACAGCATCTGACTGGCAGGCGGCAGCCCTCAGTTGGCTCTTCAGCTTGCTGAAATATCCGGGTAGAGCACTGGAAACAGTCAGACGGTATTTATAGTACACAACAAAGAATCAGGGGATTTGTGAAAAGGAAATGAAAGAGGAGCAATTTCTGGCTTCCATCAAATTCGTAGAAAATATTAATAGCATAAAGGAAATAAGAGAATTTTGCATAAAAGTGAAAGGCCGGGGAGAAACACAAAGCAAGCTCCCTTTTAAACAACAAAGAGACATCTACCTGCCAGCTGTCACGTAAGTGAAAGAAGTTAATGTCAGACCTTGACAGGTGAGTCTGAGAAATTTGTTACGCTGATAGTGCTCAGATTTTTTTTTTTTTTTGTCTTTACAAGGCTCTTTTAGACAGTAGCAAATGAAGAAATAGAAGGAAAGGGAAGCTTTGTAAATAAGACAAAGGGGGGAAATCAAGTCGATCTCATAAAGGTTATGACATGAATATAATGAATATAAATGAAAACCCATTACCCACAGCAACAAGAAGTTACTTCTGGGATTTCTCTTTGAATGACATACCTGATACTGTCCCAGCTTTCCCATAGCTAGCCAAAACTGTGGATAGATAAATCTCTCTGCGCTGGCAATCTCGGCGTGTTTTCTGCGTGGGTCTGGCAGCAGTGCTCACAGCCTTGCGCTGACAAGACAAGAAGCCCACCGTTTCTGAGAATCAGAGACTCTTGAATTTGTAATGAGAAGTTACTGTCACTTTGGAAAAAATGTTGCCGTACAGCTTCACATCACATTTTTCATCAGCCAAGTCATCCGAAGTCACTCTATATACAACATGTGAGTTCTTCAGTCAGAAGGCTGTGGCCAGGTGCTGACCAAAAAGATGATCTGCTTCGCTTGATGAGATGCCGCCAAGGCCTTTTGTGTTCATTTGTACTCTAAGAATTTCTTGATAGCAGCAACTGTGCGGCAGTTAATGTTAATAAAAGCGTTGATACATCCCCCTGCACCTAATCAGAACTAACACCATGCAAATCCTATAAATTATGACAAGCTACATTTTTGTTCATTAAAACTGTGTGTAAATAAAGAAAATGTCACTCGTCCATGTTCCAATTTTTGGCGTGGTTAATAAAGAGAGACATTAGCTTGCAGCAAAAGAGACAGCACCATGCCAATGTTTGCAAAACTGTTATTGGCAAGGAAAATAATTTATTTGCAAGAATACATTCTCTACATTTTTGACTCAGGATACATATCCAAAAGTTGAAGAAAAGAATGTGCAAAGTCATTTAATTTATTTATGAAATATGTATGATTAGAAGCTTGATTCTAATTAGGTCATACAATTACAATAAATCTCTTTGAATCAAGACCTTGCCTTTGATAACAAGGAACAAGCTTCCAAGCATAAAGCACAACAAAAAATTACAAAACTGACTACTGATTTTTTTAACCATTTCTTACTAAGATAGGCAATCACTTCCAAACTACTGTGAACTGCATTGGTGTACACTGTTTATTTAATGTATAGATCATAAAGATAAAACTAACAGCATCACTGGCCTTGCATGCAGGAATTCAAGGAAGAATTCAGCCTTAGTAGATCCAGACCTCCAACCATCTGCCCTGGCCCTGCTCCTCATTTCTAGTGCTATGCACCTTACCATACAAAAGATTATTTTTCGTAAACCCAAGTCTCTTGCTTTGCAGGCCAACAGAGATTAGGAATACTACAAAAATACATGAGGGCTTTCAGGAACTAAAAGAAGGGGTTGTGGAAGGCAAAAATAATTTCTTGGCACTCTCAGCAAACTGTTAAGCAAGCAAAAAGGGAAGAGTCAAAAGGGCTATTGCATCTTTCATAAGAATGTGCAAATTCAGGCAAGGGTGGCGGGGGGGAACCAAGATCGGGACCACACCACTTCCACTGGGTCAATGGTAAAGTTGACATTCAAGAGCAGGACATGCTGTTTATCACAGGAAGGGTATGCATATTTTTGTGACTCCTAATAAAATATCGAAGGCTTAGCAGGCAGATGCTTTGTTCTAGTTTTGCAAACTTCCATTTATCTTATGAAGGGTAAAAAAAAATTAACCTTGCACAAAGAGACAAGTAAAACTCAATGCAGTACAGAACCAGGACTTATCTGAGATTTTGACATTCCCACATTAGTTTACTCATTGGTAAGCTCAGGTAGGGCAACGTGACAAAATGCAAGTGTGGGATCCTTACTGTTACACAAGACAGCAAGAAAATGTTTTAAAAAAATACATTTCAAGGGTCAGAGACAGCTCCACGGTAGCAATAGATGAAGGCAGCCTCTCTCTTCACTTCACATACTTTCTCCCTTTCTAGTGGGGAGAAAGAGATAGTTGCACTTATCTCAGGGATACAGGAGAAAATCTCTTTCATGCTGTAAGAACTTGAAAAGTGAAATTCTTGAAACGTGCATTTCTACAAACAACACTCGGAAAAATAAAAAACCTCCAAGCCTGTCATTCCAGGTTGTGCAAACCCTGCTAGGCCTACAGCTGCCAAAAAAAACGCCCCAGTATTTATATTTCTCGACATCTATGAGTACTGTATAATAAAGCAATTAATAATAATAATACTTTGGCTTATATAGTGCTTCTCAACTGAAGTTATCAAAATACTTCACAAAGCTTAACATTCAGAAGGGATTTAAAGCTTCGGTACTCCACTGCATAAACTAGCCTTAATATGAGGTAAAAAGAACAGCAGGGGGAAATTCCAAATTATTATTTCAAAATCTCTTTGCATTAGTATTCTTACATCTTTCTCTGGAGCATATATTACTGATCTTAAAAATTAAGGTCCTTAAAAATTAAGGATCAAACAATGTTTTAGTCAATAAGGTAATGATTTTTGTTCCTACTCCATTTTTTTAGACAGGAAAGCCATGAGGTATGGCTGAGATACCATTGTATATAACCAAACTGCCTTTGGGTTGATCAGATAGAATGATTCAGACACCACAACAAGCACGGACCTACCACGTAAATTTCCCCTTTCTCAGTCCTGTGCTTTGACCAGTAGATCACACTCATGCTCCCTAAAACCTAATGCCATTTAGCAGTGTCACAGCTACGGTGTAAAACATTGTAACAGAGGCTCTTTGTAGCATAGAAAGAAATGAAGTATTATTACATATATACCTCAAAGATCTGTATATTATTCTCTTTTATGATAAACTTTCATAGCATAACTAGCAGTCCTTTTTTGTATTGCTGTGTACTGAAACAGGTTCCATTCTTAAAGTAGAAAACCAAGGTAAAGCAAAAAAGTTGGGTTTCTATTTCATATGACACTTTCTGAAATTAGAAAAATACTATTTTTTTAATTGCTGATGTTCATTGCTACATTGCCAAAAAAGTGAAAGATTAAGGAGGTTTGTCACCCTCTATTAAGAACTAAATCTGCTCAAATAACAAAAGAGACCTAGTTATCTCAGTATTTGTTGTAACTATCATGCTACATCCTAACAGAGTAATGAAAACCAATCATCTTTGACTTGCACACATGCAATAATCATCCCTGAAAGCTTTCCAAATCCTGATGCAGGGGATGTCAATAAAAAGGATCAGAAAGTGATGAGTGATGCTGGGCGACTCAGAGGAGCTATACTGGCAGGCACAGTCAGAGGATATCTTGAACAGAACTTTATCCCCGTAATTCACAGGTCTGCCCTAGGTTTCCAACCTACATACTGCAGCCAGGGTAAAGCCACTGATTTAGGAAATGTTGCAGAAAAAGTGATCATTGTGAGCAAACTCCTTTCTTAGATCCAGTGTCCCTAGAGCCCCAGCTAGGACTTCAGAGCTTGGGTGAGCCTTGGCATTCATGAGTCGACAACATTAGTACACTTGTGCTATTGCTTATAACTACTATGATAAATATCATAATGTTAATTTAGTAGAAGTGACTCCATTCCCCATTCTTAGTTTAACAGCAAAGCTGTGTATTAAAAGCATACGTTGCAAAACTATACACACTAATGCCATAATACCTATTGTTGAGTGAGCTACTTAATTTATGTTTTTAAACAAGCTGGGGAAGCAACTCTCTTTGACAGAATCTGTTTTCCCCTCTTTTTAATTTTTTTTCTTCATTTTTATTTTAAAGCGCAACTCCAGCTGCTCTGAACTGATCTCATTCCCGATGCACAGCTCCCCTGACCTGTGAGCCATTGCCTTCCTTCAGGAGGTGTTCACCATGCGCACTGAAACTTGCAACAGATTTGGGCTTCCTTTCATTTACGAGGGTGAGGAACGGACTAGGACAAGGACACTGACGCAAAGCAGAAGGCTTAATCCTTACTCAGCAAGGCTCCCATGGCCCAAAGCAAAAAGCAAAAATCAGGTCTGGAAGAGCAAAATTAAAAACCTGAAAAGCCTCCATAACGTTTGTTTCATTATACACTAAATATTGATAAGATTGACAAAATCAGCATTCTACAGCAAACTGCCTTGTGCTGGGAAAATTAGTCGATAATACTAAAAGACAGAGAGAAATTAGCCAAGTGACCATGGCAGTGCCTGTAGTACATCCTCTGTGTCAGGCTGGTAGGAAAGCTGCCAATCCTGTCACGCTGGAGAACATTGCCCACTGCATCCCCTAACCCACATCCCCTCCCGTCTTAAGAGCTGGGTGACCTGGTGACAGAAAGCACCAATCGCTTGGCCTCCACAAGCATTACCTATGGGGGAAAAGGCCGAGTGATGTGTATATATAACCTAGAAGAAAGCTTTTACTTTTATTGGTAGCCTGAGTTTCTCGTGCACAGCCTGAAGATGTCATTACCAGTTCCCCTGAACTCATCTGTACTGAATCGTAGAAAATGGTTTGACATTTTTGCATTTCTGTCTGACATTAATCGGGGTTAATTGATGATAATGGTAAGGGTAATTAGTTTTAACAGGCACTAAGTCCCATACCCCAAGCCTCTTACGACTGAAATAGAACAGCAGTCAAAATGTGGCATGAAAAATAACATGGCAATATCCAGTTATCTGTAAGGGTGTGGGGATTACATGTGCATTTGTATGCACTTGCATATGTTTCTGTGCCTCAAACTGCTTTAGAAATAGTGAAGTCTTGTCCAGCGTGCAATTCGTTGCTTTTTTGTTATTGACGTTGGCTGAAATGCAGCAAACTGAGGTCTGCCAACAAACACTCCAGCATCAGGTTGAGAAGTTGCATCACTTTGTCCAGGAAGAAACAATTCCTTCAACTATCATTTAAAATTACATGAAGCTGTGAGTTCCAAGTTTGAAAAGCTTAGCTAAATCTTGTAGGGGTTTGTTGTTTTTTGTTTTGGGTTTTTTTTTTCCCAACTTGTGTGAAATATCCCATTTGAGAATAGAGGAAACAGTAAAATCAAAAACAGAAGTTACATTTCATCTGGCTAGTGCAGTGGCTTGAAACCTCAGATGGGAGCTGTCACACTGAGAACTGAGATAAGATGACAACATGCAAAAATTACTCACTTGGTCTTTCCACACAGGTCTTCCATCTCCTCTCCCATCAAAGGTTTCCTTGTCCTAAGCCTGGCACCCCTTGGGCTGCTATCAGGCTGTTTGGGGCTTATCTCCCTAACAGTGCATTCAGGTGACCCACGACAGCTGTACCAACCAACCCACGTTCCTCCTGATCAGCTGAGATGGGCCTACACAATGTGTGCTGCGACCTAGGTTTCCACTTATTATTAAAAGTACTGTTTTATTGAAATACCAGGAAAAAAAAATCACCAAAAATCAGTGTTAGGCCAGTTTTGCCTGCAAGCACAGTAAAGCACAAAAGATGGGTGAAACTATTGGTCTGTGAAATTCAGCAGAGTATGGAGAAACCCACACATCCTGTTTGGGCCTTAAGAGCAGCTTTAATTGTAGAGATGGGGCAGAGCAATCACCTTGTACTGAGCTTAATGCAATTCCCATTTATAAAATCAACTTGTCCCAGAAAGCCTGACAAATATTTGAGATTGAGACATAAATATTTGAGAAGACAGGACACTGTCTTCTCAGGATGAAGGGAAGATGACCCCTCCCAGGACTACAGCACAACAGTACCTGTTGTGACTTCTGTGGCTGGGCTGATGGAAGACGACTGGGGATGTGATCGCAGCGTGACAAAGAAAGTTTACATTTGGATGGCATAAAAGCCCGATCCTAAATTTTCCTAAAGTCTTTAAGACAGATATTAAAACAGTAATGCAGGCAGCAAGCACTTGTAATCCCACTGAGTTCAATTACTTCTGAATGTGCTCAGCACTTTTGAACACTAACCTATTTATTTACTTGTCTATATGTACATACAGACACACATTTCAGTATCTTGTTTTAGACAAGCGAACTTGACAACACAGGGTTTAATCTTTCCAGTGTCTCACCCTAAAATGCTATTATAACTCCTTTAAAAGAAATGGTCTTCTTTCACTTCTGTTTTCATGGGAATAATCTGGGTTTCAGACACCAATAGAAAGACAAACCAGAGAAGACATTTTACAATTTAATTATCACCTTACTTGAGCCCGGAGCATAAAAGCTGGATGGCCACTTTGCTCAACTTGCGTTACAGAGCCAACACGAGTGAAAGGTGATTATAATTCCAGTTGAGGCTTGAGACTGAGAAATGAGGTAACTGTTAGCAAGGCGCCCTATCCCCCACCAGCTTTCAGTCTACTGATAACTCCACATAACTAAGTTGTATCACTCACAACTAAGTTATACCACTCCCCTACTTACAGGAACACACAATCATTCAATCCAAGGATTTTTAAGTATTTTATGAGTGCTGGCACTATGAACGTTGCAACTACTTGTGAGAGGAATTGGGTATTACTGCCACACCACACATTTCAAAGTCACCAGGGAACTTTCTGGGAGGCCTGGGTGTACTGCCAATTGTATAGGTTCATCTAATACACTGGAAATTAATAGGTTGTAAGACCAAAAGTAACTGGCTATGATCCAATAGCCACACTGTGCAGTGCAGGCCAGAGGAATTCCCTGAATTAATTCATTTCCTGAACAGACAACATCTTTTGGGGGGAAAAAAGAAAACCCCATACAATCTTGAAATGGCAACTTGCAGTTATGGGCCGTCTACAACAACCTCTGGGAAATTGTTCCACTTCTCAGTTACCTCATGGTTAAAAACAAAAACCAGACCAGCTCTAGCATAATAGAATATAATCAAGTATTATTGCTATTTTCCAAAATTCACACAGTAATATTAGGATCCTAATTTAACAGATGAAATTTCTATGTAGAAGACGACTCCTGATCTCCATAACATCATTTTCTAATGAAAACATCCTGAACACAAAGCTCTGTTGAATACTGATGAGATACTGTTAAGGTAAACTCTCCACATAGCTCAGTATCACTTAAATGCTACAGGCAAGACCTTTAGCCTGATTGCTTATGAAAAACCAGACACGAACAATCAGACTCCTTAGAAAATGACATCTTTGATGCTACCTCTGTTATTATCCCATCTAGCACAGCATTCGACTTTCTACTCACTTTAGACGCTGCTTCATAACAAATATTTTTCCAGAAGTTTTGTGGATAGAAAATAATATGAAATATTGACTTCATTAATATTTATGATTCCAGGAAACCTGTGGCAGCAAAGGTTTCCAAATCAAGCCCAATGTCTCCTTGAACCAGGCATCAGGAACATCAGCAGAAATGTTAATGTGAAGCCTCACCAGTAAAGCAGTCATGAACCTCCAGGTCTTGTTTGAAGAGAGTGAGCTCTTTTAACTTATCAAGAAACATAAAGCGTTGTGGCAAGTTTAAAAACCAATAGTCCTTTCTCCTTGCTATAAGAATAAAATCTTTCCTTCTACTAATTATTTCTGGTTTTGAATCTGGGGAAGTACGTCCCTGAAACCTCCAATTCACTGTTTTTCTGAGCCTTCGGGAGCTGGAGGATTTAATTTTTATCACAAGTTCCTACCAGTGCCTGGAAGCATGCATCCACAGTGACGAGCTCTCTGGCAGAATAGACCTACAGCAGCCGAGTTCTTCTTTGGATGTCCATTCTTAAGGGCCAGCTTTATGTTAAAATAGAAAGTCACTTAAAAACTAAATAGAAAAGACTTACTTCCTCTGGGAATAGTTCAGGTCTACAAGTGTCCTTAAAAGGAATTCTTGATGCGTTTTTACTAAATGCCCGCTCTTTGAAAGTTTTACTCCAGGAGCCTAATATTTCCTCATTCTCCTTTGAATCATTTCTGAGGGTAAAGCAGGATGCTAAAGTGAAGCGGGTGGGGAAAGGCAAAGAGGGCACCAATACTGATAAGAGATCAAGTTTCCTGATTTTGATGAGACAAGCACTCACCATGCAGAGAAGGATGCAAAGAAACTGAAAACATTTATAGTGCACTATTTCATCTGTGAGCTGATTAAACAACTTCCATGGAAGTAGTTTTCTACTGAAAGATGCCAAGTCAATGACATTTAGATGTGTGTCACGTAGTAGTATTATAAAATGCTGACAAAAAGTTATCACAGCATCGTGATACAGTTGGAACGGTTTGTTTTTAACCGTACACAAAGGTCAAATCCACATTTACTCACAAGACATTTTCACCATGGATTGCATTGTTTAAATTTCTCATCCTGATCTGGGAAGACATTAAATTTTGATAAATTCTGCCATTTTCTATAGAACAGACATTCTGTTCTTTGACTAGCTCTGTTTAGTATATCTCCATAAATGCACTGCAGACTTGTTTGGTTTGCAAATAATCTCTCCTTGCTCCTTTCCTTATTCAATTCTTCATAATCCTGCTGGGTTCTTTTTCAAGAATACTCATTAGTCATAAATATTTTTTGCCAAATCTCATCCTTAGGTATTCCTGCATAGCCTCAAGGTCTCTGATTGTGCTTTCCATGACAGTTATCCTCTCTTTTGCCTTTGATATGTTCTGTGAATGGTTCTTAACAAACAATTCTGTTGATAAAGTACAAGAAAAAGAAATCAAAGCGTCTCTCTGCAGTGGTACCTCTGCAGGGCAAACAGGAATAAAGCACAGTAAAAGTGTATTTGTGTCACTCAAATTAGCAGATGGGAGTCTGAAAGTGCACTGCAAGAGATACGGTGAGAAAAGCCACAACTTTAATATAGGTTCATTTCAGAACAGCACTATACTTTAGGAGAAATAACACTATCCCACTCGAAGTGTTTCTTGAGATCTAAATGACTATCTTTATGTTCATAAAAGTCACTTTTATACTAATAGATTGCAATTTGTTAAGGACAGGTAGAAGTACAGAAAAAAATGGAAACATGGATACACAATTTCTCTGAACAGTTTTTGTGTTGATGCCAAATATGACAAATACAACTATTTCTGGAGTTCATAGTTAGCTTTTTTGAAAAGCGTAGTCAGTATGAGGAAAAATTTAGAGCCATTAGCTTTGAGACCTCTGAGTGTTACTGGCAAAGAATGATGTTAAATGTGACATCAGAATCCTACTTGAGGTAAAAATTTGAACTCTGTCACAATATTAAATTAAAGAGGGGGAAATAGCCCAGTTCAACATTCTGGCAGAAGTGGAACAGAGCGTAATCTGAGCTTTTTATCTCTGAAAGATCTCTTACGCTTGCTAACTCTCCTTGCCTGTTCATGTTGTTTAAAATCAGTAAGAAATGCTTCATTCATTGCCAGCCTCATCACTGCGGTCCCGGAAAACATCTGGACAGGTGTCTGAAAACAAGCACACTTGAAGAGCCTTAACTAGAGTAATTTTAATCAATACTATTTCAGTTATAAACTGTCTTAACATAGGATTAAAAAAACGGGGAAAACAGTGGAACTGAATGATATTCACCTGCACTCAAAACTACTCCAGTTAGTCTTCAGATTTGAATATTGTGGGATTTAACACATCTGATACCATTGACATCACTATTGTGCTACAAAGACAATACACAGGTAGTACTTTAACTGATTCTGATATCAACCCTAGATTGTAAATTGGCTGCACCCCAAAATGTTCAAAGGAGGAAAAAATAATAATTAAAAAAAATAATCAATCAATAGTTTGATGCTGAGCTGATGGTTAAGAAGCAGAGTATGCCACAGGTAAGCGGCAGAGTGAATTTACTTCAGTATCTTCATCAGTAGATTTTATAGTAACAGAGCACACCCACAGCAGATCTATAAGGAGGTTCATTCCAGAAAGACCTTGAGAAACTTGGGGACTGAGCCAACAGGAGCCTCAGGAAGCTCACCAAAAAGCACAAAGTATTGCACTGGGGATGAGGTGACCCCATGTGTCAGCACAGCTGGAAGACAACTGGCTGAGGAGCAACCCTGCTAAAAAGGATCTGCAGTTTGCAGTGGACATTAGGTCAAAAGTGAGCCATCTCTCTGCTGCCATTGTCAATATAGCAAACTGGTACTGGGCTACGAGAGGTGAAGGTTTGCTCTCATTGCTGTTGAGACTGCAGCTGGAATATTGCATCCTGTTTTGGGCCTCCTGGTTCAAGAAGGATGCTGAGAAACTGGAGAGAGTCCAGTAGGTTCCTGTCAAGATGGCTGGGTCCTAGAGCTGCTCCTCAGAAGCTGTGTGCTAAGACACGTGGACCTAGTCTGATGAAGAGAAGACAAAGGGGTAATTTGATAATAGCCTACAACTGCCTGAAAGAGTTAAAAGACAATGAAACCAATCTCTTCTCAGCAATAGCAGATGGTATAAAACAAGGGCAAACGGCCAAAACCTGCAGTTTAAAAGGTTAAGACTGCACAATGGGAAAAATTTCTTCACTAGGAGAGTAGTGCACCACTGGAATAAGTTATTTTTGGAGACGATGGCAACTTTTTTGGAGGGTTTTCTTACTTGGCTACATAAAACCACAGCTAAAATCTCCTCCAGTGTTGGAGACACATGCTTTCCGTGGTTGAAGTAGACGGTGCTTTGGCAGTGGTTGAAGTAGACAACCTCCAGAGGTCCCTAAGAAACAACACTTCTATGACTGTGTCATCAGTTGCTGATGGTCTGTCTGCAGCTCTCATCAAGGACACAGAGCTAGCTTAACCCAGTTGTCCTCCCTCTTTTCCAGTTGAAAGAACTGTCGTAACAGACAACTCTTCTTTCGTCTCTCAAGACTGATCTAATTTTTCCAACACTAACACCAACCTACTTTGGAAGCATGTGAGGCAACACTAATGGAGTGCTTTAAAGCAATCCCTGAAAAGCTCCCAGTCAGCAAAACAACTACACATCTATTTCTACCACACTCATTAATATGCTCTAGATTTAGTGAATTCCTGCTGATTTTAACAAGACTGTTTATCATAGATCTAGGGTAATAGGGAGGCCTTAATATAGATGGCCTCTATTTCCACCTTCAGCAGGAATACATGATGCTTTTTACATAAATATCATTTAAATGTCATAAAGACTGCTTTAGAAACACTCATGTTGGAACAGAATTTGAGAGCATCTTCAATTTTTTGCAGCTTTAATTTTCACATCCCCCTGAAGGATTCTTATTGGTCATAAAAAGTGTTCTGGAGACATATTTTTTCTCTTTGTTCCTTTAAAAGTTTCAAACTTCTCAAATGGGCTTCTTGAACTCTTACCTAGGTAACAAGTTTCCATACTAGGAAAGTAAAGGGGGATTAACACACACTAAAGAAAATTTTTTACTTAAAAATATAAAATAATTTCTATTTTTGAAGCTTTCCTTTATTTCTCATAGGGCTGACATCAAAAGAAAGGATTGAACTTAACACTGATATTTCAGTTGATCCATCCTGAAGTAGTCTTGGGGGACAGAAATTTTAGACATTGACTTTTGCTACCAATATAAGGCAAGGATATCTTTCAATTTTAAACTTACCTTCACAGGAGGAAATCATATCCTGCTTCATTCCACTTCAAAATTTCAAGCCAATGCTCTATATACCATCATGAAGAAGGCAACTATAAATTTATACATGGCAATACATAATTCCTAATTATTAGGAAATATAATGGCTTTACCATAATTATTTTAATATTTTTGGTAGTCATTTATATTCCATAGCTTCTTTTCACATATGTCTGATTAGGAGTGGAAATATACAGCGTAAGCAATGCCAATACTCCTTTTTCTTCCTATTTTGAGAGTCGATCTCACTCCTTTGAGGTTAGAGAAACTGACAGCCTTATGCCATATCAGCCACGTGTGTGGTGCAAAGCAGCCTGTCACCTGCCTTCTGCAAGTTTTTACCATACTGTTCTCCAAACCAGAAGGGGAAAAACAAAATCCAGTTGGTCACTGTGCCTAAGATGAGAAATGCCTCTCTTTCATTAGCTAACTTCAATTTAAAATAAGAACCAGTTAACCTTAGTTTTATGAGGAATTTGTGGGACTGCCTCCACAAAAATAAAGATAATTTTTATGAAAAATTTTCAGATGTGGAACCAGACATCAGCTCAGCTGGTACAGGTCATCAATCATTGAAAGTCTGGGCACTTACTGTGTTTTGTTTTTTTCCTACTCTTCTTGAGAAAATGACATGATTGCAAATCCCCATGCTTTTCCATTAAAGATATCCTGAAAAGGGGAAGTGGGACTTGCAAGTGTGCTGATACAGTAATTTGCCTTTTTTTAANGGTACAGGTCATCAATCATTGAAAGTCTGGGCACTTACTGTGTTTTGTTTTTTTCCTACTCTTCTTGAGAAAATGACACGATTGAAAATCCCCATGCTTTTCCATTAAAGGTATCCCGAAAAGGGGAAGTGGGACTTCCAAGTGTGCTGATACAGTAATTTGCCTTTTTTTTTTNGGGACTTGCAAGTGTGCTGATACAGTAATTTGCCTTTTTTTAAAAAAAAAATTCCTCTTGCTCACATGAAAGTAGAATTAGATTTCCCCATAAAAATGTCAAAATAACAGCTTGCCCTGTTTCCAGGACATAAAGCAAAGTCGAAGAATTACATCCACGAAGTGTTCCTTTGCCCTCCAGAACATCTCTCAGTCCTCTACAGCACATATCAAGTGGAGCCGCAGTGTCTGCTGATGTTCAGTGTCTGCTCTGGGTGGGGAACTTCAGAGCCTGGCAGGGAGCTTATGCTGTTGCCATGCGGAAGCAGAGGGGAACATTTGATCCAATGTTATTTCAGTTCTGCAACTACCTTCTGCTAAGCCTGGTATGTGTATGATAAAGGTATTTTAATCTGTTGTTTATTCTCCTTTGTTTCTTGTTTTATTTTTAGCTATATAAAAGAAAAATGTTTGAAGTAATAAAGGCCAGCTGCTATAGTATTACTTACTTGTTAGGACAGTATTTCAAATGCCTGGTGTATTCCTTTATCTGCGGTTACAATACTTTGTGGAGTCTCAGTTGCTGCAGCACCAACCTATAATTATGATCGTTCAATCAATATTATAGATTTAAAAAATAAGTAGCTTTTCTTCTGTTCCTTATCTTGTAATCAGAGCAAAGTTCAATTTGTATATACAGACGTGCTCTTGGCGTCTGTGAGGTTTTTCTTCCTCCTTTCAATACTGCACCCCAGCTCATCACAGGATCATTCCAGCTTCATTCAGGGTGGGAAAATGCCTACCTTATGGGGGGGAGGAATCAACGACAAACCAATGAACTGAGTCACCAGAAAAAGCAGTATATCAAAGCCCAGCTGCAAACAGCAGAAAACAGCTTTCAGCCCCTGATACTGCGGGGGCAGATGCCTTGAGGAGTGCAGACTTCAGGCACCAAAGAGTAAAACGTATACCTGCTCTTAGCTGTATTCATCCCACTTCTGTGAGAAAATACATCTTGTCCCCAAGCAGATTTGTATCTCCTCCACACGGGCATAACCCAACCCCTTCACACCTCACAAAAAGCCGTGGTCCTCCTTTCCTGTCACCCGCAGGTCCCCCGGCGCACACTGCTCCCCTTGCAAGAGCCTGATGCCAGGCAGTGAAAGTGTTGTCCAGTTCCTGAGACTGCTTCCCCCAGTTTCTTTAACTGGAGGTTGCATTTGCTGAACATGAGAGCAGGCTGTTGGTAATCGGCACAGCCATCACTGCAATCAGGAAGGGAAGGCAAAAGCTTCCACCTTTGCTCAAGTAGGAAACAAAGTAATTCAGTGGATGATGAAGATGCCCAGTCTCTTGCTTATCTGGTTCCCAGGATGAGAATCTCAAGCACCTAAAGGTGCAAGATTTACCATGAGTTTTTCCTGTGACTAGCATCACTTCCCTATGGAGTGGCGCATATATGTAATAAAGAGGATTTTATGCTCTGGTTTTCCTTTTACCGGAGACAACAGGAAAGCCCTCTGCCTGACCACCTCTTCTTTGAAGCTTGTAGATACTAAATCTTCAAGACAACTATTCTCTAATAATTTTGATTGAAAAAGGCTGCTAAGCTTAACAGTTTTTGTGGATAGAGACTTGTAAACTCTTTAGGCAGATAAGGAGTTGGTTGGCAAAAGGCTCCACTGTTGCTAGAATTTACCATCGCCCTTCCCTTGCAGACCTGGTTGCCAAGCAGATGAAACAGCAGTGCAGCTTGACCAGCTTTCTTGTTCTGGCTGAAGGTAATCCACCAGTATCCAAGCCTGCCTCTGGTGGTAACTGCACCTGGCTTTCTTCCTTCCCTGCCTCCATTTAAATGCTGTGGTATCTCAAGCACTGAACGTTTGAATGCCCTGGAGGCAAGTAGTCTCAGGGTGCATTTGTTAAGTAGTCTGCCTGTGAACTTTGAGATGGCGTGCATTCTGTTTTAGAAGATGTGCAAACTCCTTGGTCAAGACCATATTTGTGTTTACCAAAGCTGCACAGCTTCTCCTCTCCTCCTTCGCTGTGCTTTCATCACTGATTGTAACAAGACCTGGGCAAGAATGAAAAACCCGGGTGACAACTGGCTCATGAAGTGCTGGGGTAGATTCTCAGCTGGGATAAGCAGGCATAGCTCCACGTGGTCTGTTAGAGCTACATTCATTTGCAGTTTCATCTGCAACCTTCAGAGAGTGAAAAAGGTTCTCTCTCAAATGAAGAGAAGATAAAGGCCATGACCAGTGGATTGAGCCTCCCTCCCTTCTGGCCAGCTAGGTGACAGATTCCTTTTGTCTCCCCAGTAAATTCACACCTGAAGCTATTCGTTGTGAAATACTATTTGAGACTCTACTATAATACCTATTATTCTGTTGCTGAGTCATACTCAGCACATCAGAGTCAGGAAAGTCAGAAAAGGGAGGCGAAGTCAAGGAGGAAGCAGCACAGGACGAAGGTCTGGAGTTATGCACCAAAGACTAGATTCTGCCGAGAGTTATTTAGCCCGGTCTGGCTGCAGATCAAGGGAAATCTGGTTTTGTGAAAAGTGTTGAAGCAACTTTTTTCTCGTCACTGATCTAAATGCTCCTGTGTCATACAGATGCTTGTTGGGTAAGCAGCATTTACTAGGGTGGTACTTATTTCTTTATCGTCATTATCATCTGTGTGCTCATAAACCCAGAATGGTACCATAAAAGGAGGATTTTAATGCTAATGGAAACACAGTCGGATGTCAAGATTATGTAGCAAAGTTCCCATATACATGGATTACACTTCCCCATTGAACAGAAGGTAGCTACTTTTGAAACTCTGAAGCAAATAGGGACGCCCTACTGTAGCTTGAAATTATGAAGTAATGGGATAAATCTGAGATATTGCCCCTAACTAAATGGTAATACAGGGCTCTTCACATAAATGGGAGTTTTGCATAGGCAACTGAATGGATAAAATATTTAGGGGTGGGAATAAAAAAAACTGAATAAGAGAGCCAAATTTAATTTAGAAACAGGGATAAGTATGATAAAAATGGATATAGGCAGATGGAACAGACTGAAACATCTCTCTAGGGAAAGGTTAATATTGTTAAGATGAATATCCTAAACTACTGTATATTTTTAGCTCCTTAGCAGTATACACATCATATGGTTTCCAGTAAGGTGGTGCTGTTGGTTTACTCTCAAAGTTAAGTTTCTTTTAAAGAGTTTACAAGATCTAGCATTACCATAAGTGTGTTCCATCTCAGAAAATGAATAGGAAATACTTCATTTGTATCTAAACAATTCCTCACAATGTTTGCTATCCAGAGAGTACAGCGCCATAACAGGATAAAAATTATAGGTAAAATAACCTAAATAGGTAAAATATTATAGGTAAAATAGCCTAAAAAACTATTTGGTGGAAGCTTGACAGCTGATACCCATAACATTCCCAGTGTGGCCAGGAACCAGGGTTTTTGGATCCCACTCCGAAATCGCACAAATCTTTGGGTTTTCCTAATATGGTTCCAGTGACCAGGGCTTCTGTTCAGCAAAGCCACCCTGAAGGTAAAGTTGTGCCTAAGGGTAAATTTGGCCATAAATGCTTTCCCAACTGGGGAAGGCAGCTAGAATAAGAAGCATGGAAATGCAAAGACTTCTCTGGTGAAGTGGAAGCACACAGAAAACATCAGATTTCGATCTCTAATACTGGAATCCATGGATTCATACAGCTGTATTTGTGAGGAATTATTCCCGATTTACATCTGTGCATAGTCTTAAAACAGATTCCAAATCAGGTATAGAAACTGTGAGCCCAGTTCGCCCCTGTACTACTTTATTTTGACATCTGTATCGACCTACTGACACCAAGGGACTAAGGTCTGCACAATGAGCAAATACTCTAATTAAGCTCTTGGATGTTGGCTTTGCTGTCCCTCCTCATTTGTGGTTTTCTTTGAGAAAAAACAGACTAATGAAGTTTGAGATTGTCCAGCTCCACAAAGTCTGAAGCGGTTCAGTGGAGGAGATTCTGTTGTGGTCAGCCTGCATTTTAAGTTTCAGTTTTACTTTGCTCATAATATGTGAGAATAAGTTTTTGAACAGGCAAATAAAGGTTTTTCCTCTGCTTCCCATGCTGTCCCTACTCACCTTTCCCAATCAGAGAAATAGCCTGCTATCACTGATCTTGTATTTTAAAATAGGGTTATAGATTATGGTCTGGTTTTATAAAACACCACTTTTACCTCTTTGGTAATGTGATTCTTTCCACCTTTTCAGTAACTCCAGAGCTGAGTGAACTAGACAGCAAATATCATCGTGATCACCCGAAAGTGTTACTGCCTGTCTGGAGGAATAGTTATCATAAGCAGCTACCGAAAGATCACATTTCATTAAGTACGTGTATAATGCACTAAAGAAGGTTATATAAACATGCACCTATAGTAGGGGACGTCTAAATACTCAGAGAAAATGCACACGTGCCTAGAGAGACAACAAAAATCATCTTCTGCTTGCAATAAAATTGTGTCTAAAACTGGCAGCAATATGTCAATCAAAATCACCCGCTGCACAGAGCGAGAAGTGCGTGAAGTCCATATTACTCAAATCACCACAGGATAAAATGAAGTTTACTTGCCTATCCTGTCCTTTGCTGCAGTGGCTAAACATCTTTCTCTCGCCCTTCAGGGTGGAACAACAGACTTTGCCAGCTGTCCCGTCAGTCACAGCTTTACGAGAGCATCATTCTCATGCCTTAGATTTCAGCGAGACAAGCTCAGAATGAGTCTGCTGACCACACTTTTGCACCCAAGGTAAAGAAAAGGCAGACAGACTTCATATTCACAAAGCCACTGCTACAAAGGTGTTCAGATCTTTCCAATGCTCTTAATTTCCTGCTGAAGAAAAGCAGTCATTTCATTGAAGGCTAAGGAAAACACAAGGTGAATCTTATCTCAGATGTCACTAGGATAAATATGATAAAGTTAATTACTTGGCCACCAGAATTCAATACATAAATCATAAGATAGCTTGGTTGACTTGTGATTGGTAATCTATTATAAATATATTTACTTACTCATATTTGTGTCACTAAGAAATGTGCATGCCTTTGGGAGGAAAAACCATGCTTGGGCTTAGTTACTCTTATTTATACTAATATATGCAGATTTAAACAGTTTATGTGGAATTTAAAGATAAATTGCATCAGGTTCTCCAGATGCTGGAAATAACTTACTTTGCCTGTCCTGCAGCATTACTGTTTGTTTATCATTTCAAAGTTCACAAGGTAATTGCCTTATTATCTGTTCATCTAATTTCACAGAGAAATGACAATCCCTAGCTGCTGAGGTCATGGCCCATCAAAAATTATACTGTCTCTAATTTTATATCTGATCTCTGGTAGATCTTAATTTGCTTATCTCAGTTCTCATATATCGACTAAATTGCTGAATTCTATTAAAATCTCCACCAGCTGCCCAAGATTTAAGACTGAACTACTGAATTGAGACTTATTGAATTATTAAGACATTATTGCCAATGTGAGCCAGTAAAGCAGTAATTAAAATATACAAGATTAATATGCCTTTTAGTTTCCTGTATACCATTTGAATTCAATCTGAATGTGGCTCTGTACACACATACATAAAATATCCTATCACCTCAGTTAGCATGACAAAAACACGTCTCTGTAGATTTTTGTCCTTTATACAGTTACACTGACCTTAGTTGCAAGAGCTCTGAGAAATAAAGGTAATACTAAAATCATTGTGCAAATTTTCTTGGATGGATAGTGTAATATTTTTTAAGTTGTGTTTTCCTATATAATGCTTCAAATTGAACCCTCTGAAAGGTTATTCTGCTGTACGTACTGTAGATCACAGTTAATACTGTATTTAGCTTCCTACTCTAATCTCCAAGTGTGTCCATGTTCCCTACACAAAAAGAATGGCAGATACTCTGGTGATGGTCACTCTTGGATTCAGGATTTCCATTTTTGGTGCTTCTGCCACATCTCTCTTGCTGGAGGAGGGAAGGAGTTTGCAGAAGCAGACAAAAAGAGTATTTAATAATTCCCTGTTGACCTATCATTGCTTGGTCTGGCAGGTCATTGGGAAATTTGACCTCTTCACATCCCCCTTCATCCTCCTGCATCCTTGCTGAGTGGGGCTGTTGACCCCTAGGGTATCCCGCTTGACTAGAATCATAGAATTGTTAAGGTTGGAAGGGACCTTTCAGATCATCTAGTCCAACCATTAACCTAACCTGATAAAACCACTTCTAAACCATATCCCCAAGTACCACATCTACCCTTTTTTTTTTTAAACACCTCCAGGGATGGCGAATCCACCACCTCCCTGGGCAGCCTATTCCAATGTTGAATAACCCTTTCAGTGAAAAATTTTTTTCTAATATCCAACCTAAACCTCCCCTGGCTTAACTTGAACCCATTACCTCTTGTCCTATCACTTGTCACTATGGAGAAGAGGTCAGTTCCCATCTCTCTACAACCTCCTTTCAGGTAATTGTAGAGAGCGAAAAGGTCTCCCCTCAGCCTCCTCTTCTTCAGGCTAAACAGCCCCAGTTCCCTCAGCCGCTCCTCATAAGATTATAAGACTAGATAGCTCCCCAAAAGTATTACCTTACTCTGCTACCGTATCACAGTGCTAAGTGCTATACTTCTCTACTTCCTCTCTTTCCACAAACCTCTCGCCTCTGACAGCACTTATATCTCCACCACCATTGGGATCCCAGCAGTTAAAAGGACTATCAGCATAAGCGAGAGGCAGTGGTAGTTGCTGTGTCTTCTTCACTAGACTAGATTTGTGGTCCCAGTGCCTGTTGACCAGCGCCTCTGCTTCACCACTTTGTCACAGCAAAACTAAAGTAAAGGACATGTCTGTAAAAGATAATTTCCTTTCTGAATGGCAAGTTCCCAAGGTGACATGCAGCCTTGCCATTTCCTATTAGAGCACAAAGGTAGTCTGTAAAGGAAAGATGTAATAGAGAAAACAGATCTTCTAAATATGCCCAGCAAGACTGATTCTTCGCTGGAGGAAAGATTTAACTTCTCGTTACCATTTTTCTTGCAAGGCGGAAATACACTCAAAGTCAAAGAATTCTGTAGCATTCATCACTAAAGGGGGGGTAGACAAAAAGATGCTTACCAGGACCTACCACAGTGCTGCTAACTGGGTGTGCGTGGAAGTCAAGAGATGATTAATCACAGGGCTGAAAGATCAGGTTTTCATAAGCTGTTTTAGATCTCCTTGGTACTTCATCATCAGCATGGTACTATGCATCAGCGAGGAAAGTCAGTCATCAGAATCAACCCACCCTGAGGTCGCTTGCTTCTCGTGCCTAGCTGGAGGTAGAATTTCAATTGCTTTTGTTCTTTTAAGTCATTTGGCAGTTTGTTCAAAATCTGGCGCTGCATCACTTTGCCTGTGACTTCACTTGTGCATCTAGTGAGAGCCTCAGAAGTTATAATGCTTCACACTCAGAGTTTTCTGAAGCTTGGGCTGTTTCAGGAAAGTGAAGAGATCTTGCTACATGTCTGTTTGGGCAGCCAGGAGGGAAGGAAGGGAAACACTTTGCCACAGCAGTATATTTATTTACATTGCATGTTAGTGCTTTGGGTAAGGAACCAAAATCCTGTCACTGTGACTATAGGTTAGGAAGGAACACAGAAGGAAACAACAGTCCATCTGCAAAGGGTAGAAACTAATATAGAAAGATACATGGGAGGTTACTGAAGTAACAGCACATGGAATGATCACATCAAGGAGGCACTGAGACTGTATGGTGAACTTTCTGTTGGTTTAGATAGGATATGTTGGATGCCAGCTTTTGTAGTGTTCTGCACGTAAAAGCCTTAAGCATGGCCCTAATAAACATTTTACAAAATGTAACAACTATATTCCCCTCTTTCCCTCGCTCCCACGGTTTGGACCAGACCTAACATGAAGATAAACCAAGCTTTTAAGGGAATCATGAGGGAAGCCCGAGATAACATTTGCATCCCATAAAGCAGAATACATGTAGAGAGCTTATCAATAAAACATTTTAAGCTTCAAGCTTTTCCCTCTTGGGTCCATACTTCAGCTATGTAACATGGCTCGTAATTAAAGCAAAGCAAAACAAAATTCCACCTGGCATTTATGCTTCACCTTTGTAACAGGAAAAAGAGATTCTCAGCCTCGTGGAAGTCTCATTCATTTGTGCTTGAAGCTACACCGTACAGGGAAATGTGTTCAAATATAAAGCTGCTCTTATTTTAAACATGTCTTTCATGAACACCATCTTCCAGGGCATCTAACAAGAGACTCATTTCATATTTAATGAAAATGGGGTGAATGTGTATTGACTGGGAATCAATTTCTTTTTTTGCTTCAAACTGTTTATGAGCAAGTACTCATTTCTATTAACACATTCCTTAATGGAAGGCATTTGCCAACTAGTTTGGACATACTATTTTTGATGTCAGCAAACTGTTCCACTTTGTCTGCTTGCTCTTCGTGGTTCATAATTAGTCTTAAGTTACCAGCTAATATTTGTGCTTCCTGATGAAGTCGATGAAACTTTTTAAACAAAAGATAACAAAACAATAAATAGCAAATACTGAATTAATGAATAACAAACACCACACTTCTGGTAAGAATTGTTCGATGAAAAATCACCTAGGAATCATGAATCATCCAGAACTTATGAACATTTTCAAGAGTATTTGACAGTTTTTACAAACAACAAATAATACAGCTAAAGAACAGCTGCAGAGTGAAGCAAGCCTATTTATTCAGAATTGTATTGATGAACCCATGTTTCCTTCATCCAGTGTTGTCCCATAAGGATCGTCCTCCCCACTGCTACAAAAAGTTTTGAAATATCTTATTTCCTCTCAGTCTGGCCTCAGACAATTACAAAGAAACACAATTGTAAACCTAGCACAACACAATTATTCAGAGTCTTCTTTTATGTTACATGAATAATGTGTTACAGGTCTTCCCAGCAATGTGCACTTTCTTTACCGAGGCAATGAGTCTGTCTGGCTGCTACTTCAGCAACCTGGTAGTTACAATTTAAGTAGCCTGCTGTTTTTATCAAGGGTCTTGGCTAGCAGGCTGATGAAAACACTTTTGATTGTACCGGGAACTTGAAAAAGCAGGCATGCAACTCCTGCACCTGTTGTCTCCTCTTTACTTCACCTTTATCTTTTGTTTCACAACATCTGGTTGTCCTTTCACGGTTTAATAGATTGTGAGAAGAGACAGAGGCTGCATGTTCTTATAGGGATTTTTCTTTGTTCTTTCTCCAAATTTTTCCTTCTTTTGACAACATAACAGGTTTTTCTGCCCTGAATTTTTCTTTTGGAAATCAGTGATTGTAAGAATACATAAAAACATAAGAAAATCCATACTGAGTTAGATAAAAGGTCTGTGCAGCCTAACACCTGCCTCCAGTCATATGCTAACAGCTAATGCCCAAAGAAGAGTTACAGGGAGGCGCATAGCGACACTGGCCCAGCATCCTCTCCTCGGGTCCTACCTGCTTCAAGGACTTCCTCAAGCGGATATGGTGCCTTTAATATTTAATAACCTTAATTAATGTTTCTTCCAGTAACACATCCAATTCCTTTTCAAACCGAGACCTTTAAGTGCCCACAGCACCCTATGGCCAGCCGCTCCACAGCCTGACTAGAGGCTGTGCCACGGGGCAATTCTCTGGTTGGTTTCAACCTGGTCCGTGCTGGTTTTATTTGGTGCCCTGTAGTCCTTGTATACACAAAGCTTTTATTCCTGTAAAAATAAATATTAGCTGACGTTTATATAACAATATCAGATCACAAAGCATGTTGTCAATGAGGTCATTGTCATCTCTGTATTATCAAAGGCAAACAGACAGTATGAGAATAGGCTGGACGGAGGTGATAGCAGGGCTGCAGCAGGGACATCCTGCCCAGTGCTCTAACCTGAGGACTGTAACCCACTGCCTTTCAGCGTTAGTTGTGCTTACAGGCAAAGACAGTCTCCCCAACATCGCCTCTCCCCTCAAAGCACACAAATCCCAAACCTCATTAAAATAACATTCATTTATCTGCCCGGGAGGAGGCCAGGCTGTCTCGGGTCCTCTCAGGACGGCTCTGGATGCCTTGCAGGCTGGAAGGCACTGCAGAGGCAGAGTGTGCTCCTTTGCAGAGGAGACAGAGCAGAGACACCCAAGTCCACATACACATGGGCACGGATCCACCTGTCAAACCCTCTGGGTGGTGAAGCTGATGAAGACCAGATCCTGCACTGCCATTACGGGTTAAAGCATCAGCTATGACGTAGTCCAGATCCTGAAAAGACTTCGCTGGGACTGTTCAGCTGAGTAGAGGTAACCTGCACACAGGGCTCTCATCTATCAGAGCCTGAATATGTGTGAAATCTTTGGGGCTGGTTCAGCACACCCCTCCGCGTTCAAAGACTGCCAGACACATCCTCTGACAATATAAAGTAGCAACTAAGGTTACTCAGCCTGAGATTGGACTGGAAAATTTCCAACGGTAAGTTTTTCAAAACCTGCAAAGTGCCATTGCTTGAAATGAAACATCTCACCAAAACATAGAGCTCCCTGCGGCATATTCGGGATGCTGTCCATGGCCAGAGCAAAAGCAGCCAAACAAAAAACCCCACCCCAGAAGAGCCAGTAACCTTGTGATTAGGCCACGGGAAAGACCGAGGTATTTGCCCCAGTTCTGAATCCGGGAGGAGATTTGAGCCAGCATTTCCTTAGTAGCCAGCATATTGCCTGCTCTGTGAACAGCAGATCTGTTGCTGGCAATTGCTTTTCATGAGATGCTGAGAAGATTTGGCTCAAAGGACAGCAAGTGGGCCAAGACTGAATAAGACGATCAGGTAATAACTGTCACATGCATGAAGTCATTCAGGCACAAATACTTCCCTTATTCTCGGGGAAAACCCCCACCACTTTTCTGTGTAGTTTTTAAGCAGTTAATTCTAAGTCAGCAACAAAAGATATTCCTAAATACACGTGAGTTCATGCCAGTCTTAATGTTGCATATTAAATAAAACAGTACCCACTATGTGCCCGTTGTGTAGTATTGCCGAAGTGTCAAGGGATGGATATCCTACCAAGCATCACCATATCCCCTTGATGAGGTGTCTCCTATTTAATTTCTCTAGGACCCTGCTGTTGGAAGTGTTATTGCTTTGATTAGGCCTGTTTACATGTTAGCCATTTTCTGCACATCCAAAGAGGAACATGTTTTGGAAATCTATGATTAAAGCTATTTGCTTTAACTTAGATGTTGATACTACTTGTGATGTAGTGCCTGCTATAATTCTAAGGTATTCCCTGCAGAGATAAATCTGGAGGAAATGAGTATTTTATCCACAGCTTGCCGTGGAAAATTACAAATGCATAAAAATCAATCTTCGCAACTTAAACTATATGAACAGTGCGGCATCTTAATTCTATACAGTTGTGTGGAATTTGTTTTTATGTAGATTACACTTCATCTCGTTAACTACCGTCATATAAACAACTTCATTAGCATTCTGAAAGATTGTCTTAATAAAACAAGTATGTAATATTGTGTTGCTTTATCTGTGCTCAGAAATCACTATCATTTTAATGTTATATGGGAGTGCAACTATTGCTGCCATGTTACTATACTTGGACCAGATTCTGCTGCTGTCTCGCCCTTGAAAACAGTCCCACTAGCCTGGCTGCAAATCGCAAAAAATCACTTTTGTCAGAAGGAAAGAATAACTAAATTTTTCAGAAGACTACTGTCTTCTGAAGCTAAAAGACACTTTATTGCCCAGGCAAGTGCTTCTGCCCTTTGGGGCAGGTGGAACCAGATAAATCAATTGTATAAATTCAGCGGCTCTTCTCAGCCAATTCACACGAGCAAGGACTATCCCACTAACTGGAAGCCATAAAATCCTGCTCTATGTCTGCACAGAACTAATTGGTTTGCAGCAAGTTTCATGCATTTTTCATTTTAAACAAATCTCTGAAGTCTCATAAATCTGGGTTTACCGTGTTCATAAAGCTACAGACCTCCCAATTTGTACTCTAATTATGTTTTGTTATTGTTATTATCAGCTTATTCTTGCTATGAATGTTTTTGTATCACTTGAAATTGATGCTAATACTCCCTGACATACAGCCTGACATATATTAAGAATGCAGAAAATGAAATGACAGAACTAATTAAAAATCCATCTGTTCAGTTAATTTAGAGGTGTGCCAAACAGTTCAAATGAGACTTGGTCAGCACCAAATCACATCCACCTGTATCTTTTGCTTAGCAGTTACTGTCCTGAGTAACGCTATTTCCTCAGAAACACTCCTACTATGCCGTTCAGAGACTGCATGCTGAGCGGTGAGAGCACAAAAAACACAGCTATTACTCTTGAACAGAAATACTACACGTAAAAATGTAGTATGAGCCTACTAAATGAAAAAAAGACATACGACAAAATGCTGTATGTCATGTTGACTCACTCCATTAATTGTAATGACTGTGCCTCCAAGACACGGAACAATCACATCAGTATTACCTATAGAGATATTGCAGCTCTCTATCCAGGAAAAATTTCCCCCTTAATGTCAATGGTCTGTGCTTTTCTCTCCTGTAAGCCCATCAAAGTTAATAGAGTTGTACCAAGAATACATTTGGTCCCATCTGATTATGGCACACTGAACATGTTATCTTATAGCCTGGCTGCTGCGTTATTGCTTTACATGCAAAAAACATAATAATTCAAAAAGCATTCAACTGGCAAGTTAGATCTTTTTTTCTTTTAAAAAGAAAGGAAAATAAGCATGTCTCAGTCTGGTGAGCAGCAGTCTGTCATGTGGCAGACCTATATTATCACAGATTAGGTATATTTTCTCTGTACCCAAGAAATTTTGCTGGAATAAGAAAAGCATCTATATGTAAAATAAGCTACCCAGCGTCTTCTTCCTGCTGGTTCTGCAGTCAGCCTTCCTCCAGCATGTACCGCTTGGATTTGTATTCCAGACTCCAGAGAAGGCAGTGCACGTGCGTTCCCATGCACAGAGGGACTCCCTTAGCTGGTCACTTCAACTTTTGAAAGCTGCAACCCGTGGACAACTTTAAAGCGTACAGCTTCAATGGAAGGCAAAGCAGACGGCAGCCACCTGCTTTTAGCATGAAACTAACAAAACAGCCATTAAGGAACAACAAGAAAACAGCCGTTTCAATGACATGAGCCAAGTATTTCTCACCAGTAAAAACTTCTGCCTTTTCCTGTGCTTAGCATGGTTTCACATCAGTATTTTTATCAGTGTTCCCCAACTTCTAATTTTTGCTTACACAAAATGTCCTTCTGGTACGCTCGGGAATCTAACAGGCAATGAGCAAATGAATGAGCAAGCGCGAAGACACTGCAAGCTGCTGTAGAGCCAGGAAGGGCTCTGGAAGCCCACCAGAACCAAGACCTCAGGGTACCAGCTTCCGTGGACAGGTAGGGAGTCATTCATGGGACAACCTGCCTAAACAGCGACATTAGGAAGGACCTTCATGGATGCACACCCTTTGGCATGCTTTTCTACATTGCTGCAATCAAGAGAATGAGCACCACACCAGAGAAACCATGGGGAAGGAGGAGGCAGGGAGCAGAGCTGGCTGAGGGTGACAGTTTCAGTGTGGGCAAACACAACCCAGAAGGCAGGCCCAGAGGCAGGGGGGGCTGGAAAAAAAAAAAACTGGCTGGAAGAACCCTTTTACTGACAGAGGGAGATCTGAGGACTTTAAAACTCATGACTTGGCAATGGCAGGAAAGGCATTAATAGAAAACTGAGCAAGAGAGATAAGCAAAAAAGTTTGGACAAGCTAAAGTAGACAGAAAGGTGGGAAGCAGGACCCTAGCAAGGTCCCTGAGTGAGTGAGAACACACTTGCTGGCAATCCTTCAGCTGTAGTGAGAGTATTTCTCTCCTGTTTATTCCAAAATCACTAAGGGGAGCATATGTCTCTAGCTATATTAAGCCTGCAAAAGTGTGATGTCCTAGTCTATAAAGGTTTGTGTTGGGGAGAGGGGTGTTCATTTCAGAAGCATCCACCGAGCCAGGAAGCAACATGCCAGAAACCATATTTTACTAACTCACTGGGATACTGGTTATTGTATGTTCAGCTGATGTCTGGGATAGCAGGAAGATGGCTATGCACAGAGGTGCAAGAGATCGGCTAGTGAAAAATGCTGTATTGATCCCAGAATGTGGGATCTGATCAGCACTTTAGTTATCCTCTATTGTCAACAGAAATAATCATTTATTATCCTGCTCAGTGACAGCAACTCATTGAGAGACAAGAGAAGTCTCACAACTGATTTATATCTCTCACTAGAATAAATTTAGACTCCAGCAACCAGCTGGGGTTGGGTGTTGGGCATCACTATTATTAACTAACAAAAGACAGGTTGCTAAAACTCTAGGTTCCAAAAAAAATGTAATGATCTGTCAGTCATCTGAAAAACAGCAACTCAGCTCGCCCTCTGCATGTAATGTGGCTTTTTTGGATTGAAAGAGACAGATTTACTAGATGCTGCTGCCTTTGGGACCATTTTGTTAGACATTCCTGTGGGAATCTCATCTAAAGTTACAGCTATACATTGGTGTTTCTGGTCCAAGCCATAGCTCCTACCATACAGTCAAGTATCCTTAGGATTTCCATGGTAAAGGAGATAAGGTTGTGACCCTGAATAATCTTTTCTGGGCTTTCTCTGCACAGTTCTGGGGCAGATCTGACCCAAGCCTGTTCTTATACACCCACACCAAGAGCCAGCTGTGAGAGCACATGGCTGGGCTGTGGGAGACTTCATTTTAGAGCAGGATCTTCACCCTAAGCACTCAAATTCAGAGAGAAGTTCTTTAACCATGAGGAAGCAGGGAGAGCACTGAGTTTGCACTCTCAGTGCCCAGTGTGGAAGACTTCCCTGTTCATATACCATGTTAATGAGCTTGAGCAGAAAAAAACCAGACTGATTCTGTTTTGGCCTGTGAGGTAGATCCAGGCTCCCAGCGGGCAAGTATTTTGGTCAAAATAGGAAAGCTTCAATAGAAAAGACCAATTCCCTGGGGTCTTGTTGGGACACTTTAGCCAGATGATCATGTGTAAATAGATGGTTGTCTTAGATATGGATCCCAGAGATTAAAGAGAAGGGCAGCACAGGAGCTTTCTCTCCTGCCTTGTGGATGAACACTCCACCTGGGAGGCCCTTCTCCTCCTGGCTAGGCTTTGTGCCAGGCTTATGCCAACAGCTGTGCTCGCACTCAGACCTCACAGGTGACACCAACATAGCACTGCCTGGTTTGGGGATCCTAATGCAAATTTAACTGCTGAGCTGTTTGGTGCCAGCAGGACCAATTGATTCTATCCAGCAGCAAATGTGGAGAAAAGTAGGCACTTCAGGGTTTAGGTTGACTCCAGGCTTTGGAGCTGGAACTAGTGGTAGCTACCAGTCTATCTGACTGTAAAGTCTTGTTAGGGCACACAACCAAATTTATATTTTGGAAGGTAAACTGATTAGTAGAGGTGTAAGGCCAAGGTGAAAACTCCATTTGTAAAAGAGAGGATGGCACAGCTCAGTCAAGATTTAGGTGATGATCACTGAGCTTAATTAAGGAGTGTTCAGTTCTTTTCTGTGGTACCATCTCCCCAAAAAATTTCTCCCACCACCCCCTTACAGTCAGTAAGCAATATATGTGCTGCTTTCCCACAACAATAGCACTTTTGTCATTTGTCACCAACCCTAGGAAAAGATTTGCATGATGACAAATCTATAGCGTCCATGTCCCCTGGGGGAATTTAGCATGCCATTATGATTTGTGTTAATATTTGGTTTATTTCCCAGACCGACATTTGCTGTTTTGTGGTTCTTGTTTTTTTTTTAATGTGGAATAAATTAACTCCAATCAAATCAATAGTATGGGTGTTGAATTGTTTTGTTGCTTTCAGATAACTTCCTAGATTACAGAAGTTATCCAGAAGTCCTGCATCTGCAATACCTATTACAAAATTGTGAAGCTGAAGGGCTGTACTTATAAAAGCCCCCAGACTCCTTGAGCTCACAGCGTTGTGCAGGGAGTTGATGTCTGCTAGAACTTGAATGTTTCCCTCACACAAAAGCAACATCCGTATTCACTGCCAGGAAGAGAATCCAGTCAGTGAGCCAGTACTCCAGCCAAAAGTGATCAAATACTTAGGTCTATCTTGGAGAATTCTCTGAGACTATTTCCTGCAATCACAGTTAGGCCAAGGCTATTCACACCCATTGCCACATCTGATCTCTCCACTTGCCACTTGCAAGGGTTTCCAGGTTTGCGTGCCAAGACCACTGAATTCTCACATCTTCTGAAACCCACTTAGAGAAGCGTTAAGACTGAGGAAGCTGCAACCATCACTGTTTTAGCCCAGACAATATTAGTAGATTTATAGAGTGGTTGTAAACCCATGAAACATTCTGATGAGACAGATTCATGCCAGTTGAGTGAAGAATTGAGCTTGAGGTTCATTTAGCACATCATGCCCCGTAAATTGATTCAACATTTTTTAAATATCCAGGAAAAGCCATTTCTCCTAAATTGCTGGAAAGTACCTTGCATTTTTGAAGCACGGGTGTACAGTATGTATATCTTCATCCTTTGTACATTGTTGACATTGCTTCACATTTCTATATCCCACAATGGACTGAAATCCAAGTAATTTTGTCTCAATATATTTATATTGCAGAGTCTAAAAAAATTTGATGTTCCTGTTATTAAATGTTAGATCCAATTTAACATTTACATGCTGAAACATTTTTATAGCAGCAAATAGCTTTTTTCTTTTTATTTTTGCAACATTTTGCCTAATGAGCTAAAACTTACTGATTCATTTTATTTTACTGAATGAAGATATTCATATGCAACAAGAGTCATTTTGTTAAAAGGGTAAGCCTGGTAACCAAGATTCACTGAGCCAGGAACTAAAGGCTACGTGTATAGCAGTACAATTTAGCATTTGGTCAATGGATATATGGTCAAAGCAAGTTACCTATCGCAAAGACAGAGTGGTAAGGCGGAAAAACAATGCAGCATATTTTAATTTATAACTTATGTTTCTTCCCTAGCACCTACATTCCTGACCATAGCACATAATGTGTATTGAATTATAACCACAAAGCTATCATTTCCTGTTTTAAAATTCTCTCTCCAATCTTAGTGTCCACTTGCTAAAAAGCATAATGAAAAATTTAGAAGGACAGAGAAGAACAAAAAAAAAATAAATACTGAGGGACCAGAGAAAATGCCTTTCAGTGAAAGAACTCCATCAACTTATATTGTCAGAAAGAAACATATGATTGTGTTGTAAAGCCATGTTTTATCTCCTTTGCAGGGAAAGAAAAGAGTTAAGGAGGTGGTTCTTAATCAGATAAGAAAGAGCCGATACCCGGAAGCTGATATTCAACATATTTGTATTTGAACTAAGAAGTTCCTTGAAAATTGATCAACTATTGGAACAAATTTCAAGGAGAGATGACTTCACCCTCGCTTGCTATGACTGTAAAACAGAACATCATTGCTCAGAGGGATGCCTGGAGGCACCCCACAGTGCCCACCACCCTCCTGAGAGCATGCAGGCCACCTCCACACTAAGTGCTGCTGCCCTAGAAGCACACCTCGGCATCCTGCTGCTGTGGGGCAGACTCACCCACAACAGTTTCAAAGCACAGGTAGGGCCAACGCCAGCCTGCTGCTCAACAAAGCAACATATCTTTCATCAAACAGAAGTTATTCAGCTCAGTACAGGAAAAGGAGACTAGACAAAATATAATACTACTCTGATTTCGGAGGTCAGGCAGCAGGGCTTCTCATCAGCTTCAGTGCACAGCTAATACCTACTATACGCTAGCTCCTTCACAGAAGCGTGCCCTCTGGTACAGCAAAATATTTATGTCACCCACCACTTCCACACTGGAGTATTGTCCAAGCATTTCTGACACTTCACAAACTACAGCTAAGCAACAAAAGGGTTTTGCAGATTTCACAGGCTGCAGAACAGCTGAGAAGCTTGCCCAAAGTCACAGATGTCTAAACAAAGATTTTACAAGAAAGAGTCCTAATCCCAATATGGAGAAGTCAACCCTAAAACCACATTGTCCTGATTATAATATAGAAACACAAGACATGCAGAGGGGATGAGCAAGCCAGTTCCTTGGGACTCATCTGGTGAAGCTTTTCCTCTAGGTGAATTTCTGCCCAATTCTTTCTGCTCCATAGACTATTTCCGTGGAAGCCGGCATATTTTCAGAGAGAACCTGACTGCAAATATAGATTTTATTTTTTTTTTTAAAAAAGATTATGGAAAATTAAAAGCTTGAGAACACTGGGCCAGACCCATAAGGGGTGGAAGTTTGCTATAATTGCTGACTTGGAGAGCTAAAACTTAGACAAATTGAAGTCTAAAGATGCAGCTTTTTCCATTCACTACAGTGTGAAAAAAAGGCAGTTCATCTCCTGTGCTAAGGAGACATTCATCTCTGCCTCTGCTACAATTTGCTTCTTTGCAAAAGCCCAGAATAAACCTCACTAAACACAGCCAGGTGCAAACTTTGCACCATCCCGTAACATTTGAGTTCCGGGATTTGCCACAATGGAAGTGGAAGATTAAAAAAAGCTTAGATCTTGTTTCCAGCTGAGACAACTTGGTGTTTAAGTTTAGGCAAGACACTTGAAACAAAAATGTTAGTCCTTGGTAGCTAAGCTAGGCTCCTAGGCAGTTTCCAGTGTTTTTAAACTAATACCGTTAATTTTTCTTAGAAACACATTCTAAAGCTTAAAGAGTTTGTGGGTTGGAGCCTCTGATGGTGTTTGCTTAGAGTATTCTGGGATCCCCAGTAAACTGATGCCAGGGAAGCATACCATATCACTCTTTGCTCCCATTTTGGTAATATTTAAGATTGCATTCATTTTACACTATTTAAAAATATATATCCCTTGATGCTCTTATTGTTAAATATTCAGCCCAATTGAGTATTCCTTAGACAGATAATTGATCCTTTTATAGTACTGCATTTAGATCAGAGAAATTAACAACATCAAATTGCAAGCCAAAGTGATTTATACATTTGAATTCCTGACCATATTCCAGCCTATTACCAGGACAGATTTGATCATACTCCTGTTTCATTGTTAAAAATGAAACGCATATTCTTACATCTTACTGGAAGTTTTCGCCAAGAAGCAACTCTTCAACCAGGGATTCCCCACTTACCCTCACAATGTCCCATGGACCACAATACAACCACATTATCCAAATTTTAATTTAAAAAAAAAATCATTTTTTTCAGTTCTGTGTGGTTCCATGAGCCATGTCACTGCAGCCTGCTGGCTCTGTTAGTGAGACAGCACTATGAGTAAGATCAATAGCATTATTATTCTTGACAGCCTTCAGGGTTTTGTTCCTAAAAGAGGGGGAGAGCAGGTTTTCCCCATACAGGGTGGGTTTCTCCATTTTGATGCTCCATCCTCATACTGGTCCTTGTACGCCTTTTCTTGTCCCTCCCCCTTATTTTTCCAACAAATAATAATACAGCAAAAAGCTACACAGAAATGATTCCCTACCAAAAAGGTTGCCCATGCAAAATCCTTGAGGTACTCCTCAGGTACTTCCCCCACCCTTCTTTTCCTCTTGCCAGTTATGATGTACTTAAGATTAAAGTGTGATTTTTTTTTTTTGCTTTGAAGAAGAGATGAATGTGTTTTCCCACTTTACTAATTACAACATGATATATGAGGCAGAAAGCCTTGCAAGAGGTAGCACAGCATGCAAGTGCAGATGAATAATAATTAGGCTTACATGGTTTAGAAATTAAGATTTTTATTAGAAGGCTGTTATTTGAAAGTTTTAGCACTGTGTGTAAGTGCAGTTAATATAAGTGGCTTTTTTTTAAAAAAATCAAATCAACCAAGTCCTGCTTATAATTTAAGGGCTTCAACTAACTCTTAGTAGATTCAAAGACTTCCACTGACTTCAAAGGGAGTTGACTCAAGCCCTAGAAAAAGGATTTGTAAAAGTGATTAGTGTCAGGGCTTTGTTTTAGACCTAAATTGTAACTAACCATGAAAAATGGTTTTATTATAAACATGTAATATGCATCTGGGAATAAGAATTTCTCTTCCAGTTATTGTAAGACACCCAACACCAAGGGAGAAAGAGTCCTATTGCTTTGTTACAACCCATCCTTTCTTCATTGTTGGTAGGTCTGTGCTGTCTTTGAGTGATAAAACAGCGTTTGTGTTACCAAAGTGTACATCTTCAGGGACATACTGGGAGTGAAGCCCTAGAAAGATGACTAACCACATTATGCAAACCAATCTTTTCCAACTGGGCATAGGACAACCTGTGTCCTTTGCTTCACTCATCTAACCTTAAAAAAAAAGAACAAAATCATTGCTGTCCCCAGCATAAGTCCCTATAATAAATCCTCTCTATTCCTACAGTCCAGTATTTCCATGAATTATGAAGATATTTAGCATGGCAGAAGGTTGAATTAGACCAACCAGGAGCACTGGAGACTCTTGGTTTGGCTGTGCCAATCCAAATTGCCCTTCTGGCCTTAAGCTGCCAATTCTCTGAATGAGTTCCTTCATCTAATTCATAGAATCATAGGTATCATTTAGGTTGGAAAAGGCCTTTAAGATCATCAAGTCCAACCATTAATTGGCATTAGATATTCCACAGTTATGAAGAGTATGCTCACCATACCCATTTTAGGCACTGCATCTCTTACCTCCCAATTCTCCTTCAGTCTTGTATAGATGCAGGTGAAGCCTCACTATTAATTTAATCCCCTTATCCTCTACCCAGACGCTTACCCACAGGCAAACACACAGGTCTCCATAAAGATTGCAGAGTCCACCGGCACTGAGTAGATTCTAGGACTAGGGACTCCAATATTCATTGCTTTAAGCCAAGCCTACCTTTTAGCATCAAGGAAGTGGTGGCCTGGCAGTTTCTTAAGAAAAAGAACTTGAGAAACAGATTTTTAAAGTGTTGTAAAAAAATAATCTGAAAAATGAAAGATAAATCTGAAAAATGAAGACAGCTTTTGTGATTATGGAAAGTTCACAGGTCATGAATTATGGGTGTAATCAGTGAAAACTTAAATTGTCAGTATGGACATATGCAGTCTGCAACCCATGGAGGGAACTCCTTCAACTCAAACCAACCTTAAACTAAGGAGGTCAGGCACCGATACTGGTGTAACAGTGGCAGCACAGAGTCCACTCAGAGTGCCCTTTGCAGACCACAGTGAAGCCTAGGTTGCAACACGCAGTGTCACAAGCATCCACTCTAGTTTAAAACTAGGTATGGGCACACACAACACGTTTCACAGCAGTACAGGTACAGCAAGTGGCAACACACGAAAAAGTGCAGCTCTAAGTGCTTGATTTATAGCGTAAGCATTTCAAAGTAATTGGGGCTTTAAGTGTAAAAAAACTCTGAAAGAAAAAAGAAACAGCACAAATGATAGATATGTGCTCAGGCTTTTATGTTCAAGTTCAAGCCTTCTCAAATTCTGGTGATGTGTCAGTTTGGGATTTAGGTTTACCTTAAAGATCCAGCAGTGACAGCATGGAGCTCCAGCCGCAGCCTAAGAGGAGCCATAGACCTGGTAATACTGAGCAGCGGGCAGGGTAAGACGTCTGAAAATGCTGGTGATGCCCACAGCTTTGAATATGTTTTTGTTGTAAAATCAGATTAGCATAGTAATTCTCAAATGCATTTCTTCCTAATAAGATCTCCAGAAACAGCATGACACTGACAAGTATGCTGACATACAAGAGCTTTCTACCCACTGCTTCTTCGAAAGGAGATATTTAACTCTGTTGGGAATCAAGGGCTTCTCCATATCTGCAGTAGGTTAACTATTGATTTTAACTGCTTAAAGTTAACAGACCTTTAGGAAATTCCATATTGATCTACTAAACTTAATCATTATTGGTTTTATGGGTTCTGTTAAGACATATAGTGGCTAGGTGTCCTAGTCAATACCTATATACTGTTTTCAATTAACTCACTTCAGGGGCAAAAAAGAAATCTATGGAACATATTGCTGGATATTTATTTTGCTAGTCCATGTCTTGACTGCTTATACAACTGACCAAATCAATTTTTAAAACAATGTAACACAGATGCAAACTATCATTGAAATTCAGGAGGAGTCTTCTAGTATTAACTGCTTAAGGTTGCACTAAACATACAAAGCAATGCAAACACCAATAATCTATTTTAGTTCATTCCCAGTTTCATTTTCTCAAAAGATTATGGTGTACACATATTTGTTTGCACTGCATTGTGGATCCTTCATAAAGAGTTCTGAGCTTACCAAGAGGAATTAAAAAATGGTGCTACACATTGCAGCAGCTCTGCCAATAACAGGAAAGAGAAGATTTGCTCAGGGTATAAGATGTCTGTACGGCACGAGGGAAAGGAATCTTAATTTTAAAAGATTCAGTTCCAAAGTTGTTTTTTTTTCAGATACCACATCTTTGCTAGTTTTCATGGAAATTATTCTTTGTTGCAAAGACAGAAAAAACCCATCCTTTTCTCTCATTCAGGACCACACTAGTATTGTCAGAGATCATTCTTATGGTTTATTTCAGCCAATGAAAGTGTGGCCTGCCAGTTTTGCATGAAGCTTATCACAGCTGGTACAAATAATTCCTGTCCATCACAGCCGCAATATACCTCAGTCATCCCCTGAAATCTAGAGAGAATGCTTTAATCATTTCACCGAGTTCTGCCGGTGTTCTGGCACTGCAGAACTATTAAGAAAAGGAAAAGTTCTACAACTAGGTCAGGTGTATTGTTGGAATAATAAATCAGTTTAAAACGTGTTTTTATTCTACTTTGCAGTTTTGGAACATGCGAATGGTACATACTTCAAACGTCAGTACTTAAAAAGCAACTCCTTCCTATTTTGCTCATTTCCTTTCCTTTTGCCAGATCATATATGTTTTGAGTTCCATGATGCAAATGCCCATGGGCTGCTTCATAATTGGATGACACATCTATTCAGAAGAGTTACTTGGACAATTGTAGTGGACAAAATCTAACACAATCCTAACCTAGATTTTAAAATAGCTCGTTTCCAGAAGACTGTTGTGTTAACAGGTAAAGTGGGTGATACATTTAATTTAGTTTATGCCTTCTGTATTTGCCAACATGATTTATCTATTCAAGTTTTGGGAATGGCACATTTAACCACAGGAGTAAAACAAATCCAATTTTCTACCTACAATGCATTTTGGAAGTGAAAGAGGTGCTGATTTAGTTTATAAGACTGGAGGCAAACATCACCCCAGTTAAAACACATTTAGAAAGTGTACTCGTGTAAGTTAGATGGAAAAGTTTGTGTTGCCAGCATAAGAAATAAGCTATCATGGAATATCCATTTCTTCAGTTACTCAAGGAGAGAAGGTAGTGCAGAAGTGAAGATCCACAGAGCTGACAGAAAGTCCTGTAAAACAGTGATTTAGCAAAGATTACACCCCCTTTTTTTTTTTTTTTTTTAAGAGATGAGTTACTGGAGTTTTGATGGCAAATATATCAGACACACATTCCAGTAAATCCATCTTGCCTAACTTCCATAGTAAGAAAATGGACAAGACCGGATCCAGCTCCACTAGTTAAAGGTCTCCTTTAATTCTCTAAGGGTATGATTAGGCATTAGATTTCTTTATTATGTTTTGTGTACATTTTATAATATCTGCTTTCTTAGGTGCTGTGTTAAATTTTTATGTTCATTTAATCAGGAGCTAAAGCAAACAAAATGATAAAGGCTCAATTCCCCCACATTTTCTATAGGGAGAAGTTGACTGTATTGCACAGCTCAGAAAGCCAAAAAGTTAAACTAACAGAACAGCCATCATCATTCAAAGTTCAGTCTATCAGGTTTTTTTTTTAATTGACTTTCTTCTTGAACTAAAACCTCAGCTCTCGTATTACCTTTTGAGGAGTTCAGAATGGGTGTAGGTTTGTCTGTAACTTGGAAACCACCCTCAGTGTCCTTAAAATTTGAAATTGCTTGTCTGAAAAGGATTACAGCTTTCCATGGCAGATCCAAGAGGCAATAAGATATCACTGCATTAACTCCTGTTAATGTAGGACACCAGTTTAAGGCAGCACAACCTACTGGCTTCAGGATAATGGTTCTTTCAGTTTGCTTTTCACAATTTTACAACTAAAACATTCATTTTGCTAGGTATATAAAGAGAAATTTTAAATTAATATTCCTAAATAAACAAACTAACAAGAGGGAAATAAAAGGACCAAGTAAATTCTTCTGGTTTTACCAGACAAAAAACACAATAGAGTTGAATAATATGGAAAAAAAAGGACCAACTTCTTTATTTGGTAGGGTTCCACTCTGAAAGAAGCTGATTATATCTGAATTTAGAAAAGCCCTATTGGAGCTGAATGTGAAGCATGCAAACTGGTTGTTGTGGTAAGAGACTTGGATGTTACCACCATGGCAGACTACTTACGTCTTTCTCAAAGACAAAGCTTCCAAAGCTCATGATATTTGTGGGGGTTTTGTATGTGTGTTGGCGTTTGGTTTGTTTTTTGTTTTAAAAAAACAACAAAACAAACAAGCCCCTAATGATATAGCTACCAAGGTCATAAATGTCACTGGAGGAAATGCGGAACAGACCAAAGAAGTTTCTGAGTAAAGGGTCCAGGAAAATTTTTATGAAGGTTTTCTTTGACAAACATCCAGTTCTACACACAAACCTTTTTTTACAGACAATCACAGGGCCACAATAAATATATGAGACA